>OX392535.1:50114656-50749371 GCA_947623455.1 Mimachlamys varia
GGGGGTCAATTCGTCTACAGCGGTCTGGATGGCATATCTGGTATATATTGACGTGGTTTTCAAGCCGAGCCGTTTATACGCGTTATACAGAAAACATATGCAATTCTTATGTTTGATAAAAAATGATATACATTTACACACTGTAATATTATCAGCAAATTTATGTCTTTTCGAAAATAGAAAATCATTTGAAGGTTGCTCACACGGCACTTGTGTTACGTAATTTTTCAGGTAACGTAGATATACACTTCACTTAGTATGAAAGCAGGTTGTCTCTTCCATAGTGTACCCGGAGATAATGATAGAACTACATCCTATGATGAACCCCACTTCGTTTATAACTGTATATTGTATAGTGACCGCCTATGATGAACCCCACTTCGTTTATAACTGTATATTGTACAGTTACCGCCTATGATGAACCCCACTTCGTGTATAACTGTATAATAGATTTAAACTGTTATTGTATATTGTACAGTTACCGCCTATAATGAACCCCACTTCGTTTATAACTGTATATTGTACAGTTACCGCCTATGATGAACCCCACTTCGTTTATAACTGTATATTGTACAGTTACCGCCTATGATGAACCCCAATTCGTTTATAACTGTATATTGTACAGTTACCGCCTATGATGAACCCCACTTCGTTTATAACTGTATATTGTACAGTTACCGCCTATGATAATACCCACTTCGTTTATAACTGTATATTGTACAGTTACCGCCTATGATAATACCCACTTCGTTTATAACTGTATATTGTACAGTTACCGCCTTTGATGAACCCCACTTCGTTTATAACTGTATATTGTACAGTTACCGCCTATGATGAACCCCACTTCGTTTATAACTGTATATTGTACAGTTACCGCCTATGATGAACCCCACTTCGTGTATAACTGTATAATAGATTTAAACTGTTATTGTATATTGTACAGTTACCGTCTATAATGAACCCCACTTCTTTTTTAACTGTATATTGTACAGTTACCGCCTATGATGAACCCCACTTCGTTTATAACTGTATATTGTACAGTTATCGCCTATGATGAACCCCACTTCGTTTATAACTGTATATTGTACAGTTACCGCCTATGATGAACCCCACTTCGTTTATAACTGTATATTGTACAGTTATCGCCTATGATGAACCCCACTTCGTTTATAACTGTATATTGTACAGTTACCGCCTATGATGAACCCCACTTCGTTTATAACTGTATATTGTACAGTTATCGCCTATGATGAACCCCACTTCGTTTATAACTGTATATTGTACAGTTATTCTTCTCTTTAATTTTCAAACCCGCTTTACATAAATTAAACCACTTTAAATCTTCTTTTAAAGTCAACGTTTAACATGTATATACAACTACATGCTATTGTATGTAGATTTGAAATCCATGTTGAAGAAGTACAAATGTATTAAGTCTTAGGTTGATGAGGCTGGATCCAACCTTACCTTGATGATATGATAAAAACACATGTTTAACATGGTTCGTTAGCGTCACGCTTTAGGAGATCAAATTCCGTTTAAGTGACCCAGGGTTAACACAATATATAAATATTAAAATATACCACACAGTTGCCCGTACAGACAGAAAGTTGAGATGATTCGATACGTTGTCCGAATAAATTGAGTTATCAGACAGCTGATAGCTTAAAGACTTCAATTGTAGTTCGATAAACTACCAAATCTCCCGGGCACAATTCGCAGAGAGGCTAGCCACTTTTATGGCTATTTTGCACCGTCACTAGCCACCTACAAATATATGATTACGGATCTATCGATATTCATTCCACGTCCCACGGAGGCCTGACAGTGACACATAGTAATATACAATAGACAATATTGGATACGAGAATCATATCTGGTTATAATTAGCGCGCATTTCACACACTGAACGGTTCCTCTTCAACTTTTTATATCCCCGCAATAAAGTTAGGGGTATATTTGAATCACCCTGTCTGTCTGTCTGTCGTTCGCAGTAACTTGTCCGGAGATCTTAACTTACTGGCAGATTTCGATGAAACTTCACATGAATGATCACTATGTAATACATCGGCACTTTAATTTCAGATTTCGATCCATATTAAGGGGATTATGACCTTTCCCCCACACTTACAGTGCAATTTCACTTTGAAAATTTCACTAAAATGGCATAACCGACATTGCAGACCCTTGTCTAACGCCAGTGGACATTAAAAATAACCCAAAAATGTTCAACTCATTTTGGAAGTCAGTGGGAGCATCCATGATACACTGATATATGATATCCTGTTCATATTTCAACTGATATTTAATATTTCAATTCTTCTTAAGGGAATTGTCCCTTGATGCAAAATAACTGTTAAAGAAAACATCGCCGTATATTTCATACCCAGCGAATTGAAAATATTTCTTATAGATGATGAAATAGACAACTTGGCGATTCGCGCGCTCACATCGCCAGCTTTGTTGTAAACATATCTGTTTACGAGACTTAAACATTGTGTTTCTCGTCTAATTATTGTGAATAACGCCATGTCGGTTTTAACCCGTAACTTGTCGATTATAAATGTTTACTTTTGTCACGGTTATTGTGTTATTGTAGATGTTTACATGTGTCACGGTTATTGTGATATTATATATGTTTATATTTGTCACGGTTATTGTGTTATTGTAGATGTTTATATGTAGATGTTTGATCCGGGTTATTACTATTTTTGTAACCTAATAAAACTCGGCAAACAACGGCAAATCGTGTCATGATAGAGTGAGTTTCCGCCATGTTTGTCTGTTCCTTGCTAGTGTTACCAGCATTTAATGCCATTACATTAGAGTCGGCCCCCAAGGATTTCAGAATTAGGTCACAGATCTAGGGTTCACCCGTTTTATTCTGTGGATCCAGCAGCTTTGCTCTCCATTTCGTGCTTAGAGTGTATATATTGACCGTAATCCATCCCCTGTCACTGACTCACGGCTGGTTTATCGTCCCGCGGTCAATAACACGGTATACCGACTTACTTCCTATGACACTGACCGTTGAAGGTACGTGACCATACAATCCAACTGTCAATATGACGTTATAACAAACAAATAAAACACTACGCTAATAAATCATATTTCACAATTTTCTGTGTTTGCGCTAATATTTGACTGCGCTGAGTACGTTCACAGTTCATTAATCTGAGAATAAATTTTATTATTGTTGGAACAAACGGATGCTTGATTCCTACCCCGATCCCTATTTCAGCTTGTAAAGGGGGTGTCTTTTCTGCACTTCTGTCGAAGTTAAACGTGTGGCTCCCTCTAGTGGAGTCGGATGTCTAATATCTAGCCAGCAAGCTTTGTCACATACGTACACGATTGAGATCGATCAGCTGTGATTATTGATCCGTGGAGCTACTTGTATAGAGTCACTATACCAAGTGATTAATGATTGTGTCTGACCGCTACACACAGCTAATACTGGAGTTCTCGGCCACACTGACCTCCCCTAGTCCAGACCCGAACCCTGCTACAATATCCTAATAGTATCTGTCTACGGAACACCAACAGACCCGAGTCGACATGTCAAAGCATTTTGTTCACGGTCCAAAGTCGAACATTTAGACATGTCGTCTTTGATAAAAATCCTAATTATGATAGTTTAGTAATGCTACTTACATGTGTGGACCTAGAGTGAGTATTCCACACGTGTGGACCGAGAGTGAGTATTCCACATGTGTGGACCGAGAGTGAGTATTCCACATGTGTGGACCTAGAGTGAGTATTCCACATGTGTGGACCTAGAGTGAGTATCCACATGTGTGGACCGAGAGTGAGTATTCCACACGTGTGCATAATGACGAAATTTTAGCGAGTGTATATTTGAAAGCAGGTGTCAAAAAATTGTTGAACATTATACCGTTTTAAGAACGATAAGAAAAATAATGATTTTTGTTGACACAGCAGAAATCAGAACCGTTACTCTCAGAGTGTCTTCATTTCAATATAAATCAATTTTACAGTTCCATTATGATCCACGCAAAATAATTATTTTCTTTACGCCACCACACCATTTATTCCAAACGCTCGTTTTCTGACTGACTTTATATAATCATAAATAATTGCTAGGATTCGTTTCCAATTTCCGAAATCGATCAGAAGTAGTGGGGAAAATAATCAAAAACTCTTTGATTAATTCTTTTCATTCTGTTTTCATAAATTTTAATCTGATTTGTTTATTTAAAATAAACTGCACTTTCTTTAATGGGTTTTCACTTCAAATGTAACGCGAAAGATACACGCCTATGTTCCTTGTTCGCTTAACCACTCACATTTCCAAAACGATTTCCGCCTTCCTTCGTTTCGTAAACTAGTCTTTCGAATACTGCTTCCTGTGATTTCTACACTGTAGAGGAAAGTGAGACCGACATCCTTTAATGCCGACTGAGATGACCTCTGGTGACAAGTTAGAATTCGTCTTTGTATGTTTTTTCCTGAGACCTGAGCAGCCTTTGAACACTTTTCTCACGATGTCTGTGCATTTATATCAGAGACTAGGGAAATATTTCCTAATACCTAATTCAATATAATGACATATCTAGACGCCGTATACACCAGCCGATCGCGAACAGGCACTGGCGCCTTTGTCGGAACACGATACACCCGAGTCTTTCTCTTTAAACGTAACTTATAATTACCTGTCTGTCAGTTGATTTTAATGTCAATTAAAATGTACATGAGGGTTTGTCATTTTTGTTTAATTACGTTGATTAAAAGTGAATTTAATGTTTCTTATTAGCGATTGTCTCCGTATTCTTCTCCCTTAATTATTATCGTTTTTTATTATTATTTTTTTTTACAAAATTCAACAGAATTATTTTTCAGTTCTCATCAGACTTTTGTTTTACAAATTTTAATGGATTAATACATTTATTTTTTGATATGATGATTAAAACAAGTTTTGTTCTTTAAACTACTATCAAGCCTAACACTTTAAAATATTATTTACAAATATTACAAATCCTCGTATCAATTTCCCTTGATTATACATTTGTATATGTCCCCGAATACTGCATGTAGCTTTACAAAAACTGGCTACGCTGCATACTTTTTTTATTTCCGGCTGCAATCAAACATTCTTTGGCCTTTCCGGCGAGTTCGGGAGAAACATGGCGGATATATTACGATAGAAAGATGTTCCCGAAATGAACGAAATGGCTGCCTGAGACAATTATATTGCCTGAGACAGTTCTATTGTCTGAGACAGTTCTATTGCCTGAGACAGTTCTATTGTCTGAGACACTTCTATTGTCTGAGACAGTTGTATTGTCTGATACAGTTTTATTGTCTGAGACAGTTCTATTGTCTGAGGCAGTTCTATTGTCTGAGAGACAGTTCTATTGTCTGAGACAGTTTTATTGCCTGAGACAGTTCTATTGTCTGATACAGTTATATTGTCTGAGACAGTTCTATTGTCTGAGACACTTCTATTGTCTGAGACAGTTGTATTGTCTGATACAGTTTTATTGTCTGAGACAGTTCTATTGTCTGAGGCAGTTCTATTGTCTGAGAGACAGTTCTATTGTCTGAGACAGTTTTATTGCCTGAGACAGTTCTATTGTCTGAGACAGTTCTATTGTCTGATACAGTTCTATTGTCTGAGACAGTTCTATTGTCTGATACAGTTATATTGTCTGATACAGTTATATTGTCTGAGACAGTTATATTGCCTGAGACAATTCTATTGTCTGAGACAGTTCTATTGTCTGAGACAGTTCTATTGTCTGATACAGTTCTATTGTCTGAGACAGTTCTATTGTCTGATACAGTTCTATTGTCTGATACAGTTCTATTGTCTGATACAGTTATATTGTCTGATACAGTTCTATTGTCTGATAAAGTTCTATTGTCTGAGACAGTTCTATTGTCTGAGACAGTTCTATTGTCTGAGACAATTCTATTGTCTGAGACAGTTCTATTGTCTGAGACAGTTCTATTGTCTAAGACAGTTCTATTGCCTGTGACAGTTCTATTGCCTGTGACAGTTCTATTGTCTGAGACAGTTCTATTGCCTGAGACAGTTCTATTGTCTGAGACAGTTCTATTTCCTGAGACAGTTATATTGTCTCAGACAGTTCTATTTCTGAGACAGTTCTATTGTCTGAGACAGTTCTATTTCCTGAGACAGTTCTATTGTCTGAGACAGTTCTATTGTCTGAGACAGTTCTATTGTCTGAGACAGTTCTATTGTCTGAGACAGTTCTATTGCCTGTGACAGTTCTATTGCCTGAGACAGTTCTATTGTCTAAGACAGTTCTATTGCCTGAGACAGTTCTATTGCCTGAGACAGTTCTATTGCCCGAGACAGTTCTATTGCCGGAGACAGTTCTATTGTCTGAGACAGTTCTATTGTCTGAGACAGTTCTATTGCCTGAGACATTTATATTGCCTGAGACAGTTCTATTTCCTGAGACAGTTCTATTGTCTGAGACAGTTCTATTGTCTGAGACAGTTCTATTGACTGAGACAGTTCTATTGACTGAGACATTTATATTGTCTGAGACACTTCTATTGCCTGAGACATTTATATTGCCTGAGACAGTTCTATTTCCTGAGACAGTTCTATTTCCTGAGACAGTTCTATTGTCTGAGACAGTTCTATTGACTGAGACACTTCTATTGCCTGAGACATTTATATTGCCTGAGACAGTTCTATTTCCTGAGACAGTTCTATTTCCTGAGACAGTTCTATTGTCTGAGACAGTTCTATTGACTGAGACAGTTCTATTGTCTGAGACAGTTCTATTGTCTGAGACAGTTCTATTGCCTGAGACAGTTCTATTTCCTGAGACAGTTCTATTGTCTGAGACAGTTCTATTGTCTGAGACAGGTATATTGTCTGAGACAGTTCTATTGTCTGAGACAGTTCTATTGCCTGAGATAGTTCTATTGTCTGAGACACTTCTATTGTCTGATACATTTATATTGTCTGATACAGTTATATTGTCTGAGACAGTTCTATTGCCTGAGACAATTCTATTGTCTGGGACCGTTCTATTGCCTGAGGCAGTTCTATTGCCTGAGACAGTTATATTGTCTGAGACAGTTCTATTGTCTGAGACAGTTCTATTGTCTGGGACCGTTCTATTGTCTGAGACAGTTCTATTGCCTGAGACACTTCTATTTCGTGAGACAGTTCTATTGTCTGAGACAGTTCTATTGCCTGAGGCAGTTATATTGCCTGAGACAGTTCTATTGCCTGAGACAGTTATATTGCTGAGACAGTTCTATTGTCTGAGACAGTTCTATTGCCTGAGACAGTTTTATTGCCTGAGACAGTTCTATTGCATGAGACAGTCTTATTGCCTGAGGCAGTTCTATTGCCTGAGACAGTTCTATTGTCTGAGACAGTTCTATTGCCCGAGACAGTTCTATTGTCTGAGACAGTTCTATTGCCTGAGACATTTATATTGCCTGAGACAGTTCTATTTCCTGAGACAGTTCTATTTCCTGAGACAGTTCTATTGTCTGAGACAGTTCTATTGACTGAGACATTTATATTGCCTGAGACAGTTCTATTGTCTGAGACACTTCTATTGTCTGATACATTTATATTGTCTGATACAGTTATATTGTCTGAGACAGTTATATTGCCTGAGACAATTCTATTGTCTGGGACCGTTCTATTGCCCGAGGCAGTTCTATTGCCTGAGACAGTTCTATTGTCTGAGACAGTTCTATTGTCTGAGACAGTTCTATTGTCTGAAACAGTTCTATTGCCTGAGACAGTTCTATTGTCTGAGACAGTTCTATTGTCTGAGACAGTTCTATTGTCTGGGACCGTTCTATTGTCTGAGACAGTTCTATTGCCTGAGACACTTCTATTTCGTGAGACAGTTCTATTGTCTGAGACAGTTCTATTGCCTGAGGCAGTTATATTGCCTGAGACAGTTCTATTGCCTGAGACAGTTATATTGCCTGAGGCAGTTATATTGCCTGAGGCAGTTCTATTGCCTGGGACAGTTATATTGCCTGAGACAGTTCTATTGCCTGAGACAGTTCTATTGCCTGAGGCAGTTCTATTGCCTGGGACAGACCTATTGTCTGAGACAGTTCTATTTTCTGATACAGTTCTATTGTCTGAGACAGTTCTATTGCCTGAGACAATTCTATTGTCTGAGACAGTTCTATTGCCTGAGACAGTTCTATTGCCTGAGACAGTTCTATTGCCTGAGGCAGTTCTATTGCCTGGGACTGACCTATTGTCTGAGACAGTTCTATTTTCTGATACAGTTCTATTGTCTGCGACAGTTCTATGGTCTGATACAGTTCTATTGCCTGAGACAGTTCTATTGCCTGAGGCAGTTCTATTGCCTGGGACAGACCTATTGTCTGAGACAGTTCTATTGTCTGATACAGTTCTATTGCCTGAGACAGTTCTATTGTCTGAGACAGTTCTATTGTCTGGGACAGTTATATTGCCTGAGACAGTTCTATTGCCTGGGACAGACCTATTGTCTGAGACAGTTCTATTGTCTGAAACAGTTCTATTGCCTGAGACACTTCTATTGTCTGAGACAGTTCTATTGTCTGAGACAGTTCTATTGTCTGGGACCGTTCTATTGTCTGAGACAGTTCTATTGCCTGAGACACTTCTATTTCGTGAGACAGTTCTATTGTCTGAGACAGTTCTATTGCCTGAGGCAGTTATATTGCCTGAGACAGTTCTATTGCCTGAGACAGTTATATTGCCTGAGGCAGTTATATTGCCTGAGGCAGTTCTATTGCCTGGGACAGTTATATTGCCTGAGACAGTTCTATTGTCTGAGACAGGTCTATTGCCTGAGACAGTTCTATTGCCTGAGACAGTTCTATTGCCTGAGACAGTTCTATTGTCTGAGACAGGTCTATTGACTGAGACAATTCTATTGTCTGAGACAGTTCTATTGTCTGAGACAGTTCTATTGCCTGAGACAGTTCTATTGACTGATACAGTTCTATTGCCTGAGACAGTTCTATTGACTGATACAGTTCTATTGTCTGAGACAGTTCTATTGCTTGAGACAATTCTATTGTCTGAGACAGTTCTATTGCCTGAGACAGTTATATTGCCTGATACAGTTCTATTGCCTGAGACAGTTCTATTGTCTGGGACCGTTCTATTGCCTGAGACAGTTCTATTGTCTGATACAGTTCTATTGTCTGAGACAGTTCTATTGTCTGAGACAGGTCTATTACCTGTCACAGTTCTATTGCCTGATACAGTTCTATTGCCTGCGACAGTTCTATTGTCTGGGACAGTTCTATTGCCTGAGACAGTTCTATTGTCTGATACAGTTCTATTTCCTGAGACAGTTCTATTGTCTGAGACAGGTCTATGACCTGTCACAGTTATACTACATGAGACAGATCTATGGAATCATAAAAATGAAGTGTTTAATATTCTCCTCAAAGAATTTTTGCTACTGAACCCGGACAAGAGTTACCGATACCGGAGGGCGGTTGGGTTTCTGATGAAGACAATAATATAGATGGTATCATGTGTGTTTCAAACTCTATCATAATTTTTATTACAAGTATTTTTTTTAAATCTAACAAAATTGATTTTCAACAGAAGTCGAGTTGAATTTACATAGAAACCAATATTTTGTGTCACTAATCTAAAGCAACATATTGTCAGTGTAGTTTACTTTAACAGAGTCGACTCCTTTTATTTATTCATCAATCATTTCATAACCAATTAAGGTCTGATAAATCTACTAAAACACGCGAAATGGAGCGTTAATTAATGCACTTCCGGTGTTGAGCGAGGCTTTTTGATCCGGATATTGATTTCACCGGATTTCGTTTTGTCGCGTATTAATCCTCATTATCTAAACCGGATGCTCTCATAGACATTAATTTTGTCATTAATTTTCTGATGTTTCTTTATGTATTATCTGTCTGTCACAGGTTCAATTTGTTGAAAGGTTGTATAAGGGATATGGCCGTACCCGATCACGTGATTTCGTTGAAAGGTTGTGTAAGGGATATGGCCGTACCCGATCACGTGATTTCGTTGAAAGGTTGTGTAAGGGATATGGCTGTACCCGATCTTGTGATTTCTTTGGGTTTTTTCCGTTTTTCTGGTGCATGTTTGTGTTGAGTGCGTTTTTTTCCCGGTGTATGTTTGTGTTGAGTGCGTTTTTTTCCCGGTGTATGTTTGTGTTGAGTGCGTTTTCCTGGTGTATGTTTGTGTTGAGTGCGTTTCTATTTGGGAGGATCGGTATGTTATTGTAAGTTTCCTGGCGAAAGTTACGTCGTACCGCTTTAAAGTGCTGTCACACTGAAGTGTGTTACCGAAGACCCCCGTCAGTCAGAGGACAACAAATAGTCACGACTCTACGTCAAAGGGTTATGCTTTTGTGTGGTCCATGGCCGGTAGGTTTTTGTGAGAGGAGGTGTACTAAAGCTGGTAGAATGTTCAAACAGAGTTCACGGGTTATTGGTTCGAATCCGTGCCGGTGGTCAAGTGTGTGTGTGTCACAGTCTACGATCATCTCACCGCTATAATCCGCGATGTATTAACCAATTACACAAGTTACATACAAAGTAAAGTAAATTTATATACTTCTGATAACTTTTTAATGTATTGTTAAATATAATGCAGTTTACAAATGCATGTGTACATATCAATTAGGGACCTTTCCATAGGTCAATATGGTGCTATACCAACCTGGTAGAATCAAATATTGACCGAGGGCGTTAGCCCGATGTCAATATTTTAGATTCTACCAGGTTGGTACACTGTATAACACCATATTAACCGTATCAAAGGTCCTTAATTTTTATATTAGATGTGAAACTTGTTTGTTAAAGATTTAAATTGCATTATATCTGTCTTGATAAGAATGAATTAACAGTTGCATGCATGGGTACTATTAACGTCACAATTATTATGACGTCCGAAATGCAATATTGACTCGGTGTTTCTAAAAATAGAAACATCAGGTCGAAATCATAAAAATGTCGACCTCCATGTGACCATATTTTAGCCAATGAGAATTAAGGAAAGTCAGACCACATCTAATATGTGTTAATATGTCTTTTGCAAGGTGAGGCCACTGTATTTACATCTAAGATACGGGCCTTGTTTTTCAGAATGGAACTTTTGGTTTGGTACCTGAATATAGCAATAAACACTAGAATATTACTTAATATTAAGAGTTATTTAAGCATTGAGCTGTAACCAAATTATAGTATATTGTCCATATGAATGCAATTTGGATTTCAGATGCATAGAATGTCGCCCGTTAGTGCGACATGAATATTTACCTGTCACCAAAAGTGTATACATATCGACTGTATACTACCATTTGGTAACAGTTCAATGTGTATACACTGTATTTACAATGATAAAGACTATCGTTTAACTGCAGCTCATGGCGCCTTCCATATCACTGACGTCATCAAATACCGGAAGTCAGCATTTCAGAAGGAATCATATAGTTCCTCGTGTCCTTATATAAAAAACCAGACACATCAAAAAGTCTTTGCACACAAGACAAATTTCAGTTTAGTGACAATTTGTGTTAGTTGGTCATAATTAAATTCCTCCGTCCTTTCTAGTCATATGAAATTATTTATATCGCGCATTGATATTAATTTGTTAAGCGTGACGTGACTCTTGTATCCATACACGGACCTAATCACTGTAATAAGTAGTATACAGTGTATGAATACAATTTAGTTTACTAACGGCATATAGGCAAATGCAAAGCAGAATGTAAATATAGGTACTATTCGGAAATCCTCGGCCTTCATCGCCAGTCAGAAAACTAATCGATTTGACATACTAAACAAACATTAAGGTAAGTTGCCCAGACACTAAAACGCTAATGACAAGGTCTGTGACACACCTGCACTTTAAAAGGTCGTTTGATAAAGTATACATGTACTTGTAAATGTTTTTCATCTTTATAAACTTCATTGCAACAAGTGTGAGGCAAGACATATCACTGTTATCAGGACAAGAATACTGAAACATTACAAAATCATAAACTCTTCAAATCTCTGTTCTCTTTTAGTAGGTAGCACTTGATATAGTAAACTTGTTGGGCCGGTTCTTGACGCGCGGGAAGGGGAGGGTCATATTGTGGGAGGAATGGGAGGAAACCAGAGTACCCGGAGGAAACATAAGTGGTCGGGCAGGTCACCCATACCTTTTCATGTCCGGCCGAAGGATCTATAGCGCATGCACCATCCAAACATCATGTTACAAAATTTGTTGTGAAGAATATTAGTTTTATTTGATTAATAAGGTTTTTTCTATTCGTCTACTTGGGTTTTATAACTTTAGCTCATATAAGCCGTCTGAATTTCATTGTCCTTTGCTTTGCGAAAAAATGAACATACAGAAACGTAGACAATGGTACATGTGTCTGTATAATCATATAGACTTTAATGGTATCTGTATAACCATATAGACTATAATGCTATAACTACACTGTACGGACATTAAGGAGAAGACAACTCCGATGTAAATGTTATACTGATACATAAACAGATAGGTTTAACCCTGTTAACATTTTGAGAGATGTGCATCATATAGCAGGAATAAAAACATTCCGCTAGTTTTAAGTCCTAAAATGAATTTGACGAGGCCGATTTGAAGGTCACTACTTTTGTTTTCATTTTGTTCAATTGACAGACGAGTGTTAGTATTTTCTTTAAATAACAATGTATTGATATATATAATACTAATGGTAATGATAATTCGTGGTTCTTATATACCACGGTATATTACCACAACTTGAAAGGCGCCTCAAAGCAGTTCACAAATTATCATCCGTTGTTATAGGGTCTTGTCAACCAGCCAATATCGTTCTCAACTCCCTGGGGGCATACAACCGGTGCTGCCATTTCGGCGTTCACAGTCAGCATTTTACAAGTTCTGGCACTGCCCAACCACGTACGCATTTACAGCTGAGTAGACTCGAGCAATCGGAGAAAAGTATCTTGCTCAAGGATACAACACAAGTGTGGTGACCGGGACTCGAACTTGTAACCCTTCGATCACAAGCCCGGCCTCCTACATATACCACTAGACCACCGTGCCTCTAATTTACATTGTACATTTGTCGCATTCTAAGATCACAACACTCAACTCAGTGTTCTTTCATAAACGTGCCATTATGTCTGTACACGGAAAGGGGAAGTCGAACTCGTCATAACTTAGGGGGGGGGGGGGGGAGGGGTATACATGACTAGTCAGTAGGGACTACTTCGGTATAAACTGACAGATGAATGCCGGACATTAGCGACACCATTGTAGACGCTTCCGTCACCCGTGATGTACATTTCTGTTATATCGATAGATCGAGCTAACCGAACGCCTTTGATGGTGGTCGCTTAGGGTCGATTAGATATTGTGTCAATTCAATGATAAAGCCGTTTATATAAACAGGATGTTGAATACATTTCAGGTACAGCAGCAACAACAGCAATTTATATAACGATGATGATGACAAAATAACAATACAATAATAGAAAAGTCGACCGAATAATCAGTAACAGTAACGACGACTACAAGTATAAATAACCTGTCTCCCATCTGTGTTACCTGAGTATTTGCGTGGATTGGGACTGTTATAAATATACTAAATCCCTCTTTACCACAGTACATTATGGCAATGTTGGCTTCAGTGGCTCGGTGGTGACTTTAATTCAGACCAGGTTCACAGACTCTACAGCACACCTCCCCTGACAGACCAGGTTCACAGACCCTACAGCACACATCCCCTGACAGACCAGGTTCACAGACCCTACAGCACAGCTCCCCTGACAACCCAGGTTCACAGACCCTACAGAACACCCCCCCCCCTAACAGACCAGGTTCACAGATCCTCAATACACCTCCCCTGACAGACCAGGTTCACAGATCCTACAGCACACCTCCCCTGACAGACCAGGTTCACAGATCCTACACCACACCTCCCCTGACAGACCAGGTTCACAGATCCTACAGCACACCTCCCCTGACAGACCAGGTTCACACATCCTAAAGTAAACCCCTCCCTGACAGACCAGGTTCACAGATTCTACAGCACACCTCCCCTGACAGACCAGGTTCACACATCCTACAGCACACCTCCCCTGACAGACCAGGTTCACACATCCTACAGTACACCTCCCCTGACAGACCAGGTTCACAGATTCTACACCACACCTCCCCTGACAGACCAGGTTCACATATCCTACACCACACCTCCCCTGACAGACCAGGTTCACAGATCCTACAGCACACCTCCCCTGACAGACCAGGTTCACACATCCTACAGTACACCTCCCCTGACAGACCAGGTTCACAGATTCTACAGCACACCTCCCCTGACAGACCAGGTTCACACATCCTACAGCACACCTCCCCTGACAGACCAGGTTCACACATCCTACAGTACACCTCCCCTGACAGACCAGGTTCACAGATTCTACAGCACACCTCCCCTGACAGACCAGGTTCACAGATCCTACAGCACACCTCCCCTGACAGACCAGGTTCACAGATTCTACAGCACACCTCCCCTGACAGACCAGGTTCACAGATTCTACACCACACCTCCCCAGACAGACCAGGTTCACAGACCCTACAGCACAGCTCCCCTGACAACCCAGGTTCACAGACCCTACAGAACACCCCCCCCCCCCCTGACAGACCAGGTTCACAGATCCTACAGCACACCTCCCCTGACAGACCAGGTTCACAGATCCTACACCACACCTCCCCTGACAGACCAGGTTCACAGATCCTACAGCACACCTCCCCTGACAGACCAGGTTCACACATCCTAAAGTAAACCCCTCCCTGACAGACCAGGTTCACAGATTCTACAGCACACCTCCCCTGACAGACCAGGTTCACACATCCTACAGCACACCTCCCCTGACAGACCAGGTTCACACATCCTACAGTACACCTCCCCTGACAGACCAGGTTCACAGATTCTACACCACACCTCCCCTGACAGACCAGGTTCACATATCCTACACCACACCTCCCCTGACAGACCAGGTTCACAGATCCTACAGCACACCTCCCCTGACAGACCAGGTTCACACATCCTACAGTACACCTCCCCTGACAGACCAGGTTCACAGATTCTACAGCACACCTCCCCTGACAGACCAGGTTCACACATCCTACAGCACACCTCCCCTGACAGACCAGGTTCACACATCCTACAGTACACCTCCCCTGACAGACCAGGTTCACAGATTCTACAGCACACCTCCCCTGACAGACCAGGTTCACAGATCCTACAGCACACCTCCCCTGACAGACCAGGTTCACAGATTCTACAGCACACCTCCCCTGACAGACCAGGTTCACAGATTCTACACCACACCTCCCCAGACAGACCAGGTTCACAGATCCTACAGCACACCTTTCCTGACAGACCAGGTTCACAGATCCTACACCACACCTCCCCTGACAGACCAGGTTCACATACCCTACAGCACACCTCCCCTGACAGACCAGGTTTACATATCCTACAGCACACCTCCCCTGACAGACCAGGTTCACAGATCCTACAGTACACCTCCCCTGACAGACCAGGTTCACAGATCCTACAGCACACACCCCCTGACAGACCAGGTTCACAGATCCTACAGCACACACCCCCTGACAGACCAGGTTCACATATCCTACAGCACACCTCCCCTGACAGACCAGGTTCACAGATCCTACAGCACACCTCCCCTGACAGACCAGGTTCACAGATCCTACAGCACACACCCCCTGACAGACCAGGTTCACATATCCTACACCACACCTCCCCTGACAGACCAGGTTCACAGATCCTACAGCACACCTCCCCTGACAGACCAGGTTCACAGATCCTACAGCACACACCCCCTGACAGACCAGGTTCACATATCCTACACCACACCTTCCCTGACAGACCAGGTTCACAGATCCTACAGCACACCTCCCCTGACAGACCAGGTTCACAGACCCTACAGCACACCTCCCCTGACAGACCAGGTTCACAGATCCTACAGCACACCTCCCCTGACAGACCAGGTTCACATATCCTACAGCACACACCCCCTGACAGACCAGGTTCACAGATCCTACAGCACACCTCCCCTGACAGACCAGGTTCACAGATCCTACAGCACACACCCCCTGACAGACCAGGTTCACATATCCTACACCACACCTTCCCTGACAGACCAGGTTCACAGATCCTACAGCACACCTCCCCTGACAGACCAGGTTCACACATCCTACAGTACACCTCCCCTGACAGACCAGGTTCACAGATCCTACAGTACACCTCCCCTGACAGACCAGGTTCACAGATCCTACAGCACACACCCCCTGACAGACCAGGTTCACAGATCCTACACCACACCTCCCCTGACAGACCAGGTTCACAGATCCTACAGCACAGCTCCCCTGACAGACCAGGTTCACAGATCCTACAGCACACCTCCCCTGACAGACCAGGTTCACAGATCCTACAGCACACACCCCCTGACAGACCAGGTTCACAGATCCTACAGCACACCTCCCCTGACAGACCAGGTTCACAGATCCTACAGCACACCTCCCCTGACAGACCAGGTTCACAGATCCTACAGCACACCTCCCCTGAAGTTTATGGCTGGTATATAACCAGATTGATCGAGGGAGATCTCTGTCTCCCGATTTCAATGTCGAAGACGCCACACGTCCGGTGCTAATATTTGCTTATTTTCTGCTGATTCAGGAGTTTACATTATAAGTGTATCGTCGTAGGAACATTTAAATTGCATGTAACTTTTATTAATGACAGGCCATTTCGCCAATAGTGCGGTGCACAATACTGATATAACAAATGAGCACAGAGGCCGACACAGACTCCACGTTGTCGAATCTATACAAATATTAAACATTTATATTCGAATACATGTACTTCTAAAAACAAAACGATATCAGGAGACAGAATTAGACTGTCTGGCATCGACAAATACATACAGCATGTATACCAATGTTCTAGACATGTACAATGGCAGTATTAGCCTAAGGAAACCGATAGTGGAGAATATTGTCATAACGTTTTCAGCTTCAAAGTTATCGTTTCATTAATTTTCCGAGAATAGTTTGTTTTTTATTAAGGTTCCTGTGAGTTTTATCTGAATGTTTAATAATTTAAAAGAAGTTTGTATTGCAAACAAGATTGTGTTGGTTCATGTAATGTTAGTTATCTGAACATTTAATAATGTAAATAGGTTTTCGACAAAACGTCCAATTCTTGTGAAAAACCCTTAAATCTAAACCAAAAATAAATATACAATCGATGTTACATACTACTACAGCGAAGTGAAACTTTTGTATAATAAAATTAGAATACAAACTTTATCTAACAACAATTGCGAAACAAGTTATTTCAATCTATATGTATCAGTGTTGTTGGCCCGCGGGGTGTGTGGGAGGGGGGGGGGGGGGCTTAGTTTGTGAGGAAACTGGAATGCATGGAGAAAACCTACATGAACAGGCCTGTGATCCCAACCTTTCCACGTAAAATCGGTGAATCAAAAACCCAGTTGCTTTCGTGAAAGGCAAGCTGTCCAATGTCACTCCCGACCAGAGTGTGTCCCAGTTCATATACACAGTTCTGTATGGGTTTAGTACAATGACGTTGTTATAAGAAATGACTTCAATTCACATATTAACATTTTTTTGATTATAGAACAATTTTATCATATATGTGATAGCTGTAGCTGCGTCAGACCCAGATATGCTGGAACCAACTACTCTTCACAGATACAAAGGTCTTTAGGTGCTTTATGGAAATTGTGAATGGCATGCCGCCAGACTAAGGTTCTCCCCTGAGGAGGGGGTGAAGTTTACTATGGATTTTATAGGAACCTGATACTTTTAGATTTATTCATTTTCAGTTGGAAATAATGAAAACTTGGTTGGAATTATAACCAGGATATGACGATTTGAAATTGGTAGAATTTGGACTCTGGTCTAACTCCGGGGCCTTAGAGGGTCTAAATAGTTAAAATTTCAAAACCTTCTTCTCCAGACCCAGATACGATGGAATAAAATATTCTACATGAATGAGAAGGTCTTAAGGTGCTTTATCGAAATTGTGAAATCCATGTCCCCCGAACGACTTCACATTCCCCCTGGGGAGAGAGTGAAGTTTGCTTTGCTCTATATAGGAAAATGACACTTTTGGATATGTTTTGTTCATTTTCAGTAAGAATTATTTCAAACTTGATCGGAATTACAACCATGAGTTAACTGTTTGATATTGGAAGAATTTAGACTCTGGCCCTACTGCGGGGCAGTGGGAAAGGGCTCAAAAGGGTCAAATTGGTTACAATTTCAACATTTTTCTTCTTTAGATCCAGACATGCTGGAATGAAATCTTCGTTAGAAATGGAAGAGTCTTAAGGTGCTTTATCAAATTGTAAATTTCATGCCCCCAGGATCTCAGGTTCCCCCCTGGGGAGGGGGTTGAACTTTACTCTAGCTTATACAGGAACTTTGGGGTAAAATTAGATACCTTTTTCAGAGTAACATAAAACTTGTCAAGAGGTTCAGTTCACAGAAATACCTACTGAGGTCAAAAACCAAGGTCAAGGTAACTGAGTCAATGAGGTCTAGGTCACTGACTGAAAGGTCAATGAAACTGTTTGTAACTTTCTTTTTTGAGAAGTCAATTGAACAATGATCAAAGACATAAGACTAGGACCACTTTTTACCTGTCAGTGTTCTAGCTCAAACTTGGTTTAGGTAAATATTACTTTCAGTGTAATGACACAGCAACAACAGTTATTGGTACTTATACATTACAACTCAGGTGACCGTTAAGGCACACGGACCTCTTGTTAAAAAAAATTCTTTTGGATGCTATTAGGACTTCTGAACATAGTGAGAAAACTGCTTTCAAGGTAAATGTTAAAACTGTGGCATTTGAGGCTTTTTTAGGATTCTACATATTTGACCTTAAACTCGATGGTTTAACTATTTTTCCTAAAACTTTCTTCATGCCATTTTCAGAAGTCTTAAATGTCTAATAAGAGCATTTTTGATGAAACAGCTCCCTTTATCGTTTTTTGGGTGATGCTATTCACAACCGCCATTTGAATTTCAAGGTCAACACAGATTCAATGTGACGCTGTACAAGAACCGTGCAACGACATTGTGGTTTTCTGGTTTCATAAAGGATGTAACTTAAAGTAAAAAAGAGAATAACGAAGCGTAAAAAAAAACATGACAAGAATTCAAAATTGTTTAAATAGGGGCAAAATATGAACATAGGAAAGATCTACATGGAGACCCTTGTAAAAGTACAACATAATAAGACCAGGTGTTCCGGAAGAATAATCATTTTCTGCTTCACCGACGACAACCGCCATGTAAATCTTGGTCACATCCAAGTAAACATCAAGTTCTCAAAGTGAGAACCGAGTCATTTACAATTGCAACAAGTAAACATCAAGTTCTCAAAGTGAGAACTGAGTCATTTACAATTGTAACAAGTAAACATCAAGTTCTCAAAGTGAGAACTGAGTCATTTACAATTGTAACAAGTAAACATCAAGTTCTCAAAGTGAGAACCGAGTCATTTACAATTGTAACAAGTAAACATCAAGTTCTCAAAGTGAGAACCGAGTCATTTACAATTGTAACAAGTAAACATCAAGTTCTCAAAGTGAGAACCGAGTCATTTACAATTGTAACAAGTAAACATCAAGTTCTCAAAGTGAGAACCGAGTCATTTACAATTGTAACAAGTAAACATCAAGTTCTCAAAGTGAGAACCGAGTCATTTACAATTGTAACAAGTAAACATCAAGTTCTCAAAGTGAGAACCGAGTCATTTACAATTGTAACAAGTAAACATCAAGTTCTCAAAGTGAGAACCGAGTCATTTACAATTGTAACAAGTAAACATCAAGTTCTCAAAGTGAGAACCGAGTCATTTACAATTGTAACAAGTAAACATCAAGTTCTCAAAGTGAGAACCGAGTCATTTACAATTGTAACAAGTAAACATCAAGTTCTCAAAGTGAGAACCGAGTCATTTACAATTGCAACAAGTAAACACACTAATGGGTAAACTCAAAAACAAAGATATGAAATATTTCTTAAAATGATACAAAGATGGCGACCATAGAACTTGCTCATAGTTCTGATCAACCAGAATCTCTCGAATCCCTGTGTAATGAATTTGAATCCCTTAAATATAGCAGCTACATGTACTGTACCTATTTATCAGGGGGTAGTAGCCACGTGCAGTTACTGTACCTATTTATCAGGGGGTAGTAGCCACGTGCAGTTACTGTACCTACATGTATTTATCAGGGGGTAGTAGCCACGTGCAGTTACTGTACCTATTTCGAAACACTGACTTAACAGCTGATGGTTGCTCCCTAGAAAAAAAAAAGAAAAAATTCTGCTTAGTAAATTATTGACAAAGATACAATTAACGTTGGGCTTTGTCTTACAGTAAACACAAATCAGCGGTGGTCGGAAAGTCCTCCATTGATTTGTTTTCAATGAGATTCTGTCTGGCTCTTGTTTCTGAATAAGAATATGAATTATTCATGGTAAAATGCTTGGATAAATAAATCTTGCCAGAGCAAAGACTATCTTTCATCGTACCATTCTTCCTTTAAAAGAGCGTGAATGTACAGTACAGTGCACCTTTATATGACGAGAATAAACAGTTTTTCAAATTTCAAAGACGGATCATAATTGATGCATTGGCCAATGTCAGATTCTCTGTTTCGGAAGCATTTTGTTGCAATATTTCATCTGTGATTCCCGCGGCATATTGTACTCTTAAATGTTTCCTTTTTACCATCTTAACAGAGGAGCGGAGTTCCCGGCCGGAAGGAACCTGAACAAAGACGTATTGTATCGAGGACATCAAATAGACGTTTAGCATGCATATTTACGATGGTAATTCAGAAATGCATTTTTTGCTTGAAGAAGATGTGTTTGAAAATTCCCAAATAGCTTAGTTCTCACCAACGATTTAACAAGTTGAAATTTGAAAACACACTGTATCTGGCCCTGTTCCTGGACAGCTGGCTTTGTCTTTACGTAAACCAAACAGATATGATGAACACTTTATTTGAACTACAGGATGAAGACAAAGAAGTTTTCTACGATATAAAAATCTTTGTGTAAATGACATTCAATTTTCCCATGAATTCCAACTGAAAGCAGTTTCATTCGAATTGATGGAGCTTATGTAAGTTTGTCAGCGATATGATTGATAGGGCTTTATGTAAGTTTGTCAGAGATATTTAATCTAGGTCTTGATGTAAGTTTGTCGGCGATATAATTGATAGGGCTTGATGTAAGTTTGTCAGCGATATAATTGATAGGGCTTGATGTAAGTTTGTCAGCGAAAGAATTGAAAGGGCTTGATTTTAGCTTTTCAGCGATAGAAATGTGTGTTACTGGACTATACCAAAATTTGCTGAAATATTCATTGTTTGTACTTTTGTAGTTACATTGTTACAGGGTATATTGTGTTTATCTAGTTATTTGAACAGTTTTTGGACCGGACATCAAGTGTTAACAACAAAATAATCGACGACGTCACACTTAAGATTGATAAAGTTACAATAGCATATAGTTTTATAATAACTTTTGCAACCGTAATGCATTACAGTATAAGAATGCAAAGCAAATGTAGGGATTGAACGGCTTTTTTTTTTAATTTCTTGCCGGTATGAATAAAAATCGGTTTCATTCATGGACAATATGGATGTAACCGTTTTGCACAAATAAATCTGGATTGGCATTTTTGACGTCATAACATCAAATGACGTGAAAGGTTGACGTCCTCGTAATAAGTACACCGTAAAGCATTAGACACATGTGTGTCAGCTGATGATGGAAACAAACCCTGGGGACGTCCGGAAATGCCTTCATATGGACACGGTCGTATGACGTCACCACCGATTTTATTACTACGGGTGGGTAAGGAGACAGGAATACAGAAATGGATAGGAGATGCTTTAGTTTTGTCTGCATTCAAAATCAGATGGCGTGGAGGAACGCTCCTCCTCCCCCTCCCCCCCCTCCTCCTCCTTACTACGCTCAACAACCACACGTGCATTTTTTTTTATCTTTTTCGGTCACATGTTAGATGTTATGATATCGAAAGTCTTTTATTTTTCTACGGACCTGTTGGATACGGAAATATGAATGACGCTCGGGGCCTTCACGGGAATCTCGTATAGCGAGCTGTGATCGGGATTCCTCCAAATATCCTTGGTAATGATTCTCCATTTATTCTGGAAAGAAAAAGCTTTTAGTCTGCACAAAATATGGCATTACATTAATGGCTAAAAACCCCACCCCAGATAAATAGTTTGCACTTGTGTCCTATCTCCATGCCAACTCGCACTCTGATCTGTCTCAATTCTGCGCTTGGCAACAATGAATATCGTCTACTTAAGAAATGAAATATATATATACAAAAAAAGCAGAGAAGGTGATGCGCGGCAACCATCAATTTAGGCGTTCTAGCAACATCACTGATGGTGATTTGTCCTGATTACTTGCCTCGCTTGCAGCTTCGTCAATGTCAGAAGAAGCCAGAGGCACATTTGAAATATTCCGAGTCGTGTCAAACATTTGACTGACGGATGAGCCCGTTCTCTACATTCAATGCTATAAACATGAAAAATAACTTTTTCTTTGTTTATTATTGTTTTTTATAGTATTATCTAATGAGTTGTACATTACGTCCAGAAAGAAAGGGGTCTGTAGTATATAATTGCTTTTATTGGTAAAATTGAAAAGAAAAACCGTTGCCACTTTCTGGTCTATAGATAACAATACCAATACCAAACGTTCTGCCGATGATGTAAACGTAAAAGTTTGTGGTGTTTATTTTATGATGTGATATTTTGGATTTTAATGAAAAAAAGTTGCTTGGTTTTTGCTTTTATTGTAAGTTTCCCCTGTCAGGGGCTGAGCACGGATTTAAAAAAGAAAATAGCGGCTGCTTGTAAACATTAATTGTAAAGACTGGACATGTTTTTTCACAACATGGATTCCAAGTTCAAAATTTTACTCAGCAATGAATTCACAGGATAAACTAGCTTTAATGTCTTTCGAGTAAGCTAGTAACGAAAAGAAACGTTGGAAACTGCCGATCATTTTTCTGATTGTCTGGTTTAGTGACATAATACAGAATGTAACAATCTATTATGTAGTGAACACGTGATCTGTTTACAGTCCTGTACCCTTGTTTAACGTGGGGAGGGATACTGCCTTTTCACATCCATTGAACGATTTATTCGTAGTTTTTTCGTGGATAGATACCGACGACTCGCGACACTTAAAACTATCCATGATATTGACTGTCATTTGTGTTATATAAAAGTCAATATATCTAAATGTACGCCGAGAACTAACCATACTTTAGCCTTGGAAATCACTGAAACCGAAGAGGAAACTTTATAAAAGAATTAAAATGTATAATTATTTGTTAGATCATAAAAATACTTTGTTACTTTTGGAAATGACCCGACAATGACATTAATTTTCAAAACACAATGTAAAGATCGACCGTTACTCACTGTTATTTCTAAGAGAATGTCCAAAAGAGTTCCACGTGGTTTCTGTCACCTAGAGTAACGTGCCCTTGCCTGTTATTTCTAAGAGAATGTCCAAAAGAGTTCCACGTGGTTTCTGTCACCTAGAGTAGCGTGCCCTTGCCTGTTATTTCTAAGAGAATGTCCAAAAGAGTTCCACGTGGTTTCTGTCACCTAGAGTAACGTGCCCTTGCCTGTTATTTCTAAGAGAATGTCCAAAAGAGTTCCGCGTGGTTTCTGTCACCTAGAGTAACGTGCCCTTGCCTGTTATTTCTAAGAGAATGTCCAAAAGAGTTCCACGTGGTTTCTGTCACCTAGAGTAACGTGCCCTTGCCTACTCATACATCTTTGACTGAAAAATACTTGATCACGCTTTATTCCCAACACATTACTACTTTTATCTTCTTGTTTAAGCTGGGGAAATGTTGATAGATTGAAGTTCTATCCCATAACATGACAGCGCTCTCGACCTGTATCGGTTGATTTTCGCTGTTTTAACCCCACTAGACCTACAGTAAAACATTGGTCAGACACGTCCTCATTTACTTTAGAGGAAGTCCTTGCCAGCCAGTCGTCCTAGCTGTGTATATGTGTGTAGGCCTTTGCACTTCTTTAGTCATTTTTGAATTTATTCTATCTTAGACCTTGTGTTTGTTACCAAATCCCGTTTGAATGTTAAGATGGTTAGCTGGTGATGGACTTTACGATTAAGCCAACGGGGTGATTGAGTTCAGACTGGCCGCCCCGTGATATATAACAACTAAATATACATCAGCAGTGTTTCTACAGAATTAAATCTACTATGTGTAAGTGCTGTTTTAAGGGAGATATTGTCGTAAGGAAGATATTGTCATAAGGAAGATATTGTCGCAAGGAAAATATTGTCACAATGGAGATATTGTCGTTAGGAAGATTTTGTCATAAGAGAGATATTGTCATAAGGGATATATTGTCACAATGGAGATATTGTCATAATGGAGATATTGTCGTAAGGAAGATATTGTCATAAGAGAGATATTGTGATAAGGGATATATTGTCACAATGGGAATATTGTCGTTAGGAAGATTTTGTCATAAGAGAGATATTGTCATAAGGGATATATTGTAACAATGAAGATATTGTCACAATGAAGATATTGTCGTAAGGAAGATATTGTCATAAGGGATATATTGTCACAATGGAGATATTGTCGTAAGGGATATATTTTCACAATGGAGATATTGTCACAATGAAGATATTGTCGTAAGGAAGATATTGTCATAATGGAGATATTGTCGTAAGGAAGATATTGTCATAATGGAGATATTGTCGTAAGGAAGATATTGTCACAATGAAGATATTGTCGTAAGGAAGATATTGTCATAAGGAAGATATTGTCATAAGGGATATATTGTCACAATGGAGATATTGTCATAATGGAGATATTGTCGTAAGGAAGATATTGTCATAAGAGAGATATTGTGATAAGGGATATATTGTCACAATGGGAATATTGTCGTTAGGAAGATTTTGTCATAAGAGAGATATTGTCATAAGGGATATATTGTAACAATGAAGATATTGTCACAATGAAGATATTGTCGTAAGGAAGATATTGTCATAAGGGATATATTGTCACAATGGAGATATTGTCGTAAGGGATATATTTTCACAATGGAGATATTGTCACAATGAAGATATTGTCGTAAGGAAGATATTGTCATAATGGAGATATTGTCGTAAGGAAGATATTGTCATAATGGAGATATTGTCGTAAGGAAGATATTGTCACAATGAAGATATTGTCGTAAGGAAGATATTGTCATAAGGAAGATGTTGTCGTAAGGAAGATATTTTCAAAATGGAGATATTGTCGTAAGGAAGATATTGTCATAAGAGAGATATTGTCATAAGGGCATAAGGGATATATTGTCACAATGGAGAAATTGTCATAAGGGAGATATTGTCATAAGGAGGTTGCTTTATCAATATGGAGATGTCGTCATGAAGAGATGGCTTTGTCATAAGGAAGATATTATCATAAAGAGATAGCTTTGTCATAAGGAAAATCTTTCATTAAGAGATAGCTTTGTCATAAGGGAGATATTGTCATAAAGAGACGGCTTTGTCATAACGGAAATATTGTCATAAAGAGGTTGCTTTGTGATAAAGGGAGATATTGTCATAACGGAGATATTGTCATAAAGAGGTTGCTTTGTGATAAAGAGAGATATTGTCATAACGGAGATATTGACATAAGGGAGATATTGTCATAACGGAGATATTGTCATAAGGGAGATATTGTCATAAGGGATATATTGTCATAAGGGAGATATTGTCATAAGGGATATATTGTCATAAGGGATATATTGTCATAAGGGAGATATTGTCATAAGGGAGATATTGTCATAAGGGATATATTGTCATAAGGGATATATTGTCATAAGGGAGATATTGTCATAAGGGAGATATTGTCATAACGGAGATATTGTCATAAGGGAGATATTGTCATAAGGGATATATTGTCATAAGGGAGATATTGTCATAAGGGATATATTGTCATAAGGGATATATTGTCATAAGGGAGATATTGTCATAAGGGAGATATTGTCATAAGGGAGATACATGTATTGTCATAAGGGAGATATTGTCATAAGGGAGATATTGACATAAGGGAGATATTGTCATAAGGGAGATACATGTATTGTCATAAGGGAGATATTGTCATAAGGGAGATATTGTCATAAGGGAGATATTATCATAAGGGAGATATTGTCATAACGGAGATATTGTCATAAGGGAGATATTGTCATAACGGAGATATTGTCATAAGGGAGATATTGTCATAAGGGATATATTGTCATAAGGGAGATATTGTCATAAGGGATATATTGTCATAAGGGATATATTGTCATAAGGGAGATATTGTCATAACGGAGATATTGTCATAACGGAGATATTGTCATAAGGGAGATATTGTCATAAGGGATATATTGTCATAAGGGAGATATTGTCATAAGGGATATATTGTCATAAGGGAGATATTGTCATAACGGAGATATTGTCATAACGGAGATATTGTCATAAGGGAGATATTGTCATAACGGAGATATTGTCATAAGGGAGATATTGTCATAAGGGATATATTGTCATAAGGGAGATATTGTCATAAGGGATATATTGTCATAAGGGATATATTGTCATAAGGGAGATATTGTCATAAGGGAGATATTGTCATAACGGAGATATTGTCATAACGGAGATATTGTCATAAGGGATATATTGTCATAAGGGAGATATTGTCATAAGGGATATATTGTCATAAGGGATATATTGTCATAAGGGAGATATTGTCATAAGGGATATATTGTCATAAGGGAGATATTGTCATAAGGGATATATTGTCATAAGGGAGATATTGTCATAAGGGAGATATTGTCATAAGGGAGATATTGTCATAAGGGATATATTGTCATAAGGGAGATATTGTCATAAGGGAGATATTGACATAAGGGAGATATTGTCATAAGGGATATATTGTCATAACGGAGATATTGTCATAAGGGATATATTGTCATAAGGGAGATATTGTCATAAGGGAGATATTGTCATAAGGGATATATTGTCATAAGGGATATATTGTCATAAGGGATATATTGTCACAATGGAGATATTGTCATAAGGGAGATATTGTCATAAGGGATATATTGTCATAAGGGAGATATTGACATAAGGGAGATATTGACATAAGGGAGATATTGTCATAAGGGATATATTGTCATAAGGGAGATATTGTCATAAGGGAGATATTGTCATAATGGATATATTGTCATAAGGGATATATTGTCATAAGGGAGATATTGTCATAATGGATATATTGTCATAAGGGAGATATTGTCATAATGGATATATTGTCATAAGGGAGATATTGTCATAAGGGAGATATTGTCATAATGGATATATTGTCATAAGGGAGATATTGTCATAAGGGAGATATTGTCATAACGGAGATATTGTCATAAGGGATATATTGTCATAAGGGAGATATTGTCATAAGGGAGATATTGTCATAAGGGATATATTGTCATAAGGGAGATATTGACATAAGGGAGATATTGTCATAAGGGAGATACATGTATTGTCATAAGGAAGATATTGACATAAGGGAGATATTGTCATAAGGGAGATATTGTCATAAGGGAGATATTGTCATAAGGGATATATTGTCATAAGGGAGATATTGACATAAGGGAGATATTGACATAAGGGAGATATTGTCATAAGGGATATATTGTCATAAGGGAGATATTGTCATAAGGGAGATATTGTCATAATGGATATATTGTCATAAGGGATATATTGTCATAAGGGAGATATTGTCATAATGGATATATTGTCATAAGGGAGATATTGTCATAATGGATATATTGTCATAAGGGATATATTGTCATAAGGGAGATATTGTCATAAGGGAGATATTGTCATAAGGGAGATATTGTCATAAGGGAGATATTGTCATAAGGGAGATACATGTATTGTCATAAGGAAGATATTGACATAAGGGAGATATTGTCATAAGGGAGATATTGTCATAAGGGAGATATTGTCATAAGGGAGATATTGTCATAAGGGAGATATTGTCATAAGGGAGAT
Source organism: Mimachlamys varia (assembly GCA_947623455.1). Lineage (NCBI taxonomy): Eukaryota > Metazoa > Mollusca > Bivalvia > Pectinida > Pectinidae > Mimachlamys > Mimachlamys varia. The sequence continues at coordinate 50,142,873 of OX392535.1, forward strand.
ATTGTCATAAGGGATATATTGTCATAAGGGAGATATTGTCATAAGGAAGATATTGACATAAGGGAGATATTGTCATAAGGGAGATATTGTCATAAGGGAGATATTGTCATAAGGGATATATTGTCATAAGGGAGATATTGTCATAAGGGAGATACATGTATTGTCATAAGGAAGATATTGACATAAGGGAGATATTGTCATAAGGGAGATATTGTCATAAGGGAGATATTGTCATAAGGGATATATTGTCATAAGGGAGATATTGTCATAAGGGAGATATTGTCATAATGGATATATTGTCATAAGGAAGATATTGTCATAAGGGAGATATTGTCATAATGGATATATTGTCATAAGGGAGATATTGTCATAAGGGAGATATTGTCATAAGGGAGATATTGTCATAAGGGATATATTGTCATAAGGGAGATATTGTCATAAGGGAGATATTGTCATAATGGATATATTGTCATAAGGAAGATATTGTCATAAGGGATATATTGTCATAAGGGAGATATTGTCATAAGGGAGATATTGTCACAATGGAGATATTGTCATAAGGAAGATATTGTCATAAGGGATATATTGTCATAAGGAAGATATTGTCACAATGGATATATTGTCACAATGGATATATTGTCATAAGGGAGATATTATCATAAGGGAGATATTGTCATAAGGGAGATATCGCATAATGGAGATATGAAATAAGGGAGATATTGTCATAAGGAAGATATTGTCATAAGGGATATATTGTCATAAGGGAGATATTGTCATAAGGGAGATATTGTCATAAGGGATATATTTTCATAAGGGAGATATTGTCATAAGGAAGATATTGTCACAATGGATATATTGTCATAAGGAAGATATTGTCATAAGGGATATATTGTCATAAGGGAGATATTGTCATAAGGAAAATATTGTTACAATGGAGATATTGTCATAAGGAAGATATTGTCATAAGGGATATATTGTCATAAGGGAGATATTGTCATAAGGAAGATATTGTCATAAGGGATATATTGTCATAAGGGAGATATTGTCATAAGGGAGATATTGTCATAAGGGATATATTGTCATAAGGGAGATATTGTCATAAGGAAGATATTGTCACAATGGATATATTGTCATAAGGAAGATATTGTCATAAGGGATATATTGTCATAAGGGAGATATTGTCATAAGGAAAATATTGTTACAATGGAGATATTGTCATAAGGAAGATATTGTCATAAGGGATATATTGTCATAAGGGAGATATTGTCATAAGGAAGATATTGTCATAAGGGATATATTGTCATAAGGGAGATATTGTCATAATGGAGATATTGTCATAAGGGAGATATTGTCATAAGGGAGATATTGTCATAATGGAGATATTGTCATAAGGAAGATATTGTCATAAGGGAGATATTGTCATAATGGAGATTTTGTAAGCGAGATTCTTGGTCATGTATTCACCTTCTGATTGACCTTTCTGTTTGTGTATGCGAGATTCGACTTTCCGGTGTGTAAGGTATATTTGAGGTGTTGATGATCACTCCGCGGAGTTGGTAACCTTTGTTTGTCACACTCACAGTTATATTGCTATTGACGTAATGACCTTTGTTGACCCCGCTTTCCCTGTCCCTGGGTGATATGTAAATGTACAATCATCTTTCCGTAATAGAAAAACACTCGCACAACAAAATCCTTCACTACAACAGTGTATGTTATTGCTTGGCTTTTGAGCGAATGACGGAAATATACAGGATTTCTCCTACAGAAAATGGAAATATTTTCCTTACACTGTACACGTACTATGTACATGCATAAATGACGTCAGACAACTACCGTTTAATTTCAAAATAATTTCCTCCTGTCAAAGACTTTTATAGATAAATGCAATAGGCAATGCCCGGAATGATACGGTTGGAAAGACGATTTCAAACAAGCCAGGGCAATCCATTTCCCGTTTTAAGCTATTGATATTTTTTTATTTGCCTAAAAAGTTTTGTCTGTACAAAGTAATATCCTTGTCACTTCCGACTAGCGTTTTGGTGAGAGTCTTTTTGTTGACGCTTTCTCTGATTTTTGTTTTTATAACAACACGTGGCGGTGGAGCAAATTAACGACAGATACACCGTCGACTTATACTCCCACTGTATACAGTAGGAGGTAAATAATGGTGAAACCTCGTGCAGAATTAGGGGTTCGCCTTTTGTGTCCTCTATTTTGGAACACAAAAAAAAACGACCAAACAAAGTGCCGCAACTATTTCAATATTTTGGGATATTAATAATAAAAAATTTGTATTAAAGTGTCACATATTGATCTACATAAAATACATATAAATCATCATAAAATGGGATCAATATCCAGCCAAAGATAAATTGACTTATGAGACAATATACATTTGTATAATATAGATTAAACCTTATACATTAAAGGTCTATAAAATATATATATACTTTCACAGTATCACTATGATATATATAAACTTTCGTTTTAACCAATGTAGGTTTCATGATAGATAAAGTGATAACTATTAAGTGTTCATTGATGTGCAATGTTAGCATATCTCATTTTACATTTACTTGATTCGTCTTTTAAAATACGTACGTATAAAAACAGTTAGTATTATAAACCATCTAGGATATCTAAAAAGTATTACATAGAAGTTCCTTGGTAAGCACTAGAACACATCACTATATATATACAGTGTACAGATATATGTGTATGTTTTATCTGCTACGTGTTCAACAATACAGTAACATTGATCTATACATTGTAACTATAATATGTCATTCATAATAGCATGACAGGAATAAATTATACGATATGCTCTCAACTCTCAAGAATATATCTCATTTCATGCCCGAGACGAATAATTACCTTTATATAAAGTTAGAATGAGAACCGATCGATATATACGTATATCTGGTTGTGAGACATTGTATAAAATTCTTCCGTTAAAACTGGAACTAGTATATACTGGATACGATTCGTGTTCTTAATTATAAGTGTCAGAAATAAAATAACAATTGTCTGTACAATGATTCTATACTTAGCAGTTCATATGAGCATGATAAATGTATAATTATAGTAACTCTTTATAATACTCTCAACCCAAGACATGTAATTACCTCTAAAGTTAGCACAGAAACACCTGTATATTACATACCTGGGTATGCTTCAACCTATATAAATATACGGTTATAGAAGCAACAATAAAACTGCTTAATTATACCTAAATCAATGCAATATATATTTGCCATTACATGAACAATTTTCTACGCCTAAATGCGTTGAATATATATTGACCTACAAGTGGCTGGAGTCAGTTTGCATAATAGTTAAACACTTAGTATTACTGTCTTGCATTGTAAGACCGTCTATAAAATCAGAGGCCTGACTTAGTAATGAGTCATTATACTGTACATGTACAATTATAGCCTTTTAATGAGTGTTAGTGTCGAGTTTACATGGTTATTTCAACCTAAGGAAAACATTAGCTGACGACGATAAAACCATGTATTTACATATGTATCAAAACCAAAAGGCTATAAATATGTTTATTAATTATAAAACTTTTTTTTTACAGATGACAGAATGAAATTTTCTGAATTGTAATAAAAGAAAGTGAAAACGCACTATCCTATTATATACAAATTTACACCCATAAGTGACATATTTCATATCATAAAACAAAACAGATATGTGTAATAAAACAATATGCCGTCTATATTTAACCAAAGGTGTTGACACATACATATTAGGTATACAACGTTCGGATTGACGAGGATTGTTAGGGTCGAGTTTTCGACTTTAAATGGCGTTGTATTGAAGGTAAGGAAGTAAATCCTTATACTTTATTCTCTACCCTGCAAAAAGTCTCTTCATTGATGGCTTTTTTTCTCTAACAAATTATTACGCTGTTGCATCAGCCAATCAAAAGCGACGTTATAAACGGCGACGTCATATTTTTACGTTAAGGGTTGATAACATAATTTTTAAGCGAATGGAATTGCTTGTCTCAAGCAATATTTAATTATTTAGAAGCAATATATTTACACATTAAGTACACAATCAAAAGCCTTGGCCTAACCCCATCCCAAACAGCTTTCTTGTACTATTTCCTCTGATGTTTGAGATTCATTGACCAATGCCTTTGACACATCTCTCGTTATTTTTTTTTTGTCTTTTGTTTGTTTAAGAAGAAATAGTAGAAGATCTGTTTACATGGTTTGGACCTGATGAGTGCAACACAGAATGTACCCGTGATACATTATACAGATACATGATGTAATAGAAAGGAGGTTCTCATAATACCAAGAGATCCCGCGATTTTGGCTGCAAATTTTGATGGATGGTTAAGTGTTACCGAGTGTCCACTTTGCCTCTGTGACAGTTTGTGATTGATGAAACCAACAGACTATTGAACAGTGACCTGAGTCTGTAACCTCAAGTGAACTTACAACTCAGTGAATGACCTGAGTCTGTGACCTCAAGTGAACTTACAACTCAGACAGCAGTGACTGACCTGAGTCTGTGACCTCAAGTGAACTTACAACTCAGACAGCAGTGACTAACCTGAGTCTGTAACCTCAAGTGAACTTACAACTCAGTGAGTAACCTGAGTCTGTAACCTCAAGTGAACTTACAACTCAGTGAATGACCTGAGTCTGTGACCTCAAGTGAACTTACAACTCAGTGAATGACCTGAGTCTGTGACCTCAAGTGAACTTACAACTCAGTGAATGACCTGAGTATGTGACCTCAAGTGAACTTACAACTCAGGCAGCAGTGAGTGACCTGAGTCTGTGACCTCAAGTGAACTTACAACTCATGATCATCAGTGTCAGCTGGGAGCTGCTCCTCTCAACACATTTTGAATTTGGAATTGCCCAAAAGATACCAAATTCAAATATTTGAAAAAAAAGTAATATGTCGTTATTAAGGAAAGTCATTTCTTCGGAGTATGTTTTATTTATTAGCACACCTCTATCTTCACACCCGGGATTTTTGGGTAGAGATTACGTGAATGTTTAGACCACAAAAATAACAGTAGAGCAGGTGAAATACTTCAGCTTCAGATTAAAGGCGTATGTGATCTTCCATGTTCAAATACAGTCCACGATTTATAGGCGAGTCTTTAAACTCACGCATGCACATCAACTTACTAATGTGTACCGATTACAATGCGAGTCAAGCGTTTTGTGATCCCGATCCTATCCGTCGTCAACAAAGACGCTTCACGTCTGTACGTTCTAATATAATATCCGGCCTCCTATGTTTCTACCCTACCGTAGGTTTCCGAAAACAACCAGTATCGTACCTAGATAAATTATGTGGGGGGTTATGGAATGGCGGGTATGAGGTGCTATAGGAGGGGGAATAACTCAGGTGTTTCAGGACATGAAGTCAGCGGTTGATTCGCTATTGCAGTTTACTGCATTAGTTCTACTGATGAAATGACAAGAGTTGCAGTGCCAGGTTGTTAATTGGAGATACGCTTTCTGAAAAGACACAAATTAAATTATTTCATCAAAAATCTCGTATCTCAAATCTACGGCTGACAGCGGATTTGTTATTCGAATCTCCAATCTCCAATAACGAAACCACTGCTAGCTTTAGGTCCCTTTACAATACATCGGCGGACATACAATGTGTGTCACCTTCATCAGACAATACTTACTGCATTGTTGGTTTGGGGGCAGGCTCACGACCGAAGGATTGCAGGTTCGAGTCACGTCACGGCACAGTACGTGTAATGATTTAGCAATATACTTTACTCTGTTTGTTCCAGTCTAGCCAGGTGTAAATGAGTCTGTGGTTGAGAAGTGCAAGAAATCATAGAATTTTTTTTTTTTTTTGTGAGCGTACTTCCCGGGGAGTTAAGTAATATATTTACTGGTTGGTATAACCACAGATAATTGGTGAGACCTATGAACTGGGTTATGATAACAACGAATGTACGAACCTCGATTTACATTTTTATTATAATTATCAAGGTTATTACTGCACACATCGCACACGTCATTGAAACACTGGTTAAACTTTATAATTTAAACAATAAGACAATGTAGATGGTATGACGCTCCGATAGCAACATCTGTGTAATCAATTGAGCCATCGATACAAATGTGTTCAGCTCTTCATTGCTACGGAAACTGTGGCGACCTAAGTTCATAATAAAAACACGTGCTATTATTCTGTTATGCATGCGTACGTATCTGAGTAAGTTTTACAGCAAGAAATGTCATCAACCATACATCGCCACAGACCTAATCTGGCTAAGAGTATTTGTATGTGGTAGGTTCTGTGCCAGTCAAGTGTAAATATACGCTAAGCCTTCGTTAATATAGATATCGATGCCACTACGCTAAGCCTTCGTTAATATAGATATCGATGCCACTACGCTAAGCCTTCGTTAATATAGATATCGATGCCACTACGCTAAGCCTTCGTTAATATAGATATCGATGCCGCTACGCTAAGCCTTCGTTAATATAGATATCGATGCCACTACGCTAAGCCTTCGTTAATATAGATATCGATGCCACTACGCTAAGTCTTCATTAATATAGATATCCATGCCACTACGCTAAGCCTTCGTTAATATAGATATCAATGCCGCTACGAGTAGCTTTCCTTAATATAGATATCAATGCAACATGTCCAATTGTTTAATTGAGCGTGGCCTTTTCTCACGGTTGTATTTTAGAGATATTTCAATTGGGTAAAACATCCAGATTCGCCATTTCCTCGTACACGTGTCCGAGAGATTTGACCGGGTCAGCCATGTCATAACAAACAAGTAGAGACCAGCTGTTGATGAAAGAGTCCGTGCTTAACGACACGGTCTCGTGGTAGTGAGATATACCCCCGGATAAATCATCAATAATCGGTCCCCGAGGGAGGGGCGGCACGAGGGGAAATGGATGCGTTCGGAACCGTTTGTTGCCGGTAACGGCTCTAATGAGTGCCGAACCTGCTATAGAAATAGCCTGGTGTATGGGTTTTCTATGTAAAACACGGTGTCCGGTGTTACATCGGTGTGGGTTATGTCTCCCGACATACTACACATCGATCACCTGGGGATCCAGGTTGTCTGTCTGAGTGGAATAAATAGCGGAGTGGTCGCGCCATTGTCCTGTGTCTCGAATGGATCAGAATAGCAAAGTGTCGTACATAGGTGTCCCTCCTCAGAATATTCCTAGCTTGTTTGGCGAGAACATTTTTGTTCATGCACTGTTGATATAGTTTACAAGAAAGTGTACGAAACTTTCATAATAATACGTTTACGCCGAAATTCCCAGCAAACTTTGTGTGAAAAGCACAGTTTCTTATTTTCCAGGAGTTTGTTATAAACTTGTAAATTACAAAACAAATATTGAATTTTAAGACAATTCATTTCCATTTTTATGACAATAACCGTTGATTATTACTTGGGTGGCTGATAGTATACGATAAAAGCTACCTTCTGTTGAACAAAGAAATTTTATTATTTAAATGTTTGAAAATATTTCAATATCTCGTCGAGCATGGCATTGCAAACTGGGTGTGTCTGCGTATTTGAAAGAAGAGAGGTGTTCGTTTTTCTAATATCGGAATAAACATTGAAATCAAATGTCTTAAAATAATCTTTGAATAAAAAAAACAATGATCATCTTTAAAAAGCCTCTCGTAAATTTCAGATATTCTATGAAATGACGTCAGTGCCTAGATTTAGGAATCATTGGTATTCGATGAGAGGCAGCAGTTACTTCACGATCAATTCAAAGAAGACAAAGATCATTTCCGGTTTAAGATGAAACCTATCGGCGAATACGGAAAACTGACAAGATGGCTGTAATTGATTTTCATTTTAATTTCAACTGTCAAGGACAAAGATTAATAAAACAAACAGAAATAATACAAAAAATAACCAAAAGCTGTTAACTCCGATCAAGAGCCAACCTCTACTGAATCATTTAGCATAAAATTCTTGTATCTATAAACACGGTGTAGTTGTCAGTCCACTGGCCGAAGGGCGTAGTTGCCAGTGCGTCAGTGTACAGACAGAAGGGCGTAGTTGCCAGTGCGTCAGTGTACAGACAGAAGGGCGTAGTTGTCACTGCGTCAGTGTACAGACAGAAGGGCGTAGTTGTCAGTGCGTCAGTGTACAGACAGAAGGGCGTAGTTGTCAGTGCGTCAGTGTACAGACCGAAGTGCGTAGTTGCCAGTGCGTCAGTGTACAGACAGAAGGGCGTAGTTGTCAGTGCGTCAGTGTACAGACAGAAGGGCGTAGTTGTCAGTGCGTCAGTGTACAGACCGAAGGGCGTAGTTGCCAGTGCGTCAGTGTACAGACCGAAGGGCGTAGTCGGCAGTGAGTCAGTGTACTGACCGAAGGGCGTAGTTGTCAGTGCGTCAGTGTACAGACCGAAGGGCGTAGTTGTCAGTGTACAGACAGAAGGGCGTAGTTGACAGTGCATCAGTATACAGACCGAAGGGCGTAGTTGTCAGTGCGTCAGTGTACAGACCGAAGGGCGTAGTTGTCAGTGCATCAGTGTACTGACCGAAGAGCGTAGTTGGCAGTGCGTCAGTGTACAGACCGAAGGGCGTAGTTGTCAGTGCATCAGTGTACTGACCGAAGAGCGTAGTTGTCAGTGCATCAGTGTACTGACCGAAGAGCGTAGTTGGCAGTGCGTCAGTATACTAACAGAAGAGCGTAGGTGGAGGTGCCTCAGTGTAATGAACAAAGGGTGAAGTTGGCATTGGGCCAGACTGTGTAACGGCCAAAAGGGCGTAGTTGGCAGTGTCCAGTGTACTTAACGAAGGGCGAACAATGTAGTTGGCAGTGTTCAGTGTACTGAACGAAGGGCGTAGTTGGCAGTGCGTCAGTGTACAGACCGAAGGGCGTAGTCGGCAGTGCGTCAGTGTACAGACCGAAGGGCGTACTTGGCAGTGCGTCAGTGTACAGACCGAAGGGCGTAGTCGGCAGTGCATCAATGTACTGCCGGAAGGGCGTAGTTGGCAGTGCGTCAGTCTACTGGCGGAAGGGCGTAGTCGGCAGTGCGTCAGTCTACTGGCGGAAAGGCGAACAGTTCGAACCACACCTACTGTATCTCACAGATCCGAAAGCTTTCTCATATAACAAAACATTTCACTCTGATTACTCCAGTCTACTCAGCTGTTTAAGTATGTACAACCATAAGGAATGGCGTGCTTCTTAACTTGACTTTAAATATACATGTATTTATCGACAGTAAATCACCATCATACTTCCATCTGATGCATTGAATCATCTGCCCTTGCTCGCGTTTACTGCTACTTCTGTAAATCTTTTCTGAAAGGCTGCCGTGAGCGTAGCCTAAATTGAGTTTGAACATAAAATTCAGACCAAGGCGTGCATATCAAAAGACAAACTATGACCGGTTGTAAAGAAACACTATCCGTGAAATGACGACACATAGGCCTGCAGCGGTAATATTTAGCCTGTTTGAGAGGAAACAAGGAATCCCACGCGGGTAGACAGTGACCTTGGTTTTTCTACCGAATAGATGCCGACATTTGAGTTGTTATAGATCTGTTCTACATGGCTTGTTTTTATGCACTTTTAAAGTAAGCATTCTAATATTATGAGATACTGTAATTTTGTCTGTTATCTAAGTTAAGCATTGTTCTATTATGAAACACTGTGGAAAAGCGCGGGAATTTGTAGCGTATTTTTTGACGCCAGGTTAAGAAACGTCATGCTTGAGAACCAGAGAGCACCATTTTGAATGGGTTTCCGAATGCAATTCTGTTGCTTGTTGCTCTTAAATGGTAAGAATTTCAAGCAGGAATAATATAAATTGAGTTTTTATTTAGTTACCACATTACAAGTTGCAAAGTTGGAGTCGCACAACCACTTATTCCGCTGTCGCTTCTTCCGAACTTCAAACTCAAACCTACGCCGGTTTGTTTGAACACATTCGAAGCTGTATTTATCGTTTACATCCACTACATGGAATATATAGAAATAACCCAACGAGTAGTTGTTGGATATAGCATTAATTTCATTCCAGGGTTACATTGTAACCCTAACTTTTAAGATATAATTAACTCGAGTGAAATAAATGCCATATTCAACAATCACTCGAGTTAATTATTTTTCAAAAGTTACAGAAGACACGAGCTTTAGCGAGTGTCTTTTGTAACTTTTAAAAAATAATGAACGAGAGTGAAATAATTCCATATCCAATATCCACGAGTCGTGTGACCTGTTTCTACCACAATAGTATTAAGTCGCAATGGCAGCGATGTTTTCTGTGAACCGCGGATGATATTTGCGCGAACACACATCATCTCGTATATATTCCCGCCAAATTGTGACGACGTCAACAATCGATGACGACCTCACCAATCAGCACGTTGCATTGAACCACGTGATTTCCTATCAAAGTTCAACATCTCAACCAATCAAAAGTTTGGAAGGTCATATTCCACTAGTGGTATATAACATATATTTATCCAACAGTCAGCACGTTTTTGCAATTGTCTGAGAGTTGAATAACACAGGGTATTGTGGTAGAAATGTGTTTTATTAAATGAAGAATCATAAAGTTTCACTGGTATAATGTGAATGTATACTATAGGATACACTACCTGATTCATGTAACCTTCCCAGAAAGCTTTCATACACAAGGAACCATCGAAAGTACACAATTAAGTGTTTACCGCTCAGATCCGGGGAGCGCTTTGCATCGCTTGGGGATGGGAAAACAAATTTGAAGGCAGTAGGAAGAAAACGCAAGCCACTCTGTTTACGCACGCACGTGTTACCATTAAAGATTTTTGCTAGGGCGCCCTTGGCCCCGGGGCTACGTCATACCATTAAAGAGCTTTGCTAGGGCGCCCGTGGCCCGGGAGCTACGTTTTATCATTAAAGAGCTCTGCTAAGGCGCCCGTGGCCCGGGAGCTACGTTTTATCATTATAGAGCTTTGCTGGGGTGCCCGTTGCCCCCGGGGGGGGGGGGGGCTACGTTATATATAATCAAATAGCTTTGCTAGGACGCACGTGGCCCCGGGGGCTACGTTTTATTATTAAAGAGCTTTGGTTGGCACCCGTGGCCCCCGGGGCTACGTTTTATCCTTGCGTAGCTTTGTTGGGGCGCCCGTGGTCCCGGGGGCGACGTTTAATCTTGACTAAATTGCAGACACTGCTTTCCCGTATTAAAATCTGAAACCATGGTGAACCCTGGTAGAGAACTTCTTGTGTTAAGCCCGTTAAAAATATGTGACCAGATTTGGCGTCAGTGTGACGTCACGTAAATGTTCCCTCGTGAGTGGACACTGTTGCTGTTATAGATACGATTTTCGGTTCGATAGTACGGTTACATTATTTGAAATGACATTGTGAAGAATACATGAAAGGTGCTTTGTTTTAGAACACGCTTAAAACTGACCACCGTCCACTTATTGTCCATCGCCGACTAGGTCCTGATCATCGTAGCATTATTGATGAAAACAATTGGACAGGATATTTCGGCTTTCCGTCTAAAGCACCACCTCTGCATTGCTCTAAACAAATGAACTGGTATTGGTTTACGCGATATTGACAGAGTTTAACCTTGATAATTCGATCAATGAAAGCAGGATTCGCGTTTCCTTCATCGTCACAAAATTATTCCAGGACTGAAAGGCATCAAAACATATAACCTTAACAATATAAGGCGCTATGCGTCCATTAAATCGACAGCGTCAGAAGTTATCAGTGAACGGCGAGAATTATTTACGTATGTGATACGTGCAATCAAATTCAAGCTCCCACGAGACCATTTCCAGTCCTAGACTGACGCCGTGGACGCTTGTGTCCGTAGGGAATACGGCTCTATATATGTCTGAGTTTTACTGAGCGTGTTTGAAATCGCCTATTCGAAGTTGACCTACACTACTGCCCATTAACACTGACGAATGGTCAAGCGATAGGTCAAACGTTTGACACCAAAAACAAGATGCTGCCAGGAGGTCATGTAATGAGCATTTCTTTAAACTATTGTCTAGGTCCAAGCCTTAACGTCGTAGCAAATATCATTTCTCATTCATAGATAAATCAATAAATAAAAAAATAAATACATCAATCTAAATAACAAATACATTTCTTCAGTTTCATCAGAAAAAATATTATTCACATTTTGATAGCGACAAATTTCTACATTACGTAAAGTTTAAGAATAAAGTTGATTTGTACACATATTGTAAAAGGGAAGCAAAACAAATTTCACGAATATGGCCATGATCCAGTCCATCAATGAGCAAAGCCATCCTGGTATCAGATAGAAGCGAATGGTCGCCTTGTCGTCTCTGTATCAGGTAGAAGGGAATGGTCACCTTGTCGTCCCTGTATCAGATAGAAGGGAATGGTCACCTTGTCGTCTCTGTATCAGATAGAAGGGAATGGTCGCCTTGTCGTCTCTGTATCAGATAGAAGGGAACGGTCGCCTTGTCGTCTCTGTATCAGATAGAAGGGATTGGTCACCTTGTCGTCCCTGTATCAGATAGAAGGGAATGGTCGCCTTGTCGTCTCTGTATCAGATAGAAGGGAATGGTCGCCTTGTCGTCTCTGTATCAGATAGAAGGGAATGGTCGCCTTGTCGTCTCTGTATCAGATAGAAGGGAATGGTCGCCTTGTCGTCTCTGTATCAGATAGAAGGGAATGGTCGTCTTGTCGTCTCTGTATCAGATAGAAGGGAATGGTCGCCTTGTCGTCTCTGTATCAGATAGAAGGGAACGGTCGCCTTGTCGTCTCTGTATCAGATAGAAGGGATTGGTCACCTTGTCGTCCCTGTATCAGATAGAAGGGAATGGTCGCCTTGTCGTCTCTGTATCAGATAGAATGGGAATGGTCGCCTTGTCGTCTCTGTATAAGATACAAAGGAATGGTCGCCTTGTCGTCTCTGTATCAGATAGAAGGGAATGGTCGCCTTGTCGTCTCTGTATCAGATAGAAGGGAATGGTCGCCTTGTCGTCTCTGTATCAGATAGAAGGGAATGGTCACCTTGTCGTCTCTGTATCAGATAGAAGGGAATGGTCACCTTGTCGTCTCTGTATCAGATAGAAGGGAATGGTCACCTTGTCGTCTCTGTATCAGATAGAAGGGAATGGTCGCCTTGTCGTCTCTGTATCAGATAGAAGGGAATGGTCACCTTGTCGTCTCTGTATCAGATGGAAGGGAATGGTCGCCTTGTCGTCTCTGTATCAGATAGAAGGGAATGGTCGCCTTGTCGTCTCTGTATCAGATGGAAGGGAATGGTCGCCTTGTCGTCCCTGTATCAGATAGAAGGGAATGGTCGCCTTGTCGTCTCTGTATCAGATAGAAGGGAATGGTCGCCTTGTCGTCTCTGTATCAGATGGAAGGGAATGGTCGCCTTGTTTCCCCTGTATCAGATAGAAGGGAATGGTCACCTCGTCGTCTCTGTATCAGATAGAAGGGAATGGTCGCCTTGTCGTCCCTGTATCAGATAGAAAGGAATGGTCACCTTGTCGTCTCTGTATCAGATAGAAGGGAGTGGTCGCCTTGTCGTCCCTGTATCAGATAGAAGGGTATGGTCACCTTGTTGTCTTTGTATCAGATAGAAGGGAATGGTCAACTTGTCGTCCCTGTATCAGATAGAAGGGAATGGTCGCCTTGTCGTCCCTGTATCAGATAGAAGGGAGTGGTCGCCTTGTCGTCCCTGTATCAGATAGAAGGGAGTGGTTGCCTTGTCGTCCCTGTATCAGATAGAAGGGAATGGTCACCTCGTCGTCTCTGTATCAGATAGAAGGGAATAGTCACCTTGTCGTCCCTGTATCAGATGGAAGGGAATGGTCGCCTAGTCGTCCCTGTATCAGAAAGAAGGTAATGGTCGCCTTGTTTTCCCTGTATCAGATAGAAGGGAATGGTCACCTTGTCGTCCCGGTATCAGATAGAAGGAAATGATGGCCTTGTTGTCTCTGTATCAGATAGAAGGGAATGGTCGCCTTGTTGTCTCTGTATCAGATAGAAAGGAATGGTCACCTTGTCGTCTCTGTATCAGATAGAAGGGAGTGGTCGCCTTGTCGTCCCTGTATCAGATAGAAGGGTATGGCCACCTTGTTGTCTTTGTATCAGATAGAAGGGAATGGTCACCTTGTCGTCCCTGTATCAGATAGAAGGGAATGGTCGCCTTGTCGTCCCTGTATCAGATAGAAGGGAGTGGTCGCCTTGTCGTCTCTGTATCAGATAGAAGGGAGTGGTTGCCTTGTCGTCCCTGTATCAGATAGAAGGGAATGGTCACCTCGTCGTCTCTGTATCAGATAGAAGGGAATAGTCACCTTGTCGTCCCTGTATCAGATAGAAGGGAATGGTCGCCTTGTCGTCTCTGTATCAGATAGAAGGGAATGGTCGCCTTGTCGTCTCTGTATCAGATGGAAGGGAATGGTCGCCTTGTCGTCTCTGTATCAGATAGAAGGGAATGGTCGCCTTGTCGTCTCTGTATCAGATAGAAGGGAATGGTCGCCTTGTCGTCTCTGTATCAGATGGAAGGGAATGGTCGCCTTGTCGTCCCTGTATCAGATAGAAGGGAATGGTCGCCTTGTCGTCTCTGTATCAGATAGAAGGGAATGGTCGCCTTGTCGTCTCTGTATCAGATGGAAGGGAATGGTCGCCTTGTTTCCCCTGTATCAGATAGAAGGGAATGGTCACCTCGTCGTCTCTGTATCAGATAGAAGGGAATGGTCGCCTTGTCGTCCCTGTATCAGATAGAAGGGAATGGTCGCCTTGTCGTCTCTGTATCAGATAGAAGGGAATGGTCGCCTTGTCGTCTCTGTATCAGATGGAAGGGAATGGTCGCCTTGTTTCCCCTGTATCAGATAGAAGGGAATGGTCACCTTGTCGTCCCGGTATCAGATAGAAGGAAATGATGGCCTTGTCGTCCCTGTATCAGATAGAAGGGAATGGTCGCCTTGTCGTCCCTGTATCAGATAGAAGGGAATGATGGCCTTGTCGTCTCTGTATCAGATAGAAGGGAATGGTCACCTTGTCGTCCCTGTATCAGATAGAAGGGAATGGCCACCTTGTCGTCTCTGTATCAGATAGAAGGGAATGGTCGCCTAGTCGTCCCTGTATCAGATAGAAGGGAATGGCCACCTTGTCGTCTCTGTATCAGATAGAAGGGAATGGTCGCCTTGTCGTCTCTGTATCAGATAGAAGGGAATGGTCGCCTCGTCGTCTCTGTAACAGAGAGAAGGAAATGGTCATCTTGTCGTCCCTGTATCAGATAGAAGGGAATGGTCGCCTCGTCGTCTCTGTAACAGAGAGAAGGAAATGGCCACCTTGTCGTCTCTGTATCAGATAGAAGGGAATGATCGCCTTGTCGTCTCTGTATCAGATAGAAGGGAATGGTCGCCTTGTCGTCTCTGTATCAGATAGAAGGGAATGGTCGCCTTGTCGTCTCTGTATCAGATAGAAGGGAATGGTCGCCTCGTCGTCTCTGTAACAGAGAGAAGGAAATGGTCATCTTGTCGTCTCTGTATCAGATACAAGGGAATGGTCGCCTTGTCGTCTCTGTATCAGATAGAAGGGAATGGTCGCCTTGTCGTCTCTGTATCAGATAGAAGGGAATGGTCGTCCTGTCGCCTCTGTATCAGATAGAAGGGAATGGTCGCCTTTTCTCCCCTGTATCAGATAGAAGGGAATGATCGCCCTTTCGTCTCTGTATCAGATAGAAGGGAATGGTCACCTTGTCGTCTCTGTATCATATAGAAGGGAATTGTCGCCTTTTCTCCCCTGTATCAGAATACAAGGGAATGGTCGCCTTGTCGTCTCTGTATCAGATACAAGGGAAAGGTCGCATTGTCGTCTCTGTATCAGATACAAGGGAATGGTCGCCTTTTCTTCCCTGTATCAGATAGAAGGGAATGGTCGCCTTGTCGTCTCTGTATCAGCAACACATTGCAACATTTGAACTGGAATATTTAATAGTGCCTGTTTATCAGATGAAATATCGCGTGAGTGAATGAGGGTGTGTTTAAAATGAAATTACTCTTTTAGTTGCAAATCTACATGTAGTACATACATGAATGAAATACCGAAAAAAATGTTGAATGTATAAATGAATGTGCGGTGAAAGAGAGCCCTTTTGCACGAGGACACGTTTGATTGAATTTATGAAAATAAAAAAGGAATGTCCGCCTGTTATTTGAACTCTGTTACAATTACCTCAATCACCCCTGAAGTTTTTTAATTACTTATTGCAATATTTGAATTTAAATAGTTTAAATTTGTCTTCCGTGGCCGAACAGTTAAAGAACAATTCATCTTCACAACGTAAATTGGTATCTGTACCTTTTTTTAAAATACTTCATTGATTCAGTTGATTCCAATATCATGATTGTAGTAGGAAAACCGTGGTATATATTGATGAATGCACCATCATCAGACATAGATAGGGGCTTTTAATACAGTGTATGTAGAGTGACAATACCACCCACCAGCTATAGAGAACAAGGACTCAACCATGTGCCTAGTCATCTACACTTAAACCAAATAAACAAGTTGTGAAAACTACTAACGGTAGCTTTTTATCAGATAAATCAACATTTGTGAAAAGTTAATGGGCAGCGATACAACAAAAATCCATAAAAGAATGACTCGCAAAAAAATGGTTCATCCATTGATTTTAAAGATGACGTAGAGTCGGCGCTATGATATCGAATTCCGTTGGTTGGTTGTTGGCGGATACACCATTATAGTGGGTACTGTGGCTGGGACGTGATGATATTGGGTGTTTATTTAGCAGTCATTCGCTGCAAGATTTGATCAGAAGTACACTGTCAGGGGACTTCCTTTATTCCACGTTATATAAATGCGCCTTTTTATTTTAGTTATATTTTAATGCTAAATTGATTATAAGATTTCCACATGAATTTCACGTATACTTCATGCGAATTTCATGCGAATTTACAATTTTGTTGATTTTCACTAGCATACTTTTTATTTCGAATTGCAAGGGAATTTCACATTCTGGGAATGACCTTGATTCAGTTATCTACTGGGAATGAACTTGGTTCGGTTATCTACTGGGAATGACCTTGGTTCGGTTATCTACTGGGAATGACCTTGGTTCAGTTATCTTCTGAGAATGACCTTGGTTCGGTTATCTGCTGGAAATGACCTTGATTCGGTTATCTACTGGGAATGACCTTGATTCAGTTATCTACTGGGAATGACCTTGATTCAGGTATCTACTGGGAATGACCTTGATTCAGGTATCTACTGGGAATGACCTTGATTCGGTTATCTACTGAGAATGACCTTGGTTCTGTTATCTACTGGGAATGACCTTGGTTCGGTTATCTACTGGGAATGACCTTGATTCAGGTATCTACTGGGAATGACCTTGATTCGGTTATCTACTGAGAATGACCTTGGTTCGGTTATCTACTGAGAATGACCTTGGTTCGGTTATCTACTGAGAATGACCTTGGTTCGGTTATCTACTGGGAATGACCTTGGTTCAGTTATCTTCTGAGAATGACCTTGGTTCGGATATCTACTGGGAATGACCTTGGTTCAGTTATCTATTGGGAATGACTTTGGTTCGGTTATCTACTGGGAATGACCTTGGTTCAGTTATCTACTGGGAATGACCTTGGTTCAGTTATCTTCTGAGAATGACCTTGGTTCGGTTATCTACTGGGAATGACCTTGGTTCGGTTATCTATTGGGAATGACCTTGATTCGGTTATCTACTGAGAATGACCTTGGTTCTGTTATCTACTGGGAATGACCTTGGTTCAGTTATCTTCTGAGAATGACCTTGGTTCTGTTATCTACTGGGAATGACCTTGGTTCTGTTATCTACTGGGAATGACCTTGGTTCGGTTATCTACTGGGAATGACCTTGGTTTGGTTATCTACTGGGAATGACCTTGATTCGGTTATCTACTGAGAATGACCTTGATTTGATTATCTACTGGGTATGATGGCTTGTTTATATAATTTTAAAAAGTGCAAAAATATCTACTGGAAACCAAAGTTTCGGGATTTTCTATAGAGAACGAATGTGGCTGGATTATCGATACTTCCATCAACGTATTACCGTCATTCTTATACTAGTCACACACAGTCGTCCAATGGCATCAGTCATTTTAGTTCACATGGAGAAATACAGCTCGGAGCTTAATTGCTTTTAATATCTCGTATTGCAATGGACGTTAATATTAGTCCCGATATTGATTTCCCTTTTTCAGATATCGCAAAAACCAAACAATACGTACCTTAACACCAGTTCTAGGAATGGAGAGATGCTAGCTCGTTTTTCTGTGTACAAGCTGCCGCTTCTACGTATGTTTACAGAAAACGTTTGATGATTCCGTCGTTTCCTCAACATACTTAATATCTACATTTTGTTCCTATTCAAATGTTAGCATATCTGACAGTGTAACAGGGTTCTACAGTACGTTTGGGTCACATCCGAGTTAAAGTTCCGTCCTTTAAAGGCCCAATATACGTAACTTCAGGAAATTTTTCGTGATTCTGAAAAATTCTGAAAAAAAAATCCATTTAATAACCATGCAAAAATAAGCCTAAAACGAAGTAAACCTGAGCGGTAACTAACAAGATACTCTTGACAGAATAATCCAAAGAATTGAAAATAATTCAGGTGGGGCCCACTTCAACAACAAACCGAAGTTAAAAGACAGTTCAAAATGGACGCGTGTTTACAAATACCGAGTTTCAACTGCTGCTGTATCAGTAACCGCGTAAGAATTCATCTTGAATTTTGTTGATATCAGTTAATCTTAACTAAGTCTATAAATATAAAAAGCTATTTGGCTTGATTTTCTCTTCAGGTTTTGCCGAAACCGTATATTGGGCCTTCAAGTGAGAAATTTACCAACATAACAAGATGGCTTACAAATGAAATATTCAAAAATATCAAGGATACAAAATATTTCTGAATGAGAACAAGATGGCGACCATAAAATGTGTCCATAGTCTTGATCAACTTGCATCTCTCGGATCATTGTGTGAGCCAGCCCTAAAATAATAAATCAACTGCGACATGAAAACACCATGAGAAGCAGGGATGTTGCCATTAAAAAAGGGAAAGTTCACGATCGGAAAATCGGCATGTTTATCATACAGTTCAGTTGTAAGCTGTCTAAGATGGTACAATGTAAGCGGCTGATGGAGGGGAATTTGTTGTGTCTTTGATTTCAAGTTCAAAAGGGCATATACGATCGACGTGGCCAGCAAACCTCTTCTTCTTTATAATCATAGTCAATACATCGTCGATAAACCTAAAAGAAAAAATACAATGACTACGGTTCATTATTTGCGCCAATCTTATTCAAATTATTGCCAATGCCAATGTCGTTAAACGAACTACGCAAAACGAACTACGCAAATACAAGCGTATTATTTGTAAGTAGAGAATGAAAAGATACAACTAAACAAATGTGAATTTGTGGCTTGAAAGTCGCCTTTTAAACTTTCATAACGCTATTTTGTATAGGTGTATTTTTCAATTCCTAAATGAGGTATTGTTGTGATCAGCGGTTCTCTCCAGTTGTTTCCGACTGAGATTGTGGTAGAAACAGGTCACACGACTCGTGGTTGTTATATATGGAATTCATTTCACTCTCGTCAATTATTTTATAAAAATTTACAAAAGACACGAGCTACAGTACCTTCGTTAATTAAAGAGAGTGAAATAAATTCCATATCCAACAACCACTCGTTGTGTAACCTCTATTTATCACAGTTTATTACGTACACCGTCTGACTGTTCTGACAATGTGTTAATCAGATGTGGGCGGACACCCGTGACGATGGTCAGGTATTTCCGGCTAGTTTATATCCCACACCATGATCACGGTAAAGGCACCCGATCTGATCATTCCTGGGGAAATGGGGATTTGTATATGCAAGGTACTCATACTTTGTGCAGCAGCACAAGTTCAAACACTCTGATCATCTTTCTTCTCCTTTATTATGTAAATGTACAATGACACATCTTGACCTTCATCATTCCATCTATCACTATACTGTATAAACAATGTATGGTATTATCGTATGTACTGGTTCGCATCATCACCACCATCATCATCGCTTAAACTATCCCACCGATACCCTGCTGTTAACATTTTTTGTTAGATAGAGTGTGTTTGTAATTGTCTCATTTTTTTGTAAAGGTAAAGTACTTTGTCCTTCCATTTCATTGACAACAGAACACATGCCGTCCGTCATTGACAACAGAACACATGCCGTCCGTCATTGACAACAGAACACATGCCGTCCGTCATTGACAACAGAACACATGCCGTCCGTCATTGACAACAGAACACATGCAGTCCGCCATTGACAACAGAACACATGCCGTCTGACTTTGACAACAGAACACACGCCGTCCGTCATTGACAACAGAACACATGCCGTCTGACTTTGACAACAGAACACACGCCGTCCGTCATTGACAACAGAACACATGCCGTCTGACTTTGACAACAGAACACATGCCGTCCGTCATTGACAACAGAACACATGCCGTCCGCCATTGACAACAGAACACATGCCGTCCGTCATTGACAACAGAACACATGCCGTCCGCCATTGACAACAGAACACATATCGTCCGTCACTGACAACAGAACACATGCCGTCCGTCATTGACAACAGAACACATGCCGTCCGCCATTGACAACAGAACACATGCCGTCTGACTTTGACAACAGAACACACGCCGTCCGTCATTGACAACAGAACACATGCCGTCCGCCATTGACAACAGAACACATGCCGTCCGCCATTGACAACAGAACACATGCCGTCTGACTTTGACAACAGAACACACGCCGTCCGTCATTGACAACAGAACACATGCCGTCCGCCATTGACAACAGAACACATGCCGTCCGCCATTGACAACAGAACACATGCCGTCCGTCACTGACAACAGAACACATGCCGTCCGTCATTGACAACAGAACACATGCAGTCCGCCATTGACAACAGAACACACGCCGTCCGCCATTGACAACAGAACACATGCCATCCGTCATTGACAACAGAACACATGCCGTCCGCCATTGACAACAGAACACATGCCGTCCGCCATTGACAACAGAACACATGCCGTCTGACATTGACAACAGAACACACGCCGTCCGTCATTGACAACAGAACACATGCCGTCTGACTTTGACAACAGAACACACGCCGTCCGTCATTGACAACAGAACACATGCCGTCTGACTTTGACAACAGAACACATGCCGTCCGTCATTGACAACAGAACACATGCCGTCCGCCATTGACAACAGAACACATGCCGTCCGCCATTGACAACAGAACACATGCCGTCCGTCACTGACAACAGAACACATGCCGTCCGTCATTGACAACAGAACACATGCAGTCCGCCATTGACAACAGAACACACGCCGTCCGTCATTGACAACAGAACACATGCCATCCGTCATTGACAACAGAACACATGCCATCCGTCATTGACAACAGAACACATGCCATCCGTCATTGACAACAGAACACATGCCATCCGCCATTGACAACAGAACACACGCCGTCCGCCATTGACAACAGAACACATGCAGTCCGCCATTGACAACAGAACACACGCCGTCCGCCATTGACAACAGAACACATGCCGTCCGTCATTGACAACAGAACACATGCCGTCCGATATTCCATTTCATTGACAACAGAACACATGCAGTCCGCCA
Organism: Mimachlamys varia; assembly: GCA_947623455.1. Lineage (NCBI taxonomy): Eukaryota > Metazoa > Mollusca > Bivalvia > Pectinida > Pectinidae > Mimachlamys > Mimachlamys varia. The sequence continues at coordinate 50,164,587 of OX392535.1, forward strand.
TTCCATTTCATTGACAACAGAACACATGCAATCCGATATTCCATTTCATTGACAACAGAACACATGCAGTCCGATATTCCATTTCATTGACAATAGAACACATGCAGTCCGCCATTCCATGTCATTGACAACAGAACACATGCAGTCCGCCATTCCATGTCATTGACAACAGAACACATGCAGTCCGATATTCCATTTCATTGACAACAGAACACATGCAGTCCGCCATTCCATGTCATTGACAACAGAACACATGCAGTCCGCCATTCCATGTCATTGACAACAGAACACATGCCGTCCGATATTCCATTTCATTGACAACAGAACACATGCAGTCCGCCATTCCATGTCATTGACAACAGAACACATGCCGTCCGATATTCCATTTCATTGACAACAGAACACAAATCACAGTATTATTATCTTCTGTTTGACACTTGCGTCAATCAAGTTTACTTGTGTACAATGGTATGGCTTTTCGAGCGCATCTCCGTGCTTGAACTTCATTAGCTTAATTCTCCGGTTGAATTTTTCAGTAAATGTTTAATTTTCTGAATCTATGGTTAGCAAATCTTTTCATCTTAATTAAGCTTGGACTCGACTCTAACCAACGGAACGATCAATCGACCGATGCTGATCAATCAATAAACTAATAAATAATGGGGTTTGTCGCACACGACGGGTAAATGAATGTAAGATCAGGAGCATGTCTGTGTTTAACCCTATTGTAGAAATACACGCACTTTTGTGTGAAAAAATATCTTGCATACGTTTATGACGTCATGGTCGTCACAGCGATAACAAGCATGTTATTAACCCAGATTTCTAATCAGTGTAAGCTCTTTACTTCTACATGTTAAAAGTCCATCAAATGTTGAATTTAAAAATTTCCAGTACAAGGACAATTCTTAATCCCGGAGTGGATGATTTAGGAAACTGGAATGCATTTTTAAATTCGCTGTTTTCATGTCAGTGTTCGAAAACCGATTTATTTTCTTAATTTAATCTTTTCTTCGTCATTTCAGTAAGGTTACAAAAACTCGATTTTTATCTCCCGAACGCCTGAAATTAAAGACATTGCTCCTTACATATGGTAGGTGTTGTTCCTGACTTCTATTTTTATTCCATGAGCCTCGTTTATGACAAATTCTTGTATCCGGTCAATCAGGGATTAGGGCGACCTACTTACATGGTTCTGCATGGACAAAATAACTGTTACTGTTTGCTAAACGTTGAATTTTACATACTGTAAAGTAAAATTGATCTAACCAGTTAAACAGTTTGTATAACCTTTTATAAGCATAACAACATTATTCCTACTGACAATCAATTTAAAGAAACGTCTTAAATAGCGTTCTGAAACAATCATAACCAGTTTTTATAAAGACAACCCGGACCACTACATATTTACCCGGTCGTGGTTGAGGAGATCGAGCTACATCTTGCTTATTTCACGAGACTGTTTATTTATTTATTTCCATTTCGTGTTGGAATAGTAACATCACGTACAGATGCGTTCATGAGAATTACATAGGGTCATTTCTGATAGATTAAAGACCATCTCCATTCTTTTCTTAAACTAAAATATGTCTAAAACAACTTCTGATCTGCTTTCCCTGATAGAACTTGTCGGTACCATATGTTTTGTGCACGGGTTAATAACTCCCTGCTACTCCATTGAGAATTGAAGAATGACAAAATCGTGACTTATGACCAATCTGATTAAAATACAGATCCCCACTCTCACTCCCCTACATAATGATCTGACAACATCCCACGAGGTCATGTTCTGGTGACCTTTGTCACCTCTTTACTTCACACTAGTAGAATGTTCTAATGACGCTGTCATCATTACACATTATGTTTTCTAGTGTAGAAATAACTAAATGTACAGATACAATTATGCAAGCTTTGTCGCATCGAAAATTCACATTCAAGATTCTGAAAGTATTAATTTGATTGTTTATTTCAAAAGGTCCCCTGAACTTGACCCCCATGGTCAGATCTTCACGCTTCAGAGAAAAGTTTACGGAACGGCGCAGAGATCAAGATATGATTTTAATCAGATTGGCTTATGATGCAAAATAGGAAATTTGTGCCAATCTAACACATGTCCTAGCCGATAACGTCTGCCCTGGCCGTCATATTTACCGCCATGCCTTGAGAATGGTCCGAAACTCGGCCAAACCTGAAACATTTCCGAAGTTGGTTGATCAGTTGACGTTCATGGAGTGATACACTCGCAGCTACTGATATAATACAATCTTGTCCCGAAATGAATGGTGCTCCCTCCATTAGAACTTGAATTGTGCAACATTTCTGTCAATCATTTAAAAAGCAAACTACAATAGTGTTATTATAATGTATGTATAATTTTAATTGAAAATTAAAATATCCGGACCATGAAAATTAAAATTAGAGGAAAAAGAAATATGAATTTAATTCATCACGAATGTTGATGTTCTATCGGCTATTGATGCCGTCCCTGTTGTTGTCCCAGCGCTCACTACAAAGGTATGGATGGAGGTTTTCTCATCCGCCTCGTGATCCTTTGTTTCTTTTGAATATTAAAAATTAACATTTAGATGAGAATTTCTCTGTGTATCACGAGTGAAAATTGATTTCATCAACCTTCCCGTATACGAAACTTCAATATCTGAAGACATGGGCTATAGAAAGCGAGTTTGATTGATAGGGCCATGCTAACCTGAGCTGTATGTCTAATACATACATATCCAGATATCAATAAAACGTGACCTTTCGTGAAAAGACTGTGCTGAAATATATTGTATTTCATATTGTCTATCAACCTGTCCTGAACAAATAGATTTTAATTATGCACGTACTTTCAATATTTAAATCAACATATATTTTCGATTCTGTATGTGACGAAGCATCATCTGAAATATAAGTGTCGTGTTCAATATTTCGATCGCTTGTAGAATTCAACAAATCTTTAAATACAAGTACTATGAAAGTTGGAGAAATATATGTTAGTTTATATCTACACTAAGAGCATATGTCCGTTGCATTGTTTAAGATTTTGTGTTTGTCGTTCAGGAATGCGTAATCTTCATTTATTGAGTTATTTGAAACCTGTATATGTACGTTAGGCTATGTAGTTGTGCCCCCTTTGTTGTGTTTTCACTCTCGAAGGATAATCTAAATATACTGATTTTCTTAACTTTTATAAACGCCAATCTTTCTCTGTCCAGAACCTTGTACATGTACGAGTACTCTACCGGCTATCCAAGTGTTGTCAGTTAATGAGCCCGCTCAGTTCCGCTACATTGTACAGTAAAATCCTATAACAATCACTCGATATCAGTTTGAAAAAAAACTAATTATTATACTTTATACCTTTTGAACAATATTGGTAATTCCGGTGTTTCGGGAAGTGAATAAAAATTGTGAAATACAGACTCGCTATGAAGTAACATAAAATCAATGTGAAAGTTTCTTTCCTTTTCATAATCTGTAATCCTGAAGTCTATGATATCTCAAAATATTATAAAAATGTTAAGTATTTCTTTTCTTTTCAAACGTCTGGAAACCATTGTTAAAGAGACAGGAACCGGTAGTTCATGTCTAATTTAAGACCTGGACCGTACGCGTTCCGGATATCCCCACAGATTACGACAACCCTAAGCATGTCCTGTCCATACAATCAATTACAGCATACTTAACGTCGAGTAATAAATTGTTAATCTGGGTCGGCTGGTCTTATATAATTGCTTACGAGAGAAAAATACCCTTCAAACATTCAGACAATCTCGTATTGGAAAGCAATGCCGGCGAGAAGCCTGCGAATCAATATAGATATTCCACAATGTACACGTGCCCTTATGTCAGACACACAACGTCTGCCACGAACCCTCCTACCTTGTTTATTTCGAAAAAAATGATAAGAATAAATTGGCACAACCAGCAACTTTTATTTCCGGGTAAACCTTTTGAACAAACATATATGTTAAATACATTGTAACTGTCTATATTATACATCCTTTACTCTTGGACATGGCGTTCAGATATCACATACATTGTAAATCTGACGTCATTCATCACTGGTGAAAGTTGAGACAAGTTAAAGGGTTTTCCAAAATGGCGGCCATGGTACCCATATTTGATTTTGGACCAACCTGAAAAATAACAACACTTCATGCCGATCTAAGGATAATTTCGGGCAAGTTTCAGCTCAATCCCATAGATGGAACATGAGAAGAATAAGAAACCTGCGTTTTGCAAAGAAACCATGATGACACCACAAAATGACCACCATGACTGCCATATTAAACGTTCGCCAAGGCCAAAAAGTAACAACACTTTGTCGGTTTCGTTTCCTTAACATCCTCATTAATGTTCAGCTCAATGGCAACATTGGATTTCGAGAAGGAGTTTCAAATACATAAATGTATGCCCCCTTTTTTAATGGCGGCCATATTGGATTTCGGTCTGGCCAGAAAAATAACAACACTTGGTCAAGGCCACCTTGGGATGAATCCAGACAATGTTCAACTCAAACCTACTGGTGGGACTTGGGAAGAAGTGTGAAGTGTGAACAGTAACTCACGGCGGACGACGGACGAAGCACGGTGCGCCCATTTCCCCCATTTCTATTGCGCCTACATTTCCTTGCTTTGCATGTCAACTAATATGATGAAAGTCACAAAATATAGATGACGCCTCCATCAGCAAGTTTATGTTCTTCGTTTCCATGTTGCTATGGTCCAGCTGGCACTCCTAACAGCTTCCTATGGAGACATTTCATGAGAGGTCCCATGTATCGAGAGAATCAATCTCTCAAATGGAATGTGAATTTCAAGATTCTTTTGGACTCGATGGAAGACTACGCCAGACAATTGGCTGACGTGGACATGCTGAATTAGATTCACTTTCAGAGTGGGTGAAATCTGTCAGGTCCTCTATCCAGAAAAGAATACGCAGCTTGTGGTACCATGATAGCTAAACACAAGTCGATCTTTCTTGACCCTGATGTTCGAACAACACTCAACGATCTACATGATAAGGTTGTGTCTGCTGACAAATCATCTAATAACTTGATACCTGTTTTCAAACACTATTACATTTATTGTTTACAAACGAACTTGGCCTGTTTGATGACCAAGGTAACCCCGTACTTACCTATGGACCGGTTTTTCGAAAGATGAAATACTGTCTAAACATGCTTCAGTATTACAAGCATTCAAGATCCCGGTTAATGGGCAAGACGTTGACCTACCTCGTCTATATTGGATACCGAAACTAAAAAAGGATCTTTAAAAGCAACGTTTAATCTCCAGCTCTGCTTATTGCTCAACCAACCCTTAATCGAAACTTCTTACTGCTATTCGTAGAATAGTTTGATCAGGACTTCAGTCTTATTGTGACACTGTATACTCCAGAAGTGGTATTAACAGGATCAATCTTGAGCATCCCCTCTTCAAAATGTTTCATCTGTCAAAACATTTGATTTTTCCACACTGTACACTACCATACCGCATACCAAACTGAAAGAACGTTTTCTGTCTCTCATTACAAGAACGTCTTTTTCTAAGAAAGGTTGAGGACGATACAACTATGTTGTTGTGAGTTATCTTGGAGCATACTTTGTGAAAAGAAAATCAAAACAAAAGCTCAGATGAAGTTTACCGAGGAAGATATAGCTCAAATTATCCCATCACTGGTTTTGTTTTTTAGTCTGTAGGAAACATTTTCCAACAGACTGTTGGCATGCCCATGTGAACAAAATGTTCCTTCTCATAGGAACAAAGTGTTCCCTTTCTATGCTGACTTGGTTTTCGTTTTCATTCGAGGCTAAGTGTTGCATGGCGGCCACAGATCGATTTTTGTTTACATTTTGCTTTAAATCAAATAATAATAAATAATAATAATAAACTGTATTTATCAAGGATAAAAATGATGGTCCTCTTGTTAGTAAAGTACACGTGTTAGGTATAACATATCAATGTAGTTAATATGAACATGATAATCTTACTATTAAGATACAAGCGCTAGTTTATGCAATCGACACATATAGGGTGTCTTTGGGCGGAACCAAGAACATTGTCCAAGAACAATCAAGAACATGTTCTTACTTGTTCTTATGGAATGACGCGCTAACAGCTAGAACAAATCAAGAACAAATAAAGATGTCGGAAAAATGAAGCTTGGCTTTTCTGAATAAGCAGAACTGTATTTAACCACGTATTGGATGATTTGCGAGTACCCCTCACCACACGAAAGTATATCGTGGGGAGTGGTTGCCTGAAGTGTAAATTGCAATCTGATTGCACAAATTAATATACCAAAAATGTAAACTTTAATGAATGAATATAAAAAATCGGAAATTATAAACTGATTGCACATAGAAGAAAAATGGAAACCATAAACTAGTTATCACATATTAGCCGCCATCTTTGTTCCTGCTGTTCTCGCCTAAAAGGTGGTGTGAGATTTTTGTTCCGAGAACGTGTTCTCATGCTTTGTTCTTGTCGTTAGGGTGACAGAAAGGTTGTTCTTGTTCCGAGAACAGTAAAGAACAATGTTCTCGGGCTCTCCCAAAGACACCCATAGAGTATACCATAGTTATCTTAGTTAGGGTATCACAGAATTATAAACTTTCATGCACATGTATTCATTAGTTAAATGGCACGCGCCAAAACACATACAAGTTAATACAGCAAAACAACAAAAAAGACATCGTTGTACACTAATATAGCATAATCTAAAACATTGTTTTTGTTTCAAATAATTAAAAAATACAGTGACTGCTTTACTGCTTTAAACGTCCACATTACCACGCATTGAATAACGTTCGAATTAGAAAAGAGAATATGGCTTCTTTTCCCCTTGATATTTCCTCAAACTCCAAAGTCGAAAGTGAAAAGGTCCCTCACGGCATCCGGACCTTTGCTTCAAGCTAATTCAGCGTTTCCAAACATCTCCCGAGTATTTTGTGAAATAGACATTCAGATAGATGGAGATGATGTACCGTCAGATACATACATATCTATACATAATTACATCATTTCACGGACGTCTATCCTGCCGAGGAGTCCAGTCGGTATCGCCAAGTATCACAATAGCTCTCCCAGTGTCTGGACACTAAACGACTTTATGAATAATATTTCTTTTAATAAATCACAATCTTTGTGGCGTGACGCGGAGCCGTTCCTCGAGATAGGACTGATCGTTGACGAGTCCGCTGTATAAAAATAATGTATTACGAATTAAACACTGGCCGGCTGGTCCAGACTGTTGCCATCACTATTGTCATGGGCAGACGACAGGCTGATTTGGCGGGAATTCCATCAAAAAGCCCAGTCAATATCTGTTTGTAGCGAGATGATTAATTATCATTTGAATACTGTTATCGAATCATATTTGTTATGTTATTTCCATAAGAGATGACCATATAGGTCGGGGAGTTCGAAAGACGTTTGTACAAGAAAGATGCATCTAATGAAGCAACCGTCTACAGCGGACATCATTTGGTCGTGTGTCCCCTACTTTCCGATAGACTATTCATGTGTCATCACGTACATGCATGAAGAGATTTTTGTGACTGTTAACCCATGACATTTACTTTCTGAACAGTTATGCTGTTTTGACAGTCAATTGCATCAGGATCTCTCGAGAGTTTTAATCCAAAGTATTGTCAGTTGGGCGCTTATTCGATTGTACTCCTCGACATTTTACTTGCAGTGAGTTTCACAATTGGTCTATGTCCTTCCGAATTAGCTTCAGTTGATATGGTGATATTCTGCGTTTTAAATCCTGAACCTAACGAAATTGCTAACTATTGTTAGTTTGTTTAAAGACGTTGACATATGCGTGATGAATATGTAGGAAGGTACTGACACAATAATGTCACGTTTCCAATAACGTGCAGGCATCCCTCGTGACTTTACACGCTTATACTGTATAGCAGTTATAATAAATAGCTAGTAACAGTTACTGGATCATCTGTTCCATAACATTAACATAACGTCATCGTACATCAGCATATGAAATCAGCGTTTGACATTCATAAACACTATTTCAAGTCACATTCGCCGCAAGTTCCAAGAGATTTTCTGACCGTGAGCTTTGAAGTAGATGATGAAGTTAGATTGAAACGTTTGTGTTTGTCCGGTCCAACTCGCCTATTTACTTTTGCATAGCAGTGTTTATGAAGAGCGTTGGTCTGCTATATTGGAACTTGCAGCGAAGGTGACTTGAAATAGTGTTTGTAAATGTGACTTGAAATAGTGTTTGTAAATGTGACTTGAAATAGTGTTTGTTAATTTAAAACGCTGATGTACGGTGACGTTATATTTTCGGTTGAAAAAAACCATTTGGTATAAATCACGACGCCATTACTTATAGTTAATCGTCAGTAGAACAAAAGGTGACTGAAAATGGAAAATGCTTCCAAAATACATCATGTACACCCACGGTAAAAGATAACACCTAGAACCTTGTGAAATCTCGTGAATTTAGAATCCGATAATTTCAGTTACCGGCGATTTCATTTTCCAGACGCTTATATACAATTCGTAATTCGCTGATCACAAAGTTTGTGAAACTATTTTTTATGAAACTGATATGTGCAGACTTTATGATGGGATAAATAATCTGAGACATCGTGTGGTAACAATCACTAATGTGCCTTCGGCGGGTTTGGTCAGTGGTATCCATACATTGTAATTATGCTGGCTAAGGCGAAGATTTGCTTACAAGACAATCACTATCAAATTAGACATTATCAATTATTTATCACATCTTTAATCATTTGTTCACCGTCAAACATTCAATGTCATGTTTGTAATCTGCAATCTCTAAAAACAATTCGAACACACCGATGTGTAAGCTGTTTATGTTACAACAATATCTACTAAGAATCGAATTTCATGTCCCAACGGGGAATCGAGCCCTGACCGCCTGGGTGTAAGGCGGGGAATTGAGTCCTGACCGCCTGGGTGTGAGAGCTAGTGGTAGAGTGTCGGGACACCTTAACCGACCGACCACAGCAGCCCAGAGGTGGAGAGCTAGTGGTAGAATGTCGGGACACCTTAACTAATCGGCCACCGCAGCCCAGAGGTGGAGAGCTAGTGGTAGAATGTCGGGACACCTTAACCAATCGGCCACCGCGGTCCAGAGGTGGAGGGCTAGTGGTAAAACGTCAGGACACTTTAACCACCTGACCACCGCGGCCCAGGGGTGGAGAGCTAGTGGTAAAATGTCAGGACACCTTAACCACCTGACCACCGCGGCCCAGGGGTGGAGAGCTAGTGGTAAAATATCAGGACACCTTAACCACCCGACCACCGCGGCCCAGAGGTGGTGCTATATATCACTGTTGAGTAGCTAGCATCATCCTTAACATTGAGCTCATTTTCCGTTCAATCTCTCTGTGTTAGCGGAAGGACTCCTTTTTATTTTTTCATCATTCGAGTATTTCCGGGACTAGTTTTTATGGACCAAGGATTGAGTGTCACGTGGTACGATAGTAGAGATAGACAAGATAAAATAACTGGTTAGGGAATGTCTTGTCTGGACTTAGTGTCACGTGGTACGATAGTAGATATAGACAAGATAATATTACTGGTTACAGAAAGTATTCTCTGGTCTTGGACGCCACGCGACTTTGCCTTAGCGATATATATGGCTAAAATGACACTGAAACAGAAAGCGTTTAGTTATCAATAGAGGACCAACGTTTGGGCTGGCTATTTCCACTACAAACAACCAGGAACAGACATCTGTACTAATGGTGACAGAGTTCGGGATCAAACTCGGGCTGGTCAGACGGGTCTTTGAGATAACATTTCATGAATGTATGACAAAATATTATAGACTTTAGTGTAAATTTTCTGTACCCACAGATGATGCCATCGTTAAAGAATTATCTTAATGAACTGAATACAATCAATCTTACTCTAGAAGAAAGGGCCTGCATTAAAGGTACTTTGTGATACCTCCCTCTACAGCGCCGAGATCGATACCGGCCCACTTCTGGCTTTTCACTCAGTTTGGGAGTACATGCGGAAATTCTGTTAGCGATTCTGTTGTTGGGGGAAACAATAATTTAGGTAGAGTGCATGTTGCCATCAAAATCCTTTCAAGTGACATCCCCGTGTATTTTATAACTGTTTAATAGCTAAAACATTTTAATTTATCATTGAAATAAACCTTTATCCCTTGGCTGCACGAATCTGACTTGATCATTTACCGAGTTCGGTTGGTTAGGTAGCTTTTTTACAGTTACAACGCCACTCTCAAAATATTGAACATGTTTGTATCATATCTTACACATGTTACTGTGATATCTATGTTAGACTTAATCAGCAATATTACGTCAGTCTAGAGTCGATCAAATCTGTGTTACCACTGCCTTATAATTCCGAACACATCCAAAGGTCTAAACACGTTTCATGGCGCGTGAGTTTAATGAAAAGTATAATTTCAAGATCAAATGTGTGTTCCTGTACAACATCACTGTGTGGTCCTGTAAGACATTACTGTGTGGTCCTGTATGACATCACTGTGTGATTCTGTATGACATCACTGTGTGGTCCTGTATGACATCACTGTGTGGTCCTGTATGACATCACTGTGTGGTCCTGTATGACATTACTGTGTGGTCTTGTATGACATTACTGTGTGGTCCTGTATGACATCACTGTGTGGTCCTGTATGACATCACTGTGTGGTCCTGTACAACATTACTGTGTCCCTGTATGACATCACTGTGTGGTCCTGTATGACATCACTGTGTGGTCCTGTATGACATCACTGTGTGATCCTGTATGACATCTGTGTGGTTCTGTACAACATTACTGTGTGGTCCTGTATGACATCACTGTGTGGTCCTGTATGACATCACTGTGTGGTCCTGTATGACATCACTGTGTGGTCCTGTACAACATTACTGTGTCCCTGTATGACATCACTGTGTGGTCCTGTACAACATCACTGTGTGGTCCTGTATGACATCACTGTGTTGTCCTGTATGACATTACTGTGTGGTCCTGTATGACATCACTGTGTGGTCCTGTATGACATCACTGTGTGGTCCTGTACAACATTACTGTGTCCCTGTATGACATCACTGTGTGGTCCTGTATGACATTACTGTGTGGTCCTGTATGACATCACTGTGTGATCCTGTATGACATCTGTGTGGTTCTGTACAACATTACTGTTTGTCCCTGTATGACATCTGTGTGGTCCTGTATAACATCACTATGTGGTCCTGTATGACATCACTGTGTGGTCCTGTATGACATCACTGTGTGGTCATGTATGACATTACTGTGTGGTCCTGTATGACATCACTGTGTGGTCCTGTATGACATCACTGTGTGGTCCTGTATGACATCACTGTGTGATCCTGTATGACATCACTGTGTGGCCCTGTAAGACATTACTGTGTGATCCTGTATGACATCACTGTGTGGCCCTGTAAGACATTACTGTGTGATCCTGTATGACATTACTGTGTGATCCTGTATGACATTACTGTGTGATCCTGTATGACATCACTGTGTGATCCTGTATGACATTACTGTGTGATCCTGTACAACATTACTGTGTGGTCCTGTATGACATTACTGTGTGGTCCTGTATGACATCACTGTGTGGTCCTGTATGACATCACTGTGTGGTCCTGTATGACATCATTGTGTGGTCCTGTACGACATCACTGTGTGGTCCTGTATGACATCACTGTGTGGTCCTGTATGACATTACTGTGTGGTCCTGTACAACATCACTGTGTGGTCCTGTATGACATTACTGTGTGTCACTGTACGACATCACTGTGTGGTCCTGTATGACATCACTGTGAGTCCTGTATGACATCACTGTGTGGTCCTGTATGACATCACTGTGTGGTCCTGTATGACATCACTGTGTGATCCTGTAAGACATCACTGTGTGGTCCTGTATGACATCACTGTGTGGTCCTGTACAACATTACTGTGTGATCCTGTATGACATCACTGTGTGGTCCTGTATGACATCATTGTGTGGTCCTGTATGACATCACTGTGTGGTCCTGTATGACATCACTGTGTGGTCCTGTATGATATCACTGTGTGGTCCTGTATGACATTACTGTGTGGTCCTGTATGACATCACTGTGTGGTCCTGTACAACATCACTGTGTGGTCCTGTATGACATCACTGTGTGGTCCTGTATGACATTACTGTGTGGTCCTGTATGACATCACTGTGTGGTCCTGTATGACATTACTGTGTGTCACTGTACGACATCACTGTGTGATCCTGTATGACATCACTGTGTGGTCCTGTACAACATCACTGTGTGGTCCTGTATGAAATCACTGTGTGGTCCTGTATGACATCACTGTGTGGTCCTGTATGACATTACTGTGTGATCCTGTATGACATCACTGTGTGGTCCTGTATGACATCACTGTGTGGTCCTGTATGACATTACTGTGTCCCTGTATGACATCACTGTGTGGTCCTGTATGACATCATTGTGTGGTCCTGTATGACATCACTGTGTGATCCTGTATGACATCACTGTGTGGTCCTGTATGACATCACTGTGTGGTCCAGTATGACATCACTGTGTGATCCTGTATGACATCACTGTGTGATCCTGTATGACATCACTGTGTGATCCTGTATGACATAACTGTGTGGTCCTGTATGACATCACTGTGTGGTCCTGTATGACGTTAAGCTGATGGTACATGTAAGAGGTACTGCAGGTCACGTTGTTTATCTGTATTAGTCACGTGGTTTATTCGGTCACAGTATTGATTGTTAGAATCTCGTGCGCACTTGCAGCTTCGGAAAGTTTTCAGTTAAAATAGCTATAATCGTGTTTGCAAAAACCGGATCGTTTATATCCTAGAAAGACATCGTATAAGCGTCCCGGAAAAGCAAAGGATCGGATAGTGTTATATACAGACATTATTGATGAATACGTTTTTAAAAAATCTAAAAGTATCGGCTGCTTAGATAGTTTTACATTGGCAAATCTCTCTATAGAACTATGAACCACAACAACAACAGTTTACACTGGCAAATCTCTCTATAGAACTATGAACCACAACAACAACAGTTTACACGGGCAAATCTCTCTATAGAACTATGAACCACAACAACAACAGTTTACACGGGCAAATCTCTCTATAGAACTATGAACCACAACAACAACAGTTTACACGGGCAAATCTCTCAATAAAACTATGAACCACAACAACAACAGTTTACACGGGCAAATCTCTCAATAAAACTATGAACCACAACAACAACAGTTTACACGGGCAAATCTCTCAATAGATCTATGAACCACAACAACAACAGTTTACACGGGCAAATCTCTCTATAGAACTATGAACCACAACAACAACAGTTTACACGGGCAAATCTCTCAATAGAACTATGAACCACAACAACAACAGTTTACACGGGCAAATCTCTCAATAGATCTATGAACCACAACAACAGTTTACACGGGCAAATCTCTCAATAGAACTATGAACCACAACAACATAGTTAGTTTTACACGGGCAAATCTCTCAATAGAACTATGAACCACAACAACAGTTTACACGGGCAAATCTCTCAATAGAACTATGTACCACAACAACATAGTTAGTTTTACACGGGCAAATCTCTCAATAGAACTATGAACCACAACAACAGTTTACACGGGCAAATCTCTCTATAGAACTATGAACCACAACAACAACAGTTTACACGGGCAAATCTCTCAATAGAACTTTGAACCACAACAACAACAGTTTACACGGGCAAATCTCTCAATAGAACTATGAACCACAACAACAACAGTTTACATTGGCAAATCTCTCAATAGAACTATGAACCACAACAACATAGTTAGTTTTACAAGGGCAAATCTCTCAATAAAACTATGAACCACAACAACAATAGTTTACACGGGCAAATCTCTCAATAAAACTATGAACCACAACAACATAGTTAGTTTTACAAGGGCAAATCTCTCAATAAAACTATGAACCACAACAACATAGTTAGTTTTACAAGGGCAAATCTCTCAATAAAACTATGAACCACAACAACATAGTTAGTTTTACAAGGGCAAATCTCTCAATAAAACTATGAACCACAACAACAACAGTTTACATTGGCAAATCTCTCAATAGAACTATGAACCACAACAACATAGTTAGTTTTACACGGGCAAATCTCTCAATAAAACTATGAACGACAACAACCAAAAACAACCACCAATACCAACAACAAAAATTAACAATTTACAACAGTTAACAAAACCAACAACAACATCAACCACCAAAACAACAATACATACAGCAACAGTCAACACTATAATGTACCACAACCACCACAAAAATATCTAAAACAGCGACATCAACCACCAAAACAACAGTACTTACAGCAAGTTAACACTATAATGTACCACAACCACCACAAAATATCTAAAACAGCGACATCAACACCAAAACAACAGTACTTACAGCAACAGACAACATCATAATGTACCACAGCCACAATAAAAATATCTAAAACAGCGTTATCAACCACCAAAAACCACAGTACTTACAGCAACAGACAACACCGTAATGTACCACAACCACCACAAAAATATCTAAAACAGCGACATCAACCACCAAAAACAACAGTACTTACAGCAACAGTCAACATCATAATGTACCAAAGCCACAATAAAAATATCTAAAACAGCGACATCAACCACCAAAAACAACAGTACTTACAGCAACAAACAACAACATAATGTACCACAACCACCACAAAAATATGTAAAACAGCAACATCAACCACCAAAAATAACAGTACTTACAGCAACAGACAACACCATAATGTACCACAACCACCACAAAAATATGTAAAACAGCAACATCAACCACCAAAAATAACAGTACTTACAGCAACAGACAACACCATAATGTACCACAACCACAATAAAAATATCTAAAACAGCGTTATCAACCACCAAAAACAACAGTACTTGTAGCAACAGTCAACACCATAATGTACCACAACCACCACAAAAATATGTAAAACAGCGACATCAACCACCAAAAACAACAGTACTAAAGCAACAGTAAACACCATAATGTACCACAACCACCACAAAAATATCTAAAACAGCGTTATCAACCACCAAAACAACAGTACTTACAGCAAGTTAACACCGAAATGTACCACAACCACCACACAAAAATATCTAAAACAGCGACATCAACCACCAAAAACAACAGTACTTACAGCAACAAACAACAACATAATGTACCACAACCACCACAAAAATATCTAAAACAGCGACATCAACCACCAAAACAACAGTACTTACAGCAAGTTAACACCATAATGTACCACAACCAACACAAAAATATGTAAAACAGCGACATCAACCACCAAAAATAACAGTACTTACAGCAAGTTAACACCATAATGTACCACAACCAACACAAAAATATGTAAAACAGCGACATCAACCACCAAAACAACAGTACTTACAGCAAGTTAACACCATAATGTACCACAACCACCACACAAAAATTTCTAAAACAGCGACATCAACCACCAAAAACCACAGTACTTACAGCAAGTTAACACCATAATGTACCACAACCACCACAAAAATATCTAAAACAGCGACATCAACCACCAAAAACCACAGTACTTACAGCAACAGTCAACACCATAATGTACCACAACCACCACAAAAATATCTAAAACAGCGACATCAACCACCAAAAACAACAGTACTTACAGCAACAGTCAACACCATAATGTACCACAAACACCATACAAAAATATCTAAAACAGCAACATCAACCACCAAAAACAACAGTACTTACAGCAACAGTCAACACCATAATGTACCACAACCACCACACAAAAATTTCTAAAACAGCGACATCAACCACCAAAAACCACAGTACTTACAGCAAGTTAACACCATAATGTACCACAACCACCACAAAAATATCTAAAACAGCGACATCAACCACCAAAAACCACAGTACTTACAGCAACAGTCAACACCATAATGTACCACAACCACCACAAAAATATCTAAAACAGCGTTATCAACCACCAAAAACAACAGTACTTACAGCAACAGTTAACACCATAATGTACCACAACCACCACACAAAAATATCTAAAACAGCGTTATCAACCACCAAAAACCACAGTACTTACAGCAAGTCAACACCATAATGTACCACAACCACCACAAAAATATCTAAAACAGCGACATCAACCACCAAAAACAACAGTACTTACAGCAAGTTAACACCGAAATGTACCACAACCACCACACAAAAATATCTAAAACAGCGACATCAACCACCAAAAACAACAGTACTTACAGCAACAGTCAACACCATAATGTACCACAAACACCATACAAAAATATCTAAAACAGCAACATCAACCACCAAAAACAACAGTACTTACAGCAACAGTCAACACCATAATGTACCACAACCACCACACAAAAATTTCTAAAACAGCGACATCAACCACCAAAAACCACAGTACTTACAGCAATTTAACACCATAATGTACCACAACCACCACAAAAATATCTAAAACAGCGACATCAACCACCAAAAACCACAGTACTTACAGCAACAGTCAACACCATAATGTACCACAACCACCACAAAAATATCTAAAACAGCGACATCAACCACCAAAAACAACAGTACTTACAGCAACAGTCAACACCATAATGTACCACAAACACCATACAAAAATATCTAAAACAGCAACATCAACCACCAAAAACAACAGTACTTACAGCAACAGTCAACACCATAATGTACCACAACCACCACACAAAAATTTCTAAAACAGCGACATCAACCACCAAAAACCACAGTACTTACAGCAAGTTAACACCATAATGTACCACAACCACCACAAAAATATCTAAAACAGCGACATCAACCACCAAAAACCACAGTACTTACAGCAACAGTCAACACCATAATGTACCACAACCACCACAAAAATATCTAAAACAGCGTTATCAACCACCAAAAACAACAGTACTTACAGCAACAGTTAACACCATAATGTACCACAACCACCACACAAAAATATCTAAAACAGCGTTATCAACCACCAAAAACAACAGTACTTACAGCAACAGTCAACATCATAATGTACCACAGCCACCACACAAAAATATCTAAAACAGCGTTATCAACCACCAAAAACAACAGTACTTACAGCAACAGTTAACACCATAATGTACCACAACCACCACACAAAAATATCTAAAACAGCGTTATCAACCACCAAAAACAACAGTACTTACAGCAACAGTCAACACCATAATGTACCACAAACACCATACAAAAATATCTAAAACAGCGACATCAACCACCAAAAACAACAGTACTTACAGCAACAGTCAACACCATAATGTACCACAACCACCACAAAAATATCTAAAAGAACAACATCAGCCACAGCCCTTCAAACCTTTTCCTCTGTAAAAAGTACAAATATCTTATGACATTTTATTGATATAAATACCTGCAACTCTGGAGTCATCTGTCAAAGCAGGGAGGAGATTGCGTGAAGCCATTTAGGAGATATCTCGTCGGCGGATATATGTGAACATGTATTTAAGATTGGACGGGCAGCAATATGATAACCGCTGTCTGTCCGGTAGATCGTGATAGACGTATCGGTGCTGCCATGGTCGGATATGTCTCTTTGAGGGAGTGGTTGACATATCTCTATACACGACTGAAGCAGTATGCGTGGTTCTGACATTTCAAAATCTTATGATAAAAAACAATACGTGTATTACAGGGTTTAACTGTGGCTTCAGTTGAATCTGACGCGATTTTATGTCAGAATCACACAAAATGCCTTCTCAGAATTCCTTCAAAGTCATAAAACTTTTCATCATTAAACGTAACCTGTATATAGAGTTGTGTGTTTGGTTAGTTGTTTTATGTCATATTAACAATTATGGTCATCTAAAATATAAGGACGAAGTGTAGCGGTGGCCGATTGGTTAAGTCACCTGCTACCACTAGCCCTTTACCTCTAGGTTGTAGGGGTAAAGTGGTCAAGTTACCTGACATTCTGCTACCACTAGCCCTCTACCTCTAGGTTGTAGGGGTCAAGTGGTCCAGTTACCTGACATTCTGATACCACTAGCCCTCTCCCTCTAGGTTGTAGGGGTCAAGTGGTTCGCTTACCTGACATTCTACTACCACTAGCCCTCCACCTCTAGGTTGTAGGGGTCAAGTGGTTCAGTTACCTGACATTCTGCTACCACTAGCCCTCTACCTCTTGGTTGTAGGGGTCAAATGGTTCAGTTACCTGACATTCTGCTACCACTAGCCATCTACCTCTAGGTTGTAGTGGTCAAGTGGTTCGCTTACCTGACATTCTACTACCACTAGCCCTCTACCTCTAGGTTGTAGGGGTCAAGTGGTCCAGTTACATGACATTCTGATACCACTAGCCCTCTCCCTCTATGTTGTAGGGGTCAAGTGGTTCAGTTACCTGACATTCTGCTACCAGTAGCCCTCTACCTCTAGGTTGTAGCGGTCAAGTGGTCCAGTTACCTGACATTCTGCTACCACTAGTCCTCTACCTCTAGGTTGTAGGGGTCAAGTGGTTCAGTTACCTGACATTTTGCTACCACTAGCATTCTACATCTAGGTTGTAGCGGTCAAGTGGTTCAGTTACCTGAAATTTTGCTAGGGGGGGGGGGGGGGGGGGGGCTTTATAAAAGAACAATGTCGTTCTATGTTATGATTTGAAAAATGCGATTTCCGTATACATTCTGTGGTCAGATCTCGTTGTGACTGCATCCACGTAATCGAAATGTTGATGCATGCAAATTTTGAAAAAAAAAATTCGTGTTTGCATACATTATGTAGATCGTGGATGTTTGCATACATTATGTAGATCGTGGATGTTTGCATACATTATGTAGATCGTGGATGTTTAAAAAAAAACAAGAAATACGCATCCTCCGTTATACCAGCATCACTGTCATTATCTAGACTACAGCGCGATGGTATGTCGCTAACATCAATTACGTATGCTACACATCGATCACGTGATGTTTCCGGATAAATGCGATTGGCTAATGGCACCACATCGACTAATGATAATAAATTGAAGTCGGAACGAACAAAATATATATATTACTATGTAGATTACATGTTAGTTGCGGGACCGTACGTGGTACCGCGTATGTACGGTCCTGGTTCATCACTGTCTTTCACACACTTGTAAATTGATTCTGTGTCTGAAAAAAATGCTTAACCTTTATATATCATGGCGAATCTGCATTATCATTATACAGGGTCAATTGGTACGAAAACATCGACAAAATCAATTTATTTTACTTTTAAAACGGTTTTCACTATTCTAATGCAGATTTATTAGAATAGAGAAAACCGTTGTATTAGACACCGCATCAACATTGCTTATTTAACAGAATAGATTTCTAAGGTAACCCCGATCGCTTTATTTCTTGTCACAAAACAGTACGCCATTGATTTAATGAAACACTTAGCACAGAACTCCGGGTCAACAACTACTTACCCCTAACATAGAACCCCAGGTCCACAATTACTTACCCCTTAGAAACTACCGCTACCCGATATAAAAACATAGGTATTAATGTGGATCCATATCAATGTGGATCCATATCAATGTGGATCCATATCAATGTGGATGCATAACAATGTAGATACATATCAATGTGGATCCATATCAATGTGGATCCATATCAATGTGGATACATAGCAATGTGGATACATAGCAATGTAGATACATATCAATGTAGATACATATCAATGTGGATCCATATCAATGTGGATCCATAGCAATGTAGATACATATCAATGTGGATACATATCAATGTAGATACATATCAATGTGGATCCATATCAATGTGGATCCATATCAATGTAGATACATAGCAATGTAGATACATAGCAATGTGGATCCATATCAATGTGGATCCATATCAATGTGGATACATAGCAATGTGGATACATATCAATGTGGATACATATCAATGTAGATACATATCAATGTGGATCCATATCAATGTGGATCCATATCAATGTGGATACATATCAATGTGGATCCATATCAATGTGGATACATAGCAATGTGGATACATATCAATGTGGATCCATATCAATGTGGATACATAGCAATGTGGATACATAGCAATGTGTGATACATATCAATGTGTGATACATATCAATGTGATCCACAGCAATGTGGATACATATCAATGTGATCCACAGCAATGTGGATACATATCAATGTGATCCACAGCAATGTGGATACATATCAATGTGGATACATAGCAATGTGGATAATGAAAAGCTGTCTAGGTGGAATAAACTCTAATTGCATTTTGATTGGCTGACATGGTGAACTTTGACCGGAACGCCGCCACTTGCTGAAGAAACAGGTTACACAATTCGTGGTTGTTAAATATAGTATTTATTTCACTCTTGGTGGTTAATTTTCAAAAGTTACAAAAGACACTCGGTAAAGTTCGTGTCCTTTGTAACTTATGAAAATGAACAACCATTCGTTATGAAACCTCTATGTGTTACCTCATTATGTAACCTGTATGTGTTACCTCATTATGTAACCTGTATGTGTTACCTCATTATGTAACATGTATGTGTTACCTCGTTATGTCACCTGTATGTATTACCTCGTTATGTAACCTGTATGTGTTACCTCATTATGTAACCTGTATGTGTTACCTCATTATGTAACCTGTATGTGTTACCTCATTATGTAACCTGTATGTGTTACCTCGTTATGTCACCTGTATGTATTACCTCGTTATGTAACCTGTATGTGTTACCTCGCTATGTAACCTGTAGGTATTACCTCGTTATGTAACCTGTATGTATTACCTCGTTATGTCACCTGTATGTATTACACTCGTTATGTCACCTGTATGTATTACCTCGTTATGTAACCTGTATGTATTATCTCGCTATGTAACCTGTATGTATTACATCGTTATGTAACCTGTAGGTATTACCTCGTTATGTAAACTGTATGTTTTACCTCGTTATGTCACCTGTATGTATTACATCGTTATGTCACCTGTATGTATTACCTCGTTATGTCACCTGTAGGTATTACCTCGTTATGTAACCTGTATGTGTTACCTCGTTATGTCACCTGTATGTATTACCTCGTTATGTAACCTGTATGTATTACCTCGTTATGTAACCTCTATGTATTACCTCGTTATGTCACCTGTATGTATTACCTCGTTATGTAACCTGTATGTGTTACCTCGTTATGTAACCTGTATGTGTTACCTCGTTATGTCACCTGTATGTATTACCTCGTTATGTCACCTGTATGTATTACCTCGTTATGTAACCTGTATGTATTACCTCATTATGTAACATGTATGTGTTACCTCGTTATGTAACCTGTATGTGTTACCTCGTTATGTAACCTGTATGTGTTACCTCGTTACATCACCTGTATGTGTTACCTCGTTATGTCACCTGTATGTATTACCTCGTTATGTCACCTGTATGCGTTACCTCGTTATGTCACCTGTATGTATTACCTCGTTATGTCACCTGTATGTATTACCTCGTTATGTCACCTGTATGTATTACCTCGTTATGTCACCTGTATGTATTACCTCGTTATGTAACCTGTATGTATTACAATCGTATGGCTAATATTTTGTTAGTTTTTACTTGTGCTGCGCACTCGCGAAAAAATATAAAATACAGGCCCCACTATATTGGTATTACTGAAGACACTGTTAGATATCTTCTTGGTATGCTTTCTCTAAACACCAGGGGGAGATAAGCGCGTGTAACTGATACTAAAACTACCATTAAAGGTCGCATGTCTCCCTAAGGCATTGGGGGTGATTTTTGAAATTTAAGAAAATTGAAGTAAATGAGGATAACAACCCCGACAACACTCCGCTTACTCCGCATCTCGTGCCCAGGGAATTCCGGGAGAGGTTATACGCGGGGAAAGTCTTGGGAAACGTCACAATCTTACAAGGAATCATGGCTATGCATGTTACAGAATCGAATTCCAAGACAGGCGCCAGTATCTTATTGCTTGTTCTGATCTGGTTTTTCCGGTTTATCAGTTTCTACAACACGAATGAGCCATTTTCACGGTAGAAACACCAGTATGTGACCGCCACTGGGACCATTTCTAGCTGTGGTGTATTTACACAAGGCAGTTTACGTACTGAAGGGACAACACAGGGGCGTGCAAAGTTTGTTTCAGAGTAAATGTTCGGACTTTTCTTGGTGTGCAGAGTCAGTAAACGTTTAAGGTAAAATTAATAAATCCAACATACCGGAAAGATTGTTAATCCTTTCGTTGGGAAAGGGGGGGGGGGTTAAAACCAAATGTTGATTTAAACCCTCAAAACGTTGTATTCCCATGTCCCAGTGGTCCAAACATTCGGCGAAAACAATTAAAGTTGTTAACATGTTGAGCAGGATGTGCTGGAGCGTGTTTTGTAACGCGATTAGAGCGTAATAAACTTCGTCAAGTGAAAGTTTACTTTCGGAAGCGATGATATGCTTCATCCGCACGAGCTTGTTAACGATTATTAATTTCATCAATGTAATGTGTTATAATGGGCATAAATGGTTTGTTGAAAATGTGAAATTATAGAAATGCGACATAAATGTATCGGTTATATTTAGGATCTTTCAGAAGAATAAAAGGAAATATCATTTTGAGATAATAATTTCCGTGACAAAATTCTATGATTTGTCGGTCACGTGTTACCTAAAGGGACACATGCATGTGTACTTCCGGTGTAAGGGTTAGGTAAGACTGGTTGATCATTTGGACGGTCACGTGATACCTAAAGGGACACATGCATGTGTACTTCCGGTGTAAGGGTTAGGTAAGACTGGTTGATCATTTGGACGGTCACGTGTTACCTAAAGGGATACATGCATGTGTACTTCCGGTGCAAGAGTTAGGTAAAACTGGTTGATCATTTGGACGATCACGTGATACCTAAAGGGACACATGCATGTGTACTTCCGGTGTAAGAGTTAGGTAAGACTGGTTGATCAGTTGGACGGTCACGTGATACCTAAAGGGACACATGCATGTGTACTTCCGGTGTAAGGGTTAGGTAAGACTGGTTGATCAATTGGACGGAAGTAGCTAAAACTCTTCATTCATACTTTGCGTATCTTACGACCAGTACCACCTCTCTAAACATTGGATAATATCAGCAGTTGCGTGTTCACCCAAAGACACACAACAAGACACACACCCATCAAATAAAGTCACACAACACAACACATACTCATAAAATAAAGTCACACAACACGACACACGCTCATAAAATATAGTCACACAACAAGACACACACTCATCAAATAAAGACACACAACACAACACACACTCATCAAATAAAGTCACACAACAACACGACACACACTGATAACATAAAGTCACACAACAAGACACACTCTCATAAAATAAAATCACACGACAAGACACACTTTCATTAAATAAAAACACACAACACGACACACTCATAAAATAAAGTCACACAACAAGACACACACTCATAAAATAAAGTCACTCAACACGACACACTCATAAAATAAAGTCACACAACACGACACACACTCATAAAATAAAAACACACAACAAGACACACTGATAAAATAAAGTCACACAACAAGACAAACTCTCATAAAATAAAGTCACACAACACGACACACTCATAAAATAAAGTCACACAACAAGACACACACTCATAAAATAAAAACACACAACACAACACACACTCATCAAATAAAGTCACACAACAAGACACACTCTCATAAAATAAAGACACACAACACAACACACACTCATAAAATAAAGTCACACAACAAGACACACACTCATAAAATAAAAACACACAACACAACACACACTCATAAAATAAAGTCACACAACAAGACACACACTCATAAAATAAAGACACACAACACAACACACACTCATCAAATAAAGTCACACAACAAGACACACTCTCATAAAATAAAGTCACACAACAAGACACACACTCATAAAATAAAAACACACAACAAGACACACACTCATAAAATAAAGTCACACAACAAGACACACACTCATAAAATAAAGTCACACAACAAGACACACTCTCATAAAATAAAGTCACACAACAAGACACACACATATAAAACAAAGTCACACAACACGACACACACTCATAAAATAAAGTCACACAACAAGACACACACTCATAAATATAGTCACACATCAAGACACACACTCATAAAATAAAGTCACACAAAACGACACACTCATAAAATAAAGTCACAAAACAAAACACACATTGATAAAATAAAGTCACACAACAACACAAAACTCATATGAAGACACTTCAAGTCACTAATTCCTTTATATGACACTTTTCAAGACAATTGATCACTGAGGTATGAAACCTGCGAGACATCTGTCAATGGAACATTTCATTAACTTTCACCATTTGTATTGATTCTATTCTACATAGCTGCTCTAGTAAAGTAAGTCCGCCACCCCAACCCTCAACTTTAACCTTAACTGCCAGCATGAAGGAGCGGCTTGGTCCCGACCTTTCCAAAAATAGTTGACACCGACTATTTCACTTCCGTACGTCGTGAATAGTGAAATGGAATTTCAATTGTTAACTGAGAGCTTGAAACTTTAAATGTTGGAAGAAATGTTGCCGACTTACAAAGTCGCCTTTATTTCGAAATCACACTGTTCAGTAATATGTATTTCGATATTTCAAGATATTTCTTTTCCTTTAACGGTATTCGATACATTGCGTTAACGAGATCCAAGTTCTCTATGTGATGACATTGATAGAAATGATCCATGTAGGTTGAGCTCGACAATTTCCTTGACACTTAACACCGTAAACCAGAATACATTTTACACCCGTCTTACGTGGAGGAAATCATGCCCCGACCATGCAGACACATTTCTTTTCCCTTGGTGCGTTATAGACGGAATAAACGTATGTATTGTATGCATGAAATTCTAGCAAAATTACGATTAACAGTTTTCAAATACAAATACTCGTGAGGTAAACATGTTTACGGTATAACATATTTCATTGAGAAGCAACTCCAAAGATTGCCGGAAATCTCCCCGAGGTGAAATCGTTTACGGAAAGCCCCGACATTTCCCGGGATATTTACATTTTACAGTAACAATTCCCAAATTATAATTACAACAATAAAGTTAGAGAAAATAGACAAATAGTACATTTAAACGTCAGCTTGTTTTACTTTAGGTACATGTACGTGAAAGAAGGGATAGCAAAACAGGTTTAAAAATGATTATTTTCAGAATTTCGTCGCACTACTCTGATAACATGCTGTAACACAAAGTTAGATGACGAACATGTCCGACCCGTAACCTTCTGCTGCTTGAACTTTTCGTGTGTCGGCGTTTACGGCAGTCTGTCACGTGACGAACATAAAAACAAATAAAAACAATTAAACTCTGACACCGTAAAGATGGACGCGCCCGTGCACCGCTTCCTATGCCATTCATCCTGATTCCAGAGTTGGCGTAATTATAAATATTTTATTGGGTTTCCTGCTGTGTGCGCGAACGTTTGTCGCGAACAGATCTTGTGGTACGGTGGTTAAGTCGGTATAATTCAATCTTCTTTGAAACAAGCAGTTTCTTCCTTAAAAAAATATCAGCCCATAACGTAAAAAGGACGTCGCCGTTATAACGTCGATTTTGATTGGCTGATGCAGCAGCGTAATAATTTGAGAAAAAAAAGAGCTCGAGTCCATCAAAACATGAGGGTATAGATTAAATTATAAGGATGAGCTTGAATCTATTTTTTTATGTTATGGGATTATAACGCGAAAAAACGGAGTGTACTCTCATCATGTGTTATACCTCAATAACATTGGATAAAAATGGATTCAATTCCATCTTTCAATATTTGTGGTACAGTGGTTAAGTCGGTATATTTATGGTACGGTGGTAAGTCGGTATATTGGTGGTACGATGGTTAAGTTGGTATATTTGTGCTACGGTGGTAAGTCGGTATATTGGTGGTACGGTAGTTAAGTCGGTATATTTGTGGTACGATGGTTAAGTTGGTATATTTGTGGTACGGTGGTTAAGTCGGTATATTTGTGGTACGTTGGTTAAGTCGGTATATTTGTGGTACGGTGGTTAAGTCGGTATATTTGTGGTACGATGGTTAAGTTGGTATTTTTGTGGTACGGTGGTTAAGTCGGTATATTGGTGGTACGATGGTTAAGTCGGTATATTTGTGGTACGGTGGTTAGGTCGGTATATTGGTGGTACGGTGGTTAAGTCGGTATATTGGTGGTACGGTGGTAAGTCGGTATATTGGTGGTACGGTGGTAAGTCGGTATATTGGTGGTACGGTAGTTAAGTCGGTATATTGGTGGTACGGTGGTTAAGTCGGTATATTGGTGGTACGATGGTTAAGTTGGTATATTTGTGGTACGGTGGTTAAGTCGGTATATTGGTGGTACGGTGGTAAGTCGGTATATTTGTGGTACGGTGGTAAGTCAGTATATTTGTGGTACGGTGGTTAAGTCGGTATATTTGTGGTACGTTGGTTAAGTCGGTATATTTGTGGTTCGATGGTTAAGTTGGTATATTTGTGGTACGGTGGTTAAGTCGGTATTTTTGTGGTACGGTGGTTAAGTCGGTATATTGGTGGTACGATGGTTAAGTCGGTATATTTGTGGTACGATGGTTAAGTTGGTATTTTTGTGGTACGGTGGTTAAGTCGGTATATTGGTGGTACGATGGTTAAGTCGGTATATTTGTGGTACGGTGGTAAGTCGGTATATTGGTGGTACGGTGGTTAAGTCGGTATATTTGTGGTACGATGGTAAGTCGGTATATTGGTGGTACGGTGGTTGAGTCGGTATATTTGTGGTACGGTAGTTAAGTCGGTATATTTGTGGTACGGTGGTTAAGTCGGTATATTTGTGGTACGTTGGTTAAGTCGGTATATTTGTGGTACGGTAGTTAAGTCGGTATATTGGTGGTACGGTGGTAAGTCGGTATATTGGTGGTACGATGGTTAAGTCGGTATATTTGTGGTACGGTGGTTAAGTCGGTATATTGGTGGTACGGTGGTAAGTCGGTATATTGGTGGTACGATGGTTAAGTCGGTATATTGGTGGTACGGTGGTAAGTCGGTATATTTGTGGTACGATGGTTAAGTCGGTATATTTGTGGTACGGTGGAAAGTCAGTATATTTGTGGTACGGTGGTTAAGTCGGTATATTTGTGGTACGTTGGTTAAGTCGGTATATTTGTGGTTCGATGGTTAAGTTGGTATATTTGTGGTACGGTGGTTAAGTCGGTATATCTGTGGTACGATGGTTAAGTCGGTATATTTGTGGTACGATGGTTAAGTTGGTATTTTTTTGGTACGGTGGTTAAGTCGGTATATTGGTGGTACGATGGTTAAGTCGGTATATTTGTGGTACGGTGGTAAGTCGGTATATTGGTGGTACGGTGGTAAGTCGGTATATTGGTGGTACGATGGTAAGTCGGTACATTGGTGGTACGGTGGTAAGTCGGTATATTGGTGGTACGGTAGTAAAGTCGGTATATTTGTGGTATGGTGGTTAAGTCGGTATATTTGTGGTACGGTGGTTAAGTCGGTATATTGGTGGTACGATGGTTAAGGCGGTATATTTGTGGTACGGTGGTTAGGTCGGTATATTGGTGGTACGGTGGTTAAGTCGGTATATTGGTGGTACGGTGGTTAGTCGGTATATTGGTGGTACGGTGGTAAGTCGGTATATTTGTGGTACGGTAGTGAAGTCGGTATATTTTTGGTACGGTGGTTGAGTCGGTATATTTTTGGTACGGTGGTAAGTCGGTATATTTGTGGTACGGGGGTAAGTCGGTATATTTGTGGTACGGTGGTAAATCGGTATATTTGTGGTACGGTGGTTAGGTCGGTATATTGGTGGTACGGTGGTAAGTCGGTATATTGGTGGTACGGTGGTAAGTCGGTATATTGCTGGTACGCTGGTGAGTCGGTATATTGGTGGTACGGTGGTTAGGTTGGTATATTTGTGGTACGATGGTAAGTCGGTATATGTTTGGCAATAGTTAAACATATTCTGTGTAATTCGTTTATGAAGGACGTTTATAACCACGTAGAAGTCCTTTACTATTTCCGAACAAAAGTGAAGTGACAGAGAAGGATGCTAATCTTCTACAAACATTAAACTATTCAACTTAATGGATTAGACAGATTCAACACTTGCACGTCCCTAAATGGCCACAGCTGTTAATAGGCAGTAAAACACAAGCTCGTAAAAGATTGCCAGGTTATTCCATATTGTAAACGTTTCCACAGCTGGTTACGAGAATGTCAACAAAGGGTAAAATGTGTAAGAGTTACCCGTGAAACACGAAAATTAAAGTCGATTTCGACTTCGATGTAAAGCGAACTGAAAGTACAATAGTATTATAATATTACCGTCGTGACTCTATATTTGTATTTGCTCTTCATTTCCCCATTGACACAATGCAAAGAGGCAGTTGTCACCATACGCCTATAACACCAAGTGCCTCAGACTATAACAGCATTTGCTTTTGTGACGTCATCAATCTCTATTGTGACGTCATCAATTCCATTGTTGTATACAATGTACACGTGATTTTCTGTTCAGCATCGGTTCGAAATAACTAAATAAAACGCAATCATTATATCAAAATACAAATATAAGTAATAAACGCTTTAGCAAATATTGTTACAGTCTGAAACATAGATAACATAAGGAAAACTTCTTAAATTGTGACTACTACATAGTTTCCATAGCGACTAATACATAATTACCACGGGGACTACTACATAGTTTCCATAGCGACTAATACATAATTACCACGGGGACTACTACATAGTTACCACAGGGACTACTACATAGTTACCATAAGGACTACTACATAGTTACCACAGGGACTACTGCATATTTATCATAGGGACTACTACATAGTTACCACAGGGACTACTGCATAGTTACCATAGGGACTAATACATAGTTACCACAGGGACTACTACATAGTTACCGCAGGGACTACTACATAGTTACCACAGGGACTACTACATAGTTACAACAGAAACTACTACATAGTTACCACAGGGACTACCACATAGTAACCACAGGGACTACTACATAGTTACCGCAGGGACTACTACATAGTTACCACAGGGACTACTACATAGTTACCACAGGGACTACTGCATAGTTACCATAGGGACTACTACATAGTTACCACAGGGACTACTGCATAGTTACCATAGGGACTAATACATAGTTACCACAGAGACTACTGCATAGTTACCATAGGGACTACTACATAGTTACCACAGGGACTACTACATAGTTACCGAAGGGACTACTACATAGTTACCACAGGGACTACTACATAGTTACAACAGGGACTATTACATAGTTACCACATGGACTACTACAGTTACCACATGGACTAATACGTAGTTACCACAGGGACTACTACATACTTATATATAGTAACCATAGGGACTACTGCATAGTTACCATAGGGACTACTACATAGTTACCACAGAGACTACTGCATAGTTACCATAGGGACTACTACATAGTTGCCACAGGGACTACTACATAGTTACCACACGGACCACTACATATTTACCACAGGGACTACTACATATTTACCATAGGGACTACTGCATAGTTACCACAGGGACTACTACATATTTACCACAGGGACTACTACATAGTTACCACAGGGACTACTACATAGTTATCATAAGGACTACTATATATTTACCAAAGGGACTACTACACATAGTTACCACAGGGACTACTACGTAGTTACCGCAGGGACTACTACATAGTTACCACAGGGACTACTACATAGTTACCATAGGAACTACTACATAGTTACCATAAGGACTACTACATAGTTACCACAGGGACTACTGCATAGTTACCATAGGGACTACTACATAGTTACCACAGGGACTACTGCATAGTTACCATAGGGACTACTACATAGTTACCACAGAGACTACTGCATAGTTACCATAGGGACTACTACATAGTTACCACAGGGACTACTACATAGTTACCGAAGGGACTACTACATAGTTACCACAGGGACTACTACATAGTTACAACAGGGACTACTACATAGTTACCACAGGGACTACTACATAGCTACCATAGGGACTACTACATAGTTACCATGGGGACTACTACATAGTTACCATAGGGACTACTACATAGTTACCATAGGAACTACTACAAAGTTACCACAGGGACTACTACATAGTTACCACATGGACTACTACAGTTACCACATGGACTAATACGTAGTTACCACAGGGACTACTACATACTTACATATAGTAACCACAGGGACTACTGCATAGTTACCATACGGACTACTACATAGTTACCACAGCGACTACTACATAGTTACCATAGGGACCACTACATAGTTACCACAGGGACTACTACATAGTTACCACAGGGACTACTACATAGTTACCGCAGGGACTACTACATAGCTACCATAGGGACTACTACATAGTTACCATAAGGATTACTACATAGTTACCATAAGGACTACTACATAGTTACCATAGGGACTACTACAAAGTTATAATGGGGACTAGTACATAGTTACGATGGGGACTACTACATAGTTACCACAGGGACTACTACATAGTTACCATGGGGACTACTACATAGTCACCATAGAAATGTCTACATCGGGACTAATACATAGTAACCACAGGGATTACTACATACACTGTACATGCAGTAACAGTAAGATATTTCTAAAAAGTTGCCATAAGGACAAAAACAAAATGTCATTAAAGTGAACGTTTTCGGCAAACTTTGTATCCGTGTAAATGGAAATATATTATGGATGGATAAGAAATAAAAACAGGCTTAAAACCAGAACACTTTTACGAACCAAGCAGAGATGTGGAAGTGTTCCCCTAAGGATAGAGACTAGTCGATATAGTAGACCCCGATTCAAGAATCGGAATCTGAAATTCTGTGATATCGACTATATGGACAACCAATTCAAGTCATTCAGTTTGTATTAGGTAAGGCAGCGTATTGTAAGTTACGTAGAAGGAAGGTGTTTGTAAATTGTATATAAATGTAATACTTTGATTAGGGACATATATATCTGACATATACGTCCCTGCTTTGATGAATGCTTTTCTTTCGTCAAAACAGATATTTTAGATTTTGACGATGGAAAGATTCAAGAGTGGTGTCTCGTAAGTCAATAGCGACAGGAAACTGATATAAACCGTTCCCGTGTTTAAATGACTGCGGTATAACAGGTGACAACTAGGACTGAAACGGGAACCAGTCGAAAAGTCTCGGTTAGTTTCGGTAAACACCGTAATCGAAATCCGAATCTTACCGAAGTTAACCGAGTTCGAGAGCTAATCGATGTCGGTATCTCGGTCGCGTTGATTGACAGGCGTGGGTGGGGAAATCAACACACCCCGTACAGTATATGAAGTTTTATACTTGAAATCGATTACTGGAAACAGATGCCCGTTGGTGGCCATGCCATCTACTCGTGTATAGTCTGATTCATTCACGCATTCCTGTATGGATTAATTTCCGTGAGGTGTTGGGTCCATGAATCACAGTCAGCATGGTTTCATTGTTTCGTGCACTCAATAGTTTATAGAATATGTCCAGCTCAAAAAGTATAGTGTTAGACACAATGCCAATTAAACAGCTATTATCATGATGCTGAGGCTGGATATTTCGTTCGGGAGAGGTCACAACATTGCTCGGGATGTACAGATGTACAGAAAGGAGCAATGAAAAATACCCTGTCCCGCCGGGGTTCGAACTAACGTTCATTTAGTCTCTGGTCGAACACCCTAAAGCTGGGCTGTTGATAGCGTCGTCATTGGGGCTCGAACCCGTGACCTTTGGCTCTCTAGTCTGATGCACTCCACCACTGAGCTAAAGGGAAATTCTCTACGTGATTCATAGAGATTACAAAACGAGTAGTTGTTGGATATGGTATTTATTTCACCCGAGTTAGTTTTTCAAAAGTACGAGCTTCAGCGAATGTCTTCTTTGATTTTTGAAAATTAACTAGCGAGAGTGAAATAAATGGAGGTTACACAACGAGTGGTTGTTGGATATGGAATTTATTTCACTCGAGTTAATTATTTTTTTAAAGTTACAAAACTCGTGTCTTTTGTATTTTTTAAAAAATAATTAACTCCAACAACCACTCGTTGTGTAACCTCTATATATCCAACAACCACGAATCGTGTGACCTGTTTCTACCACAATTTCAGCTGAAAACAGCAAATATTTCATTGAACTAAGTATAAATAAACAGCGGACAATATGGGCATAAACATATCGGATTGTATTTTCCCGCCAAATGATGACGACGTCAACAATCAGCAAGTGACTTTTTCCGGTCAAAGTTCACCATGTCAGCAAATAAAAAAATGCGTTTAGAGTTCATTTCACGTGTGGTGAACAGAATATTATTGAACAGTTGTAATGCTTATTTGATACCCTAGCTGAGAGTTGAATAACACCCACCTATTGCGGTAGATGTGAATTTCAAACGTTTTATACGCGTATGTCAATTGTTAACGTCGAATAACGAAGCATTCCGTTTTAAATCTCGTTGTTTTTCATAATTTAAAGCGGATTCTTCCGAAAAATTTACAATGGTCGAATCGCTGATTATAAAAACATTTTATTTTGTAAAGGTTTATCTGATCCCGTACTGCAGAAAAACGAGAGTGTAGAAATTGTACACGTCACTGTTATCGTGTTTTCTTACCTGAAAGTGCATGCAATAATAATGCATTTGGTACCACATACTTGTGTTGGAAACGCTGCCGTATTAGCGAACAAATGCATGTAATTCTGATACAGACAGCGCTTAGAGAACACATTTTCTTTGTTGTAAAGGTGATCTGATAGAAATCACCAGCTTCATTAATTCTTATTTTGACAATGATTATAAATTATTGCTTTGAAAATAGTTTCCCGTGTCTTGTGTCATCTTCGCGGTAATGTATGATTGTCAGTAGCAAGTTTAATCAGTCCCCTAATGGTGGTCCAGATTGGTTCTGGGTAATGTATGATTGTCAATAACAGGTTTAACCAGTCCCCTAATGGTGGTCCAGATTGGTTCTGGGTAATGATAATGAATGAATGAATGGATGGATGATGATGTGTGGATTGAAGTGGGGGTTAAGTTGATAAGGGAGTTAATTGATGATGTGTGAGGGTGGGGGTAACTTCATGTAAAGATGATGATAGAGAGGACGAGTGATAGTTTGTGTGAGTGTGTCCTATATTCCTATATCTGTATTGCCATAAGTTGTAAAACTTTAACAAATAAAGAACTTGAACTTGTATGATTGTCAATAGCAGGTTTAACCATTCCCGTAATGGTGGTCCACATTGTTTCTGGGTAATGTATGATTGTCAATAGCAGGTTTAACCAGTCCCCTAATGGTGGTCCAGGTTGTTTCTGGGTAATGTATGATTGTCAATAGCAGGTTTTATTAGTCTCCTAATGGTGGTCCACATTGTTTCTGGGTAATGTATGATTGTCAATAGCAGGTTTAATCAGTCCCCTAATGGTGGTCCACATTGTTTCTGGGTAATGTATGATTGTCAATAGCAGGTTTAACCAGTCCCCTAATGATGGTCCAGATTGTTTCTGGGTAATGTATGATTGTCAATAGCAGGTTTAATCAGTCTCCTAATGGTGGTCCAGATTGTTTCTGGGTAATTTATGATTGTCAATAGCAGGTTTAATCAGTCTCCTAATGGTGGTCCACATTGTTTCTGGGTAATGTATGATTGTCAATACCAAGTTTAACCAGTCCCCTAATGGTGGCCCAGATTGTTTCTGGGTAATGTATAATTGTCAATAGCAGGTTTAATCAGTCTCCTAATGGTGGTCCAGATTGGTTCTGGGTAATGTATTATGTCAATAGTAGGTTTAATCAGGTTCCTAATGGTGGTCCAGGTTGTTTCTGGGTAATGTATGATTGTCAATAGCAGGTTTAATCAGCCTCCTCATGGCGGTCCACATTGTTTCTGGGTAATGTATGATTGTCAATAGCATTTTTAACCAGTCCCCTAATGGCGGTCCATATTGTTTCTGGGTAATGTATGATTGTCAATAGCAGGTTTAACCAGTCTCCTAATGGTGGTCCAGGTTGTTTCTGGGTAATGTATGATTGTCAATAGAAGGTTTAATCAGTCTCCTAATGGTGGTCCAGGTTGTTTCTGGGTAATGTATGATTGTCAATACCAGGTTTAATCAGTCTCCTAATGGTGGTCCAGGTTGTTTCTGGGTAATGTATGATTGTCAATAGCAGGTTTAATGAGTCCCCTAATGGCGGTCCAGATTGTTTCTGGGTAATGTATGATTGTCAATAGCAGGTTTAATCAGTCCCCTAATGGTGGTCCACATTGTTTCTGGGTAATGTATGATTGTCAATAGTAGGTTTAACCAGTCTCCTAATGGCGGTCCAGATTGTTTCTGGGTAATGTATGATTGTCAATAGCAGGTTTAACCAGTCTCCTAATGGCGGTCCAGATTGTTTCTGGGTAATGTATGATTGTCAATAGCAGGTTTAACCAGTCCCCTAATGGTTGTCCAGGTTGTTTCTGGGTAATGTATGATTGTAAGGTTTAATCAGTCTCCTAATGGTGGTCCAGATTGTTTCTGGGTAATGTATGATTGTAAGGTTTAATCAGTCCCCTAATGGTGGTCCAGATTGTTTCTTGGTAATGTATGATTAT
This sequence comes from Mimachlamys varia, assembly GCA_947623455.1. NCBI lineage: Eukaryota > Metazoa > Mollusca > Bivalvia > Pectinida > Pectinidae > Mimachlamys > Mimachlamys varia. Next base: position 50,199,482 of record OX392535.1, read on the forward strand.
AAGGTTTAATCAGTCCCCTAATGGTTGTTCGTGGCTTCTTTCTTTTCAAAACATGAAATCCGTAGAGATCAGATGCTTTGATCCATATCCGTTTGTCAGGATTTTGAAAGATTCAATTTTTATTGATAATTATCATCAGTAATGTTAAATAACACTTTGGTGGTCCAACACGCTGAATAACAGTGTTTTTGAAGTGACGTGTGCATTCAGGCAAGTTTAAGGATTTAAATCGATTTATCATATCACATTTGTAAACAAACTACTGGGAAATTCCAAACTGCAGATGTTATTTAACGAGTTTCAAAGTGTCACATGCAATGCGTGTATTGAAACAAGATCACTAGATTTAGGAATCCCTTGAGACAACCGGGAGAGACCCGAGATTTCTGCAACGCTTTCGCGAAGACTGAATTTTGGTAATTTAATTCTTATATACCCGGTATATTGTTGTCGTCAGGGCGGTTTGGGCCATCCTCGATATCAAGGGGTTACGATCACCTACGCTCTCTACACCTCTGGAATATGTCATGGCAAAACTGAAGGCACTCTCAGGTAAAAAAGACTAACCAACCGCTAGGCTGCATTCTGTCCATTGAAGATTACAAAAGGAGCGCAACCGACTTCAAAGCCTGTCAATGTTTTAATCATAAGCATAGTTCCCATTACTATCATCGACTACTCAACGCCGTTTTACTAGTGCGACATGAAATTGTACTGATGTGACATACACGTACATTGTTTTTATTTTGGGCATGGAATCCATTTTTGTTATTTAATACATGTAAAAATTGAAGACGCGTCTCACTCAACTTTACATCAAGAAAATAACCCAACCGCTACGAAAAATGGCTGATCAGGTTTTGAACGATGTTCGATGTGGTTTATTAAGTTTTACGTCCTATTAACAGCCATTGTCATTTAAGAACGTGCCAGGATTAGGAGGTGGAGGAAAGCCTGAGTACCCGGAAAAAACCACCGACCTACGGTCAATATATGGCAACTGCCCAACGTGGGTTTCGAACTCGCAACCAGAGGTGGAGGGCTAGTAGTAGAATATCGGGACACCTTAACCACTTGCGATAGGCCACCGCGGCCCCAAGAAGCATATGGTTCGATGTTCGAACGAGAAAGAGAAGAACAATATCAAATTCTCATTTTATCTTAAGTACATGCTACATAAAATATATTCTTGTAAACTCTGAGACTAATACTCCATTAATATACGCCCACTTGAGTAAAGGGGAGGGGTGTATAGTACACCTGTAATCACTTTGTCAGTCCGTCCATAATAGCCTTGTGTGTCTCAAAACATGTAGAAACAATAGAGAATGGCCAACGTCGAGCAACAAAACAACTACCAGGTCTATATAATCTGTCATATTCTGAACGTCTGCAAAACCTCACAATACCAACCGGGAAAATATTATGAGATGAAACCAGAAACAATTATCTATAAGTACACAAAATTTCATTAAAAATGATCTATAAACGAAGTCAGGAAAATTCATTGAAAACTTTGGATATACAAGTATTCTGACACGCTCATTAAATATTTATGTGTTATTTGCAAGTGTAAGCATGGACTTCTTATCTAATTCCTTGGTGTAAGTAATGACAGCAACCAATACATGCTATGTGGTTAAAATTATCAATCGTCATTAATGATCTTGTCAGGAAAATAAAACTGATCTAATTCCGATTTTTGCATAAACTGCATTCAATTCGTGACGGCTGATCAGTACCGCTAAGATTAGAGACAGTGATACAATTTACACACTGATTTTACAGCTATGTAAATTACCTGTAGCCTTACCTGTCATACATATACTAGGCAAATGGCATTTGTGGTACCTTACCTGTGAGTTGTGGCAGGTGTACTAATTATCTTGTAATTACCAAGAGGTGTGAATGTCATGATCCTAATTACCGATCCTCTAAATAGCAATATACCGGCACAATTCTTTTTTAATCCTAGCCGTCCCCAGTGTTGGAAGAAAAAGACTTTTTTTTTTAAAGGATTAAAGGCGTTTTCAACAGAATCTAATTGTATTTTATCATTATTTAATATTAGGCTAGTAATCTTTGAAAAATCTGACGATGTTAATTAGGTTAAACTTTAAATGTATCACATCAGGGACGTACATGTGTCGTCAACGTCCCTGATCACATATATACGAGATTGCATTAGTTTTGTTCTGAAAGAGGTATAATGGCGCGTACTGGCCTGTTTCACGGATCAAGTCCGTGCTCGTTTCGACCTAAAGATGACCGTTTTCAAAATAAAAAAAAAATAGACGGGTAAATGGACATTAAAATAAGAGGTAGCAACACCTGTAGAGACGTACAGATATTAGGGACACTAGTACTATATATTTAAGGATTAACTGTCTATTTTGTTTAGGTTATCGGGGGATAACTACAGTAGAAAAACGGGTAGATATACATAACTGGCTTATTTAATTTACATGTGTTCCATTGTAGTTATCACCCGATATAAACCAATCGTCATAAACAAAGTGACGTCACAATAGGCCCACACATATGTTCACATAGCAAGTTTATGAAATGGGGCAATTTAACTATATATGGCCTGTTCAAATTTGATTTTAATGTTTTTGTTGATGTTGTCCGCTTTGAAATAAAACTTTGTTGAAGAGACCCGAAGAGGGTGAAAGCGTTTGGAAGTCGGTTGTCTTGTTTTTATTCATTTTATCTTTATACCTACCTACACATGGAAACAAACTATTGTTTTTACAATGTATCAGAGATTGTTACCTGGCTCTCTATATAAAAAGATATTCAATAAATTTGACTATTTTCATGGTTAATCCAATACAGTTCATATACAGCCATGAATTAGTTAAAACCATTTGCCCGGTGACGTCATGAACTAATAGACGTTTCCTTGGAAACAATTGTGCCCAAGTGTATAAGTGATCTTGAGTAGAGCGTTTTGTTTATATGCAGACGACATTCATTGACATCTTTTACTAACTGTTAGACATTTTCTGACAAGCTGTAATCTTCTGGAATGTGAATATTGCTGTTTCAAAAGATACGGGTAACACAGAGAGCATGCTAAATTCAACGAAACTATTGTGGAGCTAAAGGATTTACAATGACTGGAAAAATGAGTGATTAACATGGTACAAAACTCTATACCTTTGAACTGAAGGTAACAAAATAGTTAATTCACGCCCTTTTCAGACAATAGTCAAAACAGTTTCCCTTGGTGTTTGGACCAACCTGGTGAACTATTTCCCGCGGTCTCCGGCCTTAGGAAATAGTTCACCAGGCTGGTCCAAACACCTCGGGAAAACAGTTTTGACTATTGACTGAAAGAGCATGAATTAACTGTATACGTTATAACACAGACGTAAAATAAATAAAAACAAGACGGATGACTTCCTAGCGCTTTCAACCTCTTCGGGGCTCTCAGGAAAGTTTTATTTTAAATAAAGTGACGTCTTAATACACATATGTTCACAAATCATGTTTATAAAGTGGCGCAATTTTTCTATGGCCTGTTTTAATACTTTTATAAGTTGGTCCTCTTTCTTTTCTAATAAAACGGTATCGGACGAATGTAGTTGATATAAAGGTATCACATTAAACTGATCACTGGCACATTCATGAATATGTTTATTTACGTACAAATTTCGCAATGAATCAGTTTTAGTTTATTGTACAGTCATTCGTGTTCTGAGTTCATTACTAGTTTGACCAATATAAAAATCACCTCACTTAGAACAAATAATGGCATATATCACACATTTTGATTTGCAATTCATATCAGCTTTAACTGTGAACTGTAAGCCACTTTTAAACATATATGTATCACATTCAATAATAACAGGGCAAGTACCGCATCGAGGTGTCTTACATTTGGACACCCCGGGACTTAAACCAGAATTGTCAAACCTAGAGCATGTTATAAGCATTTGCTTCAAATTTTTAGGTTTAACACAGATATCTATATATATAAGCTTACATACAAATTTTAGAAACTCTAAAAACGTAAGAAAAAGTAAATGAAAAACGATAATTGTATTTAATAAAACCATCAACGTGTATTATTAATCTATCAGTTCTTTCCTATCTATAAAATAAATACCACTTTGGCACGGACTTAGATAGCAATTCGATATTCCGTGTTAAATAGAATCCCCCCTCCGCATAAGCCATGCTGGGCCCGGTTGATATCTGTGGAGTATACTTAGATCATATATAGTTAAAAGGAATTAGCCTAGCAGCATGCGCTTCAATAGTTTTCACTAACAAAGGAAGAGTAATAATTCTCAAATTCCCAGTGTCGCCTTCGATTTTCGCGCAATCGTTTACTCGCTATTCAAACTTATTGAACATTTACAACTTGAATATTCATGAGCAAATTTCTGATTAGTGACTGTGACGTCACGAACATGGCCGCCGCTAGTAGTACTAGACCTGTGTTTGACAGATGTAGCCACAGATGATATGGTTTGTGTTTGCAACGTGAAAATGAAGGAACGAGGATGATTTATACCGTACACAATCTTCTGTTTGGATATTAAGACATAAATATGTCTCTACTTTGTGTGTGTGGTGAGTAAAAATCCCAATTCCCATCTTTACATATTCGGTTTCTCAGCCGTGTGTGTGTATTGCAAATGTTTTCGTGCATCGGTGCGAATTTGTAATTTACAAATTGTGAACCTGTGTTTATTCGTTCGTATAGTAATTTTGTGTGGAGATAATGGTGAAACACGGACTTCTTTTCATTAGGTTTACTGGTTAAACCGGTATCATATAGGCGTAAACCTGACCGTGAACCATCTCGCTGTCGCTCACTGACAGGGTTCCAATCAGGTTGCCGACACGACAATGTGTATCTGCAGTCTCTTACGCTACATTGCAAACTAAATGTTCAAAAACCAGATGATAAAAGAGAAGTCAGCGAAAATTATTTAACGTCACCACAAAAATCTATCCATTTCGTATCCCCAAAAAGATGTGTACATTGTATATGTGTGAAAGTGGAGAGGTTTGTGATTGGCCTGATTAATATTACTATTTATAGAGCGTAGTAATTGAGATCATTAGGAAAATGAAAATTGACAGTAATGAATTATTTTGTCGATATTTCATTGATTTCCGAATGTTTGCTATAGCTGTAATTGCAATAAAGGTTCATGATACACTAATTAGATTAATATAGCACACACAGTGTGTTTAATAATACAATTTGTAGGTCTACATATACTAGCTGTATAGGCAAAGTGACATCACATGTCAACGAACCAGAATTCATAGTCAAATACAACATGGTTATGTTTCCTTTAGAACGCAGTTACCTAATTATAATTTACAATGTTTTAAAATTTTTAATAATATTAGTCTATATGGTACCATGCATCTGCCGTTGAGAATTCCATAAAACTGTTCAGTATATACTCAGGCAGTAGAATTATTCATGTTATCGCACAATGTACGTATACTCAGGATAATCTATTAATTGACAGGTTAATAAAATCATCTTGGATATCGCACAACACTATGAATAAAAAATGCCAGTATTATATATTCAGTAACTATTACTCTTCCTTTAGAAATTTTTGTCTGTCAATATCATCATTTATTCATCTCAATCCGTGTTTTCCTTCTGCTTGTCACTACCTGGGGGCCGCCATAGCAGTATTGTAATACCGAGAGTGACACTCCCTGGCATTTCAGAGTAATAAAGACAACACACACCAAATCAAATTTTGTAATAGCCTACAGGATAACATTGTCACAAACTAAATGTTACTTGAGCTTTATGTAAATATTTTGCAGAAAATGGCACATTTTGTCATAAATAATAAGTTTTAGTAATATTTTTCTGAAAGCACTACCATTGGCTTGATCATGTCACCAGTCTGATGCTCACTGCACAGCTGAAGGGAAATTACATTCAGCTAACCGTGACGCTTATATAATGTTAATATTTTGAATAAGAGTGGATAATTGTTTCCCAACCACAAGAAACATCAATTTGTGCAGCATTGCAGAAGGTTCAGGGTTGGAATCTTAGTTTGCCACACATTTTTACGCTAAGGCGTATGAGCCTACAGCGTATTGTCGCCAGTCAGAAACCGGAAACAATTTTTTCCTTTCCGCCTACGATGACCTCTGGCGGACGTTATTGGCTTTAATCTGACATGGAATCTATTATAATATCGTAATCCATACAAACCTGACAACAACTAGGTGCACACATTAATCCGTTGTGTGAGCTAAACCTATCTATCATAAACCTTCCTTTCCATGTTAGTTTATTTTAATGTGTACCGTTTATCTACAAAACCAAAAAATCGTTGTATCCATGCTAACTTGCATACCAGTCGCGCAACTTCCGGTTGAGGTGCCAATATAAAATTCACGTATTGGATAATGAGAAATGAAAGACCCTTACGTAATTTTTGTCGAATTATAAAATTAATTTGCGAAGTAGCTTTTTAATGTCTTTTTATGAAAGAGGCAGTTGAAAACTTTTATTCAAACATTCGTGAATTTCGTGAATCTCCGATTTCTAAAAATACCCATGATGCAACCGGATGTTTACATTCATCGCCATTACTGATCGATTGCTGTTTCCTCGAAAGCCTCCAACATATCCATTATCATCTTGTCTAGTTAATACCATCGGCAATAACAAGTGTAAGTATGCGTTTCTAGAATGTTTCATCTATCATTGTTTGTGCATTGTTATGATTCTTTGCCTTGCATTTTGCCAAAACAGTGGTTTTCATTATTTGTTTTGATGTTAAATCAACAGCCCGTAACGTCAATATACAGATCGAGTAAATTAAATAATTGCCATAATTGATTGTTTAAGTATTCGTTTATATGATGAAGATGCGAGAACGTGTGCATGAAATTTCAATTAAGATTTGGAAGAACGACGGTGTCAATTAACACCAAATACGGGAATGAATTTAATACAGATTGGGATTAAGCCCGGTTGGGGTACCGGTTAGTACTAATATTAATACCCGGCCTCCTATGGCTCTGCCCCGGCGAATATATAAAAATCGTCTCGTCGTGAAGAGCTACGTTATCGCAGCTAGGTTGGGGTATTTACCGGAATGGACTTCAATAATTGAATTACCGAAAAGTAGGAGAATTGGCTTGAAATTTGAAAAGGGTATTATTTTAAGAAAATGGACCTAAATATGCATTCTTTATCATTACATTGGGGTATATGCAAAAGGTCGAGGGTGTATTTTATCCAGAAATATTTTAAATTCATTTTTCAAAATTACGCAATTCACGCCACGACTTTCGTCACCGAAATGGAGTGCAAACACATCTTTATTGACATTTTCCCCAGAGAATGGACCCAAATATGCCTTCATTATCACCAACTTATTGGTACATATTCATATTCCATATATGACAGATCATAAAAGCCTGACAGATCATGAAAGCCAGGTTGTAGCTACATGTTGCGCTGTGCACATTCTCATTGAGATTGATGTCTTTAGGTTTGCAAGGAATATTGAAATGTGGTCTCACTAGGTCAATTAACTTAAATATGAATCCTATATCAAGATACTCAAATGCTTTCTAACAAAGATACATCACATGATATCAGACAATTGTGTAATTTGGGTATAATTTGATTATCAATGGTATATGTTTAAGGGTGGGGATTGGAACTAAATTCTGTAAACATTATTTTGTCCCCACTCCTTAGACTGAGGGGGAGGGGTGTGTGAACCTGTCAATTTGTAAAATAATGATTTTTGCATGACCAAATGCTAAGTCCCATTATATCCTTACCTGTTTGTGTTAAAAGCTTTGTACTGATCACAAAAACAATTATTGCCATGTAAATTAGACTCTTTCTTATGATGTTTCCTTTCACTTCAATTTGATTTTACTATATTTGTAGGTAGTACGGTCTCTTTCATTTCAATTACATCAAGATGGAAATATACTGTTTTTTCATGTGTATTTTGGCACCAAGCACAATATAAAAAGTTATCATACATAAAATATGTCAATTTAAAAATTACATGTTTCTTGCACTTAAGGATAGGACAAATCCCACTGTTTTTATGTAAGATTGCTCACTCACATTGTTTGTGAAGCGTGTAGGGACTATAATTTCCTCGTTGTCTGTCCACTGAAGTCTGTCAGCACTATCACAAGCTAGAGCTAGAGAGTTATTAAGTTTGTAACCAAATCATGTAGCCTAATGCTGAAGAAGGTTTTAGTTTTTGAAATGTTTAATTTCTTGTTTTAAAGTCAATAAGGAAATTACATCTACCAAGATTGTGTGACAGTTATGTCGCATGATGTAAACCATCGTTATATTACTAACCAGTAAATCTACATGATATTAAATCAAAATCATTTAATTTACAGGTGACAACAGCCATGGAACTACATTGAGAAGGAGCGACAACAAAATGTATACAGAAATGCTAAATGGGCAGTTTAAAAAATCCACAACCAGCCATGGAACTACATTAAGAAAGAGAGCTGCAACAAAATGTAATAAAGAAATGCTAAATTGACAGTTTAAAAAATCCACAACGGTGTATAAATCTTTCAACAAACTTTGATATAAAATTATATTATACTTTCAATCCTGGAAAGTGTTAGATAATGTGCCAAATTCATACTTGAACAAATTAACAGATAATGAAAGTGACCAGCATTCTTGAGATGATCTTGAGAAATTGACAGATTTTTACCTGGAAAGAAAGTTCTAATTTTTACGGTTAGTATAATTGTTGTATTGATGGTATTTATTGCTGAATTTGAAAATAAAGTGTATTGTTCATCATGTATTGATATATGTTGTTTGTTTCTTGAAAGTAACAGCCATTCATCTGAAAATATTAATTCTAAAACTTGGTCATTATACGTCTTAATTAAAAATAATGATTATGAAAAAATATAATATTTGCTGTTGAATGTTGCAATTCAGACTTGATAGCATTTTGGAGGAATGACGAGCCAGGGTTGACTGGTGGCTGTGAAAAGAACACTACTGATAAAAATAAGTGGCCACTGAAAATCACACTTGGCTTTTTTTAGCCCACCATCATCAGATGGTGGGCTTATCAAATCATGCTGCGTCCGTCATCCGTCCTTAAACAATTCTTGTTATCGCTATTTTTGGGAAAGTACTGGATGGATCATTCTCAAATTTCATTTGTTGGTTCCCCTTGCTGCATTGTTTTGCATATTCCATTTTTGGACAAATCTGATAAACAATATGGTCGCCAGGTGGTCATTTTCAATTTGTCGAGAGTAATAGTTTGTTATTTCTGACTACTGGATGGGTCTTTCTCTAATTTCATTTGTAGGTTCCCCTTGATGCCTTGTTATATATACAATTGCTGAGCATAAAGAGAAGGTCTCAAATATGATTTTAGATTTGAACCCATGGTGTGCAACACCCTTGCAGACTTGACACTTTAGTCATAACTTTTAAACGGCTAAGATTCACACCCCAAAACTAGATATATATGTAAAAATAAAAAACAACACGGACACATTACTTGGCGCTTTCACTCCATCGGTGGGAGCTCTTCGATATATACGATCGTTGAGCATAAAGAGACAATCACAAATATGATTTTAGATCCATCTTTCTAAAAATGAATAAAAAATCATTGATGATGGGCACCAAGATCCCGCTGGGGTCTCTTGGTTTTTTTTAAGGTTCAATATTATCAGAGTGAGCCCTGTATCACCAACATGAAGATTCATACAAACCTTACATTGATTAGCTGCACAAATGAATTTGTTATGTGAACTATCATATTCTCTTTTGGTAATTTCTGATTGTTTGATTTATAATGCCGTGAAACTGGCAACTATAAAACTCTTTTAATTTCTTTAGGAGCGCTGACTTTTCAATGAACACTGAGTTTTGACCGACCATTCTGACCTTTATCGACAACTCTCTACTTTTCCATTGTGGTCGATGAAAAGTCAACTTTTGCTAATCTTGAATACCATTTAATTTCTATTACATATGTATACTGTGTACTCCATCCAAAACATCATATTAATACTGTTTTTTCGCCTTAGCTTCCAGTACTTTCAGTACTTTGATTCTATCTCTCCAGTTACTGTACACTGGTGCCTGTTATAACCAGTTCTCTCTCTCTCTCCTGTTACACTGGTGCCTGTTGTAACCAGTTCTCCCTCTCCTGTTACACTGGTACCTGTTGTAACCAGTTCTCTCTCTCTCCTGTTACACTGGTGCCTGTTGTAACCAGCTCTCTCTCTCTCCTGTTACACTGGTGCCTGTTGTAATCAGTTCTCTCTCTCTCTCTCCTGTTACACTGGTGCCTGTTGTAACCAGTCCTCTCTCTCTCCTGTTACACTGGTACCTGTTGTAACCAGTTCTCTCTCTCTCCTGTTACACTGGTGCCTGTTGTAACCAGTTCTCTCTCTCTCCTGTTACACTGGTACCTGTTGTAACCAGTCCTCTCTCTCTCCTGTTACACTGGTGCCTGTTGTAACCAGTTCTCTCTCTCTCCTGTTACACTGGTGCCTGTTGTAACCAGTTCTCTCTCTCTCTCCTGTTACACTGGTGCCTGTTATAACCAGTTCTCTCTCTCTCTCCTGTTACACTGGTGCCTGTTGTAACCAGTTCTCCCTCTCCTGTTACACTGGTACCTGTTGTAACCAGTTCTCTCTCTCTCCTGTTACACTGGTGCCTGTTGTAACCAGCTCTCTCTCTCTCCTGTTACACTGGTGCCTGTTGTAATCAGTTCTCTCTCTCTCTCTCCTGTTACACTGGTGCCTGTTGTAACCAGTCCTCTCTCTCTCCTGTTACACTGGTACCTGTTGTAACCAGTTCTCTCTCTCTCCTGTTACACTGGTGCCTGTTGTAACCAGTTCTCTCTCTCTCCTGTTACACTGGTACCTGTTGTAACCAGTCCTCTCTCTCTCCTGTTACACTGGTGCCTGTTGTAACCAGTTCTCTCTCTCTCCTGTTACACTGGTGCCTGTTGTAACCAGTTCTCTCTCTCTCTCCTGTTACACTGGTGCCTGTTATAACCAGTTCTCTCTCTCTCTCCTGTTACACTGGTGCCTGTTGTAACCAGTTCTCCCTCTCCTGTTACACTGGTGCCTGTTGTAACCAGTTCTCTCTCTCCTGTTACACTGGTGCCTGTTGTAACCAGTCCTCTCTCTCTCCTGTTACACTGGTGCCTGTTGTAACCAGTTCTCTCTCTCTCCTGTTACACTGGTGCCTGTTGTAACCAGTTCTCCCTCTCCTGTTACACTGGTACCTGTTGTAACCAGTTCTCTCTCTCTCCTGTTACACTGGTGCCTGTTGTAACCAGCTCTCTCTCTCTCCTGTTACACTGGTGCCTGTTGTAATCAGTTCTCTCTCTCTCTCTCCTGTTACACTGGTGCCTGTTGTAACCAGTCCTCTCTCTCTCCTGTTACACTGGTACCTGTTGTAACCAGTTCTCTCTCTCTCCTGTTACACTGGTGCCTGTTGTAACCAGTTCTCTGTCTCCTGTTACACTGGTGCCTGTTGTAACCAGTTCTCTCTCTCTCTCCTGTTACACTGGTACCTGTTGTAACCAGTTCTCTGTCTCCTGTTACACTGGTGCCTGTTGTAACCAGTTCTCTCTCTCTCCTGTTACACTGGTGCCTGTTGTAACCAGTTCTCTGTCTCCTGTTACACTGGTGCCTGTTGTAACCAGTTCTCTCTCTCTCTGTCTCCTGTTACACTGGTGCCTGTTGTAACCAGTTCTCTCTCTCCTGTTACACTGGTGCCTGTTGTAACCAGTTCTCTCTCTCTCCTGTTACACTGGTGCCTGTTGTAACCAGTTCTCTCTCTCCTGATACACTGGTACCTGTTGTAACCAGTTCTCTCTCTCTCCTGTTACACTGGTGCCTGTTGTAACCAGTTCTCTTTCTCTCTCTCCTGTTACACTGGTGCCTGTTGTAACCAGTCCTCTCTCTCTCTCTCTCTCTCTCCTGTTACACTGGTGCCTGTTGTAACCAGTTCTCTCTCTCCTGTTACACTGGTGCCTGTTGTAACCAGTTCTCTCTCTCTCCTGTTACACTGGTGCCTGTTGTTACCAGTCCTCTCTCTCTCCTGTTACACTGGTGCCTGTTGTAACCAGTTCTCTCTCTCTCCTGTTACACTGGTGCCTGTGGTAACCTGTTCTCTCTCTCTCCTGTTACACTGGTGCCTGTTGTAACCAGTTCTCTCTCTCTCCTGTTACACTGGTGCCTGTTGTAACCAGTTCTCGCTCTCCTGTTACACTGGTGCCTGTTGTAACCAGCTCTCTCTCTCTCCTGTTACACTGGTGCCTGTTGTAACCAGTTCTCTCTCTCTCTCTCCTGTTACACTGGTGTCTGTTGTAACCAGTTCTCTCTCTCTCTCTTCTGTTACACTGGTGCCTGTTGTAACCAGTCCTCTCTCTCTCCTGTTACACTGGTGCCTGTTGTAACCAGTTCTCTCTCTCTCCTGTTACACTGGTACCTGTTGTAACCAGTTCTCTGTCTCCTGTTACACTGGTGCCTGTTGTAACCAGTTCTCTCTCTCTCCTGTTACACTGGTGCCTGTTGTAACCAGTTCTCTCTCTCTCCTGTTACACTGGTGCCTGTTGTAACCAGTTCTCTCTCTCTCCTGTTACACTGGTGCCTGTTGTAACCAGTTCTCTCTCTCTCTCCTGTTACACTGGTACCTGTTGTAACCAGTTCTCTGTCTCCTGTTACACTGGTGCCTGTTGTAACCAGTTCTCTCTCTCTCCTGTTACACTGGTGCCTGTTGTAACCAGTTCTCTCTCTCTCTCCTGTTACACTGGTACCTGTTGTAACCAGTTCTCTGTCTCCTGTTACACTGGTGCCTGTTGTAACCAGCTCTCTCTCTCCCCTGTTACACTGGTGCCTGTTGTAACCTGTTCTCTCTCTCCTGCTTCACTGGTGCCTGTTGTAACCTATTGAACTGAAAATTGGCATACAGACACATCATGGGAATATCAAGCTTAATTTGTGATTTATTGACAGTTGAATTGTTTTACAGAGTTATGGCCCTTGGACTTAGAAAATATCTGAGAATTTAGTGTGTTCTTTATCTTGGCAATGTGAACACATATTGAACTGAAATTTGATATACAGATACATCATCGGGATGTCTAAGTCAAGTACTGATTTGGTAACAGTTTATTGAATTTTGACAAAGTTACTGCCCTTGGACTAAAACAAATTCTGATAACACAGTTTCCGTTCATTATCTCGGTACATGTATTGAACTGAAATTTGGGATAAAGATACTTCATGTGGATGTCTAGGTCAATTAAGTCCCTGTAATTTGTTTAATGAACCAATTGCATCTTACTCTTAACAGCTTGCGGGGACTGGTAGTTTGGCGACATGTATTGTTTCAGCATTAATCATTAAGCTTACCGGTATTTGTCCTTCTTTGGTCTGCAGCATCTTTGTGTGAACAGAAATCAATTTTATATGAACAGAATGTCTATATAAACCCTCGGGGGCCTGAGGGGCAGGGCCCAGTAGGGGAAGTAATTTAGTAAATTTTACAAAATCCTTTTAACATGAAACTGTCCATATATTTAGTGTGAAGCATCCTTAGGTGAACAGGACCCATTTCTAAAGGAAGATACTGTTTGTTATTAGAATCAATATGGGAATTACCATAATTATAAGATAGACTGTTCAACCACTGGGCCCTCTGGTGATTGAATCAAGACATGTTCAATCCAATATGGCTCACATCTAACATCCACTTCAATCCACAGTCTATACTAAGAAATCAAAATAGATCTACATATAAGTCTGAATTTTACTTAAAAGAGTGGAATTTATTTAGTCAACTGTTCTGGACATGCCTGAAATTTGTTGACATTTGTAACGATTATTGATGAAATGTGAAAGTGTTTTTATTGAAATTGTGTGTACTAGTTCTAAGTCAACAGGGGCTTGTAAACGGTACTAAAAGTGATAAACTTCGCACTAGTAGTAACATTTAAATGCAATGTTCTACCTGATATATAATGAGATGGTGGCCCCTATACATTGTGTATGTGCAATAACACAAGATATAATATAGGCTAATTTATGTTATAAGTTAACTTTATTTTCCTATACAGGATCTATCAAGATCCTCTTCACCGAACTCAAAAGCCTGACATTTAAATATTTGAAAATATAGATACATTGTAGTTATGACATTTTTTGTATTATCAATGTATCTCAGATCTATAATTACATAGGAACCCCTGCTCCTCTCAGTACTTGTCCCGTCTATTTTACCACATTTTCAGGTTCCATATGTTTATAAGCGCAAGGCAAAGAAGTTATTCTGAACAAATGTTTTTAGGGCTAATAATTTTTAGTTCACATTATTGTTTGAGAGGAAACTCGTACCTGCAGAAGTTTCAACCACAATGTTTGAAATGCATCTTTCATGTGCAGCCAGTTTGTTTACAGAAAAAATTTCCAACACAACAAGTTCACGACAAAAAGCCTAGCTGTTATATTTTTGCATCAACAAAATAAACCTACTGTAGCAGAACTATTTGGTAGTGAAAGCGGATGTAAAACCTGCACCCACCCACACAGCCAAACAACATCTACACAGGATGATAAACAGCGATATTTACACTCAATAATACTGAGACATGAATGCTGGAATAAACGTACATGTTTGATGGGCTTCAATAAAGGCAATATGTCGGTGACTGAAATTAATATAAACACCTGTTAACTCATCACCAAGTGTTTACTGAGAATTATGGATGTAGTTGTGAATATTTTGACATCATGGAGTCGCTCGTTCAGGACCTGTACCACAATGCTGTTTTAAATACCGTAAATTATATTGTTTGTTGCTGATTACAAGCCAATTTCTCTGTCATAACCATGTATGCCAGCTAGTAACTATAGTATCGTTGTGAAAATGAAACAGGTGTCTGTACCAACATGAAACAGTAACAACAATGGTTCAGGGTTACCTGTTTATTTCTTGCAGCAGTTCGTTTCGTCTAAAAATGTCTTTATTACCTGTGATTTAGTTCAATATCATATGTTCAGGGTTGTGTCTAGTTAGCAGATCCAGTACAGATTCCGGACCAGAGTTTTTGTACGGAAAGATTTAAGGAAGTAATTAAATAGCTGCTGTCACCAACTCATTGATCTTATTGACCTCAATATGTACATGTTTACATGTATATAGGTTATAACTTATTGATCTTATTGACCTCAATATGTACATGTTTACATGTATATAGGTTATTTACATTTAGTCACCGTTTTTGATACATGTTTTCCAGTCTTTTGATTCAACTTTTCTGTCATGTTGTATAGATTTGCTTGAACATTGAAGAAAATGAAGCGTGTTCATCAAATTTTGAATTATGTTATGTAGTTCAAACACTTATCTGGTTTGCCCTGGAAGAGCTGTAGTCAATAAAAGGCGGCAGACCTTTGTCCTGACTTGAGATCTCCTTTTTGTGGTGAAGGACATATGCATGTACAGGGTATATTTACTTCTCCTTTTTGTGGTGAAGGACATGTACAGGGTATATTTACTTCTCCTTTTTGTGGTGAAGGACATGTACAGGGTATATTTACATTTGTACTTCTCCTTTTTGTGGTGAAGGACGTGTATAGGGTATATTTACTTCTCCTTTTTGTGGTGAAGGACATGTACAGGGTATATTTACTTCTCCTTTTTGTGGTGAAGGACATGTACAGGGTATATTTACTTCTCCTTTTTGTGGTGAAGGACGTGTACAGGGTATATTTACTTCTCCTTTTTGTGGTGAAGGACATGTATAGGGTATATTTACTTCTCCTTTTTGTGGTGAAGGACATGTATAGGGTATATTTACTTCTCCTTTTTTGTGGTGAAGGACGTGTACAGGGTATATTTACTTCTCCTTTTTGTGGTGAAGGACATGTACAGGGTATATTTACTTCTCCTTTTTGTGGTGAAGGACATGTATAGGGTATATTTACTTCTCCTTTTTGTGGTGAAGGACATGTATAGGGTATATTTACTTCTCCTTTTTGTGGTGAAGGACATGTACAGGGTATATTTACTTCTCCTTTTTGTGGTGAAGGACATGTACAGGGTATATTTACTTCTCCTTTTTGTGGTGAAGGACATGTACAGGGTATATTTACATTTGTACTTCTCCTTTTTGTGGTGAAGGACGTGTATAGGGTATATTTACTTCTCCTTTTTGTGGTGAAGGACATGTACAGGGTATATTTACATTTGTACTTCTCCTTTTTGTGGTGAAGGACGTGTATAGGGTATATTTACTTCTCCTTTTTGTGGTGAAGGACGTGTACAGGGTATATTTACTTCTCCTTTTTGTGGTGAAGGACATGTACAGGGTATATTTACTTCTCCTTTTTGTGGTGAAGGACATGTACAGGGTATATTTACTTCTCCTTTTTGTGGTGAAGGACCTGTACAGGGTATATTTACATTTGTACTTCTCCTTTTTGTGGTGAAGGACGTGTATAGGGTATATTTACTTCTCCTTTTTGTGGTGAAGGACATGTACAGGGTATATTTACTTTTAGATGTAAACATAAAACATATAATCACATCCCCGCTATACTATAGTCACAGGATTTTCCACCTGTACACATCTTTATTTCACGTTTTATACCACCCCTAATGTACAATAGGGTATAGTAATCACTTTGTGTGCCTGTGCTTGCAATATATTCCATCCGTCCACAATACATGGTGTACACGATAGATCTCACAAACCCCCCTTAACAGATTTTGTGTGTATTTAAGTTCTATACCTTGTTAGCTTTTGATGGTCATTAGTCAAGGTCAAAGGTCAATGGTGACTCTTGACCTCTTTGAGAATACTTCCCATGTTAAAGTTCTACACCTGATAAGATTTTGGTGATCATTAATCAAGTTTAAAGGTCAAAGATCACCAATAACCACCTTTGTCTGATGACCCCTGCTAATATTATAAAGCATTTGTTCAGAGCAGTTTAAGCAGTATTTTATCAAGTGTGTGGCAATAGTATACATATTCATGGATCACTTTGGGGCGAGATTTGGGGATTTTTACCCATATTTTTCCTGAAAATCTCATTAAAATTTCAAAATATTATAACTTTATATAGACAAATTTAAATTTTACTAATCTCATAAAATCCCTCAAATTCTCCCATAGGTTTTAAGAGCCACAATTATTCCTGCATATTAAGGAATTATAAAAAAAAAAATCATTAAGTGTGTTAGTGAGTAGTTGATGTGGCAACTGGAAGGGGTGGTACACCAAGGTTTTACATTTATAGCTCATCTTAATGAAGTGAAGAAATAAACCCGGGAACCTTTCAATAATTCTGTGTGATAGTACTGTGTAGAAGTGGTCTCTGATTACCATCATCATGATAGTAATCTTGACACGTAGTTGTTTCAAACATTTAATGAACTTATATATATAGATCTATCTCAAATTGATGTTATCATCAAAATGGTAGTGTGGGTCCTGTACTAGGGGTCCCCAGACTTGGTCTGGAGTTTTTAGGGTCCCACGACTTGGTCTGGAGTATTTAGGGGCCCATGCTTGGTCTGGAGTTTCGAGAGTCCCCGGGCTTGGTCTGAAGTTTTGAGGGTCCCCAGGCTTGGTCTGGAGTTTGAGGTCCCCAGGCTTGGTCTGGAGTTTTGAGGTCCCCGTGCTTGGTCTGGAGTTTTGAGAGTCCCCAGGCTTGGTCTGGAGTTTTGAGAGTCCCCAGGCTTGGTCTGGAGTATTAGGGTCTGCAGGCCTGGTCTGGGGTTTTGAGGTCCCCAGACTTGGTCTGGAGTTTGTAGTGTTCCCAGGCCTGTTCTGGAGTTTTGAGAGTCCCCAGGCTTGGTTTGGAGTTTTGAGGTCCCCAGGCTTAGTCTGGAGTTTTGAGAATCCCCAGACTTGGTCTGGAGTTTTGAGGTCCCCAGACTTGGTCTGGAGTTTTTAGTATTTAGGGTCCCCAGACTTGGTCTGGAGTTTTGAATCATTCTCAAATTTCATATATGTCAGTTTGCCTTGGTGTCTAAAATAAGATAAAATGGTCAACAGATTTTTGACAGAAAATTTAATCACTTAATTTGCTTTTTTACAAGTACTCATTCTCATAACTTATATGTATTTGGTACCCTTTGGTCTCTAGGTGTGCATGGTCCCATTTTTGGACTGATTCGAGAAAAAATATTGCCAAAATGCATCCATCTGAGAATTTGGTTATGAAAGTATATAAAAGGGTTAGTTTTTGAGAAATACATGGTGGATTTTCTCAAATTTCATGTGTAGGTTCCTCTTGGTCCTTCTTTAGATACTCTTTTGATTTATGAACTGATAAACAAAAACAAAATTGCTGACTATCTTTCAACTATTATTCAGTTATTGGAGGAATTCTCACATCTCATATTGGTATGGATATATGATATGTTGTTAAGCATAATTTTTATCCAAGGAATAGGATTTTTACAGTCAAGGCGAAAAATAGTGACAGAATGAAATCAGAAATGTAAATACTGTTTTTGTCAAAGTTATACACAGTACATCATGCAGGGAACCTAAGAGATGCTCAGAAACTTTTCCATGACTACTGGCTTGTAATTATCTCAATCTTTTCTTAAAAACAATCCAATTATCAAAACTTTTGCAAGTTTGATTTTTCTGTAGCCTTGGGAAGGAAATGGTATAAACACCCTCGGTATAGCTGCAAGCTATCACTGTGTTTTCCTGTGTAAGTGATGTGTATGTGGCTGTTCTGTATTGTTTTATGTCAATAATAGGTACCTGACATTCCACGTAAACGTTATTGTAGATTGTATTTTAGAAATTGACAATTCACAATAGTCAGATTTAGCATGTCAGAAAGTTTAACAGTTAAAACAGAGTAATTTTGAGCTTGAGCGTACAGATAGAGTTATCTGCGGACATTGGCTGAGTGAGTTGGATGGTTTAACTATAATTACTACAGTACCATTTTAGACTGAACATCTATGAGGCAACTGGCCTGGCTGTGTGTAATTAGGTTCCATGGCAGACCAACTCACCAACAAATGTGATTTGTTTCTTAGCTGATCTATTGATGTTTATATTAGGGACTGAATGTACCATCCCAACAAGCACATCCTACCTATATATGTGTAGGACTAATGCGGGGAATATACAATTAGTACATATCCTAATAAGGGCCTATATAGTTAGTACATATCCTAATAAGGGCCTATATAGTGAGTACATGTCCTAATAAGGGGCCTATATAGTTAGTACATGTCCTAATAAGGGGCCGATATATATATAGTTAGTACATGTCCTAATTAGGGGCTGATATAGTGAGTACATGTCCTAATAAGGGGCCTATATAGTGAGTACATGTCCTTATAAGGGCCTATATAGTGAGTACATGTCCTAATAAGGGGCCGATATAGTTAGTACATGTCCTAATAAGGGGCCTATATAGTTAGTACATGTCCTAATAAGGGGCCTATATAGTTAGTACATGTCCTAATAAGGGGCCTATATAGTGAGTACATGTCCTAGTAAGGGGCCTATATAGTTAGTACATGTCCTAATAAGGGGCCTATATAGTTAGTACAAGTCCTAATAAGGGGCCTATATAGTTAGTACATGTCCTAATAAGGGCCTATATAGTGAGTACATGTCCTAATAAGGGCCTATATAGTGAGTACATGTCCTAATAAGGGGCCTTTATAGTGAATACATGTCCTAATAAGGGCCTATATAGTTAGTACATGTCCTAATAAAGGGCCTATATAGTTAGTACATGTCCTAGTAAGGGGCCTATATAGTTAGTACATGTCCTAGTAAGGGGCCTATATAGTTAGTACATGTCCTGGTAAGGGGCCTATATAGTGAGTACATGTCCTAGTAAGGGGCCTATATAGTGAGTACATGTCCTAGTAAGGGGCCTATATAGTGAGTACATGTCCTAGTAAGGGGCCTATATAGTTAGTACATGTCCTAGTAAGGGGCCTATATAGTTAGTACATGTCCTGGTAAGGGGCCTATATAGTGAGTACATGTCCTAGTAAGGGGCCTATATAGTGAGTACATGTCCTAATAAGGGCCTATATAGTTAGTACATGTCCTAATAAGGGGCCTATATAGTTAGTACATGTCCTAATAAGGGGCCGATATAGTGAGTACATGTCCTAATAAGGGGCCTATATAGTTAGTACATGTCCTAATAAGGGCCTATATAGTTAGTACATGTCCTAATAAGGGGCCTATATAGTGAATACATGTCCTAATAAGGGGCCTATATTGTGAGTACATGTCCTAATAAGGGGCCTATATAGTTAGTACATGTCCTAATAAGGGGCCTATATAGTTAGTACATGTCCTAATAAGGGGCCTATATAGTGAGTACATGTCCTAATAAGGGGCCTACATGTATATAGTGAGTACAAGTCCTAGTAAGGGGCCTATATAGTTAGTACATGTCCTAATAAGGGCCTATATAGTTAGTACATGTCCTAATAAGGGGCCTATATAGTTAGTACATGTCCTAATAAGGGGCCTATATAGTTAGTACATGTCCTAATATGGGGCCTATATAGTGAGTACATGTCCTAATAAGGGCCCTATATATATATAGTTAGTACATATTCTAATAAGGGGCCTACATCCTTGTATATATATATAGTTAGTACATGCGATAGCCTGAGTTCCCTCTGGCCTAGCAAACTCAATCTTCATACATTGTTTCCTTATTGAAAGTCCTTGTTTGGAATTGTTCTTCAGGTCTGCAGGTCAAAGGTCAAGGTTGCTGTTACTATAGATAGACCTCTAAAGTCTAAACATTGGTTTCTGTAAATAAACTTGAGCTTCTTTGGGCCTCTATAATTCTTGTTCATTTCTTAATTGAAAGTATTATGATCTGTGTACTATTGGCCACATAGGCAACACATCTGTTTCTGTGGGTTTCCAGGGCTTTATCACCCCTCTTTTTAGGTCCGGTAAACGGACCCATTCCCAAGGAAAAAAGGTGTAATTTTCCCGAAATTTCCTCTTAAAAATTCCCAATTCAGACCCTTGAAAAAATTTCGTGGTTTTACATGCTTGAAGAGCTTCTTGTGACATTAAGTTAAATAAGAAAGAAGAAAGATGGGCTGTAAATGTCATGAGTACTGACAGTGCTTTAAATAGTAATTTAGAAAAGAAAAAATGTATTTGAAACTTTGTTATAATACTGTTTGTCAAAATTTCCCAAATAGCTGTTATGTCGATCAATTTTTCTCAATTTGATCTTGGGGACCGATTCCCAAAACCCCCTGATAAAGCCCTGGTTTCTTGTTTTGCCAGTTTCCACAAGTTTTCACAAACATGCTCTCTTCACGTTTGTGTTTCGCAAAACTATATTCATATCTTCTACATGCCATGGTACATTTAACAATAACTGACCAAAGAATCAAAGGTCAAGCTCATATTTTATATCCTTACCTCAAGGTCATCAGATCAAAGGTCAAGGCCAAATTAGGTGTTTTTTAACTGCTTAACATTTTGTTATCACATTATGTCACAATGTTGGTTATCTACCTGTTATTCTCTTGAATTTCTTCAAAGCAATGTGCCTTGTTTTAATGTTTAGACTCCATGATAATCATGGTACTCCAATCAGATCTTTACATATTGACTTGGCGAGGCTTAGTCCCTCTCCATGGCTTCCTGTTATTCTCCTTTAATTGACCCTACCAATCTTTTCGTTGTTCGGGTCATTGAAAAGTCTGAGTTGGTGGAAATGTTTTTGATGTCATGTGCAGTTATAAGCCTAAAGAAAAAAAAAGAGTGGTGAGAAATACAGGCCCAATCAGCCTCTTATGTTGGTATGTTTAGAAATGATCAAATTTTTCCCGAGAAATAGAACAATAACCTTTGACACAGATTTAAACACAGATGTAAATACTTACAAAAGAAAGCTGAACTTTAACCTTTGACACAAACACAGATGTAAATACTTACAAAAACAAAGCTGAACTTAAACAGCAGGATTTATAATCTTGCTGATAAACCTGAAATAAATAATACCTGATAATGTGTATTGTGTAGAGTTTACAACTGTTTGTGTGGAATTGATTGGCTAATAGACAGCTTCAGGATCAGATATACGACAGGTGATTCTATTTATAGATATTGTCATGGATGATTGATACATTGCCAGCAGACAGATCAATACGAGATGGGTCCGAGAGTCCTATGTTTGGACAGATCAATACGAGATGGGTCCGAGAGTCCTATGTTTGTCTACGTCTGGTCAAAACAGTACATTTGTATATATAGCTAAAGACTGTGACTTAGATCAGAACAGTGACGGCTGCTATGTGGTACATCATGTAGCTTGAGTGTTGACTGAAATCCATTTTATTTTTTTATGGGTTGATGAAGGGAAATGATGACTATATAACTTGACCCTGGACCTACAAAATGTATAATTGTTTTTTGTTTTACAAAAAATATGAACCAAGTTATTCAACTTGTATTAATAGCTTTTGTTGGCTCAGCTCTTTCAGCACGGGGTGGGGGTCTTTAGTTGGGGGTATGTGAGGGTGGCGGTAGTATCAGGTGGCAATAGGTGGACGGAAAACTAAATAATAAGTTTTAAACAGGTCCTCTTCTATTGAACACATTTTAATTTATATATATCTTTGAGATATATATATTTGAGTCTAGTAATTTAAGTGATATGGACGGTATTGTCTAACACGAAATCATTTGTAAGAATGACCTTTTTGAATTCAAATACTTCTTGAATATGTTAATGTTAATTGTTTTATACTATATAGAGATTGACCTGCTGTCATATTCAAATTCTTGTAAATACAGTGCTTCATATGATATGGACATTTTATATCATAAAATTACAGGACAGTATAATTGTAATACAGTGCTTCATATGATATGGATATTTTATATCATAAAATTACAGGATAGTTTAATTGTAATACAGTGCTTCATATGATATGGAAATTTTATATCATAAAATTACAGGACAGTATAATTGTAATACAGGTTATTGATCTGAAACTCGAGATCCTTCAGTGATCCAGTTTGATACTGTTTCCTGTGGCTGTGTGTCTAGGTTTGACATATAATTTATTCCCTTCTACATCTGTTAGTGTATACTTAAATAGTGACTATGAAATTTAATCTCAGTTCTCCTAAACGATCAGATGACTTGTCTCTTTGAGTGGCTATAATTGTAATCAATTTTGACCCCAAGGGGGAGAACAAAAGTCGAAGGTTAAATTTCATATGGCTGGATCTGTTGGCAGTTAATGTGGTTGCAGTAAAATCAATGATGACCCTAAAGGGGATAGTGGGTAATATAAGGTGAAGGTGACAGGTCACCCAATTTGAGTTGTTGGAACAGGTGGTAGCTATAGTCCATTGTTGACCTATAGCTACAGTAGCTATTGATCATAACCCAAGGCTGCAGGCTTCACACTGACAGTAGGCCTATAGACCTGTCATCAAACTGTACCAAGACTCAAGCATGCAGCCTCTCTTATTATGTTTAATTGGTAAGATATGTAGTAAGGAATCACTTTATCAGTTATCATGTCATCGTTTTTTAATTCATTTTTGTTCTTTAATGAATATAAGATCAGCATATTTTTTCTCAGCAGATATTGAAGTATAAAGATGGTGAGAAACTGAAATTACCTTTATTGTGAAGATTTTGCAGGAGTGTTACAATTTTATAAAAGTGCACCTGTAGGTCTGTTACTGGTGACTGTGTTCAGTTAAATAAAAATGATTGATTCATGTATACCCCGATAGTTTGAAAACCATTTGTTTTACTGTGAACTACATCAACTACAGCTGTAAGAAAAAGACTGTGTATTGTTCTAGTGGCCAGGTTCTGATTCAGTACAGTACAAATACAGGCAACAATTGTTATAAAATCCTACCACTGGACAGCATTACAGTATATGATGGATATATTGATTTGGTGTACTTCAACATGTATGATAAAGGAAAATTCTGAAAAAGGAAAATTCTGAAAAAGGAAAATTCTGTAGACTTAGCCACCAACACCGCCCAGTCAGTGTGGCACAACAACCACTCAGTCAGTGTGGCACAACAGTACCTCAGTCAGTGTGGCACAATAACCACTCAGTCAGTGTGGCACAACAACCACTCAGTCAGTGTGGCACAACAGTACCTGAAAGTCGATGATGGCCTTCTGCATTACAGGGCACCAGATATGTCTGTCCTGTAACAGCTGGATATGGCCATATGACATCCTTACAAGATGATGTACGGGTACTTGTCCAATAACAATGTAACATGCATGGAATCTATTTATACAGCTGGGCAGACTATAACTATCAGAATAATGTGTCTTGTCTAATATCAATGTAACATGTACATGCATGGTACCTATTTACACAACTGGGTGGACTATAACTATCATAATGATGTATCTTGTCCAATAACAATGTAACATGCATGGTACCTATTTACACAGCTGGGCAGACCAGGGCCGCGGTGGCCGAATGGTAAAGGTGGGGCAGTTGCCAGGTACTGACCGTAGGTTGGTGGTTTTACCGGGTATGCCGGCTTTCCTCCACCTCCAAAACCTGGCACCTCCTTAAATGACCATGGCTGTTAATATCACTTAAATTAAAATAAAACAAACCAAACCAAAGCTGGTCAGACTAACTATCAGGGTGATGTATCTTGTCCAGGAACAGTGTAAAATTTACATAGCTGGGGTAAATGTTGACATTGATGCTGTAGTCAGTTTTATCATGTATAAATGTTGACATTGATGCTGTAGTCAGTTTTATCATGTATAAATGTTGACATTGATGCTGTAGTCAGTTTTATCATGTATAAATGTTGACATTGATGCTGTAGTCAGTTTTATCATGTATAAATGTTGACATTGATGCTGTTGTCAGTTTTATCATGTATAAATGTTGACATTGATACTGTAGTCAGTTTTATCATGTATAAATGTTGACATTGATGCTGTTGTCAGTTTTATCATGTATAAATGTTGACATTGATGCTGTAGTCAGTTTTATCATGTATAAATGTTGACATTGATGCTGTTGTCAGTTTTATCATGTATAAATGTTGACATTGATACTGTAGTCAGTTTTATCATGTATAAATGTTGACATTGATGCTGTAGTGTGCAATGAACATAAATATTGACAAAGATAGTCAGCAATTATCATATGTAAACATTGACATTCTTGTTGAATGGTTTGAAAAATGATATTGCTTTCATGACTTATGTATCACAGTTTTCTAATTTACTTTCGAGTTGTGATGTAAAGCTACTTGTCTGTATTGAAAAACGTAGGAAGAGCAATTTAAACTTGTGTTTTGCCGATAACTAATCAGTGTTTTTGTTTTTGCTTTGCAGTGAAGAAGGCCAGACTGCTTGGAAATGCCGGTAAGTATACAATTGAACGTAAGAAAGTTAAATAAACACTTACAACAATATTTAAAATGTAACAGCAAAAAACCTAGATAAAAGTTACATACAATGTGGAAAGAGTTATTCTTATTTAAAAATTTCCACAAACTACATGATGAAACTATTTTTATGCTAAGACATGTCCAAT
This sequence comes from Mimachlamys varia, assembly GCA_947623455.1. Lineage (NCBI taxonomy): Eukaryota > Metazoa > Mollusca > Bivalvia > Pectinida > Pectinidae > Mimachlamys > Mimachlamys varia. The sequence continues at coordinate 50,225,088 of OX392535.1, forward strand.
GTCTGCTGCATAACGCGATCACTATTCCTCTTTTCAGTGTTATACTGTCATTTATTTGGTCAAACTTTGCCGTCCCAACATATATGACATGTAGGAATAATATCTGGCATTATCGTATTTGGCGCTCCTTTTCAATATCTAGTTTGTTGTACATTCAAAAGGTACATGATTGATAAAAATGACATCAATCACTGAATTCTGTGCTAATTAGTTTCAGGAGATTTTGGTGTTACTTTTGGTTTAGTTCTGCTCACTGGTAGAAAGTTACCTACCGTTTTTGTTAATATTATTGTGATCATCCCTTGTTTCGGCAAAAGCTTGCTTTTTTAAAAATTGAAACTGCAAAATTTTGTCTGTAAGAATGATGTTGAAGTATAAACTTTAGATTTTGATGAAAAAATGGGAACTCAACAATGAGTCACAGATAATACTACAAATATAACGCGAGGAAACATTGGATAGCTCCCTATAGGGATGGCAAGCATAGTCAGGAGGGAACATTGGATAGCTCCCTATAGGGATGGCAAGCATAGTCAGGAGGGAACATTGGATAGCTCCCTATAGGGATGGCAAGCATAGTCAGGAGGGAACATTGGATAGCTCCCTATAAGGATGTCAAGCATAGTCAGGAGGAAACATTGGATAGCTCCCTATAAGAATGGCAAGCATAGTCAGGAGGAAACATTGGATAGCTCCCTATAGGGATGGCAAGCATAGTCAGGAGGAAACATTGGATAGCTCCCTATAAGGATGTCAAGCATAGTCAGGAGGAAACATTGGATAGCTCCCTATAAGAATGGCAAGCATAGTCAGGAGGAAACATTGGATAGCTCCCTATAGGGATGGCAAGCATAGTCAGGAGGAAACATTGGATAGCTCCCTATAAGGATGTCAAGCATAGTCAGGAGGAAACATTGGATAGCTCCCTATAAGAATGGCAAGCATAGTCAGGAGGAAACATTGGATAGCTCCCTATAAGAATGGCAAGCATAGTCAGGAGGAATCATTGGCTAGCTCCCTATAAGGATGGCAAGCATAGTCAGGAGGAAACATTGGATAGCTCCCTATAGGGATGGCAAGCATAGTCAGGAGGGAACATTGGATAGCTCCCTATAGGGATGGCAAGCATAGTCAGGAGGAAACATTGGATAGCTCCCTATAGGGATGGCAAGCATAGTCAGGAGGGAACATTGGATAGCTCCCTATAGGGATGGCAAGCATAGTCAGGAGGAAACATTGGATAGCTCCCTATAAGGATGGCAAGCATAGTCAGGAGGAAACATTGGATAGCTCCCTATAAGAATGGCAAGCATAGTCAGGAGGAAATATTGGAAAGCTCCCTATAAGGATGGCAAGCATAGTCAGGAGGAAACATTGGATAGCTCCCTATAAGGATGGCAAGCATAGTCAGGAGGGAACATTGGATAGCTCCCTATAAGGATGGCAAGCATAGTCAGGAGGAAACATTGGATAGCTACCTATAAGGATGGCAAGCATAGTCAGGAGAAAACATAAAATGGGAAAAGGATGAAATGTGAAAAACTTATCACACTTCAACGTATGTGGACAACCAATAGTTAGTTTACCTTCTTTACAATGGATCATATAAAGATCATAAACAGTACTTTTATGTTAATCATAATGTATATATATATTACATAGTTTTACTAAAATAAATAGATTTTTTTTTATCTTCTTGTGCCTGTCAAATTAAGGGACGTATTCTGTCTGTTCGTCCATCCTGCCATCCATCCCGCATAAACTTTTCTCTGACAATCTCCTCCCACAGTTTTAAACCTGAATCTATTTTTAACTATTTGCATTTATTCATCCTGACATGAAGATTTTATTTTCCGAATAATGTTTTGATTTAAAGGTATTTGGAAGACTTACTGCCCTGATATATTTCACTGTCTAAATTGTTCGCAGATCTGCCAGAGTTTTCAACTAATCTCTCCTGAAGTTTGTTCATTTATCTTATTTACTTTATGCCTATCACCTTAAGTTTTGTTTTCCTGAACATCAGTTTGAAAAATGTATAGCACCAATAGGAAGAATTTTTGGTTACGTAATATTAAGCATTGTTATTTAACTTGTGTGATGATACCAAAAAAACCCCTTAATGCTTGCAGGCTGGCATGTGAAAAAAAGCTCCTGTGTATGTGTGTCGGGATACTGTGTTGGAGTTGTGAGGACATTCCTGGTAACACCAGGCAGTTTTGTCAGCTCGTACAGTATATAGCAGTAGATTATGTTTTGTCAGTTTGTGATGTTAAAAAATCTCAAAGAAATATATGGCAGTATGGTTCGCATAGGTCTTGAAAAACCCTTGAATTTGAGGTCTGTCCTGATAAAAAAACCCTTTGAAATTGATGTCTATCATGAAAAACCTTTAAATTCAAACCCTTGAAATTAAAAGTTTGCCTTGAAAAAACTTGAATTTGAAGTTTGTCTTGAAAACCCCTTGAATTTGAAGTTGTTTGGGCAGCTGTCACATTTCCTTGAAAAACAAGTTTAGTGCTATATTTACACAGGCATATCATGATCATATCCCAGAAATAAGTAGTGCTGCATCACAGTAATACAAATACAGAGGACAAAGATGGGGAAAGTTAAACTGCATCCTAATGTTCTTATTATGCAGTTATCAAACCTTAAATTTTGAATGACATTTTGACATTTAAAAAAAAAAAACTGAACCGGATTTTCAGAAGACAAGGTATTGGGGCACTGTCACACTCCAGTATCAAGATACATTATAATTGTGTTGGTTATATATAGTATAGTAACACTGCAGGTGTACTTTAAATATCAGGGATGAATTTCACCATCTGTGAAATCAAGCCTGCCCTATTTAAGCCAAGCATGAAGACATCAGGATGTTTATGATTGCTTTATCTGTTTAAAAGCTGGTGAATTCCTAGCTAACATATAATCCAAAAAAATTATATTTGATTTCGATCTGCATCAGTGCAACAGTGTAGAATAAGTACAGTATATATATATATATATACAAGTTAAGACATACCAAACCTTAAAGGCCTGTCGTTTTTGTATAAAAAAGACCTGTTTGAAAATATAATCAGCATGATTGAGTTTTGGCCAATTGACTATCAATAACTAAATTGTAGTTTAGAAAGTCATAATTAACCCTCTTTGGGACCATATTAACCATTCAACAAGTTTCAATCCAGGAATGCTTTTAACCCTGAAAGGTCAATGTTATTGCTGTACATTGCTGCCACTGTTGAGAGACAGACCCGTGTAATGTTATTACTGCCACTGTTGAGAGACAGACCTGTGTAATGTTATTACTGTCACTGTTGAGAGACAGACCCGTGTAATGTTATTACTGCCACTGTTGAGAGACAGACCTGTGTAATGTTATTACTGCTACTGTTGAGAGACAGACCCGTGTAATGTTATTACTGCTACTATTGAGAGACAGACCTGTGTAATGTTATTGCTGCCACTGTTGAGAGACAGACCCGTGTAATGTTATTACTGTCACTATTGAGAGACAGACCTGCAGTGTAATGTTATTACTGCACATTGCAGCTATACAGACCTGTGTAATGTAAATATATTGAAGGATTCTCTTATTTCAATGTACTTTGTAAATCTGTGGATTTATAGATGTATTATTCATGTGATTGGGATGGTCTTTGCTGGTATTGTGCGTGCTTTATTTGCAGACTATGTATAATTAGAGTGATTGGCTTAGTTCAATGCCACTGCCAATGGTTTTTGTTGTCTATAAAGTTGTATTCCTGCAATAGTAAGCCCCAAGCAGTGAGTTTTAATACTCCCCTACCAGTACTAATGGAAAGAAACAAGGTTGGCAGTCCATCCGTTAATCTGGGTCTCATATATCTCAATATATATAAATACTATGTTACCAGCAATTGCCAAAATTCATAATACAGTGTGAATTCTACTTAATATCACATTCATCTTTATATCATGTATTTCCCCTTTATATTATCAAAGTAATCATACTTGGTTAATATAATGTATTTTGAGGTGAATTCCTCTTAATATCATGTCGTTTTAACCAATCACATAAAAAATCCAGAAAATAATGTCTTTTCCATTGATTTCAGATACAACTTGTACAAAATATTGCATAGAAAAAAAAATATTAGAAGAAAAAAAGATATTACAAGAAAAAAGATTTTAATGAAATAATGTTTAGATTGAAACATCTTCATATCTACATTGAATAGCTTACTCATTGTTATGGAGATTGGAAATGCACTAGATTTAGTGTAAACACATGTTTCATATTGTTTCATGTTAATATCATGTTTTAATTTGTCTGACAAATTCAACATGGTATGGTATAAAGAGAAATGCACTGTACTTAAAGACATAATGTAAGTGTGTGTCACTTTGTCTTAGACATATGTCCAGCACACACACAATCACACACATAGACATAACTGTACTGTAGAGCCCTCTAGAGTTATGGGGGTGCTCGCTTGGTAATTCTAAAGGTGCAATTTCATGGAAAGTAATCTAGTGTACCAGAATTTAATTCTGTCACAGTTCGATCAGTCCTGAAATTAGAGGTGGTGTGAGTAGAATTAAACATGGCGGAGCACATCAACACCTTTTACATGTGTGAGGGTTAGTCGTATAATTTGATATGCCTTTGAGGTTTCACAATGACAGAAAATGTCAAATATCCAATAGTAAAGATGGCATAGATGTATAGGAACACTCCAAGACTTACTTCGTTACAGGACTACTGCCAGGGTTATCTTGAAATTTACTGTTTCAGGTCTGTTCTGGTCTCGCTTGGTCTATCTGTCTGTCTCACGAAAAATGTCACGTTCTGCTGTTTCCGTGCAATTGTGGCAACAAATATCAGATTTCCTTAAACCTTAAGGTTAATTAATTGCCTAACAGGCTGGACCAAGTTTAATTGCCATTTTTGGTGGACTTTTTTTGAAGGAGTTATGACCCCTTGATTAACATTTCTCTGCAATCACAGCAACAAATATTATCCTATTTCTGTGCATATATAAGGCTTTAGTTTTTGTTCCATTTCCAAAGCAATATATCTTGTATTATCGGCATGCAAATTACAGAAATTTTTTACCTACAATTGATTACCCCCTTATGAAAGTTGGGAATATTAATTCTACGAAAACATATACAGGCCAGGCATTGGACTGTAACAGTCAAACATATACAGGCCAGGTATTGAACTGTAACAGTCAAACATATACAGGCCAGGCATTGAACTGTAACAGTCAAACATATACAGGCCAGTCATTGAACTGTAACAGTCAAACATACAGGCCAGGCATTGAACTGTAACAGTCAAACATACAGGCCAGACATTGAACTGTAACAGTCAAACATATACAGGCCAGGCATTGAACTGTAACAGTCAAACATATACAGGCCAGGCATTGAACTGTAACAGTCAAACATACAGGCCAGGCATTGAACTGTAACAGTCAAACATATACAGGCCAGGCATTGAACTGTAACAGTCAAACATATACAGGCCAGGCATTGAACTGTAACAGTCAAACATATACAGGCCAGGCATTGAACTGTAACAGACAAACATACAGGCCAGGCATTGAACTGTAACAGTCAAACATATACAGGCCAGGCATTGAACTGTAACAGACAAACATATACAGGCCAGGCATTGAAATGTAACAGTCAAACATACAGGCCAGGCATTGAACTGTAACAGTCAAACATACAGGCCAGGCATTGAACTGTAACAGTCAAACATATACAGGCCAGGCATTGAACTGTAACAGTCAAACATACAGGCCAGGCATTGAACTGTAACAGTCAAACATATACAGGCCAGGCATTGAACTGTAACAGTCAAACATACAGGCCAGGCATTTAACTGTAACAGTCAAACATATACAGGCCAGGCATTGAACTGTAACAGTCAAACATACAGGCCAGGCATTGAACTGTAACAGTCAAACATATACAGGCCAGGCATTGAACTGTAACAGTCAAACATACAGGCCAGGCATTGAACTGTAACAGTCAAACATATACAGGCCAGGCATTGAACTGTAACAGTCAAACATACAGGCCAGTCATTGAACTGTAACAGTCGAACATATACAGGCCAGGCATTGAACTGTAACAGTCAAACATACAGGCCAGACATTGAACTGTAACAGTCAAACATATACAGGCCAGGCATTGAACTGTATCAGTCAAACATACAGGCCAGTCATTGAACTGTAACAGTCAAACATATACAGGCCAGGCATTGGACTGTAACAGTCAAACATACAGGCCAGGCATTGAACTGTAACTGTCAAACATACAGGCCAGGCATTGAACTGTAACAGTCAAACATACAGGCCAGGCATTGAACTGTAACAGTCAAACATATACAGGCCAGGCATTGAACTGTAACAGTCAAACATATACAGGCCAGGCATTGAACTGTAACAGTCAAACATACAGGCCAGACATTGAACTGTAACAGTCAAACATACAGGCGGCCAGGCATTGAACTGTAAGAGTCAAACATACAGGCCAGGCATTGAACTGTAACAGTCAAACATACAGGCCAGGCATTGAACAGTAACTGTCAAACATACAGGCCAGGCATTGAACTGTAACAGTCAAACATACAGGCCAGGCATTGAACTGTTACAGTCAAACATATACAGGCCAGGCATTGAACTGTTACAGTCAAACAAATACAGGCCAGGCATTGAACTGTAACAGTCAAACATATACAGGCCAGGCATTGAACTGTAACAGTCAAACACATACAGACCAGGCATTGAACTGTTACAGTCAAACATACAGGCCAGGCATTGAATTGTAACAGTCAAACATATACAGGCCAGGCATTTAACTGTTACAGTCAAACATACAGGCCAGGCATTGAACTATAACAGTCAAACATATACAGGCCAGTCATTGAACTGTTACAGTCAAACATACAGGCCAGGCATTGAACTGTAACAGTCAAACATATACAGGCCAGGCATTGAAATGTAACAGTCAAACATACAGGCCAGGCATTGAACTGTAACAGTCAAACATACAGGCCAGGCATTGAACTGTAACCATCAAACATATACAGGCCAGGCATTGAACTGTTACAGTCAAACATACAGGCCAGGCATTGAACTGTAACCATCAAACATATACAGGCCAGGCATTGAACTGTTACAGTCAAACATATACAGGCCAGGCATTGAACTGTAACCATCAAACATATACAGGCCAGGCATTGAACTGTTACAGTCAAACATATACAGGCCAGGCATTGAACTGTTACAGTCAAACATACAGGCCAGGCATTGAACTATAACAGTCAAACATACAGGCCAGGCATTGAACTGTAACAGTCAAACATATACAGACCAGGCATTGAACTGTTACAGTCAAACATACAGGCCAGGCATTGAACTGTAACCATCAAACATATACAGGCCAGGCATTGAACTGTTACAGTCAAACATATACAGGCCAGGCATTGAACTGTTACAGTCAAACATACAGGCCAGGCATTGAACTGTAACAGTCAAACATATACAGGCCAGGCATTGAACTGTAACAGTCAAACATACAGGCCAGGCATTGAACTATAACAGTCAAACATATACAGGCCAGGCATTGAACTGTAAAAGTTAAACATACAGGCCAGGCATTGAACAGTAACTGTCAAACATACAGGCCAGGCATTGAACTGTAACAGTCAAACATACAGGCCAGTCATTGAACTGTAACAGTCGAACATATACAGGCCAGGCATTGAACTGTAACAGTCAAACATACAGGCCAGACATTGAACTGTAACAGTCAAACATATACAGACCAGGCATTGAACTGTAACAGCTAGTCAAACATACAGGCCAGGCATTGAACTGTAATAGTCAAACATACAGGCCAGGCATTGAACTGTAACAGTCAAACATATACAGGCCAGGCATTGAACTGTAACAGCTAGTCAAACATACAGGCCAGGCATTGAACTGTAACAGTCAAACATATACAGGCCAGGCATTGAACTGTAACAGTCAAACATATACAGGCCAGGCATTGAACTGTAACAGCTAGTCAAACATACAGGCCAGGCATTGAACTGTAACAGTCAAACATACAGGCCAGGCATTGAACTGTAACAGACAAACATACAGGCTAGGCATTGAACTGTAACAGTCAAACATATACAGGCCAGGCATTGAACTGTAACAGTCAAACATATACAGGCCAGGCATTGAACTGTAACAGTCAAACATATACAGGCCAGGCATTGAACTGTAACAGTCAAAAATACAGGCCAGGCATTGAACTGTAACAGTCAAACATATACAGGCCAGGCATTGAACTGTAACAGTCAAACATATACAGGCCAGGCATTGAACTGTAACAGTCAAACATATACAGGCCAGGCATTGAACTGTAACAGTCAAACATACAGGCCAGGTATTGAACTGTAACAGTCAAACATACAGGCCAGGTATTGAACTGTAACAGTCAAACATATACAGGCCAGGCATTGAACTGTAACAGTCAAACATATACAGGCCAGGCATTGAACTGTAACAGTCAAACATATACAGGCCAGGCATTGAACTGTAACAGTCAAACATACAGGCCAGGCATTGAACTGTTACAGTCAAACATATACAGGCCAGGCATTGAACTGTAACAGTCAAACATATACAGGCCAGGCATTGAACTGTTACAGTCAAACATACAGGCCAGGCATTGAACTGTAACAGTCAAACATATACAGGCCAGGCATTGAACTGTAACAGTCAAACATATACAGGCCAGGCATTGAACTGTAACAGTCAAACATACAGGCCAGGCATTGAACTATAACAGTCAAACATACAGGCCAGGCATTGAAATGTAACAGTCAAACATATACAGGCCAGGCATTGAATTATAACAGTCAAACATACAGGCCTGGCATTGAACTGTAACAGTCAAACATATACAGGCCAGGCATTGAACTGTAACCATCAAACATACAGGCCAGGCATTGAACTGTTACAGTCAAACATATACAGACCAGGCATTGAACTGTAACCATCAAACATACAGGCCAGGTATTGAACTGTTACAGTCAAACATATACAGGCCAGGCATTGAACTGTAACAGTCAAACATACCGGCCAGACATTGAACTGTAACAGTCAAACATACAGGCCAGGCATTGAACTGTAACAGTCAGACATAATTACAGGCCAGGCATTGAACTGTAACAGTCAAACATACAGGCCATGCATTGAACTGTAACAGTCAAACATAATTACAGGCCATGCATTGAACTGTAACAGTCAAACATACAGGCCAGGCATTATAATGTAACAGTCAAACATACAGGCCATGCAGGCATTATAATGTAACAGTCAAAGATATACAGGCCAGGCATTGAACTGCACAATGTCAGTTTATCGTAGACGCACATGGGAAATAGAAATAATTTCCCAGGATCGCATTGTTTTCACAGGCCAGGAATTGAACTGTAACAGTCAAACATATACAGGCCAGACATTGAACTGTAACAGTCAAACATATACAGGCCAGGCATTGAACTGCACAATGTCAGTTTATCGTAGAAACACATGGGAAATAGAAATAATTTCCCAGGATCGCATTGTTTTCACATCGTGCACAATTTGTCCACTCACCATTTACACATCAGGCTCACACCATACATCTTGTAACATTGTGTGATCCCACATGTACAACTGTAATTAAAATTCAAAGAAAATTTTTTTTTTAAAATAAAATATATCAATTTTGTTTTTAGTTGTATTGACGCACAAGGTTTTTTAATTATTAAAACAAAAAGTTCAATTGCATTTCTTATTCAGCACCTAAGTATGATATGATTAAAATACATAAAAAAGTGAAAGTTTCTATTAGGACAGGTTTCATATATCATATATCAAGTTAAAAATATTGCATTAATGAATGCAAATAATTATAATTTATTTACTGTTATATAGAATATTCACTGAACTTTGACTTTTCTGTTCAATATGCATCAGCTGCTGAGGAGGGTAAGTGTGTTACCAAAGCGATGTTGTTGTTTTCTTTTTGTTGGACCTAAGAGTCTCTCTTATTCTCACCGACAGTTTTGGAAATAATCTGCACTTACCTTTTTTGTTCCTAAAATATTTAGCTGGTATTTGGTTTCAAATTCACCCAGTTTTTGCATCAAGAATGATTTTTGTTATTAGTTTACATATTCTTTTGCAATACATGTAATTGTATCATTATTTATTTCCGTTGTTTTAAATATAATATGCATAAATAATTTGATATTTTATTCAAATATAAGTTAATTTTCCAGGCACCATTATTTATTAATGTGTTTTATTAAAATAGTAACATATTGAAATGTACAGATTTAAGATTCGGTGAATTTGAAACTGACATTTATTTATCAATTAATGGTTTGATGTTGTTCTGTTATTTAATAAGTCAATAAGTTCACTCCTAAGATGTTATAATGAGCTCTTCCAACCTTTGAATTAAAAGAGTTCAGGGATGGATCTTAAGAGATACTTTGATCCTTTTTCTGTTAACTAGTATTCATGGTATATGCTGTTCAGGATGAAAGATGATGTCAACCCTCTTATATGGTTGTCAAATCAGTCGTGCATGGATCACACTTCATTAGAATTAATACAATGTATATTGAAGTTGCATACCTACACTAGATCTGGTTTCAGTCACAGCACCTGTGGTTCCAGACCAAGGATATAATGTTGTTGTGTACTGCCATGAAATAAGTGTCTATGCTGTTAGAGAACCTCTGATTTATTTTCATAGTTAAAGGATCAGTGATATCCTAGGATACCACAGTGACAAGTTTATATATATTCATGAAGTGCCACTGATTTACCATGTAGATATTTATACTTACCATGTAGATATTTATATGTTCATAGTGTCACTGATTTACCATGTAGATATTTATATGTTCATGGAGTCGCCTCTGACTTACCATGTACATATTTATATGTTCATGGAGTGCCTCTGACTTACCATGTAGATATTTATATGGTCATGAAGTGCCACTGATTTACCATGTAGATATTTATATGGTCATGAAGTACCACTGATTTACCATGTAGATATTTATATGGTCATGGGGTGCCACTGACTTACCATGTAGATATTTATATGGTCATGGGGTGCCACTGACTTACCATGTAGATATTTATATGGTCATGGGGTGCCACTGACTTACCATGTAGATATTTATATGGTCATGGGGTGCCACTGACTTACCATGTAGATATTTATATGGTCATGGGGTGCCACTGACTTACCATGTAGATATTTATAGGGTCATGAAGTACCACTGACTTACCATGTAGATATTTATATGTTCATGAAGTGCCACTGATTTACCATGTAGATATTTATATGGTCACGAAGTGCCACTGACTTACAATGTAGATATTTATATGTTCATTGAGTGTAACTGACTTACCATGTAGATATTTATATGGTCATGGAGTGCCACTGACTTACCATGTAGATATTTATAGGGTCATGAAGTACCACTGACTTACCATGTAGATATTTATTCATTGAGTGTCACTGACTTGTCATGTAGATATTTATATGTTCATGAAGTGTCACTGACTAACCATGTAGATATTTATATGGTCATGGAGTGCCACTGATTTACCATGTAGATATTTATATGGTCATGAAGTGCCACTGATTTACCATGTAGATATTTATATGTTCATGAAGTGCCACTGACCAACCATGTAGATATTTATTCATGAAGTGCCACTGATTTACCATGTAGATATTTATATGTTCATGAAGTGCCACTGATTTACCATGTAGATATTTATATGGTCATGAAGTACCACTGATTTACCATGTAGATATTTATATGGCCATGAAGTACCACTGATTTACCATGTAGATATTTATATGGTCATGAAGTACCACTGATTTACCATGTAGATATTTATATGGTCATGAAGTACCACTGATTTACCATGTAGATATTCATATGTTCATGAAGTGCCACTGATTTACCATGTAGATATTTATATGTTCATGAAGTGCCACTGACCAACCATGTAGATATTTATATGTTCATGAAGTACCACTGATTTACCATGTAGATATTTATATGTTCATGAAGTGCCACTGATTTACCATGTAGATATTTATATGTTCATGAAGTGCCACTGATTTATATTACCATGTAGATATTTATATGTTCATGAAGTGCCACTGATTAACCATGTAGATATTTATATGTTCATGAAGTGCCACTGATTTACCATGTAGATATTTATATGTTCATGAAGTGCCACTGATTTATATTACCATGTAGATATTTATATGTTCATGAAGTGCCACTGATTAACCATGTAGATATTTATATGTTCATGGAGTGTCACTGATTTACCATGTAGATATTTATATGTTCATGAAGTGCCACTGACTTACCATGTAGATATTTATATGTTCATGAAGTGCCACTGATTTACCATGTAGATATTTATATGGTCATGAAGTGCCACTGACTAACCATGTAGATATTTATATGTTCATGAAGTGCCACTGATTTACCATGTAGATATTTATTCATGAAGTGTCACTGACCTACCATGTAGATATTTATATGTTCATGAAGTGCCACTGATTTACCATGTAGATATTTATATGTTCATGGAGTGTCACTGACTTACCATGTAGATATTTATTCATGGAGTGTCACTGACCTACCATGTAGATATTTATATGTTCATGAAGGGCCACTGACTAACTGTGTGGATATTTATATGTTCATGAAGTGCCACTGATTTACCATGTAGATATGTATATGTTCATGAAGTGCCACTGACCAACCATGTAGATATTTATATGGTCATGAAGTGCCACTGACTTACCATGTAGATTTTTATTCATGATCATGAAGTGCCACTGATTTACCATGTAGATATTTATATGTTCATGAATGGCCACTGACTAACCATGTAGATATTTATATGTTCATGAAGTGCCACTGATTTATATTACCATGTAGATATTTATATGTTCATGAAGTGCCACTGATTAACCATGTAGATATTTATATGTTCATGAAGTGCCTCTGACTTACCATGTAGATATTTATAGGGCCATGAAGTACCACTGATTTACCATGTAGATATTTATATGTTCATGAAGTGCCACTGACCAACCATGTAGATATTTCTATGTTCATGAAGGGTCACTGACTTACCATGTAGATATTTATATGTTCATGAAGGGTCACTGACTAACTGTGTGGATATATATATGTTCATGAAGTGCCACTGATTTACCATGTAGATATTTATATGTTCATGAATGGCCACTGACTAACCATGTAGATATTTATATGTTCATGAAGTGCCACTGATTTACCATGTAGATATTTATATGGTCATGAAGTGCCACTGATTTACCATGTAGATATTTATATGTTCATGAAGTGCCACTGACCAACCATGTAGATATTTATTCATGAAGTGCCACTGATTTACCATGTAGATATTTATATGTTCATGAAGTGCCACTGATTTACCATGTAGATATTTATATGGTCATGAAGTACCACTGATTTACCATGTAGATATTTATATGGCCATGAAGTACCACTGATTTACCATGTAGATATTTATATGGTCATGAAGTACCACTGATTTACCATGTAGATATTTATATGGTCATGAAGTACCACTGATTTACCATGTAGATATTCATATGTTCATGAAGTGCCACTGATTTACCATGTAGATATTTATATGTTCATGAAGTGCCACTGACCAACCATGTAGATATTTATATGTTCATGAAGTACCACTGATTTACCATGTAGATATTTATATGTTCATGAAGTGCCACTGATTTACCATGTAGATATTTATATGTTCATGAAGTGCCACTGATTTATATTACCATGTAGATATTTATATGTTCATGAAGTGCCACTGATTAACCATGTAGATATTTATATGTTCATGAAGTGCCACTGATTTACCATGTAGATATTTATATGTTCATGAAGTGCCACTGATTTATATTACCATGTAGATATTTATATGTTCATGAAGTGCCACTGATTAACCATGTAGATATTTATATGTTCATGGAGTGTCACTGATTTACCATGTAGATATTTATATGTTCATGAAGTGCCACTGACTTACCATGTAGATATTTATATGTTCATGAAGTGCCACTGATTTACCATGTAGATATTTATATGGTCATGAAGTGCCACTGACTAACCATGTAGATATTTATATGTTCATGAAGTGCCACTGATTTACCATGTAGATATTTATTCATGAAGTGTCACTGACCTACCATGTAGATATTTATATGTTCATGAAGTGCCACTGATTTACCATGTAGATATTTATATGTTCATGGAGTGTCACTGACTTACCATGTAGATATTTATTCATGGAGTGTCACTGACCTACCATGTAGATATTTATATGTTCATGAAGGGCCACTGACTAACTGTGTGGATATTTATATGTTCATGAAGTGCCACTGATTTACCATGTAGATATGTATATGTTCATGAAGTGCCACTGACCAACCATGTAGATATTTATATGGTCATGAAGTGCCACTGACTTACCATGTAGATTTTTATTCATGATCATGAAGTGCCACTGATTTACCATGTAGATATTTATATGTTCATGAATGGCCACTGACTAACCATGTAGATATTTATATGTTCATGAAGTGCCACTGATTTATATTACCATGTAGATATTTATATGTTCATGAAGTGCCACTGATTAACCATGTAGATATTTATATGTTCATGAAGTGCCTCTGACTTACCATGTAGATATTTATAGGGCCATGAAGTACCACTGATTTACCATGTAGATATTTATTTGTTCATGAAGTGCCACTGACCAACCATGTAGATATTTCTATGTTCATGAAGGGTCACTGACTTACCATGTAGATATTTATATGTTCATGAAGGGCCACTGACTAACTGTGTGGATATATATATGTTCATGAAGTGCCACTGATTTACCATGTAGATATTTATATGTTCATGGAGTGCCACTGACCAACCATGTAGATATTTATTCATGAAGTGCCACTGACTAACCATGTAGATATTTATATGTTCATGAAGTGCCACTGATTTACCATGTAGATATTTATATGTTCATGAAGTGCCACTGATTTACCATGTAGATATTTATATGGTCATGGAGTGCCACTGACCTACCATGTAGATATTTATTCATGAAGGGCCACTGACCTACCATGTAGATATTTATTCATGAAGGGCCACTGACTAACCATGTAGATATTTATATGTTCATGAAGTGCCACTGATTTACCATGTAGATATTTATATGTTCATGGAGTGCCACTGACCATTAAACCATGTAAATACTTATTCATGAATGGCCACTGACTAACCATGTAGATATTTATATGTTCATGAAGTGCCACTGATTTATATTACCATGTACTGATGTAGATATTTATATGTTCATGAAGTGCCACTGATTAACCATGTAGATATTTATATGTTCATGAAGTGCCACTGATTTACCATGTAGATATTTATTCATGAAGTGCCACTGACCTACCATGTAGATATTTATATGTTCATGAAGTGCCACTGATTTACCATGTAGATATTTATTCATGAAGTGCCACTGACCTACCATGTAGATATTTATATGGTCATGAAGTACCACTGACCTACCATGTAGATATTTATATGGTCATGAAGTACCACTGACTTACCATGTAGATATTTATATGGTCATGAAGTGCCACTGACTTACCATGTAGATTTTTATATGTTCAGTATCTATGGTTTGGTTTGTGTCTCTGTATCTCAAAATCTACTACCTATTTTTCTGACTTATATCTGCAGGACCACTTGTTCAGTCATCAACACTAGTACTATTTTGCTACAAATCCTGTAGGTCTTTGCTGTACAGTCATCAACACTAGTACTATTTTGCTACAAATCCTGTAGGTCTTTGCTGTACAGTCATCAACACTAGTACTATTTTGCTACAAATCCTGTAGGTCTTTGCTGTACAGTCATCAACACTAGTACTATTTTGCTAAAAATCCTGTAGGTCTTTGTTGTAGAGTCAGAAACACTAGTACTATTTTGTTACAAATCCTGTAGGTTTTCCCTGTATTATTTTACTAGTTCTGTGCTGTACAGTCATCAACACTAGTACTATTTTGCTACAAATCCTGTAGGTTTTCCCTGTATTATTTTACTAGTTCCTTGCTGTACAGTCATCAACACTAGTACTATTTTGCTACAAATCCTGGAGGTTTTCCCTGTATTATTTTACTAGTTCTGTGCTGTACAGTCATCAACACTAGTACTATTTTGCTACAAATCCTGTAGGTTTTCCCTGTATTATTTTACTAGTTCTGTCCTGTACAGTCATCAACACTAGTACTATTTTGCTACAAATCCTGTAGGTTTTCCCTGTATTATGTTACTAGTTCCTTGCTGTACAGTCATCAACACTAGTACTATTTTGCTACAAATCCTGTAGGTTTTCCCTGTATTATTTTACTAGTTCTGTGCTGTACAGTCATCAACACTAGTACTATTTTGCTACAAATCCTATAGGTTTTCCCTGTATTATTTTACTAGTTCCTTGCTGTACAGTCATCAACACTAGTACTATTTTGCTACAAATCCTGTAGGTTTTCCCTGTATTATTTTTCTAGTTCTGTGCTGTACAGTCATCAACACTAGTACTATTTTGCTACAAATCCTGTAGGTTTTCCCTGTATTATTTTACTAGTTCTGTGCTGTACAGTCATCAACACTAGTACTATTTTGCTACAAATCCTGTAGGTTTTCCCTGTATTATTTTACTAGTTCCTTGCTGTACAGTCATCAACACTAGTACTATTTTGCTACAAATCCTGTAGGTTTTCCCTGTATTATTTTACTAGTTCCTTGCTGTACAGTCATCAACACTAGTACTATTTTGCTACAAATCCTGTAGGTTTTCCCTGTATTATGTTACCAGTTCTGTGCTGTACAGTCATCAACACTAGTACTATTTTGCTACAAATCCTGGAGGTTTTCCCTGTATTATTTTACCAATTCTCTGCTGTACAGTCATCAACACTAGTACTATTTTGCTACAAATCTTGTAGGTTTTCCCTGTATTATGTTACCAGTTCTGTGCTGTACAGTCATCAACACTAGTACAATTTTGCTACAAATCCTGTAGGTTTTCTCTGTATTATTTTACTAGTTCTGTGCTGTACAGTCATCAACACTAGTACTATTTTGCTACAAATCCTGTAGGTTTTCCCTGTATTATTTTACTAGTTCTGTGCTGTACAGTCATCAACACTAGTACTATTTTGCTACAAATCCTATAGGTTTTCCCTGTATTATTTTACTAGTTCCTTGCTGTACAGTCATCAACACTAGTACTATTTTGCTACAAATCCTGTAGGTTTTCCCTGTATTATTTTACTAGTTCTCTGCTGTACAGTCATCAACACTAGTACTATTTTGCTACAAATCCTGTAGGTTTTCCCTGTATTATTTTACTAGTTCTGTGCTGTACAGTCATCAACACTAGTACTATTTTGCTACAAATCCTGTAGGTTTTCCCTGTATTATTTTACTAGTTCTGTGCTGTACAGTCATCAACACTA
Organism: Mimachlamys varia; assembly: GCA_947623455.1. Taxonomy (NCBI): domain Eukaryota; kingdom Metazoa; phylum Mollusca; class Bivalvia; order Pectinida; family Pectinidae; genus Mimachlamys; species Mimachlamys varia. The sequence goes on from OX392535.1 coordinate 50,242,779, forward strand.
GTACTATTTTGCTACAAATCCTGGAGGTTTTCCCTGTATTATTTTACTAGTTCTGTGCTGTTCAGTCAGAAATTATGCACTGCAAGTTGTAGGTAACATTATGCCTATTGATTTTAACCATCCTGGATATGGCTTATGTCAGATCAAACAGGCATAGTATCAGAGACCTAATGGAGGGTCTTATAAATGCTCCAGAGAAGCTAGGAAATATCACACCTTCCTTTAGCATCTCAATAGAATAAATGATCATTTCCTTGCTCCACCATTTTGTTGGGGTAATGCCTGGCTGTAGACTTCCTGCACCGGATGTTTGAAAGTTTTCTTTTGTAAATCTGTCATAAGAATGTATTGATTGGGAGACTACTGTAGTTCTCAGTAGTGTTATCACGGTGAATGAGTACATCAATGACCAAGGCATACAACACCATACTGGTGCAGTGAGTGCACATATTCCTATCTCTTACAAAGAAGTTGGAAGACATTTGAAGCTACCAATTCACATTTGCAAAGTGCAATATTTTACTGCTGAAGTGTAACGTATATCAGTTTCTATATGTAACATGACATTTAGATTTTATAAACATTTTCAGGTTGGCAAGTATGATTTATGTATAGATTATTTTTCACAACCAATAAATGTTTTTATTTGACATTTCCTTGACTACTAAGTTCATAACCTTCATCAGATAAATAACCAGCAAAGCGTATGTACACAAGGTGTTAATGGATATGAATTGTTAACGAAAACTCAGGTTGTTTTTGTCTGCGTTGTTAGGTATATATACAAAAGTATTGTTATTGTATCGAAATGACTCAATGCAGCTAAGCTATGTGTAAGATTAGGTCATAGATGTGTGATAGTCTCTGGGCCTATTCTAAATCGAGAGGAGTGGGCTCATAGACTCAAATAGTAAGGTCAAAGGTCAAGGTCATAATGTTCACAGGTTGAGGTCAGATTTTGTCACTGATGAACTTCTTTTATGACATTAAGAAGCAAAGTTATTAAGAATTAAAAAAATGAGTCAACTGACTAAAAAGTCAAGGTCGCTCAGTCAAAGGTCAAATAACCAGGTCAGGATCAAATTTTGTTACCTTTTCTCTAATGAGCATTTTGTTATGACATTATGAAGCAAAATTAAACAGGGAGTCAATTGACCTGAATTCTAAGGTCACCAGATTAAAGTTTAAAATCAAATTTAGTTTTTTTTTAACTTTTCACCTATAGACATTTTGTTATGACATTATGAGGGGGCAAGAAGGGAAGTATATATAGTTAATTCTTTTTAAAAAAACCCCAATTTTCAGTCTTAATGGTAGAATATGGTCCATATATGGCCTGATGTGACATTGGATAAAGGAGAATTAATCGCACGTGAAATAAGTTGGTTTACAGTATTTGTGAAATGTTCGTAGTACATATTATTTCACCAGGTTCTAATGGTATAAGTGTCAGCTAACGTTAGCTCCAGGCAGGGACCAACTGTTGTAGCAAAACAGCATTAATCACATGTCTATTGATCTGCTTATAGCAAATCTTGGAATGTTAAAATGTCAATAGTTTCCTCGGCTTGGAAAATAACACAATTTCATTCAACTTTCAAGATTTTCACTATGTAGTGCCATTTCACTGCTAAGTGACATCAATCTATAAAGATCTTTCCTCTCTAAAGGCTGAAGTATTTTCTCCATAACAAAATGATTCCTTGCTTGAAGTCAATGCTGACTTGTTACCTTTTAGCTGTACTACTTATAATGTTTGTAGATTGTATTATAAGATTGATTCCATTATCTTTTTATAGACTTACTTAAAGTTTTTAACTTTAGCCCAGTGTAGGAGATGTGATCAGTCTGTATTGCAGTGTAGGAGATGTGATCAGTCTGTATTGCAGTGTAGGAGATGTGATCAGTCTGTATTGCAGTGTAGGAGATGTGATCAGTCTGTATTGCAGTGTAGGAGATGTGATCAGTCTGTATTGCAGTGTAGGAGATATGATCAGTCTGTATTGCAGTGTAGGAGATGTGATCAGTCTGTATTGCAGTGTAGGAGATGTGATCAGTCTGTATTGCAGTGTAGGAGATGTGATCAGTGTGTAGCCTAGTGTAGGAGATGTGATCAGTCTGTATTGCATTGTAGGAGATGTGATCAGTCTGTATTGCAGTGTAGGAGATGTGATCAGTCTGTAGCCCAGTGTAGGAGATGTGATTAGTCTGTATTGCAGTGTAGGAGATATGATCAGTCTGTATTGCAGTGTAGGAGATGTGATCAGTGTGTAGCCTAGTGTAGGAGATGTGATCAGTCTGTATTGCAGTGTAGGAGATGTGATCAGTCTGTATTGCAGTGTAGGAGATGTGATCAGTCTGTATTGCAGTGTAGGAGATATGATCAGTCTGTAGCCCAGTGTAGGAGATGTGATCAGTCTGTAGCCCAGTGTAGGAGATGTGATCAGTCTGTAGCCCAGTGTAGATGTGATCAGTCTGTAGCCCAGTGTAGGAGATGTGATCAGTCTGTAGCCCAGTGTAGGAGATGTGATCAGTCTGTATTGCAGTGTAGGAGATGTGATCAGTCTGTATTGCAGTGTAGGAGATGTGATCAGTCTGTATTGCAGTGTAGGAGATGTGATCAGTCTGTATTGCAGTGTAGGAGATATGATCAGTCTGTATTGCAGTGTAGGAGATGTGATCAGTCTGTAGCCCTGTGTAGGAGATGTGATCAGTCTGTAGCCCAGTGTAGGAGATGTGATCAGTCTGTAGCCCAGTGTAGGAGATGTGATCAGTGTGTAGCCTAGTGTAGGAGATGTGATCAGTCTGTAGCCCAGTGTAGGAGATGTGATCAGTCTGTAGCCCAGTGTAGGAGATGTGATCAGTCTGTAGCCCAGTGTAGGAGATGTGATCAGTGTGTAGCCCAGTGTAGGAGATGTGATCAGTCTGTAGCCCAGTGTAGATGTGATCAGTCTGTAGCCCAGTGTAGGAGATGTGATCAGTCTGTAGCCCAGTGTAGATGTGATCAGTCTGTAGCCCAGTGTAGGAGATGTGATCAGTCTGTAGCCCAGTGTAGGAGATGTGATCAGTCTGTAGCCCAGTGTAGATGTGATCAGTCTGTATTGCAGTGTAGGAGATGTGATCAGTCTGTAGCCCAGTGTAGGAGATGTGATCAGTCTGTAGCCAAGTGTAGGAGATGTGATCAGTCTGTAGCCAAGTGTAGGAGATGTGATCAGTCTGTAGCCCAGTGTAGGAGATGTGATCAGTCTGTAGCCCAGTGTAGATGTGATCAGTCTGTAGCCCAGTGTAGGAGATGTGATCAGTCTGTAGCCCAGTGTAGATGTGATCAGTCTGTAGCCCAGTGTAGGAGATGTGATCAGTCTGTAGCCCAGTGTAGGAGATGTGATCAGTCTGTAGCCCAGTGTAGATGTGATCAGTCTGTAGCCCAGTGTAGGAGATGTGATCAGTCTGTAGCCCAGTGTAGATGTGATCAGTCTGTAGCCCAGTGTAGGAGATGTGATCAGTCTGTATTGCAGTGTAGGAGATGTGATCAGTCTGTAGCCCAGTGTAGGAGATGTGATCAGTCTGTAGCCAAGTGTAGGAGATGTGATCAGTCTGTAGCCCAGTGTAGGAGATGTGATCAGTCTGTAGCCCAGTGTAGATGTGATCAGTCTGTAGCCCAGTGTAGGAGATGTGATCAGTCTGTAGCCCAGTGTAGATGTGATCAGTCTGTAGCCCAGTGTAGGAGATGTGATCAGTCTGTAGCCCAGTGTAGGAGATGTGATCAGTCTGTAGCCCAGTGTAGATGTGACCAGTCTGTAGCCCAGCGTAGGAGATGTAATCAGTCTGTAGCCCAGTGTAGGAGATGTGATCAGTCTGTAGCCCAGTGTAGATGTGATCAGTCTGTAGCCCAGTGTAAGAGATGTGATCAGTCTGTAGCCCAGTGTAGGAGATGTGATCAGTCTGTAGCCCAGTGTAGATGTGATCAGTCTGTAGCCCAGTGTAAGAGATGTGATAAGTCTGTAGCCCAGTGTAAGAGATGTGATCAGTCTGTAGCCCAGTGTAGATGTGATCAGTCTGTAGCCCAGTGTAAGAGATGTGATCAGTCTGTATTGCAGTTTAGGAGATGTGATCAGTCTGTATTGCAGTGTAGGAGATGTGATCAGTCTGTATTGCAGTGTAGGAGATGTGATCAGTCTGTAGCCCAGTGTAGGAGATGTGATCAGTCTGTAGCCCAGTGTAGTTGTGATCAGTCTGTAGCCCAGTGTAGATGTGATCAGTCTGTATTGCAGTGTAGGAGATGTGATCAGTCTGTATTGCAGTGTAGGAGATATGATCAGTCTGTATTGCAGTGTAGGAGATGTGATCAGTCTGTATTGCAGTGTAGGAGATGTGATCAGTCTGTATTGCAGTGTAGGAGATGTGATCAGTGTGTAGCCTAGTGTAGGAGATGTGATCAGTCTGTATTGCAGTGTAGGAGATGTGATCAGTCTGTATTGCAGTGTAGGAGATGTGATCAGTCTGTAGCCCAGTGTAGGAGATGTGATTAGTCTGTATTGCAGTGTAGGAGATATGATCAGTCTGTATTGCAGTGTAGGAGATGTGATCAGTGTGTAGCCTAGTGTAGGAGATGTGATCAGTCTGTATTGCAGTGTAGGAGATGTGATCAGTCTGTATTGCAGTGTAGGAGATGTGATCAGTCTGTATTGCAGTGTAGGAGATATGATCAGTCTGTATTGCAGTGTAGGAGATGTGATCAGTGTGTAGCCTAGTGTAGGAGATGTGATCAGTCTGTATTGCAGTGTAGGAGATGTGATCAGTCTGTATTGCAGTGTAGGAGATGTGATCAGTCTGTAGCCCAGTGTAGGAGATGTGATTAGTCTGTAGTCTAGTGTAGGAGATGTGATCAGTCTGTAGCCCAGTGTAGGAGATGTGATCAGTCTGTATTGCAGTGTAGGAGATGTGATCAGTCTGTAGCCCAGTGTAGGAGATGTGATCAGTCTGTAGCCCAGTGTAGGAGATGTAATCAGTCTGTATAGCAGTGTAGGAGATGTGATCAGTCTGTAGCCCAGTGTAGGAGATATGATCAGTCTGTAGCCCAGTGTAGGAGATGTGATCAGTGTGTAGCCTAGTGTAGGAGATGTGATCAGTCTGTAGCCCAGTGTAGGAGATGTGATCAGTCTGTAGCCCAGTGTAGGAGATGTGATCAGTCTGTAGCCCAGTGTAGGAGATGTGATCAGTGTGTAGCCCAGTGTAGGAGATGTGATCAGTCTGTAGCCCAGTGTAGATGTGATCAGTCTGTAGCCCAGTGTAGGAGATGTGATCAGTCTGTAGCCCAGTGTAGATGTGATCAGTCTGTAGCCCAGTGTAGGAGATGTGATCAGTCTGTATTGCAGTGTAGGAGATGTGATCAGTCTGTAGCCCAGTGTAGGAGATGTGATCAGTCTGTAGCCAAGTGTAGGAGATGTGATCAGTCTGTAGCCCAGTGTAGGAGATGTGATCAGTCTGTAGCCCAGTGTAGATGTGATCAGTCTGTAGCCCAGTGTAGGAGATGTGATCAGTCTGTATTGCAGTGTAGGAGATGTGATCAGTCTGTATTGCAGTGTAGGAGATGTGATCAGTCTGTATTGCAGTGTAGGAGATGTGATCAGTCTGTATTGCAGTGTAGGAGATGTGATCAGTCTGTATTGCAGTGTAGATGTGATCAGTCTGTAGCCCAGTGTAGGAGATGTGATCAGTCTGTAGCCCAGTGTAGATGTGATCAGTCTGTAGCCCAGTGTAGGAGATGTGATCAGTCTGTAGCCCAGTGTAGGAGATGTGATCAGTCTGTAGCCCAGTGTAGATGTGACCAGTCTGTAGCCCAGTGTAGGAGATGTGATCAGTCTGTAGCCCAGTGTAGGAGATGTGATCAGTCTGTAGCCCTGTGTAGATGTGATCAGTCTGTATTGCAGTGTAGGAGATGTGATCAGTCTGTATTGCAGTGTAGGAGATGTGATCAGTCTGTAGCCCAGTGTAGGAGATGTGATTAGTCTGTAGCCCAGTGTAGGAGATGTGATCAGTCTGTAACCCTGTGTAGGAGATGTGATCAGTCTGTAGCCCAGTGTAGGAGATGTGATCAGTCTGTAGCCCAGTGTAGGAGGTGTGATCAGTCTGTAGCCCAGTGTAGGAGATGTGATCAGTCTGTAGCCCAGTGTAGGAGGTGTGATCAGTCTGTAGCCCAGTGTAGGAGATGTGATCAGTCTGTAGCCCAGTGTAGGAGATGTGATCAGTCTGTAGCCAAGTGTAGGAGATGTGATCAGTCTGTAGCCAAGTGTAAGAGATGTGATCAGTCTGTAGCCCAGTGTAGATGTGATCAGTCTGTAGCCCAGTGTAAGAGATGTGATCAGTCTGTATTGCAGTTTAGGAGATGTGATCAGTCTGTATTGCAGTGTAGGAGATGTGATCAGTCTGTATTGCAGTGTAGGAGATGTGATCAGTCTGTAGCCCAGTGTAGGAGATGTGATCAGTCTGTAGCCCAGTGTAGTTGTGATCAGTCTGTAGCCCAGTGTAGATGTGATCAGTCTGTAGCCCAGTGTAGGAGATGTGATCAGTCTGTAGCCCAGTGTAGGAGATGTGATCAGTCTGTATTGCAGTGTAGGAGATGTGATCAGTCTGTAGCCCAGTGTAGATGTGATCAGTCTGTATTGCAGTGTAGGAGATGTGCTCAGTCTGTAGTCCAGTGTAGGAGATGTGATCAGTCTGTAGCCCAGTGTAGGAGATGTGATCAGTCTGTATCCCAGCGTAGGAGATGTGATCAGTCTGTAGCCCAGTGTAAGAGATGTGATCAGTCTGTGGCCCAGTGTAAGAGATGTGATCAGTCTGTACCCAGTGTAGATGTGATCAGTCTGTAGCCCAGTGTAAGAGATGTGATCAGTCTGTATTGCAGTGTAGGAGATGTGATCAGTCTGTAGCCCAGTGTAGGAGATGTGATCAGTCTGTATTACAGTGTAGAAAATGTGATCAGTCTGTAGCCCAGTGTAGGAGATGTGATCAGTCTGTAGCCCAGTGTAGGAGATGTGATCAGTCTGTAGCCCAGTGTAAGAGATGTGATCAGTCTATAGCCCAGTGTAGGATATGTGATCAGTCTGTAGCCCAGTGTAGTAGATGTGATCAGTCTGTAGCCCAGTGTAGGAGATGTGATCAGTCAGTAGCCCAGTGTAAGAGATGTGATCAGTCTGTAGCCCGGTGTAGGAGATGTGATCAGTGTGTAGCCTAGTGTAGGAGATGTGATCAGTGTGTAGTCCAGTGTAGTAGATGTGATCAGTCTGTAGCCCAGTGTAGGAGATGTGATCAGTGTGTAGCCTAGTGTAGGAGATGTGATCAGTCTGTAGTCCAGTGTAGTAGATGTGATCAGTCTGTAGCCCAGTGTAGGAGATGTGATCAGTTTGTAGCCCAGTGTAGGAGATATAATCAGTCTGTATAGTCCAGTGTAGTAGATGTGATCAGTCTGTAGCCCAGTGTAGGAGATGTGATCAGTCTGTAGCCCAGTGTAAGAGATGTGATCAGTCTGTAGCCCAGTGTAGGAGATGTGATCAGTCTATAGCCCAGTGTAGGAGATGTGATCAGTCTGTAGCCCAGTGTAAGAGATGTGATCAGTCTGTATTGCAGTGTAGGAGATGTGATCAGTCTGTATTGCAGTGTAGGATATGTGATCAGTCTGTAGCCCAGTGTAGGAGATGTGATCAGTCTGTATAGCAGTGTAGGAGATGTGATAAGTCTGTAGCCCAGTGTAGGAGATGTGATCATTCTGTAGCCCAGTGTAGGAGATGTGATCAGTCTGTAGCCCAGTGTAGGAGATGTGATCAGTCTGTATAGCAGTGTAGGAGATGTGATAAGTCTGTAGCCCAGTGTAGGAGATGTGATCATTCTGTAGCCCAGTGTAGGAGATGTGATCAGTCTGTAGCCCAGTGTAGGAGATGTGATCAGTCTGTATAGCAGTGTAGGAGATGTGATAAGTCTGTAGCCCAGTGTAGGAGATGTGATCATTCTGTAGCCCAGTGTAGGAGATGTGATCAGTCTGTAGCCACGTGTAGGAAATGTGATCATTCTGTAGCCCAGTGTAGGAGATGTGATCAGTCTGTAGCCCAGTGTAGGAGATGTGATCAGTCTGTATTGCAGTTTAGGAGATGTGATCAGTCTGTAGCCTAGTGTAGGAGATGTGATCAGTCTGTAGCCCAGTGCAGGAGATGTGATCAGTCTATAGCCCAGTGTAGGAGATGTGATCAGTCTGTAGCCCAGTGTAGGAGATGTGATCAGTCTGTATTGCAGTGTAGGAGATGTGATCAGTTTGTAGCCCAGTGTAAGAGATGTGATCAGTCTGTAGCCCAGTGTAAGAGATGTGATCATTCTGTAGCCCAGTGTAGGAGATGTGATCAGTCTGTAGCCCAGTGTAGGAGGTGTGATCAGTCTATAGCCCAGTGTAGGAGATGTGATCAGTCTGTAGCCCAGTGTAGGAGATGTGATCAGTCTGTAGCCCAGTGTAGGAGATGTGATCAGTCTATAGCCCAGTGTAGGAGATGTGATCAGTTTGTAGCCCAGTGTAGGAGATGTGATCAGTCTGTAGCCCAGTGCAGGAGATGTGATCAGTCTGTAGCCCAGTGTAGGAGATGTGATCAGTCTGTATAGCCCAGTGTAGATGTCATCAGCACAGTCACATGCTCTAGAATGTTAAAAAAACTGAAGGTATAGGTAATCGCAAGGAATTCAAAATTGGCACTTTTTGTGAGACAGTTTAGTCAAAACTCAACAGACTTTAGGAAAGCAGAAACTACACAGATGTAGGTCAGGTCCATTTCTCCTCCGTTCTCTGTCAGGATTAGGTCTCCAGGCGGCCATAGTCTTTGTACCTGAAGTGAAAAGATCTATAATTCTGGTATTGTGTTTGTTATCTAACACTCCAAGCATTAGTGAATCTACACTACATAACAGTTCTGATCCCAAGGAGGGCACTTAATAGAATTGAATACGTTAGATATTCTGGTTTTTGTAATAACTGCTAAAAATAGTAATGACCATATTAATAGCGATATGATATTTGGCTGGCAGGTACGGCTGTGGAAGTACTCGCTTTGTGTATTTGTCCATCATCTCATCAGCCCCTGATAATATTTAGTTTGTATATTCACCGTATCATACAGGTATATTATTGTAATACCAAGTTTTAAATCAGATTTTGTTCTGGAGCTCATCATGATCATCAGTCATTGTTAAATTAAAAGTCGCAGGCAACAATCTCACCTACCTCTTTTGGAGGTAAAATCTTATGTATAAGCATCCCACTAACCTGGGGACTTGACAGATTAAGTTTACATTTACACCATATGGTTAAATCTGTACCATCAAATTCTACATTATCTGTTTAAAGTTTGGTGATCAACATCATTGGTCAAGGTGAAAGGGTCAAAGTTCAATGGAAAACTTCTGTCCTTAGTAGAAAGCCTGTGTAAATGTATGTTATGAACTCCTCAACACATTTTATATTTGACCATCCACTCGCTTCTTTTTTGAAAATGAAGAATTTATTGATATATTGACTTGCAGTTTAATTTAGGCTAAGCACTGAAGATTTATATGAGGACTGCATGTTGTCAGGTCATCTAACCTCTTTTAACCATGGAGATGAAATCTCAAGTCAAGGTCAACTGTGGATAAAGGTCATCCTGCTGTCTTAACAATGTTAATCAGCACTGTTAATAACTGTAAACAATTCTCACAGTGAAACTGTAAACAATTCTCACAGTGGTTTCTGTAAAACGTTAATCAGCACTGTTAATAGCTGTAAACAATTCTCACAGTGATTTCTGTAAAACGTTAATCAGCACTGTTAATAACTGTAAACAATTCTCACAGTGATTTCTGTAAAACGTTAATCAGCACTGTTAATAACTGTAAACAATTCTCACAGTGATTTCTGTAAAACGTTAATCAGCACTGTTAATAACTGTAAACAATTTTCACAGTGGTTTCTGTAAAACGTTAATCAGCACTGTTAATAACTGTAAACAATTCTCACAGTGATTTCTGTAAAACGTTAATCAGCACTGTTAATAACTGTAAACAATTCTCACAGTGGTTTCTGTAAAACGTTAATCAGCACTGTTAATAACTGTAAACAATTCTCACAGTGATTTCTGTAAAACGTTAAACAGCACTATTAATAACTGTAAACAATTCTCACAGTGATTTCTGTAAAACGTTAATCAGCACTATTAATAACTGTAAACAATTCTCACAGTGATTTCTGTACAATGAAGGACATCAATCAGGGTCATTTAGGTGCTTGCCACCTATAGGATTCCATCAACGTAGGATTTGGCATGCGTTAGTGAACTTGGCTACGTTAAGATGCCTTCCCAAGGACATTAAGGATCTGTGGCATAATTAATTTCAATCTCTGGTAGTGAAGATGTAAGTTTATATTTAGACGGAGGTGTAGGAGGCCGCCAGACATTCCTGTAACGATCGATAGATTGAACGTCTGTGGGTTGCCGATTACGGGGCCAAATGACATATTGATCTGAAAGAAAACACATAAATATAATACAATCAATTCTACTTGCGGAGGTGAATGCTGAAATTTATTAACCCTTATATAAAGATATTAACTTTTGTAATCGCCTCCTGCTTAGAACTGCAATTAACTTACCGGTAATATATATCTCTCTCCACTCTATATAGCTACGATGATGTAATAAAGATACGGATGTAATGGAAGACTTATCTGGGTATTTAGCAGCTGTGTCAGAAAGGTTAAAGTTTGTAACATCATTGATGGGTCTGTTTGGGGATAACTGATTACTAAAGTAATCATAAAAGTGTAAACAAAGTTAAATTGTACTGAAATATGAATAAAAAATAGGACTTAATGTAAGATGCATAAATGCTTTCCCCATCCTTGCTTTCTTTTTATGCCCCCGCCCTGAAATGGGGCATATAGTGTTACCCATGTTCGTCCTGTCCCGTCCCGCCCGCGTCCCGTCGCGTCCTGTCACGTCCCGTCCCATGGTAATGTAACCAGCTTATTTAAATATGTACTGACCCGATTGTCATCAAACTTAGCATACGTAATGAGCATGAACTAATTTCAAATGGGGGAAGGGGGGGGGGGCATTTATGTCTCAAAGACATTTCTAGTTTTTATGTATGGATCCTTCAAGGGCGATACTGATCAAGTTATATCAAGTGTATATCTCTTCTTGTACCAAATAGAACTTGAAAGAGGATGGTAAATTTAAATATGATAATAATTCATTCTGACGATAGCAAATGAAGTAATGTATGTATCCCAGGGTACTGATACTTGACCAGTAGGTTCATGTACCTGGTTTGAATTACTGCAAAGTTCCCTCAAATAAATGACTTTGCCCTTCTTTCAAGGTCACAGGGATTATGACTTTGCCCTGCTTTCAAGGTCACAGGTGTTGTGACTTTGCCCTACTTTCAAGGTCACAGGGGTTAGAACTTTGCCCTACTTTCAAGGTCACAGGGGTTAGGATTTTGCCCTGCTTTCAAGGTTACAGGGGTTAGGATTTTGCCCTGCTTTCAAGGTTACAGGTGTTGTGACTTTGCCCTACTTTCAAGGTCACAGGGGTTAGAACTTTGCCCTACTTTCAAGGTCACAGGGGTTAGAACTTTGCCCTACTTTCAAGGTCACAGGGGTTAGGATTTTGCCCTACTTTCAAGGTCACAGGGGTTAGGATTTTGCCCTGCTTTCAAGGTTACAGGGGTTAGGATTTTGCCCTGCTTTCAAGGTTACAGGGGTTAAGTGATATAACCAGAAGACCCAGAGTGCTGGGTCTTGACTAGGAAGTACCATCACCTGGCTTTAAGTACTGTAGAAAATTTTCTCTAATGAATAAAAAAGGGTTCAATATGTAAAAAAAAAACAACAGAAGGCCCAGATTACTATTGATATTTGACAAGGGGTTACCTTGCATGAAGTACTGTAACGTTCTTCAAATAAATGACCTTGACTTTATACTTCTACTGATTTATTTTCCCGTTATTGCACAAATATGCAGGTAAGTGATAATGGCCTACTTGGCTTCTTTGTTTTTTTAAATAAAAGAAAAAAAGCAATTTTGAGTATACCTGTAAAATCTTAAGAAATCGAGTTTGTGGTGAGTAGTCAGCAATGGATATAATGAATACAACATGATAATTAGTACTGATAATATGGAGACATTTGAAACATACGATTACTTGTAGTTCTTGTAGTTTTGAAGCTTTGTTCCGTATTATAAATAGAATAGGTGTGGGAGGTATTTGCACTTTAGTTACCATCAACAGTAGGTTACACTTGTGATTGGTGTACTGCTCTACAGACAGCTTACATATCACCAGCCTACCGGAGGATGTAAAACCCATAATTCACACCCTGAAGATATCCCTAGGGCTGGAGAATTAAGTTCATTCCCCATCACAGCCAGGGTTCAAAGTTCAACAAAGACGAAACTTAATTTATTGTAGCGGTATATAATAGCATTAATACCGAAGCATTGATATCGGCCCCAGGGGCACTTTGATTTTAATAAAATTGAGCTTGGATTTCATTTTCCTTGTACAGGCAGATACAATGGAGAATTTGAGGCTGCAAGTTGTGTCTGAGAGAGGATGACAATCTGTGTAATAAGATTTAGTCTCTGTCAGGCTCTGTCCAATCCGCTTAGGAAAACAAACTTGTATGTCAGCTAGTGTACCCCATACACAGACATATTGATAAAACATCTCCTGTCCAATCCTGTCCACCACAATATTTCACAACTTGATTTATGTTTAATTTCAGAGGAAGCATGCTTTACTAATGAAAAAGTCTTAGCGTAAGTTGATATAATATCTCTGATGCTGTGATGAAGTAACCTGTACCATTAAATAAGAGGGTTTTCAGTGTGAGATGAAGTAACCTGTACCATTAAATAAGAGGGTTTTCAGTGTGAGATGAAGTAACCTGTACCATTAAATAAGAGGGTTTTCAGTGTGAGATGAAGTAACCTGTACCATTAAATAAGAGGGTTTTCAGTGTGAGATGAAGTAACCTGTACCATTAAATAAGAGGGTTTTCAGTGTGAGATGAAGTAACTGTACCATTAAAATAAGAGGGTTTTCAGTGTGAGATGAAGTAACCTGTAACATTAAATAAAGGGTTTTCAGTGTTAGCCTCTAAGGATTGATAAACTCAATCAGAAGAATAATGTAGTTGTCAATATGTATTCAAAATACCTCCTCCTTCACCCCAATACCTCCTCCTTCACCCCAATACCTCTTTCTTTACTCAGATACCCCCTTCTTAAACAAAATATCCTCTTTAATCTTCACCCAAACACTCCCTTCTTCTCCCAAACACCCTCTTCACTTAAATACTCCCTTCTTAAAAAAATACCCCTTTGTTCACCCAAATACCCCATTCTTCTTTCAAATACTTCCTGTCTTTACCCAAATACCCTTGGTATCCAAATACTCCCCTTCTTTACCCAAATACCCTTGGTATACAAATACTCCCTTCACCCAAATACTCTATTCTTCTTCAAAATACTCACTGTCTTTACCCAAATACCCTTGGTATCCAAATACTCCCCTTCCTTATCCAAATACCCTTGGTATCCAAATACTCCCTTCACCCAAATACCCTTGGTATCCAAATACTCCCCTTCTTTACCCAAATACCCTTCATATACAAATACTCCCTTCACCCAAATACTCTATTCTTCTTCAAAATACTCACTGTCTTTACCCAAATACCCTTGGTATCCAAATACTCCCCTTCCTTACCCAAATACCCTTGGTATCCAAATACTCCCTTCACCCAAATACCCTTGGTATCCAAATACTCCCCTTCTTTACCCAAATACCCTTCATATACAAATACTCCCTTCACCCAAATACTCTATTCTTCTTCAAAATACTCACTGTCTTTACCCAAATACCCTTGGTATCCAAATACTCCCCTTCCTTACCCAAATACCCTTGGTATCCAAATACTCCCTTCACCCAAATACCCTTGGTATACAAATACTCCCTTCACCCAAATACCCTTGGTATCCAAATACTCCCCTTCTTTACCCAATACCCTTGGTATACAAATACTCCCTTCACCCAAATACCCTTGGTATCCAAATACTCCCCTTCTTTACCCAATACCCTTGGTATACAAATACTCCCTTCACCCAAATACCCTTGGTATCCAAATACTCCCCTTCTTTACCCAAATACCCTTGGTATCCAAATACCCCCTTCACCCAAATACTCTATTCTTCTTCAAAATACTCACTGTCTTTACCCAAATACCCTTGGTATCCAAATACTCCCCTTCCTTACCCAAATACCCTTGGTATCCAAATACTCCCTTCACCCAAATACCCTTGGTATCCAAATACTCCCCTTCTTTACCCAAATACCCTTCATATACAAATACTCCCTTCACCCAAATACTCTATTCTTCTTCAAAATACTCACTGTCTTTACCCAAATACCCTTGGTATCCAAATACTCCCCTTCCTTACCCAAATACCCTTGGTATCCAAATACTCCCTTAACCCAAATACCCTTGGTATCCAAATACTCCCCTTCTTTACCCAATACCCTTGGTATACAAATACTCCCTTCACCCAAATACCCTTGGTATCCAAATACCCCCTTCACCCAAATACTCTATTCTTCTTCAAAATACTCACTGTCTTTACCCAAATACCCTTGGTATCCAAATACTCCCCTTCCTTACCCAAATACCCTTGGTATCCAAATACTCCCTTCACCCAAATACCCTTGGTATCCAAATACTCCCCTTCTTTACCCAAATACCCTTCATATACAAATACTCCCTTCACCCAAATACTCTATTCTTCTTCAAAATACTCACTGTCTTTACCCAAATACCCTTGGTATCCAAATACTCCCCTTCCTTACCCAAATACCCTTGGTATCCAAATACTCCCTTCACCCAAATACCCTTGGTATCCAAATACTCCCCTTCTTCACCCAAATACCCTTGGTATCCAAATACTCCCCTTCTTTACCCAAATACCCTTCATATACAAATACCCCCTTCACCCAAATACCCCATTCTTCTTCAATATACTCCATGTCTTTACCCATATATCCCAGGTACCCAAATACTGCCCTTCTTCACCCAATTACCCCATTCCTCCAAATTCTCCCTTTCTTCCAAATACTCCATTTCTTTACCTAAATACATTTGTACTCCTTCTTCAAATGCAATGATATTTAATCATCACACTTTGCATATAGATTCATGACAAAAACTGACACTTGGATTGCAATAATTATAGATGGAGGTAATTCCAACACATCATTAGACAATTATAATCTCTGGATTTACTGTTTACTGGATGCTGAAATAATTAGAATTCAATTGTAGATTAAGGTTTTTGAAAAATCAGATACATTACCCAATGTACTGTTTATTGGATTTTGGATATTGGAGTGTGTTGGTGAGTTGCCTGTATATGAGGCGTACTGTTTGGAGTCTAGACGTTGTCAACGGTATATATTTTATTCTTGGTTTTGTTTTCTCCTTGGTTTGACATTTCATTAGCTGCTGAAAAAGGGTTGTTTTGATACTTATTGTTTTTGATATATTGTTGTCTAGACACCCCTATGTGTAAATTGTTACATCTTTCATCTTGCTGTCTACAAAATATTTGAGACGTGTATTGACATATACAGGTTTCTCAGACTCGTAATGTCTGGTCATCATGTTCAACTTGAGTTAGCAAATTTTCATATTGTACAAAGACTTGAAGTCTTACCAGGAAAAAATATTTAAATATTCACCTGTTGATTGTTGGAACTAAAAGAATCTTTCACTCCCTCTCGGCTGAGATGTGAGGGAAGGGGGGGGGGGGGATCTTAACCCGAGCTTCATATTTGGCAGCTCAAGAATCTTACCCTGAGGCTTGAGATCGCCGTCTCACTACCAAGGGGGTAAATGATTGTTTTTCTTTTACCCCGAGGCTTGAGATCCCCGTCTCATTACCCCCAGGCTTGAGATCCCCGTCTCATTACCCCCAGGCTTGAGATCCCCGTCTCATTACCCCGAGGCTTGAGATCCCCGTCTCATTTCCCCCAGGCTTGAGATCCCCGTCTCATTACCCCGAGGCTTGAGATCCCCGTCTCATTACCCCCAGGCTTGAGATCCCCGTCTCATTACCCCCAGGCTTGAGATCCCCGTCTCATTACCAAGGGGGTGAATGATTGTTTTTCTTTTACCCCGAGGCCTGAGATCCCTGTCTCATTATAATTACTTGTCTCTACCAAGTTTGGTAGAGTTAAATTTCACACAGTAAAAGTGTGGATATCCCTGTGCAGTAAGGGAGAAACAATGGACTAATATCTCTACCAAACCTGTCTCTATCAAGTTTGGTAGAGTTAAATCTCACCATTAAAAGTGTGGATATCCGTGTCCAGTAAGGGAAAAACAAAGGGCTAATTTCTAAGTTTGGTAGATGTAAAACTTTAGGACATCTTGAGATATCTTCTCTGCCCCTACTGATTATTGGGAAGTATATATCCGCTAAGAACATCCATTAAAGGGGGCCCTTAGAGGGAATTTACAAAACATTGCATTCATGAACAGATCTTTAAATCAAAATATGATAACATTTTACACAAAGAAGCAAAGATCAGTAAGAATTGTTTTCTTACAGTAGATTAAATTTTATTTTAATCTGTGGCCTCTTGTATTTAGTGAGAAGTACTGCGACAGGTAAACACAATGAATCAACCTTAATCTCTTGACACTTTTAATTTAGATTTTAGTAAACAGATACCTGACCAGGCAATGATTACCCCATCAATGTATCTATTTCACTGACAACCAGGGTTACTGTGTGGCTGTCTGCTTCTGGTAATATTGTGTGTCTGCTCTTTTTGTATCAATAATATTGACACTCAGAATCACCTGGTGTCCATCAGCTTCAGAATGTCTGGCCTTGAAAGTTGGTTCACGTCTCGGCAAGATATGTACACTATAATATATTGTCAGTTATTCTGTATTTCTGAAGAATATACAGAGCAGTTATTTCATACTTTGACTTCATGACCTGTTATTCCTGTCTCAACTGTAGCAGACCATATTTAGTCCCTGTTACAGACCATATATAGTCCCTGTTACAGACCATATATAGTCCCTGTTACAGACAATATATAGTCCTGTTACAGACCATATATAGTCCTGTTACAGACCATATATAGTCCCTGTTACAGACCATATATAGTCCTGTTACAGACCGTATTTAGTAAATATAAATACAAATACTTGTACACTGGGCTGTTGGGTATAAATACTTGTACAATCTGGGCCGTTGGACCTCCTGTTTAATGATAATTTAAGCATGTTGAAATGTCTTGCTATCATATTCTTACAAATGAAATTCCAGCATCGGCCTATAGTATAGAAATATTGGTAAGAGTTTTCCCATCCTTTACCCAATTTCACACACGTTGCCATCGGTGATTGCTTAAGTGCTTAGCACAGCACCAGCAGCATATATACATTGTCCTATTAGTATTCTTTTTATCCATTATCTACACGATTTGTGGTTAGATCAGTTCAGACTGTCAGCCATTATTCTAAATATCTCCTTGATCAGAATAAATAGAAAGCCATTTTTCTGCCATTTAAGCTGGAGAGAATTAATAGCTTGGAGGGGATATAGACATTGTTTTGTTAGTTCTAGCTTATTGCTGGGATGATCCTGATGTTAACCAGTGTGTTAATCTGTGTGTATCAGTTCTAGCTTATTGCTGGGATGATCCTGATGTTAACCAGTGTGTTAATCTGTGTGTATCAGTTGTAGCTTATTGCTGGGATGATCCTGATGTTAACCAGTGTGTTAATCTGTGTGTATCAGTTCTAGCTTATTGCTGGGATGATCCTGATGTTAACCAGTGTGTTAATCTGTGTGTATCAGTTCTAGCTTATTGCTGGGATGATCCTGATGTTAACCAGTGTGTATCACAGTAAACCAATCAATGTAAACACATTCATGTCTTTATTTCTAAATCTGTGACCATACCCAGAAAATATTCTTCCAGCTTATGATGAATAATATATCTGTTGGATAGGAATCAACCAAGGAAAGCGACGACCTGAAGTATACTGACTTAACGATGTAAAACAGTCAATAGTAATTATGTATTGTGAGGCAACACAGGAGACTCATAAAACTACACATAAAACATACGATGGCGTTTTTGTTACTCATCAGTAAAGTTTATACCGACTCAAACAGCCAATTTATTGCAGTGTTTCTAAAGATAGGTCTCTTGTTTCAACGTCGGTGAAATTCACAGACTACCGAATTGCTGAATACTGTCAAACCTAGAGACTGGAACCATCACCATTCCCAAACAGTCTTGTGGTACTTTAGAAATAGTTACAATGGGGACCATTAAAATCTGGTCCTAACAATGGGGACCATTAAAATCTGGTCCTACAATACAGGTAGCCACAACCTATCAGCTGGCTTTTACTTTGGGATATCATTTCTTTGTATCTCATCACTTTTTTAGCCCACCATTATCAAATGCTAGGCTATTCAAATTGCCCTTTTGTCAAGGTCTGCCTGCTATAGATTATTCTTTTAATCTTTATTTCTTGAGAAATGCTGAATGGATTATAATAATTATTCAAATTGAATTATTTGGTTCTTCTTGTTCTCTAGGTGTGCTTGGTCCATTTTTGGACAGTCTGAAATACAATATGTCCGAAAAGCAGCCATCTTGGATCTGACAAAAATTCAGTTTGTTATCGTTATTTCTTGACAAGTACTTGGTGGATCCTTCTGAAATTCCATATGTAGGTTCCTGTTGGTCTTAATTAAGCTGTGCATTACACATTTTTAGACAGACTTGAAAAGCCGTTTTGCCAATAGGTGGTAATCTTGGTTTATGCCAGTAATAATTTGGTATTGCTATTTCTTGACAAGTACTAAATGTATCATTCTCAAATTTCATTTGCCATTGTTGTGCATTGTCCCATTTTCAGTTTGATCTGAAAAACAATAGGAGGCCTTCTTGGACTTTGAAAGTAATAAATTATTATCACTATTTTCTTTCCAATTAAATACTGGATGGGTCATTCTCATATTTTACATAGACATTCTATCAATTGGTTTCTAGTTGATATTGTCCCATTTTCAGACTGATCCAAAAACAAAATGGCTGACATGTGGTTATCTTTGATTGAGATTTTTTGAAAGGGTGTTATGGCCATTTCTTGAGAAATGCATATATTATATTTTATATATAATTCACAATTACTTAACAAATACAAAATGGATGTTTCTTATTTGTGCTCAATTGAATTTAGGGACTGATCAGAAAATAAATATGGCCGAGATGTGACCATCTTTGATTTGACAGTTAGAGGCTATTTGCTATTTCTTTAGAGGAATGCACAATTAAATCTCAGATAATTTATAATTAAGATTGAATTCATGTAAGAAAAAAGAAGGGGAAATATCAATCTTTTTGAGATCAAGTGAAGATCGTTACTGTTGGGTGCCAAGATTCCTCTGAGCCTCTTGTTTTTAGCCCACCATCATCAGATGGTGGGCTATTCAAATCGCCCTGCGTCCGTGGTCCGTGGTCCGTCCGTCCGTCCGTCCGTCCGTAAACAATTCTTGTTATCGCTATTTCTCATAAAGTACCGAAGGAATCTTTCTCAAATTTCATGTGTTGGTTCAACTTGGTCCCTAGTTGTGCATATTCCATTTTGGGACCGATCTGAATTCAAGATGGCCGACAGGCAGCCATCTTGGATTTTGACATTTGAACTTTGTTATCCCTATTTCTTAGAATGTACTGAATGGATCTTTCTCAAATTTCATGTGTTGGTTCACCTTGGTCCCTAGTTGTGCATATTCCATTTTGGGACCGATCTGAATTCAAGATGGCCGACAGGCAGCCATCTTGGATTTTGACATTTGAACTTTGTTATCCCTATTTCTGAGATTGTACTGAATGGATCTTTCTCAAATTTCATGTGTAGGTTCCCCTTGGTGCTTAGTTATGCATATTGCATTTTGGGACCAATCCGAAAACAACATGGCTGACAGGCAGCCATCTTGGATTTTGACAGTTGAAGTTTGTTATCGCTATTTCTGAGAATGTACTGAATGGATCTTTCTCAAATTTCATGTGTAGGTTCCCCTTGGTGCTTAGTTATGCATATTGCATTTTGGGACCAATCCGAAAACAACATGGCCGACAGGCAGCCATCTTGGATTTTGACATTTGAACTTTGTTATCGCTATTTCTGAGAATGTACTGAATGGATCTTTCTCAAATTTCATGTGTAGGTTCCCCTTGGTGTGTAGTTATGCATATTGCATTTTGGGACCAATCCAAAAACAACATGGCCGACAGGCAGCCATCTCAGATTTTTGACAATTGAAGTTCGTTATGGCTATTTCTCAGAAATTACTGAAGGTATATTTCTCAAATTTCATGTGTTGGTTCACCTTGGTCCCTAGTTGTGTATATTCCATTTTGGGACAGATTAGAAAACAATATGGCCGACAGGCAGCCATCTTGGATTTTGACAATTGAAGTTTGTTATCGCTATTTCTAAGAAAGTACTGAAGGTATCTTTCTCAAATTTCATTTGTTGGTTCACCTTGGTCCCTAGTTGTGCATATTCCATTTTTGGACAGATCGGAAAACAACATGGCCGACAGGCAGCCATCTTGGATTTTGACAATTGAAGTTTGTTATCCCTATTTCTGAGAATATACTGAAGGGAACTTTCACAAATTTCATATGTAGGTTCCTCCTGGTGCCTAGCTATGCTAAGAATAAGGAAACGACAATGTAATTCACAAAAAAAAAACAAAAAAATGCATCTGTGTCCCACCAGAGTCACTGCTCACACTTAATCAACACCTAAGAGACAATCGAAAGAAGAGAAAAGAACTATCTTTCAAAAAACAAACTTAGATCATTTGATGGTGGGCGCCAAGATCCCTCTGGGATCTCTTGTTTAAATGTATTACGTATAGAATAAATGTGCTTGCTTACCATGGCTGAATATGATTGTTCTTAGTCACTCATCAATGTATGTGGAGTACCTGAATATCTACACATCTGTTTGAATTAAGTGATTATAATTTTGATCTTCTATGTCTAACATGTTATGGTAGGGATTGAACTTGCATAAGGATTGAAAGTAATTTATGAAAGTTGAAAAAGTGACTTTCAATCCAGTTATTAGCTCACCTGGCCCGAAGGGCCAAGTGAGCTTATGTGATGGTGCAGCGTCCGTCGTCCGTCCGTCCGTCCGTCGTCCGTCGTCCGTCCGTCCTGCGTCCGTCAACTTTTTCCTTTAAACGACTTCTTCTAAAATACTGAAAGGCCCAGTGACATGAAATTTGGCTGGTAGCTTTCTTGGAAGGAGCTGAACAAAGTTTGCGAAAAAAAATCACTTTGACCTAATTTCAAGGTCACAGGGGTCAAAAATGTCGAAACCTTCAAACAACTTCTTCTAAAATACCGTCAGGCATAGAGACTTCATATTTGACCAGTAGCTTCCTTGGATGAAGCCAAATAAAGTTTGCGAAAAGAAATGACCTTGACCAATATTCAAGGTCACAGTCAGGTTAAATCTATTTAAACCATTAAACGACTTCTTCTGAAATACAAAAAGCCCTAGAAACATGGCATTTGCCTGAAAGGTTCCTTAGATGAAGCCCAACAAAGTTTGCGAAAAAAAATGACCTTGACCTATATTCAAGGTCACAAGGGTCAAATCTGTTAAAACCTTCAAACGACTTCTTCTGAAATACCAAAAGCCCTAGAAGCATGATATTTGGCTGAAAGGTTCTTTGGATGAAGCCCGACAAAGTTTGCGAAAAGAAATGACCTCGACCTATATTCAAGGTCACAGGGATCAAATCTGTTAAAACCTTTTAACGACTTCTTCTGAAATACCAAAAGCCCTGGTAGCATGATATTTGGCTGAAAGGTTCCTTGGATGAAGCCCGACAAAGTTTGCGAAAAGAAATGACCTTGACCTATATTCAATGTCACAGGGGTCAAATCTGTTAAAAACTTCAAACGACTTCTTCTGAAATACAAAAAGCCCTAGAAGCATGATATTTGGCTGAAAGGTTCCTTGGATGAAGCCTGACAAAGTTTGCGAAAAGAAATGACCTTGACCTATATTCAAGGTCACAGGGGTCAAATCTGTTAAAACCTTTAAACGACTTCTTCTGAAATACCAAGAACCCTAGAAGCATGATATTTGGCTGAAAGGTTCGTTGGATGAAGCCCGACAAAGTTTTCGAAAAGAAATGACCTTGAATTATATTCAAGGTCACAGGGGTCAAATCTGTTAAAACCTTCAAACGACTTCTTCTGAAATACCAAAAGCCCTGGAAGCATGATATTTGGCTGAAATGTTCCTTGGATGAAGCCCGACAAAGTTTGCAAAAAGAAATGACCTCGACCAATAATCAAGGTCACAGGGGTCAAATCTGTTAAAACCTTTAAACGACTTCTTCTGAAATACCAAAAGCCCTAGAAGCATGATATTTGGCTGAAATGTTCCTTGGATGACGCCCGACAAAGTCTACGAAAAGAAATGACCTTGACTTATATTCAAGGTCACAGGAGTCAAATCTGTTGAAATCTTCAAACGACTTCTTCTGAATTACCAAAAGCCCTAGAAACATGATATTTGGCTGAAAGGTTCCTTGGATGAAGTCGGACAAAGTTTGCGAAAAGAAATGACCTTGACCTATATTCAAGGTCACAGGGGTCAAATCTGTTAAAACCTTTAAACAACTTCTTCTGAAATACCAAAAGCCCTGGTAGCATGATATTTGGCTGAAAGGTTCCTTGGATGAAGCCCGACAAAGTTTGTGAAAAGAAATGACCTTGACCTATATTCAAAGTCACAGGGGTCAAATCTGTTAAAACATTCAAACGACTTCTTCTGAAATACCAAAAGCCCTGGAAGCATGATATTTGGCTGAAAGGTTCCTTGGATGAAGCCCGACAAAGTTTGCAAAAAGAAATGACCTCGACCAATAATCAAGGTCACAGGGGTCAAATCTGTTAAAACCTTTAAACGACTTCTTCTGAAATACCAAAAGCCCTAGAAGCATGATATTTGGCTGAAATGTTCCTTGGATGACGCCCGACAAAGTCTATGAAAAGAAATGACCTTGACTTATATTCAAGGTCACAGGAGTCAAATCTGTTGAAATCTTCAAACGACTTCTTCTGAATTACCAAAAGCCCTAGAAACATGATATTTGGCTGAAAGGTTCCTTGGATGTAACGGACAAAGTTTGCGAAAAGAAATGACCTTGACCTATATTCAAGGTCACAGGGGTCAAATCTGTTAAAACCTTTAAACAACTTCTTCTGAAATACCAAAAGCCCTGGTAGCATGATATTTGGCTGAAAGGTTCCTTGGATGAAGCCCGACAAATTTTGTGAAAAGAAATGACCTTGACCTATATTCAAAGTCACAGGGGTCAAATCTGTTAAAACATTCAAACGACTTCTTCTGAAGTACCAAAAGACCTAGAAGCATGACATTTGGCTTAAAGGTTTCTTGGATGAAGCCTGACAAAGTTTGCGAAATGAAATGAAATGTTGTCTTATAAGGTCACAGAGGTAAAATATGTTTAAATCTTAAGATGTTCTTCTAAATGTCTTACATTAAAAGATTTTAAGGGACTTTAGGGTTACACTATAATATAAGTCAGAGATTGATACCAGGTGAGCGATGCAGGCCCATTGGGCCTCTTGTTTACATTTTTACTATAGAGCAATTGTTGATTTTTAATTATATTTTTTCCGATAATTAGTTTATAACCTGCGTTTGTATAGGCTTTGTCATTTAAACAATACTGGCGGAACATCCCTGTTTGAATGAATAAGATTGGCACCAATGATAATAATTAGTCAGTTTGAGTGTTTGATGCAGGGGCTTTCTCAATGTTATTCGAAACGGAGTGACAAGACTTTCATTGAACAAGTTTGATCTATAATGTCATAAGTAAATCACATGCTATGTCTTGAGAATCTTTGCTTTCATACCTTTATGAAAATAATTTCTGGTGTTAATGGCCATATTGTGGGTTGCAGCTCAAATGTGAAAATATCAAACTAAAAAAGCTTAAGTAAGTGGTTTATGTGCCTTTTAAATAGATGCGCTATCATCATATTTAATGTCCTTTTGTAATTACTTAAAATTGTGTTTGGAAATACCCAGCAGGTTTGAATTGTTAAAAAAAAACAGAACTTAAAAAGTAACAAGGTTTTTGTCTTAATTGAAGTACTATCAGGTTGGTTGTCTTCATAAAAATATCTGTAAAATTGATTCCTTTCTATTTTGTCAGTGTTTTGAATTTTCATTTATTGTGTAATGGTTTCTTATTTCATTGTTAGTGCAGAATTCTGTTAATGAAAAAGTGTTTATGTTGATCTAGAATATCTAAATGATTCTGTTTTCCCTCATGTTGCAGAACGATTCAATACGTACGTGACCTTGAAACTGCAGAATGTCAAATCCACGACTATCCAAGTAAAGGGAAACAATCCCTGCTGGGAGCAGGATTTCATGTTGTAAGTATACTATTGACTCTCAGTAAAGCCATCTCTGGGGTTGTCCTAGATTTTAACTCAATTTCCAAAAAAAAAATGTGTGCTTGCTTCAGACGCCTGCTCATTGCACTAGTTTCTCTTAATTAAATGACCCTAACTTTTGAAACTTTAAACGACCCATTTTATAGTTTTCAAGTAGATTGGAACAATCAGGGTGGAGTTCCTTGTTTCAGGACTCTAAACAATGGGGTGATGGGTATAAACTAGAACAATCAGGTTAGATCTAGTGCTAACAAACCTGATACCAAGGAGAGAACAAGTGAAGTAGTGATGACCAAGCTCCAAACAGGTAATGCATTATAAAAGATGGAATGATAAATGTGTGTACTTCTTGTTCCATTGGTGTAACAGCTGCAATGTTGAGCATTGCTTTAGAAAAAGCAATGAGAAATTTGTTTCACCCAACACATAATTCCATTGTCAACTAAACTAACAACGATACATTACCGAAAAGCTGATTTAGTTACCAGAAAGAAATGTAATGCATTTTCGGCCGTTTAATGTGATTCACATTGATAGCAGCTCCTTGACATGGTCCTGGCGTTACTTTGATAATGTTATTTCAACTATTTCCTTGAAAGAAGATCAATTATCAGGCCTTCATTTTGATAACTACTTCAAAGAGTCCTAAAAGATTATGTATGTGATTTTCGCATGCTGCCAATTTGTTGTGGAAGTGTGGATCTGCACCACTTTGTGTGGGCACAATGGAGCCACTAGTTACTGGTAGGATTTCGCATAATCATTGGATATTTTACAACTATCTTGATATAGGATTATTTATGGGGGAGGCAAATGTCAGTAAAACAATGGTGTTTGCTGAAATTTTACAGGTTTTAAGCCGAGCACTGGTAATGTAAAAATCATGATTGGTGGTTTGATGGTGCAGTGGATAGGTTTTTTACCAGGAGGTCTGGGGTTCGATTCCTTAACCCGACCTGAGTATCATGAGCATCATGAGCATCAAGCATCATGTAAAGAGTTATGTATGTTAACGTTGTTAAGTATTTCTGATGAGTTAATGAGTTTTACTGGCTAATCATCAGTGGAACAAAGTTGTTATGTTATGAAATACATGTTCTGATTTTGAATCTATTCACAATAAACCTAAAGAAATGTTGTTTCAGAAGATTTTTATTTTCAAAATAATTTTTTCTTGTGGAGATGAAGGAGATTATTCATATCAATTTACCCAATTAAGGATGGAAAATCGGAGATCCGATGCTATCAAACATACTAATGACTTAGACTTCAACTAATGACTTCCGCTACATTATCAATATTGGTAGTGACAGCTTCGATCATTGGTTGTTATTCAGTTGATCGATACCTATTTGTGACGGATTCAGGTTTAGACCCAAATACCTGAACAGCAAAATCTACCTGAATTAAATCGTAATTATACCTAGATTGAGTTTACAGCACATCCTTTGAAATCCAGTCTTTACAATTCTGCCAATCCTTCAGTACAATATTGATGTTTTAGTTTTTACAGATTTTACATAATATACATACACATTCAGCACAATTAACACAAACACTTCCACTCTGATTTATCTGATTTAAAAAAATAAATGTCTTCTAGCCAACCCCCCTCCCCCCCAAAAAAAAACCCCCAACATATTTAAACTGTAATTACTGGAAGGGACGGTTCAGTAGGGGGAGCAATTCTTTAAAATCTTCTTCTTGAACAATACCAGGATTTAGTTACTATTTGGTTTGAAGCATGTTTGGGTGAAGGTGAAATCAATTTTCTAGAAAAAAAGAAAAGATTTATTGTTTTACTAACTTTATTAAAATCAGTAAGAAAATTTTATAAAAAGGCATTTATAAGGTGCTTCGTAGAGTCAATACACAATATGCCTTGGATTATGTTTGTTTTGTTTGCCTAGGCACATTGGAATATGAATATGGCGACAAAGATACCCAAGGCACTGTAATGGCTGTTTTGTGGTTGTCGTTGTCCCACATCAGGAACTGGTGTCAGCTCAGAGTGTATCTCCATTATCACAAATCTATATTTCATTTAATAAAAACATTAATTTGTGAAATCGTGAGCTGGTCTATAAATTGGATTGTGTACATAGCATCCCAGTAATGTAATTAGCTACAGAGTACTTGAGGGAGGCTGCAACACATAGATAACACCAGCATGACATACAGCTAGTATCGGGCATGGACATGACCATGACAACTGGTAACCATAACAACTGGTACCAACAGGGCTCTGTCACAACCGTGACAACTGGTACCAGCTAGACTTTGTCACAACTGTGACAACTGGTACCAGCTAGACTTTTTCAGAACCGTGACAACTGGTACCAGCTAGACTTTTTCACAACCATGACAACTGGTACCAGCTAGACTTTATCACAACCATGACAACTGGTAACCATGACAACTGGTACCAACCAGACTTTGTCACAACCATGACAGCTGGTACCAGCTAGACTTTGTCACAACCATGACAACTGGTACCAGCTAGACTTTGTCACAACCATGACAACTGGTAACCATAACAACTGGTACCAACAGGGCTTTGTCACAACCATGACAACTGGTACCATCTAGACTTTGTCACAACCATGACAACTGGTACCAGCTAGACTTTGTCACAACCATGACAACTGGTACTAGCTAGACTTTGTCACAACCATGACAACTGGTACCAGCTAGACTTTGTCACAACCATGACAACTGGTACCAGCTAGACTTTGTCACAACCATGACAACTGGTACCAGCTAGACTTTGTCACAACCATGACAACTGGTACCAGCTAGACTTTGTCACAACCATGACAACTGCAGTGCTCCAGTTAAGCTGTGTACACACATTTTATGCATTGCTTTCAAGTAATTACATGACAATTTAATATCCTTAATTCTAAGTAACAATCATCGTATACATGCATCAATTCTGTTTTGGTTAGGCCTAGAACATTAAATAGATAAACTTTGTTTATTTTACAACAATTATAAAACAAATTATACAACTTACCGTAAGTTTGTGCATTTAGTGTGCATGTACTTTTTGGGGTCCAAAAATTGAAAACAAATAAAAAAATAAAATGAAAAAAAAATCTTGGAAAAATGTCAAGCTAGAGTGATAGTACCAATCAGGTAGGTCTCCAATGAAGGTTAATTACACAAACATACAATCAGGTAGGTCACCAATGAAGGTTAATTACACAAACATACAATCAGGTAGGTCACCAATGAAGGTTAATTACATAAACATACAATCAGGTAGGTCACCAATGAAGGTTAATTACACAAACATACAATCAGGTAGGTCACCAATGAAGGTTAATTACACAAACATACAATCAGGTAGGTCTCCAATGAAGGTTAATTACACAAACATACAATCAGGTAGGTCACCAACGAAGGTTAATTACACAAACATACAATCAGGTAGGTCACCAATGAAGGTTAATTACACAAACATACAATCAGGTAGGTCACCAATGAAGGTTAATTACACAAACATACAATCAGGTAGGTCACCAATGAAGGTTAATTACACAAACATACAATCAGGTAGGTCACCAGTGAAGGTTAATTACACAAACATACAATCAGGTAGGTCACCAATGAAGGTTAATTACACAAACATACAATCAGTTAGGTCACCAATGAAGGTTAATTACACAAACATACAATCAGGTAGGTCACCAATGAAGGTTAATTACACAAACATACAATCAGGTAGGTCACCAATGAAGGTTAATTACACAAACATACAATCTGGTAGGTCACCAATGAAGGTTAATTACACAAACATACAATCTGGTAGGTCACCAATAAAGGTTAATTAAACAAACATATTTGAATAAATGCTAAGAAAACATAACACAATGCCTTGTTAATTATAGGCCTGAAGTTCTGTTGACACCTGTGAGATAATTGAAATATAACGATGTTGTCACCGCAATATCCTTCATAAATTATTCAATTAAATCTTGTATAAGACTTAATCTTCCCATTTTCTGTAAAATACACAACTAAGGAGTTTCTGTGCATCTAGATATCAAAAGATTTGGCAGTGTGCTTGCTTACTAAGATAGGTGTACTTAAAAGGAGTTGCTCAAACAGGTGCAAAGAAGACCGCCTACAGTCGAAGCTGCGAGACATCAAAAGCAGAAAACCTTTGAAAAGAAAATATCAGTTCATGTTGGCCTGTTTTGAGTCCCTCAATGATTATTTTGCAAACTTTAACTTTTATTGTTACCAGTTCAATTCCAGATATTCCGTTAACGGTTACATTTTTGTTTACAATTACAATTTTGTTAACGATCACAAAATTATTAACAGTTACAAAGTTGTTAACAGTTACAAAATTGTGATGATTACAATTTTGTTAACGATTACAAAATTGTTTTTGGTTACAAAGTTGTTAACGGTTACAATTTTGTTTATGATTACAATTTTGTTAACGATTTCAATTTTGTTAACGATTACAATTTTGTTAACGATTACAAAGTTTTTTAAGGATTACAAACTTGTTAACGGTTACAAAGTTGTTAAGAACTACAGAGTCGTTAACGGTTACAAAGTTGTAATTAAAGGCTACAAAATGACAAGGTCTTTCCACCTTTATTATTTGTCAACATCAAGCCTGTTTGTTAGCAGAACAGCTCTAGGTCTGCTGCCTCTGTGCAGAAATTGAAGGGGTTATTAAAGAATAGATATGTAGTAGATCTTTTAATAAACTTTGAGACACTCCCATCTTCCACCTGCCTCTACTCCGACATATGATTCTATTGTTCTAGCTCATTATGAGATGTTTGAGAGAGACCTTACAGTGTGTAAGGTACGGAAGCTGTGTCACTAAGTCTATTGTGAGGATTCTATATCACAGTGTCAAAGTCAGCACTGCCAGGGCTTTCACTTCTATCCTGATAATAGGCTACCTATCTCAACGTCTCTTTGAATAGACCAAAAACAAAAAATGTATCCTGTAACATTTTCATGAAATTCAACGATTCTAGAATTTAACAAGGTCATAAGCTCGGGTACAACACATTGTGCCAATTTAATTTCATATATTGATGATAAAAGAGGAGAAAGAACTGCCTGTTTAAAATGTCAGAGTATTGTCTGAGGAGAGGTCACACCAATCAGTACAAAGATTCTGGATCATTTTAGGAACAGGAACATAGCTAACGAACATCAAGTTAGGGACAGGAACAAAGTGTCAGGGAACAAGTTAGTGACAGGAACAAAGTGTCAGGGAACATCAAATTAGGGACAGGAACAAAGTGTCAGGGAACATCAAGTTAGGGACAAGAACACAGGGTCAGGGAACATCAAGTTAGTGACAGGAACAAAGTGTCAGGGAACATCAAGTTAGGGACAGGAACAAAGTGTCAGGGAACATCAAGTTAGGGACAAGAACACAGGGTCAGGGAACATCAAGTTAGTGACAGGAACAAAGTGACAGGTAACATCAAGTTAGTGACAGGAACAAAGTGTCAGGTAACATCAAGTTCGGGACAGGAACAAAGGGTCAGGGAACATCAAGTTAGGGACAGGAACACAGTGACAGGGAACATCAAGTTAGGGACAGGAACACAGGGTCAGGGAACATCAAGTTAGGGACAGGAACAAAGTGACAGGGAACATCAAGTTAGGGACAGGAACACAGGGTCAGGGAACATCAAGTTAGGTAGAGGAACAAAGTGTCAGGGAACATCAAGTTAGGGACAGGAACAAAGTGTCAGGGAACATCAAGTTAGGGACAGGAACAAAGTGTCAGGTAACATCAAGTTAGGAACAGGAACAAAGTGTCAGGGAACATCAAGTTAGGAACAGGAACAAAGTGACAGGTAACATCAAGTTAGGGACAGGAACAAAGTGACAGGTAACATCAAGTTAGGGACAGGAACAAAGTGACAGGTAACATCAAGTTAGGAACAGGAACAAAGTGTCAGGGAACATCAAGTTAGAGACAGGAACAAAGGGTCAGGTAACATCAAGTTAGGAACAGGAACACAGGGTCAGGGAACATCAAGTTAGGGACAGGAACAAAGTGTCAGGGAACATCAAGTTAGGGACAGGAACACAGGGTCAGGGAACATCAAGTTAGGAACAGGAACACAGGGTCAGGGAACATCAAGTTAGGGACAGGAACAAAGTGTCAGGTAACATCAAGTTCGGGACAGGAACACAGGGTCAGGGAACATCAAGTTAGGGACAGGAACACAGGGTCAGGGAACATCAAGTTAGGGACAGGAACACAGGGTCAGGGAACATCAAGTTAGGGACAAGAACAAAGTGTCAGGTAACATCAAGTTAGGGACAGGAACACAGGGTCAGGGAACATCAAGTTAGGGACAAGAACAAAGTGTCAGGTAACATCAAGTTAGGGACAGGAACACAGGGTCAGGGAACATCAAGTTAGGGACAAGAACAAAGTGTCAGGGAACACCAAGTTAGGGAGAGGAACAAAGTGTCAGGGAACATCAAGTTAGGGACAGGAACACAGGGTCAGGTAACATCAAGTTAGGGACAGGAACAAAGGGTCAGGGAACATCAAGTTAGGGACAGGAACACAGGGTCAGGGATTATCAAGTTAGGAACAGGAACACAGTGTCAGGGAACATCAAGTTAGGGATAGGAACAAAGGGTCAGGGAACATCAAGTTAGGGATAGGAACACAGGGTCAGGGAACATCAAGTTAGGGACAGGAACACAGGGTCATGTAACATCAAGTTAGGGACAGGAACAAAGTGTCAGGGAACATCAAGGTAGGGACAGGAACAAAGTGTCAGGTAACATCAAGTTAGGGACAGGAACACAGGGTCAGGTAACATCAAGTTAGGGACAGGAACACAGGGTCAGGTAACATCAAGTTAGGGGCAGGAACACAGGGTCAGGTAACATCAAGTTAGGTAGAGGAACAAAGTGTCAGGTAACATCAAGTTAGGGACAGGAACACAGGGTCAGGTAACATCAAGTTAGGGACAGGAACAAAGGGTCAGGTAACATCAAGTTAGGGACAGGAACACAGGGTCAGGTAACATCAAGTTGGGGACAGGAACACAGGGTCAGGTAACATCAAGTTAGGGACAGGAACAAAGTGTCAGGGAACATCAAGTTAGGGACAGGAACACAGGGTCAGGTAACATCAAGTTCGGGACAGGAACACAGGGTCAGGGAACATCAAGTTAGGGACAGGAACAAAGGGTCAGGTAACATCAAGTTAGAGACAGGAACAAAGTGTCAGGGAACACCAAGTTAGGGACAGGAACAAAGTGTCAGGTAACATCAAGTTAGGGACAGGAACAAAGTGACAGGGAACATCAAGTTAGGGACAGGAACAAAGTGTCAGGGAACATTAAGTTAGTGACAGGAACAAAGTGACAGGTAACATCAAGTTAGGGACAGGAACAAAGTGTCAGGGAACATCAAGTTAGGGACAGGAACAAAGTACCAGGTAACATCAAGTTAGGGACAGGAACACAGGGTCAGGGAACATCAAGTTAGGGACAGGAACAAAGTGTCAGGGAACATCAAGTTAGGGACAGGAACACAGGGTCAGGGAACATCAAGTTAGGGACAGGAACAAAGTGTCAGGGAACCTTTATAATCTTTTTTGGCATTTTGTTGAACATTGAGGACAGTAATCAATTTTGTAAGAAAGTTTAGTTGATCATCATTAGTGAAAAAGGGTTCAAGGTTGTTTAGTAGTTCTTGAACATTATTTCCCCAACAATTAGTGTCAGATTGAAAATTTAGATGCAATTTTCTTTGTAAAACCCATCCATCTACCAAAGTGTCTTGCATTAGTTAAAAGTTTTGTGAAATTTGTTGAAAGTATTAGGGACACATTTTTAGAGGGGGAATTTTGTCACTGGGGAGGAGAGGGGGAGAGGAGAGGGGGAGAGGAGAGGGGGAGAGGAGAGGGGGAGAGGAGAGGGGGAGAGGAGAGGGGGAGTTCTGTCACTGGGGAGGAGAGGGGGAGTTCTGTCACTGGGGGTGGGGAGGGGAAGTTTTGTCACTGGGAAGGAGAGGGGGGAGTTCTGTCACTGGGGAGGAAAGGGGGAGTTCTGTCACTGGGGAGGAGAAGGGGAGTTCTGTCACTGGGGAGGAGAGGGGGAGTTCTGTCACTGGGGAGGAGAGGGGGGGTTCTGTCACTGGGGAGGAGAGGGGGAGTTCTGTCACTGGGGAGGAGAGGGGGAGTTCTGTCACTGGGGAGGAGAGGGGGGGTTCTGTCACTGGGGAGGAGAGGGGGAGTTCTGTCACTGGGGAGGAGAGGGGGAGTTCTGTCACTGGGGAGGAGAGGGGGAGTTCTGTCACTGGGGAGGAGAGGGGGAGTTCTGTCACTGGGGAGTTATGTCACTGGGGAGGAGAGGGGAAGTTCTGTCTCTGGGGAGGAGAGGGGGAGTTCTGTCACTGGGGAGGAGAGGGGGAGTTCTGTCACTGGGGAGGAGAGGGGGAGTTCTGTCACTGGAGAGGAGAGGGGGAGTTCTGTCACTGGGGAGGAGAGGGGGAGTTCTGTCGCTGGGGATGGGGAGGGGAAGTTTTGTCACTGGGGAGGAGAGGGGGTGCTCTGTCACTGGAGAGGGGAGGGGGAGTTCTGTCGCTGGGGGTGGGGAGGGGAAGTTTTGTCACTGGGGAGGAGACGGGGGGTTCTGTCACTGGGGAGGAGAGGGGGGGTTCTGTCACTGGGGAGGAGAGGGGGAGTTCTGTCACTGGGGAGGAGAGGGGGAGTTCTGTCACTGGGGAGGAGAGTGGGAGTTCTGCCACCGGGGGGTGGGGAGTGGAAGTTCTGTCACTGGGGAGGAGAGGGGGAGTTCTGTCACTGGGGAGGAGAGGGGGAGTTCTGTCACTTGGGAGGAGAGGGGAAGTTCTGTCACTGGGGAGGAGAGGGGGAGTTCTGTCACTGGGGAGGAGAGGGGGAGTTCTGTCACTGGGGAGGAGAGGGGGAGTTCTGTCACTGGGGAGGAGAGGGGGAGTTCTGTCACTGGGGGTGGGGAGGGGAAGTTTTGTCACTGGGGAGGAGAGGGGGAGCTCTATCACTGGGGAGGAGAGGGGGAGTTCTGTCACTGGGGAGGAGAGGGGGAGTTCTGTCACTGGGGAAGAGAGGGGGAGTTCTGCCATTGGGGAGGAGAGGGGGAGTTCTGTCACTGGGGAGGAGAGGGGGAGTTCTGTCACTGGGGAGGAGAGGGGGAGTTCTGTCACTGGGGAGGAGAGGGGGAGTTCTGTCACTGGGGGTGGGGAGGGGAAGTTTTGTCACTGGGGAGGAGAGGGGGAGTTCTGTCACTAGGGGTGGGGAGGGGAAGTTTTGTCACTGGGGAGGAGAGGGGGAGTTCTGTCACTGGGGATGGGGAGGGGAAGTTTTGTCACTGGGGAGGAGAGGGGGAGTTCTGTCACTGGGGGTGGGGAGGGGAAGTTTTGTCACTGGGGAGGAGAGGGGGAGTTCTGTCACTGGGGGTGGGGAGGGGAAGTTTTGTCACTGGGGAGGAGAGGGGGAGTTCTGTCACTGGGGATGGGGAGGGGAAGTTTTGTCACTGGGGAAGAGAGGGGGAGTTCTGTCACTGGGGAGGAGAGGGGGAGTTCTGTCACTGGGGAGGAGAGGGGGAGTTCTGTCACTGGGGAGGAGAGGGGGAGCTCTATCACTGGGGAGGAGAGGGGGAGTTCTGTCACTGGGGGTGGGGAGGGGAAGTTTTGTCACTGGGGAGGAGAGGGGGAGCTCTATAACTGGGGAGGAGAGGGGGAGTTCTGTCACTGGGGAGGAGAGGGGGAGTTCTGTCACTTGGGAGGAGAGGGGGAGTTCTGTCACTGGGGAGGAGAGGGGGAGTTCTGTCACTGGGGAGGAGAGTGGGAGTTCTGCCACTGGGGGGTGGGGAGTGGAAGTTCTGTCACTGGGGAAGAGAGGGGGAGTTCTGTCACTGGGGAGGAGAGGGGGAGTTCTGTCACTGGGGAGGAGAGGGGGAGTTCTGTCACTGGGGAGGAGAGGGGGAGTTCTGTCACTAGGGAGGAGAGGGGGAGTTCTGTCACTGGGGAGGAGAGGGGGAGTTCTATCACTGGGGAGGAGAGGGGGAGCTCTATCACTGGGGAGGAGAGGGGGAGTTCTGTCACTGGGGGTGGGGAGGGGAAGTTTTGTCACTCGGGAGGAGAGGGGGAGCTCTATCACTGGGGAGGAGAGGGGGAGTTCTGTCACTGGGGAGGAGAGTGGGAGTTCTGTCACTGGGGAGGAAAGGGGGAGTTCTGTCACTGGGGAGGAGAGGGGGAGTTCTGTCACTGGGGAGGAGAGGGGGAGTTCTATCACTGGGGAGGAGAGGGGGAGTTCTGTCACTGGGGAGGAGAGGGGGAGTTCTGTCACTGGGGAGGAGAGGGGGAGTTCTGTCACTGGGGAGGAGAGGGGGAGTTCTGTCACTGGGGAGGAGAGGGGGAGTTCTGTCACTTGGGAGGAGAGGTGCTGTCACTGGGGGGGGGGGGGGGGGTCTGTCACTGGGGAGGAGAGGGGAGTTCTGTCACTGGGGAGGAGAGGGGGAGTTCTGTCACTGGGGAGGAGAGGGGGAGTTTTGTCACTGGGGAGGAGAGGGGGTGCTCTGTCACTGGAGAGGGGAGGGGGAGTTCTGTCGCTGGGGGTGGGGAGGGGAAGTTTTGTCACTGGGGAGGAGAGGGGGGGTTCTGTCACTGGGGAGGAGAGGGGGGGTTCTGTCACTGGGGAGGAGAGGGGGAGTTCTGTCACTGGGGAGGAGAGGGGGAGTTCTGTCACTGGGGAGGAGAGTGGGAGTTCTGCCACCGGGGGGTGGGGAGCGGAAGTTCTGTCACTGGGGAGGAGAGGGGGAGTTCTGTCACTGGGGAGGAGAGGGGGAGTTCTGTCACTGGGGAGGAGAGGGGGAGCTCTATAACTGGGGAGGAGAGGGGGAGTTCTGTCACTGGGGAGGAGAGGGGGAGTTCTGTCACTTGGGAGGAGAGGGGGAGTTCTGTCACTGGGGAGGAGAGGGGGAGTTCTGTCACTGGGGAGGAGAGTGGGAGTTCTGCCACTGGGGGGTGGGGAGTGGAAGTTCTGTCACTGGGGAAGAGAGGGGGAGTTCTGTCACTGGGGAGGAGAGGGGGAGTTCTGTCACTGGGGAGGAGAGGGGGAGTTCTGTCACTGGGGAGGAGAGGGGGAGTTCTGTCACTAGGGAGGAGAGGGGGAGTTCTGTCACTGGGGAGGAGAGGGGGAGTTCTATCACTGGGGAGGAGAGGGGGAGCTCTATCACTGGGGAGGAGAGGGGGAGTTCTGTCACTGGGGGTGGGGAGGGGAAGTTTTGTCACTCGGGAGGAGAGGGGGAGCTCTATCACTGGGGAGGAGAGGGGGAGTTCTGTCACTGGGGAGGAGAGTGGGAGTTCTGTCACTGGGGAGGAAAGGGGGAGTTCTGTCACTGGGGAGGAGAGGGGGAGTTCTGTCACTGGGGAGGAGAGGGGGAGTTCTATCACTGGGGAGGAGAGGGGGAGTTCTGTCACTGGGGAGGAGAGGGGGAGTTCTGTCACTGGGGAGGAGAGGGGGAGTTCTGTCACTGGGGAGGAGAGGGGGAGTTCTGTCACTGGGGAGGAGAGGGGGAGTTCTGTCACTTGGGAGGAGAGGTGCTGTCACTGGGGGGGGGGGGGGGGGTCTGTCACTGGGGAGGAGAGGGGAGTTCTGTCACTGGGGAGGAGAGGGGGAGTTCTGTCACTGGGGAGGAGAGGGGGAGTTTTGTCACTGGGGAGGAGAGGGGGTGCTCTGTCACTGGAGAGGGGAGGGGGAGTTCTGTCGCTGGGGGTGGGGAGGGGAAGTTTTGTCACTGGGGAGGAGAGGGGGGGTTCTGTCACTGGGGAGGAGAGGGGGGGTTCTGTCACTGGGGAGGAGAGGGGGAGTTCTGTCACTGGGGAGGAGAGGGGGAGTTCTGTCACTGGGGAGGAGAGTGGGAGTTCTGCCACCGGGGGGTGGGGAGCGGAAGTTCTGTCACTGGGGAGGAGAGGGGGAGTTCTGTCACTGGGGAGGAGAGGGGGAGTTCTGTCACTTGGGAGGAGAGGGGAAGTTCTGTCACTGGGGAGGAGAGGGGGAGTTCTGTCACTGGGGAGGAGAGGGGGAGTTCTGTCACTGGGGAGGAGAGGGGGAGTTCTGTCACTGGGGAGGAGAGGGGGAGTTCTGTCACTGGGGGTGGGGAGGGGAAGTTTTGTCACTGGGGAGGAGAGGGGGAGCTCTATCACTGGGGAGGAGAGGGGGAGTTCTGTCACTGGGGAGGAGAGGGGGAGTTCTGCCATTGGGGAGGAGAGGGGGAGTTCTGTCACTGGGGAGGAGAGGGGGAGTTCTGTCACTGGGGAGGAGAGGGGGAGTTCTGTCACTGGGGAGGAGAGGGGGAGTTCTGTCACTGGGGAGGAGAGGGGGAGTTCTGTCACTAGGGGTGGGGAGGGGAAGTTTTGTCACTGGGGAGGAGAGGGGGAGTTCTGTCACTGGGGATGGGGAGTGGAAGTTTTGTCACTGGGGAGGAGAGGGGGAGTTCTGTCACTGGGGGTGGGGAGGGGAAGTTTTGTCACTGGGGAGGAGAGGGGGAGTTCTGTCACTGGGGGTGGGGAGGGGAAGTTTTGTCACTGGGGAGGAGAGGGGGAGTTCTGTCACTGGGGGTGGGGAGGGGAAGTTTTGTCACTGGGGAGGAGAGGGGGAGTTCTGTCACTGGGGATGGGGAGGGGAAGTTTTGTCACTGGGGAAGAGAGGGGGAGTTCTGTCACTGGGGAGGAGAGGGGGAGTTCTGTCACTGGGGAGGAGAGGGGGAGTTCTGTCACTGGGGAGGAGAGGGGGAGCTCTATCACTGGGGAGGAGAGGGGGAGTTCTGTCACTGGGGGTGGGGAGGGGAAGTTTTGTCACTGGGGAGGAGAGGGGGAGCTCTATAACTGGGGAGGAGAGGGGGAGTTCTGTCACTGGGGAGGAGAGGGGGAGTTCTGTCACTTGGGAGGAGAGGGGGAGTTCTGTCACTGGGGAGGAGAGGGGGAGTTCTGTCACTGGGGAGGAGAGTGGGAGTTCTGCCACTGGGGGGTGGGGAGTGGAAGTTCTGTCACTGGGGAGGAGAGGGGGAGTTCTATCACTGGGGAGGAGAGGGGGAGTTCTGTCACTGGGGAGGAGAGGGGGAGTTCTGTCACTGGGGAGGAGAGGGGGAGTTCTGTCACTGGGGAGGAGAGGGGGAGTTCTGTCACTGGGGAGGAGAGGGGGAGTTCTGTCACTTGGGAGGAGAGGTGCTGTCACTGGGGGGGGGGGGGGTCTGTCACTGGGGAGGAGAGGGGAGTTCTGTCACTGGGGAGGAGAGGGGGAGTTCTGTCACTGGGGAGGAGAGGGGGAGTTCTGTCACTGGGGAGGATATGGGGAGTTCTGTCACTGGGGAGGAAAGGTGCTATCACTGGGGGGGGGGGGTCTGTCACTGGGCAGGGGGGGGACTTACTGGGGAGGAGGGATTGGGAGGGGTGCTGTCACTGGAGAGGGAGTGCTGTTACTGGGGAGGAGGGGGTTGGAAGGATACTGTCACTGGAGAGGAGGAGTTGGAAGGGTACTGTCATTGGGGAGGAAGGATTGGGAGGGGGTACTGTCACTGGGGGGAGGGACAGAGAATGGGTGCTGTCACTGGGGAGGAGGGGCAGAGAAGGGGTGCTGTCACTGGGGAGGAGAGGCAGGGAAGGGGTGCTGTCACTGGGGAGGAGGGGCAGAGAATGGGGTGCTGTCACTGGGGGGAGGGACAGAGAAGGGGTGCTGTCACTTGGGAGGAGGGGCAGAGAAGGGGTGCTGTCACTTGGGAGGAGGGGCAGAGAAGGGGTGCTGTCACTGGGGAGGAGGGGCAGAGAAGGGGTGCTGTCACTGGGGAGGAGGGGCAGAGAAGGGGTGCTGTCACTGGGGAGGAGGGGCAGAGAAGGGGTGCTGTCACTGGGGGGTGGAGGTGGAAGAGGGGTGCTGTCACTGGGAAGGAGGGGTTGGAAGGGGGTGCTGTCACTGGGGGGTAGAGGTGGAAGAGGGGTGCTGTCACTGGGAAGGTGTGGGAGGGAGGTAAAGCTGGAGGTATGCCTATGAGGAGCTGCCATTGAGGGTGTTGATTTATTGCTCTAGCAGGAAGTTGATTGCTGAGGTAACAACCTCTGCATCAATCATATCATATTATTGAGTGCTTTTGAAGATTACAAGGAAAAAGTTGCGTACCAAGGATGTAATTATATTCTATAATGTTTAAAAGTCTAATAATGATGTCACAGAGCTTATGAAAAGAAATTTCACTTCCAAGGTTCATGGTTTTAAGATAAAAATCCAATTTTCCCACCATCAGTAATGGGGCTGTAGGTTTGTCGGACATGTAATGAGTTTCTAATAGGATCCTGGTTTGGTTTCCACTAGCATTTGAAAAAAAAGATTTGACAATTCTGTTGTGCCAGAGATGGAAGGGATGTAACTCTGGGTTGCTATTCTGTGTATTGGCTGTACCATTACAGTCTGGGTAAGCTTGTAGCTCTGTGGGGCAAAATTCAATGATTGATTTTTATTTGTTCGGTGCACACATACTATATGATAATGGGAAATAAACAGCCAGATGTGATTCAGGATTTGTTTCGTGCATGTAATTGTACCCAATTCATGGCAGTAAATTTTTGCAATCTAAAAATAAGCAGTTACTATAATTTTTCAGGTTCATACATGGGTATGATAGAATTTGATATTCCCGAATAAGTACTTTTATAGGTTTCCTTACTCATGACTCTTTATGACCTTCTACTGGTCGCTATCAGATCCTACACACGATAGTAATAGTGAGGATCTGTATTTTAATCTAATTGGGTTACCCGCTAGTGAGTTAATCTGGATGTGATTTCATTGGTCTATTATTTACTTCTGATGTCGCATAACAATGCTTTGCGATGTCATCTGATCACAGTCAGTCGGTATCTACTGTAGCAGACTGACCAGAGCCCCCTAGATGGTCAGTGTCTACTGTACCAGACTGACCAGAGCCTCTAGATGGTCAGTATCTACTGTAGCATATTGACCAGAGCCCCCTAAATGGTCAGTATCTTGTGTAGCATACTAACCAGAGCCCTCTAGATGGTCAGTATCTTGTGTAGCATATTGACCAGAGCCCCCTAAATGGTCAGTAACTTGTGTAGCATACTGACCAGAGCCCCCTTAATGGTCAGTATTTACTAAATACAGTATTTATGTTATAAAATCAAACTCATGTGCTTGGTAACGTTGTCCTTATATTGAAACTGCCATCTTGCAGAAATTTTGGTTGCTATGGTAACCAGGTCAAAATACCTGAATTCTGGTGGAATAATAATTAAATCTTCTATTGATACAGAGTGACATATTTACAATATGGCCCTGATACACAATATATACATAGACAAATACACAGAATACAAACACATAGATAAAACACAGATTTGCACATTTACATATTTGAAAATAGCTACTGGTCGGAACACATGGCTTTGGGGGTAACTTAGATAGCTTTTTTAAGAGAGACTTTTTAAAAGACTCCACGGTTGATAAAACATGCAGTGAACTGTCTTGGTTGTTCCATAAAACACTGCTGCGTAGATAAAACACCTCATATGGAACACTAATTTGTCAGCGTACCTCCATCTAAACCTATAAACCAATCTCAATGGAACTACACAGAAATTTAAGGGACTGTGTAGATATGCATGCATTTTTTTTTTCTAATAGAAAGCTAGATTACCGTGGTAACTTGGCCATATTTACACAGGTTTTTGTTGAAACTTTTGACTAGACAACTCCTCCTAACCAGTGAACAAAATTCAATGAAGTTTCACATGAATGTTATGGACCATGAGTACATATGTATGCAGATTACTTTTTGCAGAATTTTGGTTGCCATGGTACCCAGGTCACTATAAACAGGATTTTTTTGGAATAATATGTTCCTAAACCTGTGAACCAATTTCCATGAATTACAAAGGGATGATGTGTGGATTTATCTGCACATTAAAATGTGTTCGTCATCAATATTGCCTTTATTTATTGTAAAGATGGGAGGTGGGGGTATAAGTTAGCAATTGGCTTACAGTTCTAGGTTATATTTGTGCAATTGATGTGCATATTTACAAAAATAAAATGAATTTGAAATTTTGTAAATACAGCTTTTAGATTTCTACATTAAGGAAGCGGTTGACATAAGATTTGTGGCTGGTGCATTACTCCTATTTGGATCTTGTCCAGGAAGATGATAACATGTTTGTCACTTTATTTTGTCGGCTTTATTTTACAGTGAGACGATGCGGCTTGACACAGGTCTAATTGTGGAAGTCTGGAACAAAGGCATGCTGTGGGATAAACTTTTAGGTCTACACTGGCTACCCCTCCGCAAGATCCATCACTCGAATACGGTACGTAAAAACTGTAAGGTCTATACTAGTTACCCCTCGGCAAGATCCATCACTCGAATACGGTACGTAAAAACTGTAAGGTCTATACTAGTTACCCCTCAGCAAGATCCATCACTCGAATACCGTACGTAAAAACTGTAAGGTCTATTACTAGTTACCGCTCAGCAAGATCCATCACTCGAATACGGTACGTAAAAACTGTAAGGTCTATACTAGTTACCGCTCAGCAAGATCAACACTCGGATACCGTACGTAAAAGCTGTAAGGTCTATACTAGTTAGCCCTCGGCAAGATCCATCACTCGAATACCGTACATAAAAACTGTAAGGTCTATTACTAGTTACCCCTCGGCAGGATCCATCACTCGAATATGGTACGTAAAAACTTTAAGGTCTATTACTAGTTAACCCTCGGCAAGATCCATC
This sequence comes from Mimachlamys varia, assembly GCA_947623455.1. Taxonomy (NCBI): domain Eukaryota; kingdom Metazoa; phylum Mollusca; class Bivalvia; order Pectinida; family Pectinidae; genus Mimachlamys; species Mimachlamys varia. The sequence continues at coordinate 50,284,214 of OX392535.1, forward strand.
ACTCGAATACTGTACACAAAAACTGTAAGGTCTAGACTAGTTACCCCACGGCAAGATCCATTACTCGAATACTGTACGTAAAAACTGTAAGGTCTATACTAGTTACCGCTCAGCAAGATCCATCACTCGGATACCGTACGTAACAGCGGTAAGGTCTATACTAGTTAGCCCTCGGCAAGATCCATCACTCGAATATGGTACATAAAAACTTTAAGGTCTATTACTAGTAAGCCCTCGGCAAGATCCATCACTCGAATACTGTAAGTAAAAGCTGTAAGGTCAATACTAGTTACCGCTCAGCAAGATCCATCACTCGAATACCGTACGTAAAAACTGTAAGGTCTATTACTAGTTAGCCCTTGGCAAGATCCATCACTCGAATACCGTACATAAAAACTGTAAGGTTATACTTATCTAGTTACCCTCGGCAAGATCCATCACTCGAATACCGTACGTAAAAACTGTAAGGTCAATTCTAGTAATACCTCGGCAAGATCCATCACTCGAATACTGTACGTAAAAGCTGTAAGATTTTTGGACCATTTCCTAAACCTTAACTACATAATTTTTTTACAGAGCTTAACTGTGTGGTAAAGTTAAACCACTCTAATATCCCCAAATATTTATAGTCTACACTGACATTCACTCGATAACCGAGTTATCTTGTAGTTAACCCCCTATAACCTAAACAAAATAGAAAGTTAATCCTTAAATAAAACTGTTAAGTGTATACTGGTTACCCCCCACTCTCCACTCAAAAGTACTGTTTAGATCCCCAGCAACATCCAATTCTGTGTACTGTACGTCATTGAAATCTCTAGTATGGCATTAAATGATGGGTAATTAAAACATACAATGTATTAAGAATTTCTATAAACAAAGGATGTATTTATAGGTTTATTTGTATGGATTATCTCCCTTAATACACAAAACACTCCTCCTCCATACCATTACCTTATCCTTGCCCTCTCCTATCATCCCATTCCCACCCTTCTCCTTCTCCATACCATTACCTTATCCTTGCCCTCTCCTATCATCCCATTCCCACCCTTCTCCTTCTCCATACCATTACCTTATCCTTGCCCTCTCCTATCATCCCATTCCCACACTTCTCCCTCCCCATACCATTACCTTATCCTTGCCCTCTCCTATCATCCCATTCCCACCCTTCTCCTCCTCCATACCATTACCTTATCCTTGCCCTCTCCTATCATCCCATTCCCACCCTTCTCCTCCTCCATGCCATTACCTTAGCCTTGCCCTCTCCTATCATCCCATTCCCACCCTTCTCCTCCTCCATACCATTACCTTATCCTTGCCCTCTCCTATCATCCCATTCCCACCCTCCTCCTCCTCCATACCATTACCTTAGCCTTGCCCTCTCCTATCATCCCATTCCCACCCTTCTCCTCCTCCATACCATTACCTTATCCTTGCCCTCTCCTATCATTCCATTCCCACCCTTCTCCTCCTCCATACCATTACCTTATCCTTGCCCTCTCCTATCATCCCATTCCCACCCTTCTCCTCCTCCATACCATTACCTTAGCCTTGCCCTCTCCTATCATCCCATTCCCACCCTTCTCCTCCATACCATTACCTTAGCCTTGCCCTCTCCTATCATCCCATTCCCACCCTTCTCCTCCATACCATTACCTTATCCTTGCCCTCTCCTATCATCCCATTCTCACCCTTCTCCATACCATTACCTTAGCCCTGCCCTCTCCTATCATCCCATTCCCACCCTTCTCCTTCTCCATACCATTACCTTAGCCTTGCCCTCTCCTATCATCCCATTCCCACCCTTCTCCCTCCCCATACCATTACCTTATCCTTGCCCTCTCCTATCATCCCATTCCCACCCTTCTCCTTCTCCATACCAGTACCTTAGCCTTGCCCTCTCCTATCATCCCATTCCCACCCTTCTCCCTCCCCATACCATTACCTTATCCTTGCCCTCTCCTATCTTCCCTTTCCCACCCTTCTCCTCCTCCATACCATTACCTTATCCTTGCCCTCTCCTATCATCCCATTCCCACCCTTCTCCTCCTCCATACCATTACCTTAGCCTTGCCCTCTCCTATCATCCCATTCCCACCCTTCTCCTCCATACCATTACCTTAGCCTTGCCCTCTCCTATCATCCCATTCCCACCCTTCTCCTCCATACCATTACCTTATCCTTGCCCTCTCCTATCATCCCATTCTCACCCTTCTCCATACCATTACCTTAGCCCTGCCCTCTCCTATCATCCCATTCCCACCCTTCTCCTTCTCCATACCATTACCTTAGCCTTGCCCTCTCCTATCATCCCATTCCCACCCTTCTCCCTCCCCATACCATTACCTTATCCTTGCCCTCTCCTATCATCCCATTCCCACCCTTCTCCTTCTCCATACCAGTACCTTAGCCTTGCCCTCTCCTATCATCCCATTCCCACCCTTCTCCCTCCCCATACCATTACCTTATCCTTGCCCTCTCCTATCATCCCATTCCCACCCTTCTCCTCCTCCATACCATTACCTTATCCTTGCCCTCTCCTATCATCCCATTCCCACCCTTCTCCTCCTCCATACCAGTACCTTAGCCTTGCCCTCTCCTATCATCCCATTCCCACCCTTCTCCTTCTCCATACCATTACCTTATCCTTGCCCTCTCCTATCATCTCATTCCCACCCTTCTCCTCCTCCATACCATTACCTTGTCCTTGCCCTCTCCTATCATCCCATTCCCACCCTTCTCCTTCTCCATACCATTACCTTAGCCTTGCCCTCTCCTATCATCTCATTCCCACCCTTCTCCTTCTCCATACCATTACCTTAGCCTTGCCCTCTCCCATCATCCCATTCTCACCCTTCTCCATACCATTACCTTAGCCTTGCCCTCTCCTATCATCCCATTCCCACCCTTCTCCTTCTCCATACCATTACCTTAGCCTTGCCCTCTCCTATCATCCCATTCCCATCCTTCTCCTTCTCCATACCTTTACCTTAGCCTTGCTCTGCCTCCTCCCAAACTCAATTGCCTTCACTTCGTTTCACCTCCCTTTCCTGTTGCCTTCCACTACCTTATCCGCTTATCCCTTGATCTTGTCTTCCTTTGCCCTCTCTCTTTTAGATCTCTTCACCCTCCTTCCCTTGTTCATTCTCTCCTTTTTCCCTCTGTGTCATCTATCACACTCTACCCAACCCTCCCACTCTACCCCACCCTCCCACTCTACCCCACCCTCCCACTCTACCCCATCCTCCCACTCTACCCCCACCCTCCAACTCTACCCCCACCCTCCCACTCTACCCCACCCTCCCACTCTACCCCCACCCTCCCCCACCCTCCCACTCTACCCCACCCTCCCACTCTACCTCGCCCTCCCACTCTACCCCACCCTCCCACTCTACCCCACCCTCACACTCTACCCCACCCTCCCACTCTACCCCCACCCTCCAACTCTACCTCACCCTCCCACTCTACCCCACCCTCCCATTCTACCCCAACCTCTCACTCTACCCCACCCTCCCACTCTACCCCAACCCTTCCACTCTACCTCACCCTCCCACTCTACCTCACCCTCCCACTCTACCTCACTCTCCCACTCGACCCCCACCCTCCCACTCTACCCAAACCCTTCCACCCTACTCAACCCACCCACTCTACCCCACCCTCCCACTCTACCTCACCCTTCCACTCTACCCCAACCCTCCCACTCTACCCCAGCCTCCCACTCTACCCCACCCTCCCACTCTACCCCACCCTCCCACTCTATCCCCACCCTCCCACTCTACCCCACCCTCCCACCCTACTCCCTCCCACTCTACCTCACCCTCCCACTCTACCCCACCCTCCCACTCTACCCTACCCTCCAACTCTACCCCCACCCTCCCACTCTACTCACCCTCCCACTCTACCCCAACCCTCCCACTCTACCCAACCCTCCCACTCTACCCCACCCTCCCACTCTACCCAACCCTCCCACTCTACCCAACCCTCAAACTCTACCCCACCCCCTACTCTACCCCCACCCTCCCACTCTAACCCTACCCTCCCACTCTACCTCACCCTCCCGATCTACCCCCACCCTCCCACTCTACCCCCACCCTCCCACTCTACCTCACCTTCCCACTCTACCCCCACCCTCCCACTCTACCCCAACCCTTCCACTCTACCTCACCCTCCCACTCTACCTCACCCTCCCACTCTACCTCACTCTCCCACTCGACCCCCACCCTCCCACTCTACCTCACCCTCCCACTCTACCTCACCCTTCCACTCTACCCCCACCCTCCCACTCTACCCCCACCCTCCCACTCTACCTCACCTTCCCACTCTACCCCCACCCTCCCACTCTACCCCAACCCTTCCACTCTACCCCCACCCTCCCACTCTACCCCCACCCTCCCACTCTACCCCAACCCTCCCACTCTACCCAACCCTCCCACTCTACCCCACCCTCCCACTCTACCCAACCCTCCCACTCTACCCCCGACCTCCCACTTTACCCCAACCCACCCACTATACCCCACCCTCCCACTCTACCCCCACCTTCCATTCTACCCCCACCCTCCCACTCTACCCCACCCTCCCACTCTACCCCGCCCTCCTACTCTACCCCCCTCCCACTCTACCCAACCCTCCCACTCTACCCAACCCTCCCACTCTACCCCAACCCTCCCACTCTACCCCACCCTTCCACTCTACCCCACCCTCTAACTCTACCCCCCCACTCTACCCTCACCCTCCCACTCTACCCCCACCCTCCCACTCTACCTCACCTTCCCACTCGACCCCCACCCTCCCACTCTACCTCACTCTCCCACTCGACCCTCACCCTCCCACTCTACCCCAACCCTTCCACTCTACCTCACCCTCCCACTCTACCTCACCCTCCCACTCTACCTCACTCTCCCACTCGACCCCCATCCTCCCACTCTACCCAAACCCTTCCACTCTACCTCAACCCACCCACTCTACCCCACCCTCCAACTCTACTCCTCCCTCCCACTCTACCTCACCCTTCCACTCTACCCCAACCCTCCCACTCTACCTCAATCTCCCACTAAACCCCACTCTCCAACTCTACCCCACCCTCCCACCCTACTCCCTCCCACTCTACCTCACCCTCCCACTCTACCCCACCCCCCCACTCTACCTTACCCTCCAACTCTACCCCCACCCTCCCACTCTACTCACCCTCCCACTCTACCCCAACCCTCCCACTCTACCCAACCCTCCCACTCTACCCCACCCTCCCACTCTACCCAACCCTCCCACTCTACCCAACCCTCAAACTCTACCCCACCCTCCTACTCTACCCCCACCGTCCCACTCTAACCCCACCCTCCCACTCTACCTCACCCTCCCACTCCACCCCCACCCTCCCACTTTACCCCCACCCTTCCACTCTACCCCCACCCTCCCACTCTACCTCACCCTCCCACTCCACCCCCACCCTCCCACTTTACCCCCACCCTTCCACTCTACCCCCACCCTCCCACTCTACCTCACCCTCCCACTCCACCCCCACCCTCCCACTTTACCCCAACCCTTCCACTCTACCTCACCCTCCCACTCTACCTCACCCTCCCACTCTACCTCACTCTCCCACTCTACCCCCACCCTCCCACTCTACCCCAACCCTCCCACTCTACCCCCGACCTCCCACTTTACCCCAACCCACCCACTATACCCCACCCTCCCACTCTACCCCCACCTTCCACTCTACCCCCACCCTCCCACTCTACCCCACCCTCCCACTCTACCCCGGCCTCCTACTCTACCCCCCTCCCACTCTACCCCCACCCTCCCACTCTACCCCAACCCTCCCACTCTACCCAACCCTCCCACTCTACCCAACCCTCCCACTCTACCCCAACCCTCCCACTCTACCCCACCCTTCCACTCTACCCCACCCTCTAACTCTACCCCCCCACTCTACCCTCACCCTCCCACTCTACCCCACCCTCCCACTCTACCCCACCCTCACACTCTACCCCACCCTCCCATTCTACCCAACACTCCCACTTTACCCCACCCTCCCACTCTACCCAACCCTCCCACTCTACCCCCACCCTCCCACTCTACCCAACCCTCCCACTCTACCCCCACCCTCCAACTCTACCTCATCCTCCCACTCTACCCCACCCTCCCATTCTACCCCACCCTCCCACTCTACCCCACCCTCCCACTCTACCCCAACCCTTCCACTCTACCTCACCCTCCAACTCTACCCCACCCTCCCACTCTACCCCACCCTTCCACTCTACCTCACCCTCCAACTCTACCTCACCCTCCCACTCTACCTTACCCTCCCACTCTACCTCATTCTCCCACTTGACCCCCACCCTCCCACTCTACCAAAACCCTTCCACTCTACCCCAACCCTCCCACTCTACCTCAATCTCCCACTCAACCCCACCCTCCAACTCTACCCCACCCTCCCACCCTACTCCCTCCCACTCTACCTCAACCTCCCACTCTACCCCACCCTCCCACTCTACCCTACCCTCCAACTCTACCCCCACCCTCCCACTCTACCTCACCCTCCCACTCTACCCAAACCCTCCCACTCTACCCAACCCTCCCACTCTACCCCACCCTCCCACTCTACCCCACCCTCCCTCACCCTCCCACTCTACCCCACCTTCCCACTCTACCCAACCCTCCCACTCTATCCCACCCTCCCACTCTACCCCCACCCTCCCACTCTATCCCACCCTCCCACTCTACCCCACCCTCCCACTCTATCCCAACCCTCCCACTCTACCCCCACCCTCCCATTCTACCCCCACCCTCCCACTCTACCCCACCCTCCCACTCTACCCCACCCTCCCACTCTACACCACCCTCCCACTCTACCCCACCCACCCACTCTACCCCACCCTCCCACTCTACCCCACCCTCCCATTCTACCCCACCCTCCCACTCTACCCCACTCTACCCCACCCTCCCACTCTACCCCACCCTTCCACTCTACCCCACCCTCCCACTCTACCCCACTCTACCCCACCCTCCCACTCTACCCCCACCCTTCCACTCTACCCCACCCTCCCACTCTACCCCCACCCTTCCACTCTATCCCACCCTCCCACTCTACCCCACCCTCCCACTCTATCCCCACCCTCCCACTCTACCCCCTCCTACCCTACTCCCTCCCACTTTGCCCCTTTCCATCCTAAACCCTCCCACTTACCCCCTTTTATCCTACTCCCTTCCACTCTATCCCCCTCCCACCACATACAACTGAGAAATCCCTTACCCTCTTCAATGTGTATGAGCCCCGGTTTTTAATTGCTATATATGATGTTGATAAAAAAAATTTCCAAGAAAGACCTGAGGAAAATAAGTTGGGGACCCAGCTCTCGAGGTGTAATATGTTTGTCAAGGGAGTGATAATAACGCCTAATGGATGTTTAGCAACCATTTAACAGGCCGTATATAAAAGATAGATTATAGCTGAATAACCAAAATCATACGCTGGCCAGAAATGAAATTGGTGGTCAAAAGAAGCTTACTTGGAGGCAGAATGACCGGTTGATACAAGTTAATAGGGCATTCGCTTTGTCAATGAGAAATGACTGGTCCGCTAACCAGACCTGTAATGAGAAGTATATTAAGACGTTGGTCTCCGATAGCACTGTGGTGGTGTAGGTAAAAGGAAAATTAATATGTACGTATCCCCAGTAACCCTCCCAGACACTTCTATAACAGCAGGGAAAATCATGTGTGTAAGATATCAAAAATGTTCATGTGAATTGTTGGAAGACTGGTTAGGAAACTTCTATACTGTGATTATCTTCCTTTGTTTTGTGTGACAAGATGTGTATCCTGAGTACATACAGTGTATCATGATTACTCACAGTGTATCCTGAGTACTCACAGTGTATCCTGATTACTCACAGTGTATCCTGAGTACCCACAGTGTATCTTGAGTACTCACAGTGTATCCTGAGTACCCACAGTGTATCCTGAGTACTCACAGTGTATCCTGAGTAATCACAGTGTATTCTGAGTATCCACAGTGTATCATGAGTACCCACAGTGTATCCTGAGTACCCACAGTGTATCCTGAGTACCCATAGTGTATCCTGAATACCCACAGTGTATCCTGAGTACCCACAGTGTATCCTGAGTACCCACAGTATATCCTGAGTACCCACAGTGTATCCTGAGTACTCATAGTATATCCTGAGTACCCAAAGTGTATCCTGAGTACTCACAGTGTATCCTGAGTACCTACAGTGTATCATGAATACCCACAGTGTATCCTTAGTACCCACAGTGTATCCTGAATACCCACAGTGTATCATGAGTACCCACAGTGTATCCTTAGTACCCACAGTGTATCCTGACAACCCACAGTGTATCCTGAGTACTCACAGTTTATCCTGAGTACCTACAGTGTATCCTGAGTACTCACAGTGTATCCTGAGTACTCACAGTGTATCCTGAGTACTCATAGTGTATCATGAGTACCCACAGTGTATCCTGAGTACTCACAGTGTATCCTGAGTACTCAAAGTATATCCTGAGTACCCACAGTGTATCCTGAGTACCCACAGTGTACCCAGAGTGAGTTACACAGGAACGTTTCTATCTACAGCTGTGCTGATTTTATTGTTTGTCTCTATAATTTGCTCCAGAATAGGCCTGTTGTATGAAGGGAAACGCTCACAAGCTTCGGAGTCGGAATATCTTATTTGGATAAAAAGAAAAACAAGGTTCAGTTTTAAGAAATGGAGAGTTTGCTTAAGCAAAACACTTTTGCAAAACATGTGGATTTAAATATTTCATAGCTCAGGAATGATTTGTTCTGATGGAATAATTATGTGACAATTCTATTATGTTCCTAAATTTAAATATTGTTGGATTTAAATTTGGTATGTATGTAGTCTGACTTTACAAAGGCAATGGCAGTATTCATTTTGTGAAAAAACAAAATGGGAGGCATTCAAGATGGCCACAACAGCCTCTGATTGACTGAAAACATATCCTGCATTACCAAATTTTGCAGAACTAATTTTATATGGGGGTGGGGGCATTTATGTCTCTATGTCTCCCAGACATTTCTAGTCCTATTTATATGATAATCTATGTATCTGTTACAGGAAGGAGATGGCTCGTGGCTTTCTATGTACAGTGAACTCATCTTACAAAACGGAGAAGTCGCTGGGACACGGATGAAAACTGGCCATGAAATTCTCATTGATGCTAGATTTGAGCTTCCCTATGGTATGTGTGAGTGTTTTAAATGACTTTTTTCTCTTTTGGGTTTGGGTTGGGGGGTGGTCATCAAGATCTTTACAGAACTGTAACAAGGTATGGTACTGTATTCTTCCTATCACACAATTCACTTCTAAACTTAATGTTGGAAAAAAAGTTAGTGATATATCACTAAATGCATACTTAAGTAATTAAATCTTAGTCACTTGCTATTCAGTAAAATTAATTTTTGAAATCTTTTTGATGTGTAATACAATCAGTGAAAAGAAGAATAAGAAATTTAAAAGACATAACCAAGTCACAAATGTTTAGTGCACCTGCCCCAAGGGGGCAAGTAAGCTTATTTCATGGAGCAGCGTCTGTCATCTGGTCATTAACTGTGAATCCCAATTAGTCATAAATCACACAGCCTAGTTTGGTTTGAAGCATAATTATTTGGATGAAGGAAACCAATTTTGTATAAACAGTGATGCTAACTCTTTGTAGGGGCCTGAGAAGCAGGGCACAGCAGTGGAAATATAGCAATTTTCTTTTAAGTCCTACTTCTTCTGAAGGAATAAAAGGATTTGTGTCTTGGTCTGAAACATCCTTGGGTGAATGGGATTCAATTTCGTATAAATTGTAGGTTTGACCCCCTAGTGTCTGAGGAGCAGGGTCAAATAAGGAAAATGAAGCAAATTCTTCTTTAAAGTTCTTCTACATGTACATAGCCAGAGTAATAGTTCTAGGCCATGAAGTACATGTTCAGAATCTGAAACATTCTTAGAAGAAGGAAAACCTATTTTGTATAAATGGTGAGTCTGACCCCTCAGAAGCCTGAGCTACAAGTCCTAAGAGGGAAAATATACAGTTGTGGGGTCGCATAATGTTACACGATCTGCGGTGTGTGCACAATGTGAGAAAGATAAAAATCTGGGCATGATAAGCTAGATGACAGTCATGGTTGGTGTAAATTGGCTTCACAATGTGTACAGATGTGTGCTTCAATGGTGTTTATAGGTTAGCTATTTGTATAATTCTGATCTTTCTGTCTATTTGAATAACCCACTTTGACCCACTTTCAAGGTCACAGAAGTAAATTGATATAGATCTTTGAATAGCTTCTTCTCTGTAACCAAAATGCCTAAGGTACTGATATTTGACCTGTATTAAGATGAAGGGCTAAAAAATTTGTAAATGAATGACCTTGACCCACTTTCAAGGTTACATGTATGATATGTTGGATTATTTTGGTCTCAAGACACTGACATTTGCCTGTATGTGTTGTGGTTCACTTGTAAAATCAAAAGTTTGAGATTAATAGCAGGTGAGCGATTCAGGCCTACTGGGCCTCTTGTTTAAGGTAATGGTGTATTCATTTGGTTAGTAAAATATGTAGATATATGATTGGTAACAGATGCTCCTAGATGTTAAATGATTATTTCTATCAGTAATCTGATTCAGTCCACTGTGAGTCATGATCTGATGATGTAGTGAGTAATTGGTAGATTCTTTTTAAAAAATGTAATGTCATTTAGTGAGTTTCAGTCTGCATGTTTGGTTGTGTCCTGGTCCCTGGTCTGTCCGTGGTGTGTCCTTAAGCAATTCTTGTTATCACTATTTTTTGGATGGAATGGCCCATTGGTCTCTAGTTGTTGGAACTGGTCAGAAAAATAATTATTGTCATGCATTAATCTTTGATTTGACAATGAAAGTTTGTTATCACCATTTCTTGAGAAATGATAAATCCCTACTAGTCATAAACCACAAAGCAAATTTTGACCAAATTGGTCTAAAACACCCTTAGGTAAAGGGAAATTAGTTTTGTATGAATTGTTTGTCCGAGACCTCCCATCCCATGGGCCTTAGGAGTGTGACCCGATAAGGAAAATGAAGTAAATTCCTTAAGTTTTTCTAAAGGAATGGCAGGATATTGTCCAAAATGTCCATGATGGTTTTGATTCAGGTGAGTGATAAGGCTCTCTGTGCTTCTTGTTGATTTTTGGATTGATCAGAAATTTAAAAAGAAAAAATGGCTGATATCTGGCCATATTAGATTTTGACATTGACAGTTTGTTAACACTGATGTTAGATGTATCACCCCAACTGCTATAGAATAACTTGTACAGTTGTTGCCCTCCCTTGTACTATGGCTGTATATGATGTTAGATGTATCACCCAAACTGCTATAGAGTAACTTGTACAGTTGTTGGCCTTCCCCCTTGTACTATGGCTGTATATGATGTTAGATGTATCACCCAAACTTCTATAGAGTAACTTGTACAGTTGTTGGCCTCCCCCTTGTACTAAGGCTGTATATGATGTTAGATGTATCACCCAAACTGCTATAGAGTAACTTGTACAGTTGTTGGCCTGACCCTTGTACTATGGCTATATATGATATTAGATGTATCACCCAAACTGCTATAGAGTAACTTGTACAGTTGTTGGCCTCCCTTGTACTATGGCTGTATATGATGTTAGATGTATCACCCAAACTGCTATAGAGTAACTTGTACAGTTGTTGGCCTCCCTTGTACTATGGCTGTATATGATGTTAGATGTATCACCCAAACTGCTATAGAATAACTTGTACAGTTGTTGGCCTCCCTTGTACTATGGTTGTATATGATGTTAGATGTATCACCCAAACTGCTATAGAGTAACTTGTACAGTTGTTGGCCTCCCCCCTTGTACTATGGCTGTATATCAGATGTTAGATGTATCACCCAAACTGCTATAGAATAACTTGTACAGTTGTTGGCCTCCCTTGTACTATGGCTGTATATGATGTTAGATGTATCACCCAAACTGCTATAGAGTAACTTGTACAGTTGTTGGCCACCCTTGTACTATGGCTGTATATGATGTTAGATGTATCACCCAAACTGCTATAGAGTAACTTGTACAGTTGTTGGCCTCCCTTGTACTATGGCTGTATATGATGTTAGATGTATCACCCTAACTGCTATAGAATAACTTGTACAGTTGTTGGCCTCCCTTGTACTATGGCTGTATATGATGTTAGATGTATCACCCAAACTGCTATAGAATAACTTGTACAGTTGTTGGCCTACCTTGTACTATGGCTGTATATGATGTTAGATGTATCACCCAAACTGCTATAGAGTAACTTGTACAGTTGTTGGCCTCCCTTGTACTATGGTTGTATATGTTGTAAGATGTATCACCCAAACTGCTATAGAGTAACTTGTACAGTTGTTGGCCTGACCCTTGTACTATGGCTGTATATGATGTTAGATGTATCACCCAAACTGCTATAGAATAACTTGTACAGTTGTTGCCCTCCCTTGTACTATGGCTGTATATGATGTTAGATGTATCACCCAAACTGCTATAGAGTAACTTGTACAGTTGTTGCCCTCCCTTGTACTATGGCTGTATATGATATTAGATGTATCACCCAAACTGCTATAGAGTAACTTGTACAGTTGTTGGCCTGACCCTTGTACTATGGCTATATATGATATTAGATGTATCACCCAAACTGCTATAGAGTAACTTGTACAGTTGTTGGCCTCCCTTGTACTATGGCTGTATATGATGTTAGATGTATCACCCAAACTGCTATAGAGTAACTTGTACAGTTGTTGCCCTCCCTTGTACTATGGCTGTATATGATATTAGATGTATCACCCAAACTGCTATAGAGTAACTTGTACAGTTGTTGGCCTCCCTTGTACTATGGCTGTATATGATGTTAGATGTATCACCCAAACTGCTATAGAATAACTTGTATAGTTGTTGGACTCCCTTATACTATGGCTGTAAATCAGATGTTAGATGTATCACCCAAACTGCTATAGAGTAACTTGTGATTGCACTGACTTCAGATGTTGTTGCAGATCTTCCCGAGATGGAGGCTGTTGAACTACAAAACAAACTGGAGGTGCTCAACACTATGGACCAAGAGGTAGTGTATTGTTAACAACTATCATGAACAATCAGCTAGTTCTGTTCTACTCAGAACTTAATTGAATCAGAAAGTATATCAAGTCCCCATACAATGTTTTATTTAAATTGTCATAGGTTTGAATCTGCCAAATCCCAATCAGGGAGATAAAGTTCCTCATTTCAAATTTCTTACGACAAAGAAGGTACCTGAAAAGTGTGTAAAACGTAAAGAAACTGCTTTGCTTTGCTCAATTGATGTTTCCTTATTTATGTATCAAATAATCATAAGTCCAAAAAGTATTCATTTGATTCCAACACACCTGTTAAAATCATTACTTTACACCTTTAGTAACTTTGTCATTTGACAAAAGGGGGTATATTTGAGCTGGTTTGATGAAGTGCTCCCAGTAGCTGGTGTTGGTCAGAATTCTGGATAAAGAGATGATATTAAGTTCAGATCTGCATGAAACCCCAATCTTAGTAGAGATTATATTAAAATAAATCTTTAATGACAACAGTGGTACAGTCCATTGGATGGAATGGCTGGCAAAAGCCTACATAAATTTTCTCTATGGATGGCAAAAACTGATAGTAACTTAATTTTGTTCAGTTCATTAATGAAGAAATTAATTTGAAACGAAAAAATATTAGCACAATACATATGTTTGTAGAGATACTTGAATAGACACTGTTGAGACATTACTGGAGAGTAACTAATACAAACTTCTATTGATAGGGAAAGAGATATAAGACAAGCAGTAGCTCTGAAGTAAGCATAACACACTTTAACATTCACTTCACGACAACAAACCAGAATTTAGGACGTATTCTGAAACATTCCTGATGCTTACTCCACTTGCCTTCCCTTTTATTCCTACTATAGAATTGTGAGAGTCAGGCAGTTGGATTGATTAAACTGACTAGGAAAATAAAAGCTAATGATTTAAATACGTTTTTTTTAAACGTTGATGACGGTGCAAAAAGCAGTGATAATTCTATTTTATTATCAAACTGAGTGGTTAGTTCAGCTGTATGGTGCATTTTAACAAACTACAGTCTTGTTGTAGTTTGATTTTAATATCTTGATTAGAAACTTTAAGTCTGTCATTAACTTGTAATAACTCCATAAATGCACCAGCTTGTTTTAATATCTCCCAAGTATTAGTGCTTGTTTTGTGATTACTTTAATGGTTTTTTCGGGATTGTTTTTATAGATTCTGACAATACAAGAACAACATCGACGCCACACTTCATCAACACAGTGTAAGTAGCCTGTAAAGCTGTCACATATCCATTTCATGTTCCTAAGCTATTTTGTTTGTCAGCGGTTACATATCCATTTCATGTTCCTAAGCTATTTTGTTTGTAAAATCGTTACATATCCATTTCATGTTCCTAAGCTTTTCTGTTTGTAGAATCGTTACATATCCATTTCATGTTCCTAAGCTATTTTGTTTGTAGAATCGTTACATATCCATTTCATGTTCCTAAGCTATTTTGTTTGTAGAATCGTTACATATCCATTTCATGTTCCTAAGCTATTTTGTTTGTAGAATCGTTACATATCCATTTCATGTTCCTAAGCTTTTTTGTTTGTAGAATCGTTACATATCCATTTCATGTTCCTAAGCTATTTTGTTTGTAGAATCGTTACATATCCATTTCATGTTCCTAAGCTATTTTGTTTGTAGAATCGTTACGTATCCATTTCATGTTCCTAAGCTATTTGTTTGTAGAATCGTTACATATCCATTTCATGTTCCTAAGCTATTTTGTTTGTAGAATCGTTACATATCCATTTCATGTTCCTAAGCTTTTTTGTTTGTAGAATCGTTACATATCCATTTCATGTTCCTAAGCTTTTTTGTTTGTAGAATCGTTACATATCCATTTCATGTTCCTAAGTTATTTTGTTTGTAGAATCGTTACATATCCGTTTCATGTTCCTAAGCTTTTTTGTTTGTAGAATCGTTACATATCCATTTCATGTTCCTAAGCTATTTTGTTTGTCAGCGGTCACATATCCATTTCATGTTCCTAAGCTATTTTGTTTGTAAAGCTGTTACATATCCGTTTCATGTTCCTAAGCTATTTTGTTTGTAGAATCGTTACATATCCATTTCATGTTCCTAAGCTTTTTTGTTTGTAGAATCGTTACATATCCATTTCATGTTCCTAAGCTATTTTGTTTGTCAGTGGTCACATATCCATTTCATGTGCCTAAGCTATTTTGTTTGTCAGTGGTCACATATCCATTTCATGTTCCTAAGCTATTTTGTTTGTAGATCTGTTATATATCCATTTCATGTACAAATTGTACCTCTGTGTAAAATATCTAAAGTGATGATTCAGACCCGTATAATACAGCCATATGTTGCGTACATTAGAGGCAGCTTTAATAATTCAGTTTTGTGTATCATATTTGTTGATTTAGATAAAATATCATCAACAACTGCTACATTAGCAAGATATTTATATTTAAACTAACATACTTGCCAACTTTTTGAAATATACATGGGGGAGATTATGAGTGCTCAGAATTGAAAACATCAATAATATGTATACATGTACATTCAAAGGAAAAATAACACTTTTAAATTGCTTCTTTTGAGCTCTTCTTTCAGATGAAATCATCAGATCTTTAAAAATAGGAACAGTTAAGCAGATTCTAAAGTTGAAAATGCAACATTTTAGGGTCCAAAATCGGGAGTCTCCCTCCTAAATAGTGAGGGTTGGCAGGTATGAGTTACTAAATCAGGATACTTTGACCTTCCAGCGCTCCTCCAAGTCAAGTCTATATAAATGTTGTTAAATCAAGAATTTTCTTCCACATTTCAGCTGGTATGTCCGAGTCATTAATATATTCTTGTCGTTTCCAGCTGGTATATCTGAGCTGTTCATATCTTCTTGTCGTTTTCAGCTGGTATATCTGAGTCGTTAATATATTCTTGTTGGTTCCAGCTGATATATCTGAGTCGTTAACATCTTCTTGTCGTTTTCAGCTGGTATGTCGGAGGACAGTGACTACACCAGTGACATCAGCTTCCCACAACAACATCAACACAATAGCTCGGTGCATCAGTGGCGGGGAACCACAGACCCTCTGATCCGAATGCGAGAGGATAGTCGGGAGGAATACATGAGAGATATGGGGCCATTTGATTCGTTCGATGGTGAATCATTTGACCGTGGTGGGTCCTTCGACCGCATTGAAAGTTTTGATCAAGACAGATTGTCCGACACCGAAAGAACTTTTGGTCATGTGGATTCTTTTGATCGACATTTGTCAGGTGGTGAATCAATTGAACGAGACGATTACGATCAAGATAAATATGTTTACGATCAGGATGATTATTATCAGGACAGTCCGTACCAGAACAGTCAGGATGGGTATAATAACGATAGTCCTTATCATAATAACGACAGCTTCCGTGATGGTTCTTATGGTATGGGACAGGATAGTCCCTACCATCAAAGTCAGGATAGCCCATATCGTAAAAGTCGGGACAACTTTCAGGACAGTCCATATCGACACAGTCGTGAGAATTCCCAAAGTCAGGATAGTTACTCAGAAAGTGTTTATCGTGGACAAAGTGTAGATAACTATCAGGACTATCGGCAAGGTCATGGCCAGGATGGACCTCGAGATAGTCCGTACCATCAAGTGCGCAGTGATACAGACTCCGATCTTCTTTCCTACAACAGCAGACCACAGCAGCCTTACAAGTTTCTCACTGAAGGGTACACTTACAATACATTCCTCTTTTTACTGGGTTTTAATTTTGGTAGATGTTGGTGTCAGTCCAACTGTTACATTAAATACTGTAAATCTCATGTGGCATCTATTTTCACTTTTATAAGCTAAGAGAGTGATTTGCAAATTCAAATCCCTCACAATCATTTGTACACAAGACCCGACTTTGTGTCCAGCTGTCCGTGTTGATTATGTCAATATCTTGCTTTTATAGACCTTTCTGTCAATTTGGTCTAATCACAAATAAATCTGCTAGACATATATTACCTTGATATCCAGACAGTGGCTTGGTGGTAACGTCTTGGCTCCATAACCTAGAGGTCTTGGGTTCAAGTCTGGCTTGTTCATATAGCAGTCTTCATATAGCAGTATATATAGCAGTCTTCATATAGCAGTATATATAGGAGTCTTCATATAGCAGTATATATAGCAGTCTTCATATAGGAGTCTTCATATAGGAGTCTTCATATAGGAGTCTTCATATAGCAGTATATATAGCAGTCTTCATATAGCAGTATATATAGGAGTCTTCATATAGCAGTATATATAGGAGTCTTCATATAGGAGTCTTCATATAGGAGTCTTCATATAGGAGTCTTCATATAGCAGTATATATAGCAGTCTTCATATAGCAGTATATATAGGAGTCTTCATATAGCAGTATATATAGCAGTCTTCATATAGGAGTCTTCATATAGGAGTCTTCATATAGCAGTCTTCATATAGCAGTATATATAGGAGTCTTCATATAGCAGTATATATAGCAGTCTTCATATAGCAGTATATATAGGAGTCTTCATATAGGAGTCTTCATATAGCAGTCTTCATATAGCAGTCTTCATATAGCAGTCTTCATATAGCAGTCTTCATATAGCAGTATATATAGCAGTATATATAGCAGTATAAATAGCAGTGTTCATATAGGAGTCTTCATATAGCAGTCTTCATATAGGAGTCTTCATATAGCAGTCTTCATATAGCAGTCTTCATATAGCAGTATATATAGCAGTCTTCATATAGCAGTCTTCATATAGCAGTATATATAGCAGTCTTCATATAGCAGTATACAGTTAGAACTACGGCCAAGTATCCACTTTTTGTCGCACGAACGGAGAAAAGCCGCTGGCCGGACGGAGTTTGGCCGCGTCCCGAACGGAGGACGCACGCGAGCCGAACGGAGTTACCTATTGGGCCCAAATCTGCTACAACGGCCGCTTCCCGAACGGAGCGAGGTTATCGGCCGCTTCCCGAACGGAGCGAGTTGATCGGCCGCTATCGGCCGATTAACTGATACCTGGCCGGTAGCGGCGGATCGAACGATCGAACTGTTCAGCCGCTTTCAAGGATAGGGACCAGCGGTATATGTAGCTTCTCAAACCTAGGACAAAGAAAATATATTCTAAGTACGTATATATACGATAATATCTAACAACAATATATACCCGGTATCACGGACTTGGCAAATAATCTAATTCCGTGCCTTTATCTTGCTTATTCTTTTAAAGATAAAATAAAACGTTGGGATATTTTTTTCTATAACATATTAGTACAAAACAGTCGTTTAATCCATAAAATAACAGACTGACCACAAACGTATAGGTATTCTAATTTCTAATAAAACACTATTGAAATCGAAATGTATGAATCTAAACCAAATGCCCATGCTTGTCAGGACGGTGTGTAACATACAACTTGAACCTGAACCGTACACGAATTCTGGAATCTGTGACGTCATATGTTTAACGACTTCCGTAGGTTCCGTACGTGGAAGGAATGGATGGCAATACAGCAAAGGATTTGTTAATGTTTTAGTTTTTTAGGAATCAGATCATGCATGTAGACGGTGTCCAGTCGATAAACATTTTGTCAGAAGATTCAGACAGTGGGTTTAACTAAAACAAAGCAGACGATTGGATAAGGTAACACAGACTGTTAGCAAGTTTCATGAAAATAAATAGTATTGTTATTGACTCACAGTCATGTACTCTGATATTTTTATAAGAAATGTTGGTTATTTTCCCTTATTCCTTTATGTTGTCGTTGAACACGTGTATTTCGTAACTAGGTTCTGTCCCGATATGCCTAGGTCACACATTCACGGTTCCCCTCGCCGGTTCCATGGCACTAGGGATAAAATCTCATGGATGACCCCGGAAATTCCAATTTTCGTAGTCCGATACGGAGCAGATACGGATGCATAATAGTGTTACTACGGGTACGTGATATTGACGTATCTTCCAAAGATATTGCAGGAAAGGGGTCATTTGGTGATATGAGTGATACGAATCGTTACGGTACGACATGGTTTAATACAGAAATGACACGGGTTAATACGGAACGACACGTGTCAGAGGGTTGCAATGCGGAAAAACAGTAGGTTACTACGGTATAAGTAAGGGTTAGTACGAATAAGAACGGTCTGATACGGAATAGTACGAACCGCCATGGAGCGATCCGTAATGCAACGTGATGAGATCGTTCCGTTCCATGACAAATTCGTAGCAAACCGTATCATATCCTTAGCAAACACGTGGTGTACCTAGTCCTAATACTAAGTTCGGATTCACGGATTGATAAGTACTAGAACGGATATGTACGTTCAAATACGGTTAAGTAAGGATAAACTACGGTGTTTTTTATCTGTGGTCAAATCTTGAGCATGTTGAAAAATTGTCGCGGATGTATAAGTACCACTACGTATGATTATAGATAGATATATAGTAGTGGGAGGGGCTATATTCGAGAAAGGTAAAACAAATTATCTGACAATCTTTTCATAGTGACATAAGTCCGTGCCTAGCCCCTGTGTCGAATCCGTGAATTGCAACTTGGGCATTATATACATGTACTGTTGTACCTGGTTCAAAAATTCAGAAATGAATAAGTGAAAAATGTTTACAAAACATTTTTAATGTCTACTTTTCAATAGTTATGCAATATCAGGTGTATACAATATAACCGTATCATAACAAATTTACGACATTGTGTTTTCTTTAAAAAAAAAATACACTGTATGCAAGTAATTCGATCTACATCCTTAGCTTTCATATGTGTAAAAGTCTTATACATGTAAATAACACAGATTAACACACCTGTATCCAGTGCTGAGAGCAGGAGGCCAAAAATGTCGGCAGGTATAGTCAATGGGGTATCTAAAGCGATGTAGATTGGTGTAGATAAGCAACAAATTTAAACGGGGTCATGTATAAGGAATAGAAAGTCTAAGTTCAGTTTCAGAAAGAAATCAAACTCATGGGTTAAATGTAGAGATATATACACATTTTAATCAATGACAGGGAACGCGAGCCGTTTGACCGATCGCCGCTAAGACAAAGGCGTATTTTCAGATATATCAGAATATCTCGGAAATGGAGCTAGCTTGGATGTGTGCATTTTCTTACCCTTTTATTATATTGTGGGCAATATTTTCATAGCTCGATCTATACAGCAAAATGTTAGGGTATACGAATTGATATAAGAAATTTGAGATTTATGTCGATAGTCTCAATACTTTTAACAGGTGTGTATTTAAAGAACATTATAATTTTTGGTCATAATGTATTATTCCTTCTGAAATAAGTTGCAGCTTATGTTTGTACACCGGGTATCTCGATGTTCGGGATTATTTTAATGTCAGTTTTTAAATGTGTGGAGGGTGAGATTTTACCAAAGAAATATGACGATTAGACAACTATTCAAATGTCACAATACCAAATAGTTCAACTGGTCACATAGACCACAACAATCCAACAATTCTTATACTAAATCGTGACCTTGACACTCCGTTTTATCTTACAGATGATATATATATTCACACAACAGCCATAATAAAATCTGATTAAATACGGCTTCATAAACGATAGTCTCAACGATCAAAAAATATGTGTACAATCTAAACGTGTAACGGCTTAGCCAGATATGTTTTGTCCATGTGATATCAAAACAGTGCTAAGACTCGGAAAGAAAAGATTCTGTGTCGCCACTTTATCTATTATCATAAGCAATGTTTATGCAGGCAAATTTACCATGTATAAGGTAACTTTAAAAATCAAATTTACCATGTATAAGGTAACTTGAAAAATCCCCCTATCCCATTCATTATTATTAATACAACGACATTATCAAATCAATTTGGAATTTTAATTGTTTCAAACATGGTCAGTATTGTATCTTAACACATTTTTTATTTTTATCCTGAATCTTGATCCGGATCCTCCGTCTAACACTTAGTTACACATGGAATTATCTGAGTCTTTGGTTACACTAATAAGTCGATACTCACAACTTCTTGTTTGGTCGAAAAATAAAGTTTTAGTAATATTTATCCGCATAAGACTTTGTGAAGAAGTATTCTAGTAAGTGAAAGGTTTTTATATTTAGATTGTTTACTTCACATGAAATTCTAATCGAGAGCAGGGACGTATATGTGACATATACGTCCCTGTCGAGAGTTAATCATCGTTTTGCCTAGAATATAGATCGCTTTTCTTAATCGGGTTTTTGTTTATATTATGCTAGTGGAGTTTGGTAGGTAGTTTATAGGGGATAACGTTTCCTTACCACTCACGACTAAGTCCCGAATGCCCTAGGATATTCCAGAGACATACAGTACTGTATAAAACTTTATACGTCTCTGGCTATTGTATAGGGCTCCTAACACCTGGCGACCAGGGGTCACTGAGTGTGCCCCCGGGCGTGCCGTGTCATTCAGGGGATTAGACACTAATTAGCTAACTGGGCAGTGAGTTACGTTTTACCTGTATTATAGCTTTGCTCTGACATTGAATCTAAATTGAAATTGAATTGACACAAGGCATATTTTATACAAATTTTGATAAAACAAAGGGCGTTTATTTTTCATCGACTATACTGATTTTTTTGTCACTGAATTAAATCTATTTGCGCATTCTGCGATCGGCCTATTGGCGACCGCTGGCGTGAACCCTGTAAACGATATAATGTCCGCTAAAATGACAACGCTATAAAATATTACGCGAGGATTCGATTATAAAGAAAATCTGAATGCATTTGTGATCATCATTAATTTTCAAAATGCTTATTGAAACAGGAATTGACAATCACGATGTATACAGTTTGAATATGTGTAAATACTGCAGAGAATCTTGATATGGTAAGTAAGAGAGGTACATTGTACCTCACACCCCTGGTTATCTCAAACTCGCATGCATCACATTGTACATGTGAATGTCGAATTAATATAATATTGAAATTTGCATCCAATTTCAAATTCGTATCTGATTTAAGAACAAAATACGGTTGTTATACAGAAAATATGTACAGTGTGACGACATTATATCTAGAAACCGATACGTTCATTACATAAATATGGTGCTAGCATGGTAGATGTACATGTACGTACGTCATTGACAATTTCGCTCCAAATGTAATTGAGATATTACGTACGATTGGTATAGCTTTTGATAAGTACATTTGTATCATGTATAAATACCACAGAAATATAAAGTCATCATATATTAACTGGATTGCGTGCATGTTTTACACATCTTCTAACAGAGTCACAGTGTAACTTATACACTTTTGTGGTATAGATATATTCGATATATTGTGCATTAAATTTACTCGGATTTCATTTCTGAATCGATGAGATGGCGTCATATCTTATTCCTTATCCTCCAAAAAGTCCAAAATAACTCTACACCTCAAGTTTAGTCCAACGATTGAATTCGAAACGGTTGCAGATTTCGGAGGAAAAGTGTATGTCTGTTATGTTGGGAAGGGGCCGGGGAGGGGAGTCTTGGATAGAAAAAAATCTATTCAATAGTAAGCTACGGAGATCTCTCATCTACATGAATGACAATACCTTTTGAATCTTACGTGGCCATTTTTAGCAAAGTTCAGTTGTAATCTCAAACTAAATAGGACGGTATTGTCGTATTTATGTAATATGAATGAAAAAGAATATTAAACTATGTAGATACGATTTGTTGTAACATATGATATTGACATGTTACACGGAAATTACATGAATTGCGTCACATTGTGCATTTTGTATTCCTTATTGTATAAGGAGTAAAGGAAGGAAACGTGAGTATTTCTGACTTGATTTGATACGGTAGTAATGGAGTTCAACGCCCATTCAGGACACGAATTAAAGATTGTTTTCTTTCTTCAATTACACAGCACAATGTATTAAATACACTAAGTGTTGTTGATACGAAAGGAAAAATGCTATTTTCTTTTCGTCATTTTATCGTGTGTAATGGCAATTACTATTGATTTGACCGTATTTAAAGACTTTGCTAGTACATGTATCACCTGTATAAAAGCAAACACCCCCTCCCCATAAAAAAACCTCCGTTAGTGACCAACAATACATGTAAATACTTGCTCCATTCGAACAGAGATTATGATTATCATTCATAAAAAACATTTGTATGATCGTTTCTTGTGGCAGAGATGTATAAAACAACGTCTCTGTTTGTGGGTAAATTTTGCAGTGGACTATATCGCTGGAGCAAGATAAGGGTTACCAGCGTAGTGAGGTAACGGCTGATCGAGCGTCACGGATGAATGCCGACAATAGGTAATGTTAGTGGCATACAAAGCCAGAGACACGCATGAGTAGTAGGCAGACAAAGAAAGGCCGTTAGAAAACGACCGGAAAAGCCGATCGATCGATCGATTCGTCTGCTTTAGCCGATCGAACGATTCGACCGCTTTAGCCGATCGGACGGAATTCTACGACAAAAGACGAACGAAAGTGAATCTGCCGCTAAAGCCGCAACGAACGAACGCGAACCGAACGGTGCCTAGCCGCAAACCGAACGGAGAACGCACGCTGTGCGAACGCAGGACGAACTATTTCCAAGTGGATACTTGGCCGTAATTCTAACTGTATATAGCAGTCTTCATGTAGCAGTATATATAGCAGTCTTCATATAGCAGTATATATAGCAGTCTTCATATAGCAGTATATATAGCAGTCTTCATATAGCAGTATATATAGCAGTCTTCATATAGCAGTATATATAGCAGTCTTCATATAGCTGTATATATAGCAGTCTTCATATAGCAGTATATATAGCAGTCTTCATATAGCAGTATATCTATATATAGCAGTCTTCCAGAATTATGTCTCTTTTAGCTCATCAAATCGTGAATTCAAAGTCATTTCTAGATTAGCATTTGCAAAATGTTGTATTCACCAAGTCTAAGTGATTTGTAGTATAAAAAATAATGTACAAATATTTCTGATTTGTTATGCCTTCTTCGCAATAGTAGTAAATGAAAACATTCATTCAATTATAATCTGAGTTATACCACTCTTGGCTTTGGTCTCCCCATTGAAAAGCTACCAAAAGATGTTGGTGACATCTGTTAAGTTTTTAGGCCACCTAAGACAAAGTCTCAAGTGACCTATTTTAATCATCTTTTGTCTGTTGACCATCTGTTAACAATTTGCATTTTCAACTTCTTCTCAAAAACCCCTGAACCAATTTGAATGAAATTTGGCAGGAACCTGGCCAAAGATGCACCAGAAATGTGAATGATTTAATTTGGTCCTAATCACCTAGAGGCTTGAGGTCGGGGTCAAAAGGGGTCAACATTGCGGTTTTGGTGAATCGATTACTAACATGGACTAATGATATTAAAAATAGCTATTTTAAGAAATCATGGATCCATCAGATGCTCAGGGATCCCCTAACTATTTATACCCCCCCGCAACGAAGTTAGGGGGGGTATACTGGAATCAGCTTGTCTGTCCGTCTGTCCGTCTGTCTGTCCGTCTGTCCGTCTGTCCGTAGAAAAATGTTGTCCGGACAACTCCTCCTAAACTACTGGATCGATTTCAATAAAACTTGGCAGTATTGTTGGGGACCATGTGTAGATGTGCATGCAGGGTTTCGTTTGTCAAAATTTTGGTTGCCATGGTAACCAGGTCACTATACACAGGTTTCCATAATAAAATGTTGTCCGGACAACTCCTCCTAAACTACTGGATCGATTTCAATAAAACTTGGCAGTATTGTTGGGGACCATGTGTAGATGTGCATGCAGGGTTTCGTTTGTCAAAATTTTGGTTGCCATGGTAACCAGGTCACTATACACAGGTTTCCATAATAAAATGTTGTCCGGACAACTCCTCTTAAACTACTGGATCGATTTCAATAAAACTTGGCAGTATTGTTGGGGACCATGTGTAGATGTGCATGCAGAGTTTCGTTTGTCAAAATTTTGGTTGCCATGGTAACCAGGTCACTATACACAGGTTTCCGTAATAACGTGTTGTCCGGACAACTTCCTATAAACCACTGGATCGAGTTTAATGAAACTTGGCAGTATTGTTGGGGACCATGTGTAGATGTGCATGCAGAGTTTTGTTTGTCAAAATTTTGGTTGCCATGGTAACCAGGTCACTATACACATGTTTCCATTATAATGTGTTGTCCGGACAACTCCTCCTAAACTACTGGATCAATTTCAGTGAAACTTGGCAGTATTGTTGGGGACCATGTATAGATTTGCATACAGGGTTTCGTTTGTCAAAATTTTGGTTGCCATGGTAATGAGGTGACTATACACAGGTTTCCGTAATAACATGATGTCTCGACAACTTCTTCTAAACTACTGGGTCATTTTCAATGAAACTTCGCAGTAAGTAATGTTGATGATTACTATACACAGGTTAAAATTTGTCCGTTCGGCTTTTAAAATTCTGCTGACTGTTGACATTATATAATGCATGTTATATACAACTTGTACTACATCATGTTTTTTTCAAAAACATGTCAGACACCTCTAATAAGAGGTAGCGGGGGGGTATTAGTCAGCCATCGGCTTACAGTTCTAGTTTTAAGAGCCCTGTACAAAGCAAGGCATGGCTTTTATTATGTTTCTATTTTAAGAAGCCCTATAGGGAGCAGGGATTCCCTAACTAACATGACTTTTCTAACGTTGCTATTTTTAGAAGCACTATAGGAAGCAGGGATTTCCTGATTAACATAGCTTTTCTAATGTTACTATTTTTAGAAGCCCTATACGGAGCTGGCATTTCATGAATAACAATAGCTTTTCTAATGTTGCTATTTTTAAAAGCACTATAGGGAGCAGGGATTTCCTGATAAACAAAGCTTTTCTAATGTTACTATTTTTAGAAGCCCTATATGGAGCTGGCATTTCATGAATAACAATAGCTTTTCTAATGTTGCTATTTTTAGAAGCACTATAGGGAGCAGGGATTTCCTGATTAACATAGCTTTTCTAATGTTGCTATTTTTAGAAGCCCTATACGGAGCGGGCATTTCATTATTAACAATAGCTTTTCTAATGTTGCTATTTTTAGAAGCCCTATACGGGCATTTCATGATTAACAATAGCTTTTCTAATGTTGCTATTTTTAGAAGCCCTTTACGGAGCGGGCATTTCATTATTAACAATAGCTTTTCTAATGTTGTTATTTTTAGAAGCCCTATACGGGCATTTCATGATTAACAATAGCTTTTCTAATGTTGCTATTTTTAGAAGCCCTTTACGGAGCGGGCATTTCATTATTAACAATAGCTTTTCTAATGTTGCTATTTTTAGAAGCCCTTTACGGAGCGGGCATTTCGTTATTAACAATAGCTTTTCTAATGTTGCTATTTTTAGAAGCCCTATACGGGCATTTCATGATTAACAATAGCTTTTTAGCTCACCTGGTCCAAAGGACCAAGGTGAGCTTATGCGATACCGTGGCGTCCGTCGTCCGTCGTCCGTCCGTCGTCCGTCGTCCGTCCGTCAACAATTGACTTCTTCTTTATAACCACTGATCGGAATTTGACCAAATTTGGTCAGAAGCATCCCTATGGGGTGGGGACTCAAAAATGTACAAATGGTTGGGCTGACCACCCAGGGATTGGGGGGGGGGGGCCAAAAGGGGTCAATTTGGCTATTTGATATAAACGACTTCTTCTCTGAAACCGAGCAATGTATATTGCTCATATTTGGCTGGTAGTATTACTATGGGTTGGGGATTCAAAATTGTACAAATGGTGGGGCTGACCCCCCAGGGGCCTGGGGGGCGGGGCCAAAAGGGTAAGTTGGCTATATTGATATAAACGACTTCTTCTCTGAAACCCAGTAATATATATCGCTCATATTTGGCTGGTAGCATCACTATTGAGTGGGGATTCAAAATTGTACAAATGGTGGGGCTGACCCCCAAGGGGCCTGGGGGGCGGGGTCAAAAGGGGTCAATTTGGCTATATTGATATAAACGATTTCTTCTCTGAAACCCAGTAATGTATATCGCTTATATTTGCCTGGTAGCATTACCATGGGGTGTGGATTCAAAATTGTACTAATGGTGGGACTGACCCCCTAGGGGGCTGAGGGGCTGGGCCAAAAAGGGTTATTTAGCTATATTGGTTTAAGCGACTTCTTCTCCATAACCACTGATTGGAAATCAGCCTTATTTGGCAGAAAGTATCCCTAGATGCTTAGGATTCAAAATTGTACTCAAGGTGGGACTGAACCCCTAGGGGGCTGAGGGGTGGGGCCATAAAAAATTATTTACCTATATTGATATTAGCGACTTCTTCTTCATAACCACTGATTGGAAATCAGCCTTATTTGGCAGGAAGCATGCTTAGGTGCCCAGGATTCAAAATTGTACTAATGGTGGGACTGACCCCCTAGGGGGCTGAGGGGCGGGGTCAAAAAGGGTTATTTAGCTATATTGGTTTAATCGACTTCTTCTCCATAACCACTGATTGGTAATCAGCCTTATTTGGCAGGAAGCATGCTTAGGTGCCCAGGATTCAAAATTGTACTAATGGTGGAACTGACCCCCTAGGGGGCTGAGGGGCTGGGTCAAAAAGGGTAATTTAGCTATATTAGTTTAATCGACTTCTTCTCCATAACCACTAATTGATAATCAGCCTTATTTGGCAGGAAGCATGCTTAGGTGCCCAGGATTCAAAATTGTACTAATGGTGGGACTGACCCCCTAGGGGGCTGAGGGGCGGGGCCAAAAAGGGTTATTAAATCTATATTGGTTTAATTAACTTCTTCTCCATAACCATTGATTGGAAATCAGCCTTATTTGGCAGGAAGCATCCCTAGCTGCTCAGGATTCAAAATGGTACTCATGGTGGGACTGACCCCCAAGGGAGCTGAGGGGCGGGGCAAAAAGAATTATTTAGCTATATTGATATTAGCGACTTCTTCTTCATAACCACTGATTGGAAATCAGCCTTATTTGGCAGAAAGTATCCCTAGGTGCTCAGGATTCAAAATTGTACGCATGGTGGGACTGACCCCCTAGGGGGCTGAGGGGTGGGGGCCATAAAAAAGTATTAAGCTATATTGATATAAGTGACTTTTTCTTCATAACCACTGATTGGTAATCAACCTTATTTGGCAGGAAGCATGCTTAGGTACCCAGGATTCAAAATTGTACTCGTGGTGGAACTGATCCCCTAGGGGGCTGAGGGGCGGGGCCAAAAAAGGGTTATTTAGCTATATTGGTTTAATCGACATCTTCTCCATAACCATTGATTGGAAATTAGCCTTATTTGGCAGGAGCATCCCTAGCTGCTCAACATTCAAAATTGTACTAATGGTGGTACTGACACCCTAGGGGGCTGAGGGGCGAGCCAAAAAGAAAATTTTGTCATGATTACTTAGATACCAATGTATCCAGGTGAGCGATACAGGCCCTCTGGGCCTCTTGTCTAATGTTGCTATTTTTAGAAGCCCTATACGGAGCGGGCATTTCATGATTAACATAGCTTTTCTTATGTTGCTATTTTTAGAAGCCCTATATATGAGCGGGCATTTCATGATTAACAATAGCTTTTCTAATGTTGCTATTTTTAGAAGCCCTATACGGAGCGGGCATTTCATGATTAACATAGCTTTTCTTATGTTGCTATTTTTAGAAGCCCTATATATGAGCGGGCATTTCATGATTAACAATAGCTTTTCTAATGTTGCTATTTTTAGAAGCCCTATACGGAGCGGGCATTTCATGATTAACATAGCTTTTCTTATGTTGCTATTTTTAGAAGCCCTATATATGAGCGGGCATTTCATTATTAACAATAGCTTTTCTAATGTTGCTATTTTTAGAAGCCCTATATATGAGCGGGCATTTCATGATTAACAATAGCTTTTCTAATGTTGCTATTTTTAGAAGCCCTATACGGAGCGGGCATTTCATGATTAACATAGCTTTTCTTATGTTGCTATTTTTAGAAGCCCTATATATGAGCGGGCATTTCATGATTAACAATAGCTTTTCTAATGTTGCTATTTTTAGAAGCCCTATATATGAGCGGGCATTTCATGATTAACAATAGCTTTTCTAATGTTGCTATTTTTAGAAGCCCTATATATGAGCAGGCATTTCATGATTAACAATAGCTTTTCTAATGTTGCTATTTTTAGAAGCCCTATACAGAGCGGGCATTTCATGATTAACAATAGCTTTTCTAATGTTGCTATTTTTAGAAGCCCTATATATGAGCGGGCATTTCATGATTAACAATAGCTTTTCTAATGTTGCTATTTTTAGAAGCCCTATACGGAGCAGGGATTCCCTAACTAACATGACTAATATGACGACTACAAGTCGACACAGTACACAAGATTTCAGGTAAACAAGCAAGGACAACAATAATTTCTTATGCTTAGGTACTGAAAATGTCTCCCCATCAAATGGAGTTAAGATGTTGTAATTGTCAATTACCAGTTTCTATGATAATTATTTAAGTGCAACTATACATGTTAAAACTACAGAAAAGGAATCTGTAACTGCCTCCTTTTGTTCTTAGACAAATTTTCTTGTGGTTTTTGTGGATCAATCATGAGTATGTGTTTTGGTTAATGATGTCATTAAAATAGAGAATTATTAAATTTAGTTTTAATGCTTGTCTTCAATTTGATAATGGGGTGTTTATTAAAAGTGGATGGATGTTACTTTAGTCATTGATGTTATGGTTGAACTTTTTCAGTCCGGCCAACAGTCGGTCGTCTACCACCAATGTCAGCCGCCAGAGTACGCAAGAATGCAGCGACGAAAGTGCAGCATTTGAGCAAAGTAGTAACCTCAACATTAACTCCCCTGCCAAAGCCAAATGGATAGATGTGTATAACAAAGTGTGTGTGAAGCTAGGCCAGGTAGGTGTTTCAGCCATGTGTCAGCATTTGGTGTAGGAAATATGTCACCATTATTTTGAAAATAAGTCATCATTATTTGTGTAAAATGTCATCATTATTTGTGTGAATGTAGAAATGGTCTGAGAGACCTGTCATCATTATTTGTGTCAAATGTCATCATTATATGTGTAAATTGTCATCATTATAATATGTGTGAATGTGGAAATGGTCTGAGAGACCTATCATCATTATTTATGTGAGACGTAATGCCTTTAGGTAACCCATACACTTGAGGTGACTCTGCAGTCTCCTTTTTGATGTGTAACGATTAGTAAGGGAGATCATTCAGAATTTATCTGTAATATTTTAATATTTTATATCTTCAAATAGTAAATATATTAAAAATGGGGGGGGGGGGGGGGAGGGGGGGGGGATAATCATAATTTGCCTTTAGTATTTAGAAAAGTATTCAAGGAAAGATTATCCAATTGTTACATGGTAATTGGAAAATGGAATGTTTAGATCAGAGAAAAGGAGTCGGTAATGTCTTTTAAGTATATGGAATGATTTATAAAGGGAGACAATCCAATAATTTGTCTTTGATGTGAACACCGCCATTGATTTGGGTATTGAAGCATTCACTCCGAGTGTATTAGCAATTATATGGTGATCAATTATGTATGGGTCTTGTGGTTGAGTGTAGGTGCTACTCCCATTGTTGTGATTGTAATTAGGAAGTGCTGAATAATAAACAGTTGGTATATACAGTGATGGAGAGAGTCTACCCAAGGTTGTCATCTGTAAAGCATGCAGATATCGGCCTAGATTTACATACCTCCACACCAAGCTGTATCAGGTGTAGGAAACTTTCAGATATAGCTATCTCAATTCATTGTAATAAATAATGGATGTTATATATATTTATAACTATGATGATTAAACTGCAAGAATCTGGACGGCATAGTAAGAAAGAAAATCAAATAAGATGTCTGGGAAATTCTAGAATTTTGGCTTTTGACTTGCCAGAAATCATATCATTACCATCAATTCCAAATTTCAATATGTCCTTATAAACAAATTTGAAAAGAATGCGTTATTAATTATTATCTTCAATGTATAGCAATGTTATGTTTTATAATGTATGAAATCTATGAATTTATAAGCATGGTTTACACTGATGTGTATGGGGAGATGGGTTACACTGATGTGTATGGGGAGATGGGTTACATTGATGTGTATAGGGAGATGGGTTACACTGATGTGTATGGGGAGATGGGTTACACTGATGTGTATGGGGAGAAGGGTTACACTGATGTGTATGGGGAGAAGGGTTACACTGATGTGTATGGGGAGAAGGGTTACATTGATGTGTATAGGGAGATGGGTTACACTGATGTATATGGGGAGAAGGGTTACACTGATGTGTATGGGGAGATGGGTTACACTGATGTGTATGGGGAGATGGGTTACACTGATGTGTATAGGGAGATGGGTTACACTGATGTGTATAGGGAGATGGGTTACACTGATGTGTATGGGGAGATGGGTTACACTGATGTATATGGGGAGAAGGGTTACACTGATGTGTATGGGGAGATGGGTTACACTGATGTGTATGGGGAGATGGGTTACACTGATGTGTATAGGGAGATGGGTTACACTGATGTGTATGGGGAGATGGGTTACACTGATGTGTATGGGGAGATGGGTTACACTGATGTGTATGGGGAGATGGGTTACACTGATGTGTATGGGGAGAAGGGTTACACTGATGTGTATGGGGAGAAGGGTTACACTGATGTGTATAGGGAGATGGGTTACACTGATGTGTATAGGGAGATGTGTTACACTGATGTGTATTGGGATATGGTTTACACTGATGTGTGTGGGGAGATGGGTTACACTGATGTGTATGGGGAGATGGATTACACTGATGTGTATGGGGAGATGGGTTACATTGATGTGTATGGGGAGATGGGTTACACTGATGTGTATGGGGAGATGGGTTACACTGATGTGTATGGGGAGAAGGGTTACACTGATGTGTATGGGGAGATGGGTTACACTGATGTGTATAGGGAGATGGGTTACACTGATGTGTATGGGGAGATGGGTTACACTGATGTGTATAGGGAGATGAGTTACAATGATGTGTATGGGGAGATGGGTTACACTGATGTGTATGGGGAGATGGGTTATACTGATGTGTATGGGGAGATGAGTTACACTGATGTGTATGGGGAGATGAGTTACACTGATGTGTATGGGGAGATGGGTTACACTGATGTGTATGGGGAGATGGGTTACACTGATGTGTATAGGGAGATGGGTTACACTGATGTGTATGGGGAGATGGGTTACATTGATGTGTATGGGGAGATGGGTTACACTGATGTGTATGGGGAGATGGGTTACACTGATGTGTATGGGGAGATGGGTTACATTGATGTGTATGGGGAGATGGGTTACATTGATGTGTATGGGGAGATGGGTTACACTGATGTGTATGGAGAGATGGGTTACACTGATGTGTATAGGGAGATGGGTTACACTGATGTGTATGGGGAGATGGGTTACACTGATGTGTATGGGGAGATGGGTTACACTGATGTTTATGGGGAGATGGGTTACACTGATGTGTATGGGGAGATGGGTTACACTGATGTGTATGGGGAGATGGGTTACACTGATGTTTATGGGGAGATGGGTTACATTGATGTGTATGGGGAGATGGGTTACATTGATGTGTATGGGGAGATGGGTTACATTGATGTGTATGGGGAGATGGGTTACACTGATGTGTATGGGGAGATGGGTTACATTGATGTGTATGGGGAGATGGGTTACATTGATGTGTATGGGGAGATGGGTTACACTGATGTTTATGGGGAGATGAGTTACATTGTAGATGAAACCTCTGGGTCATTTTTTTGATATGGTTCAGATCTCCAACACACGACTATACATAGAAAAAATGAATTCATTTATGATATTAGAATTGACCCTGGGGCTTCACCACAACCTAAGGGACAAGTTGAGATAACCACCCCACAACCTTGCAATGTATTACTGGGCTATATACAGTAAAGCTATACAAATTGGCCTTTGGGTCAGGCCCTGTGCCTGAAACAGTATTTGGAGAACATTTTGCTACAATTGCTTTCATATGCAGGTGAGCAATACAGACCCTCTGGGCCTCTTCTTTATAATAACAACTAGTTACAATTTGCTTTGGTTTTTATTGAATTTTCTTAAATTTAGTAAAATATCAATGTTGAAATTTCGGTATTTTTCCTACTAAAATGTATTTTGCTTTCTGAGTTCCATCATCATGGTTCAATATGTTTTGATTGTTGTAAACTGATTGCCATGGTTAAATGTGAAAATTGTCACAGAATTGGTTTTGCTGGTTCCCTTGGGGCTGATGTAATTGAGTCCCTTAATTTTGGTGCCTTTTCATCTTGTTGCTGTTGAATGGGTTGATTGATCGCTGGGTGAAACGTTTATAAATCTGTAGCTATCTCACAGCTTTTGATTCGTTATTTTGTACGGGAATGATTTCTCCTTATTTTGTCGATAGGATGCTTCAGTTTTGAAGTGGCACAATCTCGTAATCAAGGCTAGGAGATTTGTCATTATTGCACAGTTTTATTGGTTATTCTGATAGGAAAAAGTATCTGATTTCTGTAGAAACCAAATTACTTCAACAAGAATTATATTAGTTTTTGACACAAACGTAAGTTTGAGTCATTGGTATTACCCTGGGAGGTAGGCGACAAAATCTACGATGCCCTCTGGCGGACACTTCGTTTTGACCAATCACAACATTGCTCTACAGTAACTCCGTTATTTTATGCAGTAAATATATGTTAAAACTTGTTCAACTTCATGATAGAAAAAAAAGTTCAGTAAATTTGTTCTATCAAAAAAAATCAGCTTTTAGTTCGTAGTATTTTTGAAGCGAACAGGACAACGATTGTCTTTTTTACATTTTCTCGTCTTGGCTCAAGCTACCATTGCCACTTCACAAACATATGTAATCGCAAAAGAAAATAGTTCCTTTTCTTGCTGACTGAAAAGTCACGCTTTCGTTTCGTAAAATATATGACAAAGCAGTAGAACATCATTTACAAATTGCATGTTCAGAGTTATGTAATTTGGAATTATTCTATCGAGGTTGCGTAACACATGTGCGCGTTGCATTTCCCGCGGAACGATATCCCCCTATCCGCTTTTCTCTGGCGCCATATTGCTGTTTACCTGTGACCCGGAAGAAAAATCTACTTTCCCTCAAGCTCTTTTGCATCATCGACATCTAGAAACGTAAGTGTTGAATTTCTCGGTCTCATGTTACTAGACAGGTTATAGATTTTTTGTAAGTTTCAACAGAATGTCGTTGTTATTTTGTACATTTGAAATCACCAATCCAGCATCCTTTTGTGTCCGCCATCTTTCAGTTATGTCAACAAAATAAAAGGAAGATAAGTAACCCTAGATCTCGGACTGTCAGATATGTCGTTCTTTAAAATATGTACTTGCATATGATTTGTGAAGTTTGTATATAAAGACCCTGGTATAAAAGCGCGTCCCGTCAATATCACGGTGACGGCATACACAGTGCAGTACGCATAACACGATTGTTGTTTGTTTACAAGTTAAAAACGTAACGACTTTAGCCCTAATTTCCCACTCTATTGAGTTTCGAAATGTCAAATGGACTGCTGTATACTTACGATAGCCTTTTAGAACTATATATTATATGCTTTTACAGAATGCATATCGGAAGTTTTCGCTTTTACCGTGACTGTCAGTTTTAATTTGATCCTCTTCACGGATGGTCAAAGGGCAGTAACTCTTAAACAACATTTTGCAATAGAAATGAAGGAAGTGGTATATCTATCGACTGATTGCTGAATTTAACCAAAGATATTAAAGGAAATGGAAATCATATATTCCCACTTTTACAGTGTGTTTTGAACAACTTTTTGATTCATTTTTTTTTTATCCAGTTGCATGACAATTTGACAAAATTATGTCCACCATTTCATTTCAGTTAAAAAGCTACGCAAAAAAAAATTATAACAACAAAAAACATAATGTATTGATGTAATAGGAACAACTGTAATAACATTTCTTTAATAACATATTAGTTGTAATCTCGGACAATTTTGTAATACAAAAATAAACCGAAATTGATGGCTGTTGTTTTAGTTGTGTTATCGTTCTCTGTAGGAAATCATCTGCAGCTTGAGGATAACATGTAACATATTCGGTCTAGTAACATACTTTGACAATATATAACCACTTCTTAATATCAAATACATTTGGGTTGTA
Source organism: Mimachlamys varia (assembly GCA_947623455.1). Taxonomy (NCBI): domain Eukaryota; kingdom Metazoa; phylum Mollusca; class Bivalvia; order Pectinida; family Pectinidae; genus Mimachlamys; species Mimachlamys varia. The sequence continues at coordinate 50,319,531 of OX392535.1, forward strand.
ATATTTAATAAGACAGTTCAATGGTGAACTTCGCCGCTGTTCTTTTAACTTTTTTGCAAATTTTTCCCCCTGGATGATTGAATGTCTTAGACCTGTTCAGACTGTTTTTTGTCCGCCGTTTTCTTTTTAAAAATGTACATGTTGATAGGAATGATCTCCCATTAGGTGCATTCAAATGAAAAAACAAAAGGCGTGTTCGATCAGTACAATTTTTTTACCGATGGTCAATTAAAATGAATGAAACACAATCGATTGTCGCAATCAGCAGCAGTTGAAACTCAGTATCTACATCAACCTAGATTATGTGAGATATGTTGTATGATGTAAACCATCGTTATATTACAAACCTGGTAATCTATATGAAATTAAATGGAAACATGTCTTTTCTGTCTTGTCTTCTGTATCAATTAATAATATTTTCATTTAATTTACAGGTGACAAGTTGACAACAGCCATGGAACCACATTGAGAAAGAGCTTCGAGCTCAAGGGCGACAACAAAATGAAATACAGAAATGCCAAATGGACAGTTTAAGAAATCCACAACTGTAACTTTTTCAGCAAACTTCATTATATAAAATTAACATTTACATTACTAGGAGCAATTCAGGAAAGTGTTACATAATCTGCCAATTTTATACTTGAACAAATTAATAGATAATGAAAGATGTTTGCATTCTTGAGATGATCTTGAGAAATTGACAGATTCTGACATGAAAACAAAGCTCTGATTTTAACTGTTACTTGATGTTATTTATTGCTAAATGTGAAAATAAAGTGTATGGTTCATGTATTGATGTTGTTTGTTTCTTCAAAGTTATAGCCATTCATTTGAATTTATGAATTCTAAAAATAACATCATTATATATGCATCTTAATTAAGTTGGTTTGGTTTATTTTGTTTTGCGTCCTGTTAACAGCCAGGTTCATTTAAGGACGTGCCAGGTTTTGAAGGTGGAGGAAAGCCTGAGTACCCGGAGAAAAACCACCAACCTATGGTCAGTACTAGTACTTGTACCTGGCAACTGCCCTACGTGGGATTTGAACTCGCAACCCAGAGGTGGAGGGCTAGTGGTAGAATGTCGGAACACCTTAATTAACCCCAGGGCCACCACAGCCCCTTTCTTAATTATAAATAGTGATTATGTAATCTTATAACTATTTGCTAATAAATGTTGCAATGCAGACTGAATAGCATTTGGAGGGATGACTAGTCGGGAACGACTGGAGGCAGTGAAAAGAACACTACTGTTGAAAATAATTGGCTACTGGCTACTGTGCAAGTCTATGCAGCGGAAGGTGCCAAGACGTGATGTCATCATTCACTGTGTGACGTCATCCCAATGAAATTCATAGTTGTTTTCGTATTGAAAACAACTATAAAACAGTACAACACAAACACTTATTTGATCTGAAAACTGAAACAAACCCCAGGTTGTAAACAGTTTGGAAAAAGGGACTAATTCCTTTTAGTAAAATAAGTTTTGGTAAAAATGCCTCTGCCATATTGAATTGCCCTGTACCTAGTGCTTAATTTGAATCGCCTGTCTATAAACTAGGATTCAGATCATTTTCTATAATATAATATGGACATATACTGGTCCAATTCGTTTGTGTCTTCAGTACTTTCAGTACTTTGATTTACCTTTATAAATTGTTGAATATATTGCATGGGTGACTGAAATAAAAACAAATATTTTGGACAGATGGTTTTGACAGAAATTCACAATTTAGGCCTACTCCTAGTAAATGTTTTGGTAACATATTTTAAGATAATCATTTCTTTTTCATTTCTTTAAATATATTTGTAAGCACAGTACAGAGGGTTCTAGGTTTAGAGGGTTTTGGGTTTATCTGATCTGGAGGGTTCAGGGTTTAATTATCTGACCTGGAGGGTTCTGGGTTTATCTGATCTGGAGGGTTCTGGGTTTATCTGATCTGGAGGGTTCTGGGTTTATCACCTAAAGGGTTTTGGTTTACTACCTAGAAGGGTTTGGGTTTACCACCTAGGGGGTTTGGGTTTACCACCTAGAGGGTTTTGGGTTAATCACCTAGAGGGTTTTGGGTTTACCACCTAGAAGGGTTTGGGTTTACCACCTAGAGGGTTTTGGGTTTACCACCTAGAGGGTTTTGGGTTTACCACCTAGAAGGGTTTGGGTTTACCACCTAGAGGGTTCGGGTTTACCACCTAGAGGGTTTGAGTTTACCACCTAGAGGGTTTTGGGTTTACCACCTAGAGGGTTTGGGTTTACCACCTAGAGGGTTTGGGGTTTACCACCTAGAGGGTTTTGGGTTTACCACCTAGAGGGTTTTGGGTCTACCACCTAGAGGGTTTGGGTTTACCACCTAGAAGGTTTAGGTTTATCATCTAAAGGGTTCAAGATAATCCCTGTATCACTAAAACTAAGGGAGATAATCTGCTTCAGGACTTCTGAAATAAATGAATGAAAATGATATACCATGTACATATGTGGCCATTGTGTAAACAGGTTAGACAGAAAAGGAAAGATTTGATTTACTGTTCTAGGTGTCAACAATAGAGCTTGGTTGTTGAAAGGAACTGTATGACATTGATTGATCGTGCTTTGCGACACAATATCCATCGATTTTCCTACAGGTACAGAAAGTTTCCCTGAAGTGCTGTAAGCTGTTCCTGATCATATACAAAGCTTCATTGTGTTGGTGGAGATGCAAAGTGACTAACAAAATAATATAATCAATTAATGCCAAAAATTACTAATCTCCTTACAAACATTTATATTTTTAATTGGAAATGAAATGTGAATTTTTTTGTTAATTAAAGATTATAAAGTTTAGGAAATTTTTCTGTAAAAGTTCATACAGTCTCGGAACATTTTAGGACCAGGATATGAGATTCAATACATTTGTGTATGGAAATATTTGCGAAATCATTTTTATTGAGAAAATTGTCCCATTGTTGCTTGAAAATCATGTCGAGTGATATAGGCCCTGTGTGCTTCTTGTTTCAAGTATACAAAATGCACATGATAACGACATACAGGTGTTATGCAGTACATTGAATACTGCCATAAAAAGAAATCTGTCATTTTCTGATATTGACATCAGGACTATTTTCTAAGACAAGCATGTGTTCTGGAGCTTTTATGTTTTGTGGGAGGAACCCTGCAGTCCTAGAAATTTTGATGTCAGTATATTACTTTTCTTCTGAGATTATTCTTTATGGAACTCCAATAGCTAGGGTACAATGACAAGGTTTTACACTGATTCAATTCAAGCCCAATGAAATGATGCTCAGCCATTTGAAAAAAAAAACTTTATACAAAATTGGCTTAAGTCTAGACATTTGGTCATTACAATATAGAAACTTCAGCAGATGGCATAATCTGAAATTACATGACAATTAAAATGAGATTTCCTTAGACTTTTTTGAAGCTTAAAAAGCAATTGTCAGAACATCTCAAAAAATTATAAAAAAAAATAATCATTACATGTATACACTTACATATAATTTGAAATGTAGTAATTTGTTGAGTTGAAGGAAAAAGAAATCAAAGAAATAGAGATAACTATCCAAGTTGATACAGTTTCCTTCAGTACTAGTGAAAGCACTCCTGTTTTACAGTGTGTAGCCTATTTTTCTTAAATTACTTTCTAAATATGTGTGTTTGCTTGGAGTGTTTGCTGTTTTTTTTTAAAAAATAAAATTGCTTTTAGGCCATCTTAGAAGCTTTTATTTTTGATGAAACAAAGTAATATGTATGAAGATCTTGAGGAAAGTTGATCTTCTTGAGACCAATATGTCTTTAGTTGTCCAATCTCTAATTAGAGATGTATCAGAAAAAGAAGACAAAATGGCCACCACCTTGTTGCCATCTTTTTTATTTTGCTTTTCAAGTTTGCTATATCTTACTTTATTGGGAAATTCTCAAGGATTCATGGAAAAAGACACAGAGTGGAACAAGTTAGGTTTTTACAAAAGTGTAAGTTAATTTTATCTTAAAAAATGATTTGTTGATATTTGTTAAAAAATAGAAAATTTAAACAAAAAGAAAAAGTTTAATGTGAAATGATCCTCAATAATATAAAATCAACAAAAAATAATTGTCGTCTGTATCCAAGTGAGCTGAGGTTGTCATACTATAAGAATTCTATAGCCATGATAAAGTTCCAGATTATGTAAAAATTAGCAATTTGTCATAGTTTAAAAGCTTCATGTCATTCTGTTGTCCATAAACGTGCTGTTGAGTCTCATTACTCGAGTCATCAGGTCTCCAGGGCATGTGTCATACCTACTGGCAAATGTTTCCAATCACTTCGATTTCTGTGTGGACATTGGCGCTTGTCGATCAACAATGCTCCGAACCCAGGCATTGTCCAAATATGTGTTGAAGCCAAGTGTAGCCTGGGCTTGGAAATATTGACATCAAATAATTTTCAAACATTGACTGACAATTTGTGAATAGCTGTATTTTCTGCGGGATACTGTATGCGTATAATTACATGTATATTTTGCCTAACACTGAACTATGCTTAGACTGTACATTTCTGTATGTACAGACAGATTTAAATAGCTATTGAAATAGGGTATGGCCAATCCAATAGGCTTATAGGAAAGCCCGCAGGATCAACCGGAAATATCAGTCCTTTACTGTGCATGCAAATTGTCTGTAATTATGTATACGCATGAGGTAATGAAGAATGGGGACCCTACACCACTTAAATATTCTGGTGATTGCAGCTGGCATGTGGGGAATAAATGCCAGGAGTAACCGGGAAGGTTTTATCTGTCGGATTTCCTCATCTGTGCTCAAGTATTTTCTGGAGGGTTTATTTTCTGGAGTGGAATATAGAGATTTTAACCGACCTATTGATGTTCTTTAAGTGCAGGACTATATCCCTGTTCTATATATATATATATATTCTTAATTCATAGACTTTGGAAATTAGCAGTTTCAACCAATTTGTACCTCAGTAAGACATGCAGCACCTGCTAAGGCTGGACTAACAGCAAGCAGTTTGGAATATTGCCTCAAGGAGAAAATATGGATGTATCTGTGGAAAATGATACCTCGCCATCCTGTACAATACATTGTCAATAATTCTATTGAAAATTACAGAGAACTTTGTTTGATCAAATAATAAAAGTGCAGAGAGTACTCGGATTAGGACCTGTTGATCCCGCTACCATTGCAAGGACAAATCCCACTACCATTACAAGGACAAATCCTGCTACCATTACAAGGACAAATCCCGCTACCATTACAAGGACGAATCCCGCTACCATTACAAGGACAAATCCGGCTACCATTACAAGGACAAATCCGGCTATCATTACAAGGACAAATCCCGCTACCATTACAAGGACAAATCCCACTACCATTGCAAGGACAAATCCCGCTACCATTGCAAGGAAAAATCCTGCTACCATTACAAGGACAAATCCTGCTACCATTACAAGGACAAATCCCGCTACCATTACAAGGATAAATCCTGCTACCATTACAAGGAAAAATCCTGCTACCATTACAAGGACAAATCCCACTACCATTACAAGGAAAAATCCTGCTACCTTTACAAGGACAAATCCCACTACCATTACAAGGACAAATTCCGCTACCATTACAAGGAAAAATCCCACTACCATTACATGGAAAAATCCTGCCAACATTACAAGGAAAAATCGCGCTACCGTTACAAGGAAAATGTCAGCATTGTGTTCACACATAAAAGCCTACATGTATGAATCATATGGGAAGAGATTTAGTCGAATGGTATATTGAAATATACGCAATCATTCCATGGAGCAACATGTCACTACTGGAGGGTGCAACAATGATTTAGTTCTTATATCAAGTACATTATATATAATTATCAAAGATTTGTCTAGAAGTTTTCACTCTGTTGTCGACTTGATGGACTTAAGAATCCAGGAGAATGGACTCCAGCAAGTTCAGTAACTCTTTTACAGTGGAGGCATAAACATTACCTGTGTTTTGATACTCCGACATATTCCTGTGATGTCCTGTAGATATAAGATCGTGATGTCCTGTAGATATAAGATCGCTGCCCTCTCTAACCTGCCCTGCTAGTCAGATATCACAATCAGTGATGGTATGTGGCACTAATTCTTATCAGCAGCTTTAATGTTTTAATAGGCTCTGGGTCATTTATATACAGCTTTTTAAAAAGAAATGCATATTTGATGAATACATATTTAATTAAGATGTGGATACATTTAATAGTGTCTGGTAAGATTGGGGGATTCTGATAAAACAAGTGTGAAGCAGCTGCTGGCATTGTCTGTGTAGGTTAGACAGGGGATGGGGGACTTTATTGACAATATGAAATGGAGATGACCTTTATTATGATCAAATTTATGCCACGAAATGTCAGAGTAATTTCATTATTCACATGACTCCAATTATATGGCATAGTTAACATTCTTGGAATAATTGATGAGTTTTCTATTTATATGATTAACATTTGTAACATTTGAGGAATAAAAACAAACTTCACTTTGTAGGCTTCTTATTGTACACAAATTGAAACACTGGATCACAATTTGTTTCTATGTTTTCCCCATGGTTATAAACTTATGCTAGACTGGGCTATACAATTCTTCTGTAAGGATACATTAAAATCAATGTATCGTTTATATCTTACAATGATATGTCTTTTTTTACTAAATGTTACATTTTGAAATTACATCTTAAATTTCCTTAAATTTATATATTAAAAAAATATTTGAAGTGAGAATTGCAAATTAACAAAAGCATGCGTCAGATTATTTTGTTATTGCAAAAACTTGAAAATGTCATTTAGTGAAAGTAAAACGATATTAAGAAAAACTAGTAAAAAATTCTTTGGTCATTATTACAGGTAAAGTAAAAATCTTCAGAAGGAAATGAGAAAGGTAATGTTTGTTACAATTTGATTAATAATTCCAATAGAAAGAATATCATTGTTTAACATATTTTTAAAAATGATTTTTGCAATTTTTATGGATTTTTTTTACTGCAAAATGAGCTGTATCTAAATGTCAGACTGTAGATATACATATGTATGTACAGGATAATGTGAGCTGCAGCTGTTGTACCATCTGTTACCAGTCAAATATATATAATTGTAAGCTTTAATCTGAGTATTCTCTCCATCATCACCATGCAACGCCATCAACCCACGTAGCCCGAGGCCCAATGATTCATATAAGTGTGATATGTTGATATTCAACAGTTTTCAGACTGGACTATGGGAACTTAGTAAGCAGTATTTGATTTATATTAAATTTGAATCAAGTTTCATTTAAGAAATTAATTTCACGAAGGAAATGGTGTATACGTCAGAAACAACATAAGAAAAGAATTTTAACGAGTTTAGAGATGTTGTTGAGCTCCTGTATGCTGAACTTGACATAGTTATACATCCTGGATATACAACAAAGCATCCTGGATATACAACAAAGCATTACCTGGATATACAACAAAGCATTACCGGACCCTTGGTCTGTGAGAAAACGGTTGTAAAGAGGACTGGTGTGACAATTGGAGAACGATCTACGCCAGACTTCTAGAAATAAAACACTCCAAGATTACATTGTGTGAAATGCATACCTTTTACAGCACAACCGTATGAAAGAGTATATATACACCAGGTCTGGTATTCAGTCTTCCTTTGAGTGGAGCGAAAAAGCTCTTTAAAGATTTAAGCCTGTTGAAAAGACATTTCCTCAAAAATATATTTGGGAAAGATTTCTAGCACTTGACAATAGAGATTCTCTGATGCTGTTTTCCGGCGGTTTTAGTGGATTCCACTTTCAATATTGCAAGCATATCCATCTATGTTTTAAATGTCAATGTTTTTTAGAGGAAAATCAAGGTAGTAGCATTTCAGTGAGTGATGTGAAGGATCTCAGTCACTGTAGCCTTCCGCTGGCAATGTACATTACATTTCAACAGTGATACATTTCATCATTTAAAAAGTGACTGATGTTTACAATCCAAGAACAAGGTCGTATTGTTAAAGGCTGTGTCATATGACACAACAGTGTGACTTGTGGAGAGCAGTTATCTTCTCATTGACATACAAATACTGTGTGATAAAAACGGGCAGTTTGTGATTGGACTCTGCAGGTAGAGCCATTACTGGAATAGTGACATGACTGGAGTAAGGACAATCTTACATCACAACAAGTTTTATTACAGTTCATTGAATTTGTTAGATGGAAGGTATACCACCACCCAAAAACTTGATTCAGCATATTGTGAAATTCTAAATACTCCTACGATAAGCATCTTTTGGAAAACGGTTTCAGAAAGTTTTAACTTACTTATAAGTGTTGATAGTGGTGACATCAGTAGTCCGCAGCAGGACAGCCCGATCTTGTAACAAACTTGTACACAGGTACACGGACATAAACCTGATTCTGTGGGAAACGTGTGTCTCTTCAGGTCCTTCAGGTTAGGTTTGTGACACAAGAGAATATAATTTATTAACAAAAGATGTACTTAACAAGATCATCATGTTTTGTGTGAACTCTGAGGTACTGAATTTCTCAAACTTTTATTGACATCAGGTACAGATTTCAGTATTTAAATGTTACCCAGCTTATTTAAAAAACAATGCTGAAAACATTTTGGATTGTGACATTTTCTAAAGGCCGATTACAACAACTGATGAAAACATTCTGTCCTTCTGTAAATATCGCTATAACTCTGGATTCAATGTGTATTGCTGAAGACTCTTTTTCAGTCCTGATCTTTTACAAATACAATCTAATGTTGACCAAAACCCAATATTCATAGCGAGATCATTGCATTTGGTAGATGGGCTGGTTGGCCGACGATTGCCTAGCCTCATGGTTTGTTGATGACTGGAGACTGTAATCTGTAATGTAAAATGAGATAATTGATGGCCATTTAGAAAACACTGACTCTACAAACAATTATGTTGGAATGTCAATAAAATTGGAGTTAAAATAACCCAATAGAATTTAAATTCATTTCAAATAGACAGGTTTTCGATGAATGGGTTGTCGGAGACGTGATATTGATGCCAACATCTTCATAGCTGTATTGGTCTGTAAATGATTGATTTACATTAAAAATCCTGCTTTGGGTTAGAGTCTTTGTTTAAAACCATGGGAGGCATTCTCGACAAGTTAACAAATTTCAATTTTATGAGCAATGGAGAGGAGCCACGGAGAAACCACAAGGTTATTGACTACCAGGGAGACAACACGGAAATGGAAAGATGGCAAACGCCAACAGAGGGCGCTTACACCCGTCCCTCGTGGTCAAAGGTTATTCAGAATGGATTTGACCAGGCACGACAGAACACTGTTGGAACTGCTGTAACTCCTATCAAATTAAAAAGTGATGAATATAAAAAGATCACTCCTATTGTTCAAGAAACTTTATGCAGAGCTAAAATTTCTGCAGAGAAAGCAAAGAATGATGAGTCATCAGTTCTTGAAGAGTACACCAAAAGTGATCAGTCATTAGATTTTGTAGAAAAAGAAAGTGTAACACAATCCAAGGATGTTATTATTAATACCAATCTATCGGATGTAGAGGGCAGTGTAGAGGATATAACCGAGACTAAGGGGGAAGAGGATTTAGGTCTGCGAGGCCTTTATCGGGCTGACAGCATGGTCACTGAGGAGAGTGTAGTTTGTGAGTGTCCTCTGCTGGATGTGACACAGGAAGGAAGTGACCAGGCCGACTGTCAGGTAGGAGAAATCATTTACTGAGTTACTGGAGCTGTCCCTAATATTCCTACCATTGTATTATAGGAGAAATCATTTACTGAGTTATTGGAGCTGTCCCTAATATTCCTACCATTGTATTATAGGAGAAACCATTTACTGAGTTACTGGTGCTGTCCCTAATATTCCTACCATTGTATTATAGGAGAAATCACTTACTGAGTTACTGCAGCTGTCCCTAATATTCCTACCATTGTATTATAGGAGAAATCACTTACTGAGTTACTGCAGCTGTCCCTAATATTCCTACCATTGTATTATAGGAGAAATCATTTACTGAGTTACTGGTGCTGTCCCTAATATTCCTACCATTGTATTATAGGAGAAATCATTTACTGAGTTACTGGAGCTGTCCCTAATATTCCTACCATTGTATTATAGGAGAAATCATTTACTGAGTTACTGGTGCTGTCCCTAATATTCCTACCATTGTATTATAGGAGAAATCATTTACTGAGTTACTGGTGCTGTCCCTAATATTCCTACCATTGTATTATAGGAGAAATCATTTACTGAGTTACTGGAGCTGTCCCTAATATTCCTACCATTGTATTATAGGAGAAATCACTTACTGAGTTACTGGAGCTGTCCCTAATATTCCTACCATTGTATTATAGGAGAAATCATTTACTGAGTTACTGGTGCTGTCCCTAATATTCCTACCATTGTATTATAGGAGAAATCATTTACTGAGTTACTGGAGCTGTCCCTAATATTCCTACCATTGTATTATAGGAGAAATCACTTACTGAGTTACTGGTGCTGTCCCTAATATTCCTACCATTGTATTATAGGAGAAATCATTTACTGAGTTACTGGAGCTGTCCCTAATATTCCTACCATTGTATTATAGGAGAAACCATTTACTGAGTTACTGGAGCTGTCCCTAATATTCCTACCATTGTATTATAGGAGAAATCATTTACTGAGTTACTGGAGCTGTCCCTAATATTCCTACCATTGTATTATAGGAGAAACCATTTACTGAGTTACTGGTGCTGTCCCTAATATTCCTACCATTGTATTATAGGAGAAATCACTTACTGAGTTACTGGAGCTGTCTCTTATATTCCTACCATTGTATTATAGGAGAAATCATTTACTGAGTTACTGGAGCTGTCCCTAATATTCCTACCATTGTATTATAGGAGAAACCATTTACTGAGTTACTGGAGCTGTCCCTAATATTCCTACCATTGTATTATAGGAGAAATCATTTACTGAGTTACTGGTGCTGTCCCTAATATTCCTACCATTGTATTATAGGAGAAATCATTTACTGAGTTACTGGTGCTGTCCCTAATATTCCTACCATTGTATTATAGGAGAAATCATTTACTGAGTTACTGGTGCTGTCCCTAATATTCCTACCATTGTATTATAGGAGAAATCATTTACTGAGTTACTGGAGCTGTCCCTAATATTCCTACCATTGTATTATAGGAGAAATCATTTACTGAGTTACTGGAGCTGTCCCTAATATTCCTACCATTGTATTATAGGAGAAATCATTTACTGAGTTACTGGAGCTGTCCCTAATATTCCTACCATTGTATTATAGGAGAAATCATTTACTGAGTTACTGGTGCTGTCCCTAATATTCCTACCATTGTATTATAGGAGAAATCATTTACTGAGTTACTGGTGCTGTCCCTAATATTCCTACCATTGTATTATAGGAGAAATCATTTACTGAGTTACTGGAGCTGTCCCTAATATTCCTACCATTGTATTATAGGAGAAATCATTTACTGAGTTACTGGTGCTGTCCCTAATATTCCTACCATTGTATTATAGGAGAAATCATTTACTGAGTTACTGGAGCTGTCCCTAATATTCCTACCATTGTATTATAGGAGAAAGCATTTACTGAGTTACTGGAGCTGTCCCTAATATTCCTACCATTGTATTATAGGAGAAATCATTTACTGAGTTACTGGAGCTGTCCCTAATATTCCTACCATTGTATTATAGGAGAAACCATTTACTGAGTTACTGGTGCTGTCCCTAATATTCCTACCATTGTATTATAGGAGAAATCATTTACTGAGTTACTGGATCTGTCCCTAATATTCCTACCATTGTATTATAGGAGAAATCATTTACTGAGTTACTGGTGCTGTCCCTAATATTCCTACCATTGTATTATAGGAGAAATCACTTACTGAGTTACTGCAGCTGTCCCTAATATTCCTACCATTGTATTATAGGAGAAATCATTTACTGAGTTACTGGAGCTGTCCCTAATATTCCTACCATTGTATTATAGGAGAAATCATTTACTGAGTTACTGGATCTGTCCCTAATATTCCTACCATTGTATTATAGGAGAAATCATTTACTGAGTTACTGGTGCTGTCCCTAATATTCCTACCATTGTATTATAGGAGAAACCATTTACTGAGTTACTGGATCTGTCCCTAATATTCCTACCATTGTATTAGTCATTACATCAGGCTTATGGATGTAGAATGTTGAGAGCTTGAAATAAAGTTCAGGGGCAATTGAAGATAGTTTTTTTTATAAGATCTGCTTTAGCTAGCTGGAAATACGATAATATTAGGATTGCATGAACATTTATAAATTTATTCTATGTTATAAGGTGACAATTCTATAACATGTTATTTAATTATAAATCTATATTTCAAGTCACATTACTATGTCATGTAATTTAGGTAAAACAAATTTATTTTGGTTTTGTGTATTGAATTGTGTACAGGAATTAGACCATAAGTTGTGAACAGGCAGTAAATTTTGTACAGGAAGTAGATCATTAGTTGTGAACAGGCAGTAAATTGTGTACAGGAAGTAGATCATTAGTTGTGAACAGGCAGTAAATTGTGTACAGGAAGTAGATCATTAGTTGTGAACAGGCAGTAAATTGTGTACAGGAAGTAGACCATTAGTTGTGAACAGGCAGTAAATTGTGTACAGGAAGTAGACCATTAGTTGTGAACAGGCAGTAAATTGTGTACAGGAAGTAGATCATTAGTTGTGAACAGGCAGTAAATTGTGTACAGGAAGTAGATCATTTGTTGTGAACAGGCAGTAAATTGTGTACAGGAAGTAGACCATTAGTTGTGAACAGGCAGTAAATTGTGTACAGGAAGTAGATCATTAGTTGTGAACAGGCAGTAAATTGTGTACAGGAAGTAGACCATTAGTTGTGAACAGGCAGTAAATTATGTACAGGAAGTAGACCATTAGTTGTGAACAGGCAGTAAATTGTGTACAGGAAGTAGATCATTAATGGTGAACAGGCAGTAAATTGTGTACAGGAAGTAGATCATTAGTTGTGAACAGGCAGTAAATTGTGTACAGGAAGTAGATCATTAGTTGTGAACAGGCAGTAAATTGTGTACAGGAAGTAGATCATTAGGTGTGAACAGGCAGTAAATTGTGTACAGGAAGTAGATCATTAGTTGTGAACAGGCAGTAAATTGTGTACAGGAAGTAGACCATTAGTTGTGAACAGGCAGTAAATTATGTACAGGAAGTAGACCATTAGTTGTGAACAGGCAGTAAATTGTGTACAGGAAGTAGACCATTAGTTGTGAACAGGCAGTAAATTGTGTACAGAAAGTAGACCATTAGTTGTGAACAGGCAGTAAATTGTGTACAGGAAGTAGATCATTAGTTGTGAACAGGCAGTAAATTGTGTACAGGAAGTAGACCATTAGTTGTGAACAGGCAGTAAATTATGTACAGGAAGTAGACCATTAGTTGTGAACAGGCAGTAAATTGTGTACAGGAAGTAGACCATTAGTTGTGAACAGGCAGTAAATTGTGTACAGGAAGTAGACCATTAGTTGTGAACAGGCAGTAAATTGTGTACAGGAAGTAGATCATTTGTGGTAAACAGTTAGTGAATTGTTTACATTTAGTAGATCATTTGTGGTAAACAGTTGGTGAATTGTTTACATTTAGTAGATCATTTGTGGTAAACAGTTGGGAATTGTTTACATTAAGTAGATCATTTGTGGTAAACAGTTGGTGAATTGTCTACATTTAGTAGATAATTTGTGGTAAACAGTTGGTGAATTGTCTACATTAAGTAGATCATTTGTGGTAAACAGTTGGTGAATTGTCTACATTAAGTAGATAATTTGTGGTAAACAGTTGGTGAATTGTCTACAGGAAGTAGATCATTTGTGGTAAACAGTTGGTGAATTGTCTACATTTAGTAGATCATTTGTGGTAAACAGTTGGTGAATTGTCTACATTAAGTAGATCGTGTACAAGACTATATAGTCAATGATAAACTGACTGTGAATAAGGTAACACCCAAGCAGAAACCATGTATTATTTTGTGTTTTTTAATAGAACTGGTTCATAAAGGTGAAAATTTGTCTGAAAAAAACCCCCAGACTTTTTAAAAATTAATGAAGTACTATTTGTTTACATGCCAACAAAATTGTCCTCAGGGGATTCTTTAAACATGCAATGTTGTATAATGTACACACCCATATACACCAGGCTCACATACACACAGTATTCAATCATTGGATACAAATGTTTAGTTTCAAAACTCTAGAAATTATTTGAATCTGACAATTGTTTATAGTCATGCTTTCATTAATTATTCACCAACACATTTAACTTTATTCATTATTCTGAAAATTAACTGTTCAGTGTTATTTTTCTGTCAGTATAGAAATTGGATAGTCATATCTAGATAAAGACCATCCAACATAGCCCCCACACTGTCCCTGTATACAAAGTCAGTCTGGAAATAAGCCATTGACAAAGTCAGTCTGGAAATAAGGCAATGACAAAGTCAGTCTGGAAATGAACCATTGACAAAGTCAGTCTGGAAATAACCATTGACAAAATCAGTCTGAAAATAAGGCAATGACAAAGTCAGTCTGGAAATAAACCATTGACAAAATCAGTCTGAAAATAAGGCAATGACAAAGTCAGTCTGGAAATAAACCAATGACAAAGTCAGTCTGGAAAGAAGCCATTGACAAAGTCAGTCTGGAAATAAGCTGATGACAAAGTCAGTCTGGAAATAAGCTGATGACAAAGTCAGTCTTGAAATAAACCATTGACAAAGTCAGTCTGGAAATAAGGCAATGACAAAGTCAGTCTGGAAATAAGGCAATGACAAAGTCAGTCTGGAAATAAACCATTGACAAAGTCAGTCTGGAAATAAACCATTGACAAAGTCAGTCTGGAAATAAGCTGATGACAAAGTCAGTCTGGAAATAAGGCAATGACAAAGTCAGTCTGGAAATAAGGCAATGACAAAGTTAGTCTAGAAATATGGTAATAACAGTCAATAAGGAAATAAGGTTATAATAAAGCCAATAAGGAAATTTGCTAATTGCAAAGTTATTTTCCCATTTCAAAAAAATAAACAGATTCCAGACATCTGGAAATAAGCTTGATTGTTCAGTATTTTAGTTCAAGTATTTGTATTAGAAAATCAATTTGAAATAAGCAGGATTGAATATTGCATGTTAAGTGTCATCTAAATAGGCAGATTATGCTGAATTTTAAAATACCAAAAAGCAACAAAGTGAGGTACATATATATAGTCATGTAATATACCAAAATGTTTGTGATACAAGAACTGTCTTCATCAAAAAGCTGTATTTGATGAGAGATAATAAAGTGACTCTGTGGCACGATGCATCATGGGATAATTTTAAGTTATACAATATATGACACTAGGAAAACATGCAACAATGTTGTTGTACTCAAGTGTGTATAGCACACGATAGGGACATTTGTTTGACTGGATATGGCTTTTTCAAAGTGTACACATCAATTCTGTTTTGAACTGGCTAGTAATAAAGCTAAAACTAGAGAACCCTTGGGGTGTCATGCTTGTTTAACAGAAACAAACAAAGCTTCAGATACTTATAGGGAGTGGTACTTTATATTGTCTTAAAGGGAGATGTAGAAAAGGAAATAACATATTTGATCAAAGGTGTCACATGGCAGATTTTGTTTGCAAGAAAGAGTGAACATTTTTTTTTATTAAAGCAGGGTTTGTTCAGATTGTAAAACAATTGTGCTGAGAATCCCTTTGAAATTCTTGGGCAATGTTTCACTGATGCTAACTGGTTGGAATTGAATTGTACAGTGCTGCTTGGCTGTAATTCCACCTGCTATAGTTGTTATTATCCTGGCTATTTTAACAGACTCATCATTTACCAGCTGATTTGGGAGGACATGTAACCTTTTTAAGTCCAGGATTTTTCTGATTATGAATGGCCCGGTATGACTCTAGCAAACAGAGAATCAGATTGTCAGGGCTGCCTGGAATGTCTGTGATTAATTCTCGCCGTTAAGTAAATCATTGGCTACGGTAAACCATCACTGGGTACGGCTGATTAGGAGTAAACTCACACTGGCAACACAGTCTAGCTGACCATTAAAATAATCACATATTATTTCTTATGAACCTATTTGGTATATAAACAAAATTTGAGTGGTAAATCTTTGTTTATCTGCAGAAAAAAACCCCGATTTACTTCATAGATATACAAAATGCCTAAATTGATCACACACTCAGTACCAGAAGAGCTTGTCATTTTAAACTCTTTTCTATTATCAGCAGCAGGTTTTGCTTTTCAAATTAGTTATTTTTTTATATCCAAGGGAGATTATAAAAATTCCTCCTTTCAGTAGAAATTTGCCAACACAGTTCTAATATTAACAAAATCCTCAACACCACACAGAGATTTATTACAATGAAATCACACACTGTTGTTGATGAGCTGTATACCTGAAATACTACAGGTAAATAGGTTAGAGCCAGATGAGTTACAGTACTGACAGTGTAATTATTGATATTGTTGTGAGAGCTATACCTGGATCACCAGTGTCCTGTGTCGGTGGGACCAACACGCTTGTCATCTGGACATGGGAATCAATATGGTTAAATATTAATGAGTTTATATTGCTTAAATCCTGAAAACAGAATATACTAAAAGCAACATTTTACAATAAAAAGAAAGCTTCTCTTGTAGTTTTATGTAAATCTGGAAATGCTTGTTTTATTCTGCAAATTTATCTTGATTTAAATTCTGTAAAAGAATTATACGAAAATAAATTTCTCTTTGGGGTTTCAGACGGCATCAATCAGGATGGCCTTGCTGGCTTGTTAATCATTGATTCCTCAATACACTGTTCACACGTGTCATTGGTGGTTATTCTGCATCTGTATGTTTGCAATATGTCAATAATTCTTTTGTACTTTTGAATGTGTCATCAATTCTTTCAGTATATTCCTGTGTCATCACTTCTTGATTACCTTAATTCAAATATGTCATCAAATTTTGTGTACATTTCAATCATGTTATCAATTCTTGTGCACCTCCTAAATGTGTCGTCTACTCTTTCAGCATCTTTCAAATATGTAACTGATTGCTGTGTACAAATTGAATGTGTGATCAGTTTTTGTGTACATTTCTGGTGTCTATCAATATTATAAGTTTTAAACAAGTACAAATCCACCTCTATATAAATGGGACAACTAACAGGTTTTTACATGTGATATTTTTCAGGAAAGTAGAATCATTTTAAGTATCACAGTACGTTGCATCTACTCTTTTAAAACAAATGAGGTATTGCATATGGTTGGATACCAAACAAAATTCGGTAGACTCGGTCCTCCCGATGTATTGCACATAAGTGAAAGAACTAGAACACTGACAGGTCAGCAAGGGCCCCGCCATGTGGCAATTGATATCCCCTAATGGTCAAACCTAATAAGGCTGATATTTGGTCAATTAAATCCTTGTGAAATTCTGACCCACTTTGCTTCATGATGTCATAAGGAAATGTTCATCAGTGAAAAGTTACAAAATGTGACTTTGGTGTTTTGTCATTTGACTTCTTGTTTTATTCCAATAAACTTGGTTTCTTTTTTTTATAAACAAAATTCATCTATGAAAAAATACCATGTTTGACCTTTGACCTTTGACCCGATGACATTGAATTTTGCTCAGTTGACTCCTTGTTTCATTCTGTTATCTTAGCTTCATAGTGTTACAACAAAATATTTATCAGTGAAAAGGTAACAAATTTGACCTTGACCTGACTATTTGACCTTTGACTCTGTGACCTTGACAGTTGGTCAGTTGACTTCTTGTTTAATTCTGACCAACTTTGCTTCATGTCATTGTTTCATTCTGTTTAACTTTGCTTCATAGTATTACGACAAAATGTTCAACGGTGAAAAGGTAGAAAAAAATTGACCTTGACATGACAATTTGACCTTTGACTCAGTGACCTTGACATTTGGTCAGTTGACTTTATATTTAATTCTGACCAACTTTGCTTCATAATGTCATAACAAAATAAATGTCCATAGCTGAAAAAAATATATATAAAATGTTTACCTTGACCTTAGATATAGTCACTTTGAATTTCAGTCAGTTGACTCCTTATTTAATTCTGTCCAAGTTTGCCTCATAATTTCACAACAAAATGTTCATCCGTTAAAAAGATTCAAAATCTTATCTTGACCTTGTGATTTGACTTTTTATCTGTTGACCTTAAATTTTGGTCTGTTGATTCCTGGTTTAATTTTGATCAAGTTTGCTTCACAATGTCATAACAAAATGTTCATCAGTGAAAAAGTGAAAAATTTGACCTTGACCTGGTGATTTGACCTTTAACCTGGTGACCTTGAATGTTGGTCAGTTGACTTAATGTGTAATTCTGAAACAAAGTTGCTTCATAATGTCATAACAAAATGGTCATCAGTGAAAATCAGTGATAATGACAAGGTACCCATTTGTTAACATTATGACCAGGTACCAATTTGTTGATAATATGACCAGGTACCCATTTGTTGATAGTATGACCAGGTACCCATTTGTTGATAGTATGACCAGGTACCTATTTGTTGACAGTATGACCAGGTACACATTTGTTGACATTATGACCAGGTACCCATTTGTTGATAGTATGACCAGGTACCCATTTGTTGATAATATGACCAGGTACCCATTTGTTGATAGTATGACCAGGTACCCATTTGTTGATAGTATGACCAGGTACCCATTTGTTGATAGTATGACCAGGTACCCATTTGTTGATAGTATGACCAGGTACCCATTTGTTGATAGTATGACCAGGTACTCATTTGTTGATAGTATGACCAGGTACCCATTTGTTGATAGTATGACCAGGTACCCATTTGTTGATAGTATGACCAGGTACCCATTTGTTGACATTATGACTAAGTATCTATTTGTTGACATTATGACCAGGTACCTATTTGTTGACATTATGACCAGGTATCTATTTGTTGATAGTATGACCAGGTACCCATTTGTTGACATTATGACCAGGTACCCATTTGTTGGCATTATGACCAGGTACCTATTTGTTGATATTATGACCACAAGTCTGTTTGTTGGACTGAGTAAATTGGAATAATCTGACCACAGGTTGTTGAGAAATGTTGTGTCAGTGGTATTCTTACTAGATGTATCTTGTTCAATGACACCACAAACAGTCTTGATACCTCCTACATATAAAGGTACTTTCCTAGTGTATCCATGCTTCATTCGACAGTCAGACTGTATAATTGATCTGTAAAACAGCAGCCGTGAAGTGTCCGATTACTTCTAGACTGACAAACACCTTGATGTATCAGCTACACATACCAACATTACTGAATAGATTTTGTCACGAAATCCTGTTCTGGATTACATGTTTGATATGAATTAAAAAAAAAAAACTTGTGACATATATGAAAATTATACATCCTATTTTCTACACTACTTGTCACTGGAACTTCGTACTTTGGGTATAGGTTCGCCTTGGTAAGGTGTTGTGTATCAAAAGTAGGTCACTCTGACCTACATTTTGACCTTTGACCTTTGATGACATCAAAGCCATGCTGAGTGAGTATCACTACTTGGATATTGGTTCAAAATACATATAGGTCACTCAGACCTAAAGGTCAACAATGGACACAATATATAGGTCACTCAGACCTAAAGGTCAACAATGGACACAATATCAGAGACCAAAAGTACATATAGGTCACTCTGACCTAAAGGTCAATAATGGACACAATATCAGAGACCAAAAGTACATATAGGTCACTCTGACCTAAAGGTCAACAATGGACACAATATATAGGTCACTCAGACCTAAAGGTCAACAATGGACACAATATCAGAGACCAAAAGTACATATAGGTCACTCTGACCTAAAGGTCAATAATGGACACAATATCAGAGACCAAAAGTACATATAGGTCACTCTGACCTAAAGGTCAACAATGAACACAATATCAGAGACCAAAAGTACATATAGGTCACTCTTACCTAAAGGTCAACAACAGACACAATATCAGAGACCAAAAGTACATATAGGTCACTCTGACCTAAAGGTCAACAATTGACACAATATCAGAGACCATGGTTGTTCTATTAGCGGCCATGAAGTTGTACAATGTTTCTTGAGCACTGAAATATAGGCATCTCTATAACAGCGAAGGCTGTCAGAAACATTGTCTGTCACAACACTTACAGTTTGTAAGGCATCACTAGATGGATGTTGGGTCTGCAAGTCACTGATCTAGTTAATGTAAATTAAATAAATAGAATTGTTTTATTTAATTTGTGTAATTGAAACTAGAACAGTATAGAAATTACGACTCTGGAAGTCTCTGTCATGGTCTAGATGTCTTGACCGACTCGTCAGCCCGCTAAGTCTTGTAAGAGTTCGTTTTCTTTTCTGGAGAAGTTCTAGATGAATCCTTCTCAAATTTCATATGCAGGTTCCCCTTGGTCCCTTGTTGTACATTGTCCAGTTGTTTAGCTGATCTGAAAAATAAGATGGCCTTCAGGCAGCCAACTTGGATTTTTACAGAAATAGTTTTTGATTGCTATTTCTTGAGATGTACTGAATCGACCCTTCTCAAATTTCATATGCAAGTTTCTCTTGGTCCCAGGTATATATTTCTTTGTCCTTAATTAGTTGTGCTCTTTTGATTTTGGAACTGATCAGAAAAAACTTATTGCTGACATTAAAGGACTTATTGCTGACATTAAAGGACTTATTGCTGTATTTCCTTTTTGTGTTTTTCCCTATGTCCTACTGACTTTGAGATAGGGAGGACTGTACTTCCTTTTTGTGTTTTTCCCTATGTCCTACTGACTTTGAGATAGGGAGGACTGTATCTCCTTTTTGTGTTTTTCCCTATGTCCTACTGACTTTGAGATAGACTGTACTTCCTTTTTGTGTTTTTCCTTATGTCCTACTGACTTTGAGATAGGGAGGACTGTACTTCCTTTTTGTGTTTTTCCTTATGTCCTACTGACTTTGAGATAGGGAGGACTGTACTTCCTTTTTGTGTTTTTCCTTATGTCCTACTGACTTTGAGATAGGGAGGACTGTACTTCCTTTTTGTGTTTTTCCTTATGTCCTACTGACTTTGAGATAGGGAGGACTGTACTTCCTTTTTGTGTTTTTCCCTATGTCCTACTGACTTTGAGATAGGGAGGACTGTACTTCCTTTTTGTGTTTTTCCCTATGTCCTACTGACTTTGAGATAGGGAGGACTGTACTTCCTTTTTGTGTTTTTCCCTATGTCCTACTGACTTTGAGATAGGGAGGACTGTACTTCCTTTTTGTGTTTTTCCTTATGTCCTACTGACTTTGAGATAGGGAGGACTGTATCTCCTTTTTGGGTTTTTCCCTATGTCCTACTGACTTTGAGATAGGGAGGACTGTACTTCCTTTTTGTGTTTTTCCCTATGTCCTACTGACTTTGAGATAGGGAGGACTGTACTTCCTTTTTGTGTTTTTCCCTATGTCCTACTGACTTTGAGATAGGGAGGACTGTACTTCCTTTTTGTGTTTTTCCTTATGTCCTACTGACTTTGAGATAGGGAGGACTGTACTTCCTTTTTGTGTTTTTCCTTATGTCCTACTGACTTTGAGATAGGGAGGACTGTATCTTCTTTTTGGGTTTTTCCCTATGTCCTACTGACTTTGAGATAGGGAGGACTGTACTTCCTTTTTGTGTTTTTCCCTATGTCCTACTGACTTTGAGATAGGGAGGACTGTACTTCCTTTTTGTGTTTTTCCCTATGTCCTACTGACTTTGAGATAGGGAGGACTGTACTTCCTTTTTGTGTTTTTCCTTATGTCCTACTGACTTTGAGATAGGGAGGACTGTATTTCCTTTTTGTGTTTTTCCTTATGTCCTACTGACTTTGAGATAGGGAGGACTGTATTTCCTTTTTGTGTTTTTCCCTATGTCCTACGGACTTTTAGATAGGGAGGACTGTACTTTCTTTTTGTGTTTTTCCCTATGTCCTACTGACTTTGAGATAGGGAGGACTGTATTTCCTTTTTGGGTTTTTCCCTATGTCCTACTGACTTTGAGATAGGGAGGACTGTACTTTTTGTGTGTGTGTCCATCACTGGCTAGCTGTTGACCTTAGCTGTTAAGGATAATATCGGATTGAACAAAATACAGTCTATAACCTTTTGTATTAAGCGTAATGGACATTGGAGGCAAACAACATTCAATAACACTGGTGATCTGGACTGACATTTGAAATTTAAGTGCCATATGTGAACACAAATATCATTCCATTTTTTATTTCTCTGGAGACTCAATCCTTGCGAATTCTTGTAAATGTCAAGGTCAGTGTGGTCAGTGTGAACATTTTACTGGTTAATTGTTTCCGTCTCATTTCCATCTCTATTGAAGTAGAGGCCAGCAGTGCGAAGAAAAAAGTGATATTCATTGTAAAGGCTTTGATAAGGCTAATTTCTAATCTAGGCTTGTCCTTACTTGAAGCTTAACATTTTTACACAAAGTTTGCATTGTTTAGATCTAGAAGGCAGATATTGACCAAAAGGGATATTGACGATTAAAACTTTACACTATAAAGATGAAATAACTGCGGTATGAGGAATATTGCTGTTTAGGCATATTGATCCAGTTGAATGGGATACTTAGGCAGATTATATGTCTTGACACTTCCATTCGTCATTTGTAGGTTTGTATTAAGATTACATTTATTCCAAAATGGCCAAGTTGATTTGGAAATAACTTGGTCATAAGTCATATTATATCATTAGTTTCCCATATATGTTGTTGGGCACTGCTATGATGAAAACATGGAATGCTTCCGACACCAAACGCTATCTGTGAGTGACTAATCAACAAAAAACGAATGGTTTGGAAATCTTTTGAACAAGAATTTGATTTTCCTTTTTGTGGCGGATTAGCACAGTTAATGTTACTTCTAATGAAATAAAAATGAATCCACTTAGGTTTGAATTTTAAACAATTGAAAACTGAGGACTCTACCGACTAAACTTAGGGGTAGTTGGTAATAATAAGAGTGTGTTTGGATCAATAAACAATCCATTTATCAATATGTGTGAGGTACATGTTGTGCCAAAGCCAATTTTTTCATGCAGCAACTCAAAAATGTCAGATTCCTAATGTTGTGGAATAATTCCACCATTTCATATAGCAGTACGCTCTGGCCCCACACTAGTCACAGGAAACTCTTGGTCATATAGCAGTACGCTCTGGTCAGGGCCAGCTTTGGACTGAAGGGATTTTGTGTTAAAAGATGGTTTATCACCCTTGGAGATGATGGGCAGGGTCAAAGACAAAAAATAAAAAGTCAAAATGTTTGAATTTCTACTTGTCCAAAAATATGGTGAAAAGAAATATCGTATTGAGGACCCTGGCAGAGAAACTCCATCTTGCGCAAAGATCTACCCATCAGCTAGTTCTCTATTTGGCCTAGAGGAGAAATATCGTTAATTACTCCTCCAGGGTGAGTAGTAAGATTTGGTGTAAAAATAGCTGGGTTATGAGAAGTTAGTGTTGTATGAGTGAAATAAGTGAAAGGTAAACATGTGTCCCGTGTAGCTGAGAGGCAGTGGAGCTATTTGATAGAACTGAAAGTCATCTGTAACTGAATGTCATATAGAACTGAAGTTTTCATTTCCACTGCAAAGTTATTTAAAACTGTTGCTTTACCAATTATTCATACACAGTATATCAGTGAAATTGCTTCTGGAATTGTCAGAATAACATGCTACATCGAATTAAGCTACCATACAGATCACAAAATTATATCCAATTTCAAACTCATTGTTGAATCTAAAGTGATTGATTCCTAATGAAAATTAAGAAGTAAGGACTACTGTATAATTGCTCAGCTATAAAATTCTTAGATAATGACTTCTTAGGTGCATTTGTATCCTACAAACATAGAAGTCCAACTGCCGGTAAGACTCTAGCTTCTTACTAACTGGCTGACTTTTATGTGTTTTACAGGTAATTGAGTAAAGATTTAAGAGTAACTCTCACAAAAATTGACATCTTTGGAGGGCCTTGATTTTTAGCTCACCTGGCAAACAATATTTATCAATGTATTTTTGGTATTGTAATTAACGCCAATGATAAAAAGTCATAGAATATGGAAAAGCTTCGTCTGTTTGCGAAAGTAATTATTATCAACCTCCTAAATCTTTTCTGATATGGACTGTAATCCCATTTTCCATTATGTTTTAATAGTTGTTAGCAGAATTTTTCACTATCTCATAAACAAATGAATTTCAATCTCAAGTCAATAGGGCATTTCATTGAAATATTCTCAATAGCACAATCGGAAATCGTCAACTTCACAGATCTTTATATTTCCAGCGAAACATCAGAAATTGATTTTTTGGTCTTTAGCGTTTCATTTGTTATTCTGAGACACAATTTTTGCAAGCAAAGATGTTTTGCTGTTGACTATCCTGCACCAATCATCACAGAGCAGACAAGGTGATCACCGGTCTTGATAACATTCTTTTCCTATAACCGTCCATTTTCATGAAGAAAAACATAAAAAGTTTGTCACAGGCTTTAGGCATACAGGATTTCCCAGCTGCCAGTCAAAATTATAAAAGTATGTTTTCTGTGGGATTGATAATGCTATTATGAATTCTTATTGTGTGAATGAAAATCAAATGATATTTATAAATGAGTGTGAGGACATGAAATGTGTCAAACATCTTCTGACTTTGTGGCAGTGCTGTAAAGATATCTAAATCACCAAGGGATCAATATGTAGTTGATGGCAGTGTCGCCCACAACAGTCAAGTGGTAGATCCAGAAGACACTCTATCTTCACAAGATAGACAGTCATATTTGTGGCTGGGAATTGCTTCGCTTTAGTTGGTTCCTGGGGATAACAAGTCTGTGAGACAGCTGAGTGATGGTACCCTGCAGTTTACTGTTACCAAAGTATTCCTATGGGAGGATTAGTATTTATAGGAATATAGCCTTACATACTGTTTTTGCTTCAAATCGATGATGTGTTCATGGAAAACAATTGTATTAGCTAAAGATGTTTTGAACCTGTGTATTTTCTAAGGATATCTATTGAATCTTACATCTACAATATAATTAAATGTTAATATTTTCTCATTGGAAATGGTACTTTCTCAACAACTAAGACAAATTCATTCATATTCATCTTTCAGAATAGATTCTTTTGGTGATTTTAGTTAATGCCTCTTTATTTAATCCAATAAGCTCCAATTTATTGTAATGACTATTTTTGCAGCAATGTATATTTCTTTCCACATTGAATATATATTTTTCTTCATCTAAATTAAAAAAATACTTTGTGTAAAAAAATATTTATTAAGTTGTTTTCCATCTATTTATATTAATAAATTATATGTAATATATTTTGTAAGTGTGTGACAAAAACAAATTCTTATCCAAATTTTGGAAACTTAATTATTTTATGCCGAAACTTTTAAAATATCATGGCATTCACATCCACTAAGAAGAATATTGACATGAACGAAATGCAGCACCATATGGCTATTTTCCGCCGTAAAAGTGAAAATGACAAAAGTGAAATAAATATGAGACGTTACGTGCTAGAAAATGATGACAATTTGGACCAAAGTCCACGTTTCTTCCGACGAAAGTCAACCATAATTAATCCGTCAGATATCAGATTACTTGAAAAACGGACATGGAGACAAAGAGCAGAAACAGCATACTCAACTCCAACATGGATGGCTATGTATAGGAACTCTTTGATGCGTACAATGACGATCCCTAGGGCGAAGAACATGGCGCATTCCCAGGAGAGGGGGGTGTCTCTAAGTATGTCTTATCCACAGGTAAACATGGCGAACCTTTCCCAGGAGAGGGGGGTGTCTCTAAGTATGTCTTATCTACAGGTAAACATGGTCAATCTTTCCCAGGAGAGGGGGTGGGGGGTGTCTCTAAGTATGTCTTATCCACAGTTAAACATGGCGAACCTTTCCCAGGAGAGGGGGGGGGGGGTGTCTCTTAGTATGTCTTATCCACAGTTAAACATGGCGAACCTTTCCCAGGAGGGGGGGGGGGGGTCTCTAAGTATGTCTTATCCACAGGTAAACATGGTCAACCTTTCCCAGGAGAGGGGGGGGTGTCTCTTAGTATGTCTTATCCACAGGTAAACATGGTCAACCTTTCCCAGGAGAGAGGGGGGGGTCTCTAAGTATGTCTTATCCACAGGTAAACATGGTCAACCTTTCCCAGGAGAGGGGGGGGGGGTCTCTAAGTATGTCTTATCCACAGGTAAACATGGTCAACCTTTCCCAGGAGAGGGGGGGGTGTCTCTAAGTATGTCTTATCTACAGATAACATGGTTAACCTTTCCCATGAGAGGGGGGTTTCTCTAAGTATGTCTTATCTACAGGTAAACATGGCAAACCTTTCCCAGGAGAGGGGGGGGGGGGGTCTCTAAGTATGTCTTATCTACAGGTAAACATGGTCAACCTTTCCCAGGAGAGGGGGGTGTCTCTAAGTATGTCTTATCCACAGGTAAACATGGCAAACCTTTCCCAGGAGAGGGGGGTGTCTCTAAGTATGTCTTATCTACAGGTAAACATGGTGAACCTTTCCCAGGAGAGGGGGTCTCTAAGTATGTCTTGATGTAGTTTAGTGTATCGAAAGCCTAATTGATGTAGTTGAGTGTATCGAAGGCCTAATTGATGTATTTGAGTGTATTGAAGGCCTAATTGATGTAGTTGAGTGTATCGAAGGCCTAATTGATGAAGTTGAGTGTATCGAAGGCCTAATTGATGTAGTTGAGTGTATCGAAGGCCTAATTGATGAAGTTGAGTGTATCGAAGGCCTAATTGATGTAGTTGAGTGTATCGAAGGCCTAATTGATGAAGTTGAGTGTATCGAAGGCCTAATTGATGAAGTTGAGTGTATCAAAGGCCTAATTGATGAAGTTGAGTGTATCGAAGGCCTAATTGATGTAGTTGAGTGTATCGAAGGCCTAATTGATGAAGTTGAGTGTATCGAAGGCCTAATTGATGTAGTTGAGTGTATCGAAGACCTAATTGATGTAGTTGAGTGTATCGAAGGCCTAATTGATGTAGTTGAGTGTATCAAAGGCCTAATTGATGAAGTTGAGTGTATCGAAGGCCTAATTGATGTAGTTGAGTGTATCGAAGGCCTAATTGATGAAGTTGAGTGTATCGAAGGCCTAATTGATGAAGTTTAGTGTATGGAAAGCCTAATTGATGTAGTTGAGTGTATCGAAGGCCTAATTGATGTAGTTGAGTGTATCGAAGGCCTAATTGATGAAGTTGAGTGTATCGAAGGCCTAATTGATGTAGTTGAGTGTATCGAAGACCTAATTGATGTAGTTGAGTGTATCGAAGGCCCAATTGATGTAGTTGAGTGTATCGAAGACCTAATTGATGTAGTTGAGTGTATCGAAGGCCCAATTGATGTAGTTGAGTGTATCGAAGGTCTAATTGATGTAGTTGAGTGTATCGAAGGCCTAATTGATGCAGTTGAGTGTATCGAAGGCCTAATTGATGTAGTTGAGTGTATCGAAGGCCTAATTGATGAAGTTGAGTGTATCGAAGGCCTAATTGATGTAGTTGAGTGTATCGAAGACCTAATTGATGTAGTTGAGTGTATCGAAGGCCCAATTGATGTAGTTGAGTGTATCGAAGGTCTAATTGATGTAGTTGAGTGTATCGAAGGCCCAATTGATGTAGTTGAGTGTATCGAAGGTCTAATTGATGTAGTTGAGTGTATCGAAGGCCTAATTGATGTAGTTGAGTGTATCGAAGGCCTAATTGATGTAGTTGAGTGTATCGAAGGTCTAATTGATGTAGTTGAGTGTATCGAAGGTCTAATTGATGAAGTTGAGTGTATCAAAGGCCTAATTGATGAAGTTGAGTGTATCGAAGGCCTAATTGATGAAGTTGAGTGTATCGAAGGCCTAATTGATGTTGTTGCATGTATCAAAGGCCTCATTGATGTAGTTGAGTGTATCGAAGGCCTAATTGATGTAGTTGAGTGTATCGAAGGCCTTATTGATGAAGTTGAGTGTATCGAAGGCCTAATTGATGTAGTTGAGTGTATCGAAGGCCTAATTGATGTAGTTGAGTGTATCAAAGGTCTAATTGATTTAGTTGAGTGTATCGAAGGCCTGCCTTATTTGGACATGTTAGACACCCACTCGACAACTGGTACTCAGTAAGGTCCCTCTAGTGAGATGATTGTCTCTGTGATGAGCTATCAAGCACAAGCAGCATTGGCAGGTTTTGATAGAGCACGAGTTATTTGTTAATAATGATAATAACATGATTGTTTCAGACATGTTTTTAAATAGGATGCAAAAGTAGTTTGTATGCTTGAGTTTGGCTGGCATTCAAGACATCAGCTGGTCAAATATACACTGATTCCGAATGGGTACTCAACTTCAACAAATAAATGACAGTTTATAGTAAAGATAAGGAACAGGTCCCTATTATTGTGTAGGTTATGGGAGGCGAGCAGGTCTATATTATAGTGTAGGTTATAGGACTTGAGCAGGTCTCTATTATTGTGTAGGTTATAGGACTTGAGCAGGTCTATATTATTGTGTAGGTTATAGGACTTGAGCAGGTCTATATTATTGTGTAGGTTATAGGACTTGAGCAGGTCTATATTATTGTGTAGGTTATAGGACTTGAGCAGGTCTATATTATTGTGTAGGTTATAGGACTTGAGCAGGTCTATATTATTGTGTAGGTTATAGGACTTGAGCAGGTCTATATTATTGTGTAGGTTATAGGACTTGAGCAGGTCTATTTTATGTGTAGGTTATGGGACTTGAGCAGGTCTATATTATTGTGTAGGTTATAGGACTTGAGCAGGTCTATATTATTGTGTAGGTTATAGGACTTGAGCAGGTCTATATTATTGTGTAGGTTATAGGACTTGAGCAGGTCTATATTATTGTGTAGGTTATAGGACTTGAGCAGGTCTATATTATTGTGTAGGTTATAGGACTTGAGCAGGTCTATTTTATGTGTAGGTTATGGGACTTGAGCAGGTCTATATTATTGTGTAAGTTATGGGACTTGAGCAGGTCTATATTATTGTGTAGGTTATAGGACTTGAGCATTATACTGGAGCAGGTATTTATTAAATTGCAGGTTATTTATAAGTATTAAACAAAACTTTAAAACTAATACACATCTTCTATTCTACCTGACATTGGTCAACAAAGAAACGTGTTCTATTCCAACAGAATTCTCCTTGCCAAACATTGAAAGTTTATTCCTTTAGATGGTATATAAAGTTCCTTTGCTGTCCTGTTTTACCCTGTAAACATGCTTTATTGATACGTACTTTGTCAGGTCAAAAAAATGCTGGTACGATTATTAAAGTGGAGTTATTAATACCTGAGTGTAGAGAGCAGTGGTAAAACCCAGCCAAGGTTTTAAATGTGCATGTGTAATTGACACTGTACAGAACATTGCACACTGTTTTGCTGTGTGGCAGTGTATTTTGATGCTGGTGAATTATTTATTGTTTGTTTATTGGCATTTTGTATAATAATACGATTGGTTTTCTAATTTGTATTATTGATCATAGTTTGGCTTTATTGCTACAAACTTTGGTATGTAAAGTTAGTTGGTATTATAACAGCCCTGTGTTATAATTATTGCTCAATACTTGACAACTTTGAATGCAGCATGGGTCCAGTAATGGTGGCTCAGTGACAGGTTTGCAGCTATTGTGCAGTAATTTAAATTTTTGCTTTTGCAATATTATTCAGCACTAGTTTTAGTTAAGTGCTGAGAATTGTTCGGTAACATAGCTAATGCTATTATTCTTTTATGTATAGTAAATGCTGTAATGGTTCTGTTAATTATAGTTAAAGCTGTTATTGTTCTGTGAAGTATAGCTAACGCTGTTATTGTTCTGTGAAGTATAGCTAACGCTGTTATTGTTCTGTGAGGTATAGCTAACGCTGTTATTGTTCTGTGAGGTATAGCTAACGCTGTTATTGTTCTGTGAAGTATAGCTACTGCTGTTATTGTTCTGTGAGGTATAGCTACCGCTGTTATTGTTCTGTGAAGTATAGCTAACGCTGTTATTGTTCTGTGAAGTATAGCTACCGCTGTTATTGTTCTGTAAAGTATAGCTTAAGCTGTTATTGTTCTGTGAGGTATAGCTAAAGCTGTTATTGTTCTGTGAGGTATAGCTAACGCTGTTATTGTTCTGTGAAGTATAGCTACTGCTGTTATTGTTCTGTGAGGTATAGCTAAAGCTGTTATTGTTCTGTGAAGTATAGCTAACGCTGTTATTGTTCTGTGAAGTATAGCTACCGCTGTTATTGTTCTGTGAAGTATAGCTACCGCTGTTATTGTTTTGTGAAGTATAGCTAATGCTGTTATTGTTCTGTGAAGTATAGCTACTGCTGTTATTGTTCTGTGAAGTATAGCTAACGCTGTTATTGTTCTGTTAAGTATAGCTAATGCTGTTATTGTTCTGTTAAGTATAGCTACCGCTGTTATTGTTCTGTGAGGTATAGCTACCGCTGTTATTGTTCTGTGAGGTATAGCTAACGCTGTTATTGTTTTGTGAGGTATAGCTAACGCTGTTATTGTTCTGTGAGGTATAGCTAACGCTGTTATTGTTCTGTGAGGTATAGGTAATGCTGTTATTGTTCTGTGAAGTATAGCTAACGCTGTTATTGTTCTGTGAAGTATAGCTAACGCTGTTATGGTTCTGTGAAGTATAGCTACCGCTGTTATTGTTCTGTAAAGTATAGCTTAAGCTGTTATTGTTCTGTGAGGTATAGCTAAAGCTGTTATTGTTCTGTGAGGTATAGCTAACGCTGTTATTGTTCTGTTAAGTAAAGCTAAAGGTGTTATTGTTCTGTGAAGTTTAGCTAACGCTGTTATTGTTTTTGTGATATATAGCTAATGCTGTTATTGTTCTGTGAAGTATAGCTAACGCTGTTATTGTTCTGTGAAGTATAGCTAACGCTGTTATGGTTCTGTGAAGTATAGCTAACGCTGTTATGGTTCTGTGAAGTATAGCTAACGCTGTTATTGTTCTGTGAGGTATAGCTAACGCTGTTATTGTTCTGTGAAGTATAGCTCACGCTGTTATTGTTCTGTGAGGTATAGCTAACGCTGTTATTGTTCTGTTAAGTAAAGCTAAAGGTGTTATTGTTCTGTGAAGTAAAGCTAACGCTGTTATTGTTTTGTGAAGTTTAGCTAACGCTGTTATTGTTTTTGTGATATATAGCTAATGCTGTTATTGTTCTGTGAAGTATAGCTACCGCTGTTATTGTTCTGTGAAGTATAGCTACTGCTGTTATTGTTCTGTGAAGTATAGCTAATGCTGTAATTGTTCTGTGAAGTATAGCTAATGCTGTGTAATTGTTCTTTTAAATTATAGTTAATGCTGTTACTGATAAGTGCTCAGTACAGCTGTAAATTATCAGTACTTGGTGCAGCTGTTAGTGTCTAGTACTCAGTACAGCTGTTTGTGTCCAGTACTCACTACAGCTTTTATTGTTCAGTACAGTACAGCAGTTATTGTCCAGTACTCAGTACAGCTGTTACTGTACTGTACTCAGTACAGCTGTTAATGTCCAGTACTCAGTACAGCTGTTAGTTTACTGTACTCAGTACAGTTATATTGTCCAGTACTCAGTACAGCTGTAAGTGTCCAGTTCTCAGTACAGCTGTTAGTGTTCAGTACTCAGTATAACTGTTAAGTGTCCAGTACTCAGTACAGCTGTTATTGTCCTGTACTCAGTACAGCTGCTATTGTCCAGTACTCAGTACAGCTGTAAGTGTCCAGTACTCAGTACAGCTGTTATTGTCCAGTACTCAGTACAGCTGTTTATTGTCCATTACTCAGTACAGCTGTTAGTGTACTGAACTCAGTACAGCTGTTAGTGTCCAGTACTCAGTATAGCTGACTTAGTTCAGTACTCAGTATAGCTGTTGGTGTCCAGTACTCAGTACAGCTGTTAGTGTTCGGTACTCAGTATAGCTGTTAGTGTCCAGTACTCAGTACAGCTGTTAGTGTCCAGTACTCAGTATAGCTGACTTAGTTCAGTACTCAGTACAGCTGTAAGTGTCCAGTACTCAGTATAGCTGTTTATTGTTCAGTACTCAGTGCAGCTGTTAGTGTCCAATACTCAGTACAGCTGTAAGTGTCCAGTACCCAGTACAGCTGTTATTGTTCAGTACTCAGTACAGCTGTAAGTGTCCAGTACTCAGTACAGCTGTAAGTGTCCAGTACTCAGTATAGCTGTTTTTGTAGGTTATAAAACCTGAGCAGGTCTTTATTCAATTGTATGTGATAGGACTTGAGCAAGTCTATATCAGACTTGAGTACAGTACAACGGGCCTATAACACTAAGTGGATTGTCATGCCTAGCTGGCAATAAGGAGGCTAATTAGGAAAAGTCCAACACTCAAGTGTGACCAAAGGGTTATAAGCCGTCTTTTGATAGATAAGATAAATAAACAAAAATTTAAAACTAATACACATCTTAAATTGTACCTGTAAAAGAAACATGTTCTGATCCAACATAATTCTCCTTGCCAAACATTGAAAGTGTATTACTTAGATGATATATAAAGTTCCTTTCCCTGTAAGCATGCTTTATTGATACCTACTTTGTCAGGTCAGAAAAAAAAAACTGGTATAATGATTGAAGTGAGTTATTAATACCTGAGTATAGAGAGCAGTTGTAAAAACCATCAGTACTCAATATAGCTGTTAGTGTCCAGTACCCAGTACAGCTGTTATTGTCCAGTACTCAGTACAGCTGTTAGTGTCCAGTATTCAGTACAGCTGTTATTGTCCAGTACTTAATACAGCTGTAAGTGTCCAGTACTCAATACAGCTGTTAGTGTCCAGTACTCAGTATAGCTGTTAGTGTCCAGTACTCAGTATAGCTGTTAGTGTCCAGTACTCAGTACAGCTGTTTATTGTCCAGTATTCAGTACAGCTGTTAGTGTACTGAACTCAGTACAGCTGTTATTGTCCAGTACTCAGTACAGCTGTAAGTGTCCAGTACTCAGTACAGCTGTTATTGTCCAGTACTCAGTACAGCTGTTAGTATCCAGTACTCAGTACAGCTGTTAGTGTCCAGTACTCAGTTCAGCTGTTAATGTTCAGTACTCAGTACAGCTGTAAGTGTCCAGTACTCAGTACAGCTGTTAGTGTCCAGTACTTAGTACAGCTGTTAGTATCCAGTACTCAGTACAGCTGTTATTGTTCAGCACTCAGTACAGCTGTTATTGTTCAGTACTTAATACAGCTGTTAGTGTCCAGTACTCAATACAGCTGTTAGTGTCCAGTACTCAGTATAGCTGTTAGCGTCCAGTACTTAGTACAGCTGTTAGTGTCCAGTACTCAGTACAGCTGTTTATTGTCCAGTATTCAGTACAGCTGTTAGTGTACTGAACGCAGTACAGCTGCTATTGTCCAGTACTCAGTACAGCTGTTATTGTCCAGTACTCAGTACAGCTGTTAGTGTCCAGTACTCAATACAGCTGTTAGTGTCCAGTACGCAGTATAGCTGTTATTGTCCAGTACTCAGTACTGCTGTTAGTATCCAGTACCCAGGACAGCTGTTATTGTTCAGCACTCAGTACAGCTGTTATTGTTCAGTACTCAATACAGCTGTTAGTGTCAAGTACTCAGTACAGCTGTTAGTGTCCAATACTCAGTACAGCTGTCATTTTCCAGTACTCAGTACAGCTGTTAGTGTCCAATACTCAGTACAGCTGTTATTGTCCAGTACTCAGTATAGATGTTATTGTCCAGTACTCAGTACTGCTGTTAGTATCTAGTACTCAGTACAGCTGTTTATTGTTCAGTACTCAGTACAGCTGTTTTAGTTCAGTACTAGGTGCAACTGTTATTGTTATGTACTCGGTGCATCTTTGTTTAAGTATTTCTCTTGGTATCTCACCTTTATTTTTACCCTCAATAATGTGACCAGTCAGGGTGCACTGCTGGGGGCATTTGGCACTTAACTTCAGTGGGATAGCACTTTATATCGGCATTAATTCTGACCATTGCAAGAAGGCTAATACATAAACATACTACAGCCGCCTAAATACATGCACTCAACAACACCTACACTCACATCGCATACACCGGGCCGCCGTCCTTAAATGACCATAGTTATAAATAGAATGTAAAACAAAATAAAACCAAAGAAAATTAACCTTGGAAGCTTATTCTTCAGCAGTACACTCATTATTTCCTCAGCAAAAGCCACAGTCTGAAGAAGTAGCAATGTCGTTTGATAATTCTTCTGAACACTGCCAAATAGCACATGTCCAAAACTGTATTAAAGGTTTGACATCCTATTGTGTATAAAATCTGAAGAAATAATGTTTACATAGATTTGTCCACTCAGATATGCCAATGTTTGACCTCCTGCTTTTGATAAAGCCTGTCTACCTAAATTCTCTATGTATATGTAGACCGAATCTTACACTTTCAAAGTCAGTGAGGCGCTAAGCCTGTGTATTCCCTGTGCTCCTGTCCTGAATGACAGAATTGTGGGGCAACTTTTGTTATTGTCCAACATCCACATATAGGTATGTACACATGTAATTGGAACAGTTTAAATTACTCCAAGTCCAATTAAATAACCAAGGAACTGTTTGCCGTAACAGCCCTGTAGGAACAGGTGTTGTTCAGACAGAAATTCATTCAAAGTTCAGTGGACTGCAGGTAAATACTAACATTGGAAGTGACTAGTGTTACATAGCGTATTGGAAGTGACTAGTGTTACATAGCGTATAGATGATTCCATTCCTGGCCACAAATTCATGGCTTACTGGGTGTTGATGAAAGTGTGATAGAATCAATATTTTGAACTCTGTAGGAAATGTACACATGTTGTCTGCCCAAGTGACTTTTCTGTAGCTGTTACATGTATAGTGTTGTGCTCATTTTTATGAAGTTTTAAGCAATTTACTGTGAGAAAAAACTTGTCTGTAATTGTTTGTTATTTACATTGTGTAATGAACTGGATAAGTATATATATACAGTGATCAGTAAGCTATTCTGTATCATTTACCATGTCTCTTGTTGCCTGTTTGATTTAAGTACATAGTAGAAATGTGGTGGTGAGGGTAGGTGTACATAGTAGAAATGTGGTGGTGAGGGTAGGTGTACATAGTAGAAATGTGATGGTGAGGGTGGGTGTACATAGTAGAAATGTGATGGTGAGGGTGGGTGTACATAGTAGAAATGTGGTGGTGAGGGTAGGTGTACACAGTAGAAATGTGGTGGTGAGGGTAGGTGTACACAGTAGAAATGTGGTGGTGAGGGTAGGTGTACATAGTAGAAATGTGATGGTGAGGGTAGGTGTACATAGTAGAAATGTGATGGTGAGGGTAGGTGTACATAGTAGAAATGTGGTGGTGAGGGTAGGTGTACACAGTAGAAATGTGGTGGTGAGGGTAGGTGTACATAGTAGAAATGTGGTGGTGAGGGTAGGTGTACATAGTAGAAATGTGATGGTGAGGGTAGGTGTACATAGTAGAAATGTGGTGGTGAGGGTAGGTGTACATAATAGAAATGTGGTGGTGAGGGTAGGTGTACATAATAGAAATGTGGTGGTGAGGGTAGGTGTACACAGTAGAAATGTGGTGGTGAGGGTAGGTGTACATAGTAGAAATGTGATGGTGAGGGTAGGTGTACATAGTAGAAATGTGATGGTGAGGGTAGGTGTACATAGAAGAAATGTGGTGGTGAGGGTAGGTGTACATAGTAGAAATGTGGTGGTGAGGGTAGGTGTACATAGTAGAAATGTGATGGTGAGGGTAGGTGTACATAGAAGAAATGTGGTGGTGAGGGTAGGTGTACACAGTAGAAATGTGATGGTGAGGGTAGGTGTACATAGTAGAAATGTGGTGGTGAGGGTAGGTGTACATAGTAGAAATGTGGTGGTGAGGGTAGGTGTACATAGTAGAAATGTGGTGGTGAGGGTAGGTGTACATAGTAGAAATGTGGTGGTGAGGGTAGGTGTACACAGTAGAAATGTGATGGTGAGGGTAGGTGTACATAGTAGAAATGTGATGGTGAGGTTAGGTGTACATAGTAGAAATGTGGTGGTGAGAGTAGGTGTACATAGTAGAAATGTGGTGGTGAGGGTAGGTGTACACAGTAGAAATGTGGTGGTGAGGGTAGGTGTACACAGTAGAAATGTGGTGGTGAGGTTAGGTGTACACAGTAGAAATGTGGTGGTGAGGTTAGGTGTACATAGTAGAAATGTGGTGGTGAGGGTAGGTGTACACAGTAGAAATGTGGTGGTGAGGGTAGGTGTACACAGTAGAAATGTGGTGGTGAGGGTAGGTGTACATAGAAGAAATGTGGTGGTGAGGGTAGGTGTACATAGTAGAAATGTGGTGGTGAGGGTAGGTGTACACAGTAGAAATGTGGTGGTGAGGGTAGGTGTACATAGTAGAAATGTGGTGGTGAGGGTAGGTGTACACAGTAGAAATGTGGTGGTGAGGGTAGGTGTACATAGTAGAAATGTGGTGGTGAGGGTAGGTGTACACAGTAGAAATGTGGTGGTGAGGGTAGGTGTACATGGTAGAAATGTGGTGGTGAGGGTAGGTGTACATAGTAGAAATGTGGTGGTGAGGGTAGGTGTACACAGTAGAAATGTGGTGGTGAGGGTAGGTGTACATGGTAGAAATGTGATGGTGAGGGTAGGTGTACATAGTAGAAATGTGGTGGTGAGGGTAGGTGTACACAGTAGAAATGTGATGGTGAGGGTAGGTGTACATAGTAGAAATGTGGTGGTGAGGGTAGGTGTACATAGTAGAAATGTGGTGGTGAGGGTAGGTGTACATAGTAGAAATGTGGTGGTGAGGGTAGGTGTACATAGTAGAAATGTGATGGTGAGGGTAGGTGTACATAGTAGAAATGTGGTGGTGAGGGTAGGTGTACATAGTAGAAATGTGATGGTGAGGGTAGGTGTACATAGTAGAAATGTGATGGTGAGGGTAGGTGTACACAGTAGAAATGTGATGGTGAGGGTAGGTGTACACAGTAGAAATGTGGTGGTGAGGGTAGGTGTACATAGTAGAAATGTGGTGGTGAGGGTAGGTGTACATAGTAGAAATGTGGTGGTGAGGGTAGGTGTACATAGTAGAAATGTGATGGTGAGGGTAGGTGTACATAGTAGAAATGTGGTGGTGAGGGTAGGTGTACATAGAAGAAATGTGATGGTGAGGGTAGGTGTACATGGTAGAAATGTGATGGTGAGGGTAGGTGTACACAGTAAAAATGTGGTGGTGAGGGTAGGTGTACACAGTAAAAATGTGGTGGTGAGGGTAGGTGTATTAAGAGTCCAGTAGGGGGGAGGGGGGGGGGGTTAGGGGTCATGTTATAGGCAAGGGGGTCAGGTTCGATAGTAGGGGTCCAGTAAGGGTTGAGGGAGCGAGGTTAGATAGAAGGGGTCCAGTAAGGGTTGAGGGGTTGAGGTTAGATTGTAGGGATCCAGTAAGGGGTGGAGGGGGTGAGGTTAGATAGTAGGGGTCTAGTAAAGGGTGAGGAGTTGAGAAGAACTAGATGGATTGTTTTCAAATTTCACATACAGGTCCAAATTTGTCCCTTGTGCATTGTCCAGTTTTTGAGCCGATTTAAAAAAAAACAAAAAACGACCAACATGCGGCCATCTCTGATTTTAACAGTAATAATTTGTGATCTTTATTTCTTGAGAAGCACTGGATGGATATTTCTCAAATTCCATATGCCAGTTGCCCTTGGTGCGTAGTTGTGCATTGTCCACTTTTTTAGCTGATCTGAAAAACAATACGGATAACATGCTGCCATCTTGGATTTTGATAGTAATAGTTTGTCAGTAAAACATTGCATTTCAGGTTCACTTTGCTCATTTGTCGCCCATGGCTACTGTAATAACAGAACTTCTGACAGGTGATTGTCGTCCAAGTGATAATAAACACTAGTGTAGACTTGATCTAAGATGTGTGACAAACTATAGCTGCTGTGGCACAATGCTTTACAATGATGTCGGTGTAGCTTTTAACTTTCTGGATTGATTTATGTAGCAGCAACTTAAATTCTGAACAGATCTTGATGAACTGGCTTCTTTTGTTCGACCACTTATATGGTAAGGTGTGTCATTGTTTTTCAGCCTGTCTTTTACTTTCTTGTGAATGGAACATCGCTTAGATTAAAGTGTTATAATGAAACATTTCAAGTTTTGTAGAACACACATTTTAGCCTCTTTTCACTACAACAAAATTAAGAGCTTGAAATGTTTAATGGCCGACGCAAATGTCAGTGTTAATGTAAAAAAATTGGAATTGGGGCTGTGAAATGGGTAGAGTTGGGTACAGGGACTGCTTGAGTCGGAATTGGGGCTGTGAGTTGGGTACAGGGACTGCTAGAGTCGGAATTGGGGCTGTGAGTTGGGTACAAGGACCGCTGGAGTCAGAATTGGGGCTGTGAGTTGGGTACAGGGACTGCTTGAGTCGGAATTGGGGCTGTGAGTTGGGTACAGGGACTGGTTGAGTTGGAATTGGGGCTGTGAGTTGGGTACAGGGACTGCTTGAGTCAGAATTGGGGCTGTGGAATGGGTACAGGGACTGCTTGAGTCAGAACTAGGGCAGTGAGTTGGGTACAGGGACTGCTTGAGTCAGAATTGGGGCTGTGAAATGGGTACAGGGACTGCTGGAGTTGGAATTGGGGCTATGAGTTGGGTACAAGGACTGCTGGAGTCGGAATTGAGGCGGTGAAATGGGTAGAGTTGGGTACAGGGACTGCTTGAGTCGGAATTGGGGCAGTGAAATGGGTAGAGTTGGGTACAGGGACTGCTTGAGTCGGAATTGGGGCGGTGAAATGGGTAGAGTTGGGTACAGGGACTGCTTGAGTCGGAATTGAGGCGGTGAAATGGGTAGAGTTGGGTACAGGGACTGCTGGAGTCGGAATTGAGGCGGTGAAATGGGTAGAGTTGGGTACAGGGACTGCTGGAGTCGGAATTGAGGCGGTGAAATGGGTAGAGTTGGGTACAGGGACTGCTTGAGTCTGAATTGGGGCAGTGAAATGGGTAGAGTTGGGTACAGGGACTGCTTGAGTCGGAATTGAGGCGGTGAAATGGGTAGAGTTGGGTACAGGGACTGCTTGAGTCGGAATTGGGGCAGTGAAATGGGTAGAGTTGGGTACAGGGACTGCTGGAGTCGGAATTGAGGCGGTGAAATGGGTAGAGTTGGGTACAGGGACTGCTGGAGTCGGAATTGAGGCGGTGAAATGGGTAGAGTTGGGTACAGGGACTGCTTGAGTCGGAATTGAGGCGGTGAAATGGGTAGAGTTTGGTACAGGGACTGCTGGAGTCGGAATTGAGGCGGTGAAATGGGTAGAGTTGGGTACAGGGACTGCTTGAGTCGGAATTGAGGCGGTGAAATGGGTAGAGTTGGGTACAGGGACTGCTGGAGTCGGAATTGAGGCGGTGAAATGGGTAGAGTTGGGTACAGGGACTGCTGGAGTCGGAATTGAGGCGGTGAAATGGGTAGAGTTGGGTACAGGGACTGCTTGAGTCTGAATTGGGGCAGTGAAATGGGTAGAGTTGGGTACAGGGACTGCTTGAGTCGGAATTGAGGCGGTGAAATGGGTAGAGTTGGGTACAGGGACTGATTGAGTCGGAATTGGGGCAGTGAAATGGGTAGAGTTGGGTACAGGGACTGCTGGAGTCGGAATTGAGGCGGTGAAATGGGTAGAGTTGGGTACAGGGACTGCTTGAGTCGGAATTGAGGCGGTGAAATGGGTAGAGTTGGGTACAGGGACTGCTGGAGTCGGAATTGAGGCGGTGAAATGGGTAGAGTTGGGTACAGGGACTGCTGGAGTCCGAATTGAGGCGGTGAAATGGGTAGAGTTGGGTACAGGGACTGCTTGAGTCGGAATTGAGGCGGTGAAATGGGTAGAGTTGGGTACAGGGACTGCTCTATAACCTACTAATCAATCTACTCTGATTCAAATATGCCATTGACCATTTTGTTAACTTTAAACAAATTTCAAAACATGGAATTTTGCAGTGTGAGGATGATTTGGGCCTGTATTCATGAAACCATTCTCATGCTCAAGCATGGATTCAGTGCTCAAGTCAGCTTTCTTGAAACTCTCCTTAATCATTTCGAAGAATCAAAAAGTCAATGTAAACGTTAAAAACAGTTTTTAGCTTAATGTCTCTTCAACTTTTTTCCAAAACTTTGACAAAGTTGGTGAGCACGAAATCCATGCTTGAGCATGAGAACGGTTTCATGAATACGGGCCCCAATCTCGGCATAAGTTTGGGTCGACCTACAATGACAATATGTTTTGGTCGACCTACAATGACAGTATGTGTGGGTCGACCTACAATGACAATATGTGTGGGTCGACCTACAATGACAATATGTTTGGGTCGACCTACAATCATATGACAATATGTGTGTGTCAACCTAAAAGACAATATGTGTGGGTCGACCTACAATGACAATATGTTTGGGTCTACCTATAATGACAATATGTGTGGGTCGACCTACAGTGACAATATGTGTGGGTCGACCTACAGTGACAATATGTGTGGGTCGACCTACAGTGACAATATGTGTGGGTCGACCTACAGTGACAATATGTGTGGGTCGACCTACAGTGACAATATGTGTGGGTCGACCTACAGTGACAATATGTGTGGGTCGACCTGCAATGACAACATGTGTGGGTCGACCTACAGTGACAATATGTGTGGGTCGACCTACAGTGACAATATGTTTAGGTCGACCTACAATGACAATATGTGTGGGTCAACCTACTGTGACAATATGTGTGGGTCAACCTACTGTGACAATATGTTTAGGTTGATCTACTGTGACAATATGTTTGGGTCGACCTACTGTGACAATATGTGTGGGTCGACCTACAGTGACAATATGTGTGGGTCGACCTACTGTGACAATATGTGTGGGTCGACCTGCAATGACAACATGTGTGGGTCGACCTACTGTGACAATATGTGTGGGTCGACCTGCAATGACAACATGTGTGGGTCGACCTACTGTGACAATATGTTTGGGTCGACCTACTGTGACAATATGTTTAGGTTGACCTACTGTGACAATATGTTTGAGTTGACCTACAGTGACAATATGTGTGGGTCGACCTACTGTGACAACATGTGTGGGTCGACCTACAATGACAATATGTGTGGGTTGACCTACAATGACAATATGTGTGGGTCGACCTACAATGACAATATGTGTGGGTCGACCTACTGTGACAATAAAATTGTTTTTGACACTTTTAAAGCCAAGTCTTACTTTCAGAACCTTTTTGAAAGTAAACCATTGCAAAGTAAATGAAACATAGAACTTCTTGAAGACTTTATTTAGAATTTGTTTTTCAATTTTGATATTTAACAATAACTGACCTACTTAGTGAAAAACTTTAATTGTGTTTTCAGCCAGGTACTCTAATGGATGGTGATGTGTCAGACGACCGGGATGGTCATGGGATACAGCATAATGGAGGGTAAGTGTCATGCGACCGGGATGGTCATGGTATACAGCATAATGGAGGGTAAGTGTGGTACGACCGGGATGATCATGGGATACAGCATAATGGAGTGTAAGTGTGGTACTACCGGGATGGTCATTGGATACAGCACAATGGAGGGTAAGTGTGGTACGACCGGGATGGTCATGGGATACAGCATAATGGAGGGTAAGTGTGGTACGACCGGGATGGTCATTGGATACAGCACAATGGAGGGTAAGTGTGGTACGACCGGGATGGTCATGGGATACAGCATAATGGAGGGTAAGTGTGGTACGACCGGGATGGTCATGGGATACAGCATAATGGAGGGTAAGTGTGGTACGACCGGGATGATCATGGGATACAGCATAATGGAGTGTAAGTGTGGTACTACCGGGATGATCATGGGATACAGCACAATGGAGGGTAAGTGTGGTACGACTGGGATGGTCATGGGATACAGCATAATGGAGTGTAAGTATTGTACGACTGGAATGGTCATGGGATACAGCACAATGGAGTGTAAGTATTGTATGACTGGGATGATCATGGGATACAGCATAATGGAGTGTAAGTATTGTATGACCGGGATGGTCATGGGATACAGCACAATGGAGGGTAAGTGTGGTACAACCGGGATGGTCATGGGATACAGCACAATGGAGTGTAAGTATTGTATGACTGGGATGATCATGGGATACAGCATAATGGAGTGTAAGTATTGTATGACCGGGATGGTCATGGGATACAGCACAATGGAGTGTAAGTATTGTACGACTGGGATGATCATGGGATACAGCACAATGGAGTGTAAGTATTGTATGACCGGTATGATCATGGGATACAGCACAATGGAGTGTAAGTGTGATACGACCGGGATGGTCATGGGATACAGCATACTGGAGAGTAAGTGTGGTACGATCGGGATGGTCATAGGAATATTTATATATTAATAATCAAACAGGAAATGAAAATTTATTGGTTGTGATACAAAAATGGAGTATTTTGTTATTTTAAAAATGTGTAGGTATGCACTTTTACAAGCAGTGGATCTAAAGGTCTATTTTTAGAACTGATGCATTATATGAAGGAATGTAGCTGAGAAATATAAGATAGTTACATTAGCAGATTAAGAATTGTTTTTATAGAGTCCTCAAGAGACCTACAATGTTCATGTTTGGCTGTCTGAAGTGTCATGGCTGACAGCAATTATAGGGATATGGTAAAAGAGCTTGTTAGGGAATGAATAATTTACCCAGTAGAAGTATATGTGTCTCCTAATTTGAAGGGCATATTTACCACTACTGGATCAGCCTGAAGCTATGTACAGTTCAGGGGTGTGGAAAACACTGGCGTTGTGTAATCATATTTTATTGTTATTTCAGAACAAATGTTTCATTTACTATTTTCTCCCCTGTGGAATTATGATCAACTAAAATGTTAATTCAGGTTGTATCGGAGAAGGTTGCCTTTGAAGCTGTATATAATGACAAGTGTATTCTTCATATGTGAACCAGGGCCTTGAACTGTTATGTCGACTGTATGATCCATGAATGTTTCATTCATCTTAATTTCAACAGTGCCATCATTCACTGTACACAACATCTAACCCCGTCAATAAAGTACAGGTTAATATCTGATGTTACAGTAAGCTTCATTGGTTTCTGATGGGACACAAGTATAACACCCTGCCCTTTGTAAAAACAATTAAATAAGCCACTAAAAATCAAACAAAATTAATTTTACTTCACCCACCTGTCTATATATAGGATGATGTAACAGTGCCATGGCACAAGGTAGGCCATGGTGCAGCAGTCATTGTCAACCTTTCCTTCAGAACCCTTTTATTCCTGAAAGTCTTGGTGGATTTTAACTCAAAACCCTTTTAGTCCTGAAAGTCTTGATGGATTTATTCAAAACCTTTCTAGTCCTGAAAGTCTTGGTGGATTTTATCTCAAAACCCTTCTAGTCCTGAAAGTCTTGGTGGATTTTAACTCAAAACCCTTCTAGTCCTGAAAGTCTTGGTGGATTTTAACTCAAAACCCTTCTAGTCCTGAAAGTCTTGATGGATTTTTACTCAAAACCCTTCTAGTCCTGAAAGTCTTGGTGGATTTTTACTCAAAACCCTTCTAGTCCTGAAAGTCTTGGTGGATTTTATCTCAAAACCCTTCTAGTCCTGAAAGTCTTGATGGATTTATTCAAAACCCTTCTAGTCCTGAAAGTCTTGGTGGATTTTAACTCAATACCCTTCTAGTCCTGAAAGTCTTGATGGATTTTATCTCAAAACCCTTCTAGTCCTGAAAGTCTTGATGGATTTATTCAAAACCCTTCTAGTCCTGAAAGTCTTGGTGGATTTTATCTCAAAACCCTTCTAGTCCTGAAAGTCTTGATGGATTTATTCAAAACCCTTCTAGTCCTGAAAGTCTTGGTGGATTTTAACTCAATACCCTTCTAGTCCTGAAAGTCTTGATGGATTTTATCTCAAAACCCTTCTAGTCCTGAAAGTCTTGATGGATTTATTCAAAACCCTTCTAGTCCTGAAAGTCTTGGTGGATTTTAACTCAATACCCTTCTAGTCCTGAAAGTCTTGGTGGATTTTAACTCAAAACCCTTCTAGTCCTGAAAGTCTTGGTGGATTTATTCAAAACCTTTCTAATCCTGAAAGTCTTGATGGATTTATTCAAAACCTTTCTGGTTCTGAAAGTCTTGGTGGATTTTAACTCAATACCCTTCTGGTCCTGAACATTTTGGTGGATTTTAACTCAAAACCCTTATTAAGTCCTGAAAGTCTTGATGGATTTTAACTCAAAACCCTTCTAGTCCTGAAAGTCTTGGTGGATTTTAACTTAAAACCCTTTTAGCCCTTAAAGTCTTGGTGGATTTTAACTCAAAACCCTTTTAGCCCTTAAAGTCTTGGTGGATTTATTCAAAACCTTTCTGGTTCTG
Organism: Mimachlamys varia; assembly: GCA_947623455.1. Classification (NCBI taxonomy): domain Eukaryota; kingdom Metazoa; phylum Mollusca; class Bivalvia; order Pectinida; family Pectinidae; genus Mimachlamys; species Mimachlamys varia. The sequence goes on from OX392535.1 coordinate 50,364,061, forward strand.
AAAGTCTTGGTGGATTTTAACTCAAAACCCTTCTAGTCCTGAAAGTCTTGGTGGATTTTAACTCAAAACCCTTCTAGTCCTGAAAATCTTGATGGATTTTAACTCAATACCCTTCTAGTCCTGAAAGTCTTGGTGGATTTTAACTCAAAACCCTTCTAGTCCTGAAAGTCTTGGTGGATTTTTACTCAAAACCCTTCTAGTCCTGAAAGTCTTGGTGGATTTTAACTCAATACCCTTCTAGTCCTGAAAGTCTTGGTGGATTTTAACTCAATACCCTTCTGGTTCTGAAAGTCTTGATGGATTTATTCAAAACCTTTCTGGTTCTGAAAGTCTTGGTGGATATTAACTCAATACCCTTCTGGTTCTGAAAGTCTTGGTGGATTTTAACTCAATACCATTCTAGTCCTGAAAGTCTTGGTGGATTTATTCAAAACCTTTCTAATCCTGAAAGTCTTGATGGATTTATTCAAAACCTTTCTGGTTCTGAAAGTCTTGGTGGATTTTAACTCAATACCCTTCTGGTCCTGAACATTTTGGTGGATTTTAACTCAAAACCCTTCTAGTCCTGAAAGTCTTGGTGGATTTTAACTCAATACCCTTCTAGTCCTGAAAGTCTTGGTGGATTTTAACTCAAAACCCTTCTAGTCCTGAAAGTCTTTGTGGATTTATTCAAAACCTTTCTGGTCCTGAAAGTCTTGGTGGATTTTAACTCAAAACCCTTTTGGTCCTGAAAGTCTTGATGGATTTATTCAAAACCCTTCTAGTCCTGAAAGTCTTGGTGGATTTATTCAAAACCTTTCTAGCCCTTAAAGTCTTGATGGATTTTAACTCAAAACCCTTCTAGTCCTGAAAGTCTTGGTGGATTTTAACTCAAAACCCTTCTAGTCCTGAAAGTCTTGGTGGATTTTAACTCAATACCCTTCTAGTCCTGAAAGTCTTGATGGATTTTATCTCAAAACCTTTCTAGTCCTGAAAGTCTTGGTGGATTTTAACTCCTGATAGGTCACTGTAAGACACTCAATTTTGTATGGATGGTACATGTGTGTGCCCTGAGGGCAGAGGTGTGGAGCCCAATACCAGTTTAACATTTAAAATTCTTCTTCTGCTAGACAGAGTTCATCCTAATTCAGTGTTGAGCACCCTTTGGCCAAGGGGACTAGGTTTTGTATAAAGCTATGCATGCATAACCCCTGGGGTAGAGGGATAAGGCCCAACAGAGGAATTACAGGTCAAGTCTTTGTAATCTTTCTTCTACTGTTGATGAAGAATTTTTGTCCTAAATAATTTGCAACATCCTTGGGTAAATAGAAAGTTGAGTGAATGTTGTATAAATGGTGGTTGACAGCTGGTGCAGCCACTGGTTTAGAGGGGTGGGATCCAATAGGTGAAATAGAAGTAAAACTTTCAAAGTCTTCAGGTTTTTCGATTCAGTCTTTGATTCTTGTCTCCATAAAGTTTATTCATAATCAAGCATTTCTTTTTATGTGTTTATAATCTTTCTTTCTAAAGACAGAATATCTTCGATATATCTTCCCAATCAATACTGTATGAATAAAAAAAGAAGTAAAAATCAACAATGCATATATATATATATATATATTTTAAAAATATGTATGAATTTTATTGTTGTAGACCACCAGAACACAATCCATTCTATACAAGTATCGACAGCATGCCGGAGATCAGGGCTCCACGCAGAAAATCAGTGTCGTTGGTCAGCGACCTGGTAAGTCTCTTGGGCCGTCTCATCCTATTAGAAAATCAAATCTTCACCATACATGGTAAACCTTTGGTCAGTTCGAAGAGGCAGATAGTTTGAACACACCTTTCCAGCAATAAAATTATTTATTTTTTGACTACTGATAGTTCGAACCTTACTTTTAATACACAGATCTCGGATAGTTTGAACACGCAATTTGGTTGCAGAACTTACGTAATGGATGGCTCTCGGCAGGCAATTTATAGTCTTACAAAACTTGCGTAAACTGATTTTTTGACACCGTCTGTGTGTTAAACTACAGTTTAGCGTGTAATATTCATGATGGCGATATTGTTGTCAGCGATTTCGGACAATTTGTGCATAAATAAACCACATTTTACCTATGTACTTTTTTGTAAACTTAAACATGTGCATGTGTCGGTTGCAATCAAACATCTCTTAGACCCTAATTATCATCTGAGATGATCAGATGTGTCGCATAACTGACAGGTACGTGTGTATTATCATTGCATTAAATTTGTGCTGAAATTCGATTATGTAATCGCGACCTGATTTATAACTTAATTGATATATTACCTATACATCTGCCAAGACAAAAATAATGGACCAGGTGTTGATCGAAGTATTTCATCTGTAAGTGCAGTTTCAATCCACCATCGGCTATATGATAAATTACATAAACTTCAGACGATGGTACCACAGCTTAAAATAGTTTTCTCGATCTGCTTTGTGAATTAGACTAACTTGATGATTAGGTCTATTTTGCAAGGGAGCATTAGCCTTACTTATATTATTATATCATTACTCATATCCAGGTTTGCAAATATGTGGTAATAGGCCGTCGTTGTTGTTTGAACTGACCGAAGGTTTATCCAAGTGGCATGTTTTCTTGATAAATGAAATAAGTTTGTCCAAACTTATTTTTAAATAAGCAAAATCTTAATCTGACGGATTATTAGTTTTATGATATTTTACCTAAGATTGATGATAACAGGATAAAGATTAATGGATATGAATGAAAAAAAAATGATTTGAAATTAATGCGTGTGTTTATTGATCCACTAACAGGTCATTAAGGTAAATGGAGGTGTTGTCTTGTCTGTACTGTCAGTGTTTAGAGGAGTTTATTCACACTTATTTTAACTTATATCATACAACTGAAATGTCTTAATTCCTAAAAATGAACATGTTATGAAATTAAATGAGCAAAAAGCTGTTCATCATTCTCTACTATTGTTGTAAGTATGTATGTATAATTATATACAGCAGAAATCAAGAAGTGACTTATCTTGGAAAAATATAGTTTGGATAAATCTTGTCCTTTCAATAGATGAAAATGATAAAAACATAGAGTTTGACAAAGTTGTATGATATATGAAAAATAAATTACGTTTGTGGTAGATGTTTTATATGAACTGACTTTCACTTCTTGTTAAGAACTCCGGGTTCCATTTTTCTTCATTTGATATAATTGACTGTAGTAATTCTCATTGTACAATTTACAGTATTTTTAACTGATTTTCTGTTTCGAAATTCCTGTTTAGTTTTAAAGTACATACAGTCAAACCTGCTCTAACGACCGCCTGTCTATAACGACCGCCTGTCTATAACGACCGATTTTCATATTCCCCGTGAGATTTCACTATATAACAACCATCTGTATAACGACCACCCGTCTAATGTGGCTAACGACCGGTAATTTTGGAACGACGGTCGCTAGTTCGCTTTCTATAACGACCGATTTTCAGATTCCTCGTGAGATTTCATTATATAACGACCATCTGTTTAACGACCACCAGTCTGATGTGGCTAACGACCGGTAATTTTGGAACGACGGTCGCTAGTTCGCTTCCTATAACGACCGATTTCCGATGAAAATGCCGTTCCGGTAACCCGTCGCACATGTACAGCTCCGTACAAAATGTCCGGTATTTGCGTACATGATTCATTAGTAGAAAATACTATAAATGTTGAAAATATGAGTTGTAAAACACATTGACTGAAGATATTATTATTTTATGACAAGTGAAAACTTTCCGGTGAGCCCATCACTGCTGTATCTATTTTCGACAATATCCTGCATTTTGATTGGCTACTGATAGCGACGATCTAGGTTATTTCCTAACCTGAATAACGCGTAGTGCTTTCCAGTATGAGTGTAGTCATATGATACGATTGAACAGCGTTGCATCATTCGTGTTCACGTTTATGCAGGCCTGTTCGCGACCCGTGTGTCAGGCTTTAATCGTCAGAATTACCGTCAACCCAGGACACTGCCGACTCTATCGATGTCTAGACGCACAGAGATTAAGTCTTATGTAAGATTTAATTGAATAGGCCTAATTTATGAATGATATTGCCGTGGAAACATCGTTTATTTCAATTATCAGTATTAGACCTGTGCCTTTGCTGGTGTCAACAGATCTTCATCGTAACTCGCGCGAGGTGTCAATCAATGTCAAGCCTAATTAACGAGGCATTGTGTTATGTTTTCAAAGTTTCCTATTCAAAGGTGTTTGTTTTATTAACCTTAAATGCCGACTTACCTGGTTGGTGTTATCATTCCGATTTGACGTTTTTTTTTTCAAAAAAAAAATTTTTTTCTTCAAGATTTTATTTTTCATTTTTTGGACCACAAAACGTACCTGCGCACTATATGCGATAAATTACGTTACTGTTTAATTTTATATTTTTAGAAAAAGAACAACAAACTCAACCAAGAATTCACAAATGTAATAAAATGATCATGAATATTATTGAATAGGGCATTCATCATACCATTTTAAGATGTTTTAAAAAATATAGATTTAAACCTAAAAATAATATTATAAGAATATATTTCAAAACAAAAAGTTTGACTTCTGTAATGTTATACTGAATGCCCTATTTAATGACAAGTCATTTATGACATTTTCAATTAAAGTGGTTGGTCCAAAAATCTTGACCTGTCTATAAAGGCAACCTGTCTATAGTGACCGTTTTTCTGTCTCCCCTTGAGCGGTCTTTATAGACAGGTTTGACTGTATGTAGATTAGAATCATATTGAAAGTCAAGTCATATCTGATTTGATTCATTTCCAAGTATAGTTTAGATACTGGTAATTAAACAACATCTTCAGAATTGCTAATTCATTTGTAAAGTGGTATAACCTGAGCTAGTGAGTGACCTGGTCAGGTATACAGCTATACTTTATTTGTAAAGTGGTGTAACTTGAGCTAGTTAGAGACCTGGTCAGGTATTTAGCTATACTTATTTGTAAAGTGGTGTAACTTGAGCTAGTTAGTGACCTGGTCAGGTATACAGCTATACTTTATTTGTAAAGTGGTGTAACTTGAGTTAGTGACCTGGTCAGGTATACAGCTATACTTTATTTGTAAAGTGGTGTAACTTGAGCTAGTTAGAGACCTGGTCAGGTATACAGCTATACTTTATTTGTAAAGTGGTGTAACTTGAGCTAGTTAGAGACCTGGTCAGGTATACAGCTATACTTTATTTGTAAAGTGGTGTAACTTGAGCTAGTTAGAGACCTGGTCAGGTATACAGCTATACTTTATTTGTAAAGTGGTGTAACTTGAGCTAGTTAGTGACCTGGTTAGGTTGATACAGTTATGCTTTATTTGGATAAAAAGAAACATAGAAAATATATGTTATATCCCTTTATTTACACTTAGAGATTGAAATCATCATGAGATTACAAAATTTCAAGCATGAAAACTATGATATTAATATTTATTTTGTTGTAAATGTCAGTGGTAGCTACCAATCTTGTATATAGCTCATGGACTCTACATTTCTATATCAAGAATGATGATAGATTTAAGTATGTACTGTTAGTATAGAAGGTTCAATTGGTTCCCAATGATGTCACTGTTGTGTGCACTGAATTTCATTAAATATTGTAAATAACAAATAGAAACATTTTGACATTGTTGATACTGAAATGATAATATTGAAATCCCTTCAGTAGAAAAGTTTAAGTTTGATAAAAGAAGGGATGGGAAAAGGTACCCATGCAATAATAACTTACATAATTACAAAGATTGTGGGGCTTATATTGCAGTGTAAACAGTCGCTCATCATCAGAGATATACACTCTGATTGAACTTACAGCACCTCCATGTTTTCTGTAGTCTATGTGGAATACTGCATAGTAAAGCCTTGTGTATTGAGGTCAGACGTTTAAAGGTCAAGGTAACAGAGACATTTCCTCTGTGTGTATATAAGCCTAGAGTACTGTAGTAGCTTTATATATTCCATACTGTACTGTGACACCTTTACATAAATAAATAGTCTTAACCTAAGACAGGTCATCTCAAAGAAAATTTAATTAGCAGTTTTGTTCTTTGGTATATCATGTAAGCCTCTTTCCATACTGCAATCGACTTTCCTCACAGAAAAAATTTTCATAGATTTCCCCCTCCACACAGTAAAGTGTAAAGAAACAGTGAGTTTCTTTGATACGAAGTCCAGAGTTCATGAAGAACATTATGGCATACCTTATTACAATGTTAAGGTTACATAGGCTGTAGGGAGTCTGGCCTCAGGGTAGGTTTACTTTTGCCAGTGTTTTATGATTGAATTAGTATTAATATTTTCCAAGTTAACTCGCTGATATGTATTCTGCAACGTTTTACTAAGTAGATAAATATATAAGTCCCTCTTAACAGTACCCCTCCTATAAAATATCAGATTTACAATATAGAGACAGATTTAACAATTTTGATATTGGAGGATAACTAATGAAATATTAACCTGTTGGGATATCTAATTCCATGTTTAGGTTACCTGTCATTGCTCACCTAATGTGATCACATTCTGTCCATCTTCATGCATCATGTGTTATATGTGTACACTTTTTACATTTTCAACTTCTTCTTAAAAACCAGTAGAAGGAAATATTTCAAACATGATCTTCTTTGATAGATGAGGCTGTAAAGTTACAAAATTGGGATTCCTGCCCCAAGCATTTGTAAATTTTCTTATGACATTTATAATAATGCGTAAAGTTGGCTAGAATAGGTGTCAAAGTGACCCTTAAGGGTCAGATACATTACAATCAGGGCCCTTTCTAACATGTCAGCATTCTAAGTTGTATAGTTTTTGTCTCGCCTTCGACGATAGTCAAGAAAACCGAGACTATAAGGTGATTCTTTTCCGGCAGCGGCCGTATCTGCGTCAACATTTAGTTGCGTTAAACTTCACTTTTAACAGTGTTATAATTATCCATTTAAATTGAAACTTGGTCACAGTACTCAAACTATCATGCTGAATACCTAACCTCAATTTAAAAGAAATTGTTTTACATGTTTTAGTTTTTTAGGGCAAAATCATGGGAATTTGGAGAAGAATGTCGTTGGGTTTTTAGCTCACCTGGCCCTGAGGGCCAAGTGAGCTTATGTGATGGTGTGGCGTCCGCTGTCCGTCCGTCCGTCCGTCCTGCGTCCGTCAACTTTTTCCTTTAAACGACTTCTTCTAAAATACTGAAAGGCCTAGCGACATGAAATTTGGCTGATAGCTTTCTTTAATGGAGCTGAACAAAGTTTGAGAAAAAAAATCACTTTGACCAAATTTCAAGGTCACAGGGGTCAAAAATGTTGAAACCTTCAAACAGCTTCTTTTAAAATACCATTAGGCATAGAGACCTCATATTTGACTGGTAACTTCTTTTGATGAAGCCGAATCAAGTTTATGAAAAGAAATGACCTTGTCCCATATTCAAGGTCACAGGGGTTAAATCTATTTTAACCTTTAAACGACTTCTTCTAACAAAGCAAAATCCCTAGAAGTGTGATATTTCACTGATAGCTTCCTTGGATGAAGCATGACAAAGTTTGCAAAAAGAAATGACCTTGACATATATTCAAGGTGACACAAGGGTCAAAACCTGTTAAATACTTTAAACGACTTTCTTCTGAAATACCAAAAGGCCTAGAGACATTATATTTCGCTGGTAGCTTCCTTGGATGAAGCATATGACAAAGTTTGCGAAAAGAAATGACCTTGACCTATATTCAAGGTCACAAGGGTCAAATTTGTAAAAACATTTAAACGACTTCTTCTGATTATGGTCACAGGGGTAAAATATGCTTAAATCTTAACATGTTCTTCTTCTAAATGTCTTACAGTAAAAGATTTTAGGGGACTTAAGTGTTACACTATAAAATAAGTCAGAGATTGATACCAGGTGAACGATGCAGGCCCATTGGGCCTCTTGTTTCTTTTTAATATAAGGACAGGTAGCCAGTCTGATTATGACAAACAAATATTCTGGTGTAATAAATTATCAGTTCTCTGTAAAAAGTACAGGCATGTTTGTTTGGTACACTAGTTGTTGTTTGTGTCGAGTGGTTTAGTGCTTGTAACTTGTGTATTATTTTTTGTTGTCCATACAGTAGAACTGTGTCATCTTACACTTGTAATTCTTAGCTCACCTGCCTGAAGAGCAATTGAGTTTCTTCCATGGCTTAGAAGTCTGTCTGTCTGTCAATTTTCCCTTTAAAACGCTACTAATTCTAAACAAAAACAGTTTGGGAACAACTAGGGGACTAAACAGAGGTTGTACATCTGTTGGGTCTGATATGGGAACATGTAGGGGACTAAACAGAGGTTGTACATCTGTTGGGTCTGATATGGGAATATCTAGGGGACTAAACAGAGGTTGTAGGTTTGTTGGATCTGATATGGGAACATCTAGGGGACTAAACAGAGGTTGTACATCTGTTGGGTCTGATATGGGAACATCTAGGGGACTAAACAGAGGTTGTAGGTCTGTTGGGTGTGATATGGGAACATCTAGGGGACTAAACAGAGGTTGTAGGTCTGTTGGGTCTGATATGGGAACATCTAGGGGACTAAACAGAGGTTGTACATCTGTTGGGTCTGATATGGGAACATCTAGGGGACTAAACAGAGGTTGTAGGTGAACAAATAATTGTGTGATGTCTTTTTAGCTCACCTGGTCGAAAAGACCAAGGTAAGTTTATGCCAAAGCGTGGCATCCTGTCGTCCACCTGTCACCATCAACAATTTAAAAAAAAATAACCACTGATTTGAAATCAACTTATTTGGCACGAAGCATGCCTGGGTGCTCAGGATTAAAAAAATGTACTAATGGTGGGACTGACCCCCCCCCCAGGGGACTGGGGAACCAAAGCAAATATCAATGGATTTTGAAGCATTCCAAAGTAATGGGAAATCAGAATAAGTAATGTACAAATTGACAGGCTGAAACCCCCCCCCCCTTGGGATGGGCTCAAAATTACTTTTTAACTTGAATTTGGTTGTGATCCCAACCCTATAACAATAGATGCCATTACTGAGCATAAAGAGATGAACACAAACATGTTATTATAATAGATCCTGGGTTTTGCCCAACCCTTGCAGAATCAACTCCTGAGTCAGAACAGTTGAGATCCCTGCCCCAAACTATATATAAAATACTGGGCATAAAGAGACAATCACAATCATGATATTAGATTTGACCCAGGGTCTGCCAAACCCTTGCAGACTTAACTCCTGAGTTGTAACATTGGAATTGTTGAACGGTTGAGATTCCACCCTGAAACTATATATACATATACAGTTGCTGGGCATAAAGACATGATCCAGTTGAGCGATTCAGGCCCTCTGGGCCTCTCGTTTCTCCTCAAACTTGTTTTGTAATTGATTTCGCTGTACTTTTAATGGAACCTTTTCTGTTTAAATATGTCAATATTTGCATTTAAAGTAATTTTTATTTCTTTACAAATATTGAAAATCTAAATCTATTTTCATTGTTTAATTAGTTCACATTCTGTACATGACTGGAGTAGGGGAATTAAGTTATTCCTGAATGTCCTGCAGGTTTTTCTTTTGTGAATTAGACAGTATGAATGTTTGAATTTTGTAGATTTGCAGACTGGTAAATAGTGAATCTATAGCTGCTGTATAATCTCATTTCCTTTAATATTGTCCATACATCACTGTCCTCTGTTTAACATGGCTTCAGATATAATTGTTTGTGTATTAATTTTCATATAAGTGTCAGTTTATCATACAGTGTATAGCATATCTTTAACATATCTTTTTGTGCCTAATTAATTTTTATCTAGAATTATTTTGTACTGGTTAAACTCTGGGTTTGAAAGCTTAATTGGATTTTTTGGTTACAACATTCCGGATTTGATTTTGTTTTTCCTCTTATAGAATAACACAATATTCAAATAAATGTTATAACATGATCACAATCCCAGTGTTTATATAATGTTATTTACAATAAAAACGTATAATCTCAAAGTGATGTATCTTGTTAGAAATTGATAGATAGCACACTATTGATAAAAGTGAAATTAAATATTTCACAAGGTTTTTGATACCTGCCCAGAAAAGCTCCTTGACAAATTCAGCTTCCTATGGAAACAAAAACATCCAGGAGTGATTGAATTCCCTCCAGAGCTAAGTTGGAGGTTTCCCCATCTTAGAGTTTTGTTTTCCTGGGAAACCTTTTCAATATGGTTCAGTACATGTTCTTCCACCTAATAAAAAGTTTCAAAAAGGCTAGGGATCTCTGCCTGACCTTCATCGGCGGGACTTGGGTCCAGGTGTGTTGGTTTCTCAGTTTTCTGGGTAATCTGAATGCCCTGGCAATGTGGTCCCCCTAAAGTGACCTCTAATCAGGCGGCTCCATATGTTTCTTCTGGCCAACTTGGTCCCTTCTTCAAGAGATAAGAAAGCCTAGCTTCCTCTTCACCAGTCAAGCTAGCTTATAGTACAGTTCTTTCATTGATGGCCCCTGCAGAACAACAATCTCTGTGGGGTTATTTTGTCTGAGTTGGCTCCTACCATGACCCTGTACAAGGATGCTACCTTGACAGGCAATGCTAACCAGGGAAGGGGTCTTAAAGAACAGCTCAGAGCACATTCTCCAGTGTTATATATCGGAGAGGAGAACAACTCTCCAGTGTTATATAACTGAGAGGAGAACAACTCTCCAGTGTTATATATCTGAGAGGAGAACAACTCTCCAGTGTTATATATCTGGACAGTGTTATATATCTGAGAGGTGAACAACTCTCCAGTGTTATATATCTGAGAGGAGAACAACTCTCCAGTGTTATATATCTGAGAGGTGAACAACTCTCCAGTGTTATATATCTGAGAGGAGAACAACTCTCCAGTGTTATATATCTGAGAGGAGAACAACTCTCCAGTGTTATATATCTGAGAGGAGAACAACTCTCCAGTGTTATATATCTGGACAGTGTTATATATCTGAGAGGAGAACAACTCTCCAGTGTTATATATCTGAGAGGAGAACAACTCTCCAGTGTTATATATCTGGACAGTGTTATATATCTGAGAGGAGAACAACTCTCCAGTGTTATATATCTGAGAGGAGAACAACTCTCCAGTGTTATATATCTGAGAGGTGAACAACTCTCCAGTGTTATATATCTGAGAGGTGAACAACTCTCCAGTGTTATATATCTGAGAGGAGAACAACTCTCCAGTGTTATATATCTGAGAGGTGAACAACTCTCCAGTGTTATATATCTGAGAGGTGAACAACTCTCCAATGCTATATATCTGGACAGTGTTATATATCTGGACAGTGTTATATATCTGAGAGGAGAACAACTCACCAGTGTTATATATCTGAGAGGTGAACAACTCTCCAATGCTATATATCTGGACAGTGTTATATATCTGAGAGGTGAACAACTCTCCAGTGTTATATATCAGAGAGGAGAACAACTCTCCAGTGTTATATATCTGGACAGTGTTATATATCTGGAGAGGTGAACAACTCACCAGTGTTATATATCTGTGAGGAGAACAACTCTCCAGTGTTATATATCTGAGAGGAGAACAACTCTCCAATGTTATATATCTGAGAGGAGAACAACTCTCCAGTGTTATATATCTGAGAGGAGAACAACTCTCCAATGTTATATATCTGAGAGGAGAACAACTCTCCAGTGTTATATATCTGGACAGTGTTATATATCTGAGAGGTGAACAACTCTCCAGTGTTATATATCTGAGAGGTGAACAACTCTCCAGTGTTATATATCTGAGAGGAGAACAACTCTCCAATGTTATATATCTGAGAGGAGAACAACTCTCCAGTGTTATATATCTGGACAGTGTTATATATCTGAGAGGTGAACAACTCTCCAATGCTATATATCTGGACAGTGTTATATATCTGAGAGGTGAACAACTCTCCAATGCTATATATCTGGACAGTGTTACATATCTGAGAGGAGAACAACTCTTCAGTGTTATATATCTGAGAGGTGAACAACTCTCCAATGTTATATATCTGAGAGGAGAACAACTCTCCAATGTTATATATCTGAGAGGTGAACAACTCTCCAGTGTTATATATCTGGACAGTGTTATATATCTGGATAGTGTTATATATCTGAGAGGTGAACAACTCTCCAGTGTTATATATCTGAGAGGTGAACAACTCTCCAGTGTTATATATCTGAGAGGAGAACAACTCTCCAGTGTTATATATCTGAGAGGAGAACAACTCTCCAGTGTTATATATCTGAGAGGAGAACAACTCTCCAGTGTTATATATCTGAGAGGAGAACAACTCTCCAGTGTTATATATCTGAGAGGTGAACAACTCTCCAGTGTTATATATCTGGAGAGGTGAACAACTCACCAATGTTATATATCTGAGAGGTGAACAACTCTCCAGTGTTATATATCTGGACAGTGTTATATATCTGAGAGGAGAACAACTCACCAGTGTTATATATCTGAGAGGAGAACAACTCTCCAGTGTTATATATCTGAGAGGTGAACAACTCTCCAGTGTTATATATCTGAGAGGAGAACAACTCTCCAGTGTTATATATCTGGACAGTGTTATATATCTGAGAGGTGAACAACTCTCCAGTGTTATATATCTGAGAGGAGAACAACTCTCCAATGTTGTATATCTGGACAGTGTTATATATCTGGAGAGGTGAACAACTCTCCAGTGTTATATATCTGAGAGGAGAACAACTCTCCAGTGTTGTATATCTGGACAGTGTTATATATCTGGAGAGGTGAACAACTCACCAATGTTATATATCTGAGAGGAGAACAACTCTCCAGTGTTATATATCTGAGAGGAGAACAACTCTCCAGTGTTATATATCTGAGAGGTGAACAACTCTCCAGTGTTATATATCTGAGAGGTGAACAACTCTCCAGTGTTATATATCTGAGAGGAGAACAACTCTCCAATGTTGTATATCTGGACAGTGTTATATATCTGGAGAGGTGAACAACTCTCCAGTGTTATATATCTGAGAGGAGAACAACTCTCCAGTGTTATATATCTGAGAGGAGAACAACTCTCCAGTGTTATATATCTGAGAGGTGAACAACTCTCCAGTGTTATATATCTGAGAGGAGAACAACTCTCCAGTGTTATATATCTGAGAGGAGAACAACTCTCCAGTGTTATATATCTGAGAGGAGAACAACTCTCCAGTGTTATATATCTGAGAGGTGAACAACTCTCCAGTGTTATATATCTGAGAGGAGAACAACTCTCCAATGCTATATATCTGGACAGTGTTATATATCTGACAGGTGAACAACTCTCCAGTGTTATATATCTGAGAGGAGAACAACTCTCCAATGCTATATATCTGAGAGGTGAACAACTCTCCAATATTACATATCTGGACAGTGTTATATATCTGAGAGGAGAACAACTCTCCAGTGTTATATATCTGGAGAGGTGAACAACTCTCCAGTGTTATATATCAAGACAGTGTTACATATCTGGAGAGGTGAACACAACCTTCAATTTCCTGTTTATATAAGTTGGTTTCCTAGAATTATTCACAAAATACATAATTAAAGTTATCATTACACTAGTAACAGTTTCTGTATATATTGCTTACTACTACAAGAGTTGTGATTGTGCCAATTCATCAAATTGAATGCACTTAACTGTTAAAATTCCATTAATTATGCACCAAATATTGGGTGTGCCAAAATAAGTAAGTTACAGTAATCAAAATTGTGAACTGAAACCAGTCTCAATTAGCATATTTATTCAATGAAATTAAATTTTTCAGTCTATGACTGTCAGCCACATGTAGAGTTGGTTTAATGAACCTTTTATCCTCTGCTGGATGCTAATTAAGGATCTAAAGAAATGTTTGATCTGATGATTTTTCAGACGATGCAGGTGAAGAACAGGAACGCTGGAGTTCCATCGGCGATGGTTGCTAGACAGTCACTGAAGGACGAAGAACTGGTCAGTATACCATACCCTTTCCCCAGTCACAATTTCTCCCTCCCCTTCCATCTCTTATTGAACCTTTCTCTCTCTCCCCTTCCATCTCTTATTCAATCTTTCTCTCCCTCTCCTTCCATCTCTTATTGAACCTTTCTCTCCCTCCCCTTCCATCTCTTTTTGAACCTTTCTCTCTCTCCCCTTCCATCTCTTATTGAAACTTTCTCTCTCTCCCCTTCCATCTCTTATTGAAACTTTCTCTCCCTCCCCTTCCATCTCTTATTGAATCTTTCTCTCTCTCTCTCCCCTTCCATGTCTTATTCAATCTTTCTCTCTCTCCCCTTCCATCTCTTATTGAACCTTTCTCTCTCTCCCCTTCCATGTCTTATTCAATCTTTCTCTCTCTCCCCTTCCATCTCTTATTAAACCTTTCTCTCCCTCCCCTTCCATCTCTTATTGAACCTTTCTCTCTCTCTCCCCTTCCATGTCTTATTGAACCTTTCTCTCTCTCCCCTTCCATCTCTTATTGAAACTTTCTCTCCCTCCCCTTCCATCTCTTATTGAACCTTTCTCTCTCTCTCCCCTTCCATGTCTTATTCAATCTTTCTCTCTCTCCCCTTCCATCTCTTATTGAACCTTTCTCCCTCTCCCCTTCCATCTCTTATTGAACTTTTCTCTCCCTCAACTTTCATCTCTTATTGAACCTTTCTCTCTCTCTCCCCTTCCATCTCTTATTGAACTTTTCTCTCCCTCCCCTTCCATCTCTTATTCAATCTTTCTCTCTCTCCCCTTCCATCTCTTATTGAACCTTTCTCTCTCTCTCTCCCCTTCCATGTCTTATTTAATCTTTCTCTCTCTCCCCTTCCATCTCTTATTGAACCTTTCTCTCTCTCCCCTTCCATCTCTTATTGAACTTTTCTCTCCCTCAACTTTCATCTTTTATTGAACCTTTCTCTCCCTCCCCTTCCATCTCTTATTGAACTTTTCTCTCCCTCAACTTTCATCTTTTATTGAACCTTTCTCTCCCTCCCCTTCCATCTCTTATTGAACTTTTCTTCTCCCTCCCCTTCCATCTCTTATTGAACTTTTCTCCTCCCTCCCCTTCCATCTCTTATTCTATCTTTCTCTCTCTCCCCTTCCATCTCTTATTAAACCTTTCTCTCCCTCCCCTTCCATCTCTTATTGAACTTTTCTTCTCCCTCCCCTTCCATCTCTTATTGAACTTTTCTACTCCCTCCCCTTCCATCTCTTATTCAATCTTTTCTCTCCCTCCCCTTCTATCTATTGATGAATTTTTCTCTTTTCCCCCTTCCATCTTTTATTGAATTTTTCTCCCCCTCCCCTTCCATATCTTAATCAATCTTTTCTCTCCCTCCCCTTCCACTTCTTCATCAATGTCTTGTCCTTCCTTCTTATTTGCTTTTACGTTTAAATCAATCCTGGACATTCAGTTTTCCAACTGTATTGCTGCATATTGTGTGTGCCTCACTGAATCTATTTGTCTCAGTCCCCCCCCCCCTCCCACCCCCCCCCCCCCCCCCACCCCTGTCCTTTGTTACGTGATTCATAATGTTTTCTGTTGCCTTGTTTCACTGGGTCGGTACCTCAGAAACCATGGATGGAGTTAATCTTCCTTAATTCACCAATACCAGGCAGTTACTGCATTGGAATCCCATATTTAACACTGAAAATCACCTTTCGGACAGCAGAAATGCAAATTCTACCTTCATTAATGCCATGGGAAGTCTTAAATTATGCAGCTATTCAATGCAAACAAAAAACGAAAAATACTTTGTTTCGCCTGATTTACATTATTTAGAATTATTAAGTATTCGTTCTTGGTTCTGATTGTATTGGCGTCAAGAATAGCTATTGTCAGGTTTTATCTCTGACTACTGGCAAGTCAGGAGGTAAAAGCTTGCAGACATGTCTACTTGGATATATTACAATGCCTGGGAGTGCTCAATTCTTCTTCTGATTGGAATTGTAGCTTGGTGTAAGTTTTCTTAAACTTTGACAAAACATCATAGTGAGCAAATGTTTCCAGACTCACAAGTTCTGTAATATATTTCTATGCATGGATGGAAAGATGAGGGATCTTGTTGAAATTAAAAATTTCAGTACCCTCAGCCAGACCGTTCTCCCTCGGGAAGCTAGGGTGTAAAGTTTGTTAGTTTATGGAGGGAAATTGAACTTTAGGGTATATTTTGTTGTTTTTCATTAAGAAATTAGTTCTACTTAAAAACAGTCATCTTTGGAGGAAAAAGTATCTAACTGTGAAATTGGGATTCTTGCCCCAACTCAGGGGCAAGACAGGAGCCACAAAGTGACATTTTACCGATGTTTCAAAAATGTTCTTTTTCATACTCACGAGTAACAGAGAGTAAATAAATGGCTCTCAATGAATGGAAAGATCATCAGGGGCTTTGTTTGATTTGTGAATTTCAGTCCCTGGGGTCAGTGGTTATTCAATTTCAGTCCCCGGGGTCATTGGTTCTTCAATTTCAGTCCCCAGGGTCATTGGGTCTTCAATTTCAGTCCCTGGGGTCATTGGTTCTTCAATTTCAGTCCCTGGGGTCATTGGTTCTTCAATTTTAGTCCCCAGGGTCATTGGGTCTTCAATTTCAGTCCCTGGGGTCATTGGTTCTTCAATTTCAGTCCCTAGGGTCATTGGGTCTTCAATTTTAGTCCCTGGGGTCATTGGTTCTTTAATTTCAGTCCCTAGGGTCATTGGTTCTTCAATTTCAGTCCCCAGGGTCATTGGTAATGCTGCTCCGATTCATCGATTTAGTCAACATCTAGTCGTTTGTACCAGGTACTTGAAAATCAATTAATTGATCACTGTTCTCTTGATATGTAATAATGTCATACGAAACAGTTTATGAATAAATATCAATTGTATTTTTCCAGAAAATGCATGTTTATAAGAAAACCCTGCAGGCGCTGATCTACCCTATCTCCAGCACAACACCCCACAACTTTGTGGTGTGGACGGCCACGTCGCCCACATACTGTTTCGAGTGTGAGGGTCTACTCTGGGGCATGGTGCGACAGGGTGTACGCTGTACAGAGTGTGGGGTTAAATGTCATGAAAAGTGCAAAGACCTCCTCAACGCTGACTGTTTGCAAAGTAAGTGGGTCTGAGGTTAAGGCTAAGATAAGGTCAGAATAAAAATAAAGTACAAATTTCTGAAATAGAATCACCATCAATTATGCAAATACGTTCTAATACCATTTCTCTAATTCCTAAACAAAATATTCGTACACTGATTCTATAAATGTATGAAATTGCCAGATGATGGTGATAGGTGATCAATGAATTCAGGTGCAGCTATCAATGTCTTACATTATAGTTACTGAGTTTAAAGTGTATAAGGATGGCATTGTGGTAAGATGATTACATTATAGTTATTGAGTTTAAAGTATATAAGGATGGCATTGTGGTAAGAGGATTACATTATAGTTACTGAGTTTAAAGTATATAAGGATGGCATTGTGGTAAGAGGATTACATTATAGTTTACTGAGTTTAAAGTATATAAGGATGGCATTGTGGTAAGAGGATTACATTATAGTTAACTGAGTTTAAAGTATATAAGGATGGCATTGTGGTAAGAGGATTACATTATAGTTTACTGAGTTTAAAGTGTATAAGGATGGCATTGTGGTAAGAGGATTACATTATAGTTTACTGAGTTTAAAGTATATAAGGATGGCATTGTGGTAAGAGGATTACATTATAGTTTACTGAGTTAAGTATATAAGGATGGCATTGTGGTAAGAGGATTATATTATAGTTAACTGAGTTTAAAGTATATAAGGATGGCATTGTGGTAAGAGGATTACATTATAGTTAACTGAGTTTAAAGTATATAAGGATGGCATTGTGGTAAGAGGATTACATTATAGTTTACTGAGTTTAAAGTATATAAGGATGGCATTGTGGTAAGAGGATTACATTATAGTTTACTGAGTTTAAAGTGTATAAGGATGGCATTGTGGTAAGAGGATTACATTATAGTTTACTGAGTTTAAAGTATATAAGGATGGCATTGTGGTAAGAGGATTACATTATAGTTTACTGAGTTTAAAGTATATAAGGATGGCATTGTGGTAAGAGGATTACATTATAGTTAACTGAGTTTAAAGTGTATAAGGATGGCATTGTGGTAAGAGGATTACATTATAGTTTACTGAGTTTAAAGTGTATATAAGGATGGCATTGTGGTAAGAGGATTACATTATAGTTAACTGAGTTTAAAGTATATAAGGATGGCATTGTGGTAAGAGGATTACATTATAGTTTACTGAGTTTAAAGTATATAAGGATGGCATTGTGGTAAGAGGATTACATTATAGTTTACTGAGTTTAAAGTATATAAGGATGGCATTGTGGTAAGAGGATTACATTATAGTTAACTGAGTTTAAAGTGTATAAGGATGGCATTGTGGTAAGAGGATTACATTATAGTTTACTGAGTTTAAAGTGTATATAAGGATGGCATTGTGGTAAGAGGATTACATTATAGTTAACTGAGTTTAAAGTATATAAGGATGGCATTGTGGTAAGAGGATTACATTATAGTTATTGAGTTTAAAGTGTATAAGGATGGCATGGTGGTAAGAGGACATGATTTGACTTTATTACTTGAAATCATTTCACTATAATTATGAACAACTTTTTTTTTTTTTCTTCAGGAGCAGCAGAGAAAAGCTCAAAGCATGGAGCCGAAGATAAAACTCATAATATTATAATGGCAATGAAGGATAGAATGAAGATCCGGGAACGCAATAAGCCAGAAATATTTGATCTAATTAGGTAAGACTGATATGACCCATGTGTCAAGGTTTTGATTCTGTGTTAATGCCTTCAGACATTACTGACAGATATACTGTGAGAAGTTAGGTTCAGACCAAGCCTTACTGACAGAGATACTATGAGAAGTTAGGTTCAGACCAAGCCTTACTGACAGAGATATTAGAGAGGTTTAGCAACAATACGTGTACGTGTACGGGTAGCGGGGGAGTCCCCTAGTTTTTCTGTGTATGACGTCATCAGTTTAAGCGATCGAGTATCTGCTACACGTACGCCGAACTTGTAAAGCGGGAGCTACACGTAAATACCAACGTGTAGACATTTTGATGTATTTAATGTGTTTTCCTCTGAGAAATGCATTCATCAAACTATTTTTGAATATGCCGATCAATGATTTATTAGTAAAGACATTTCATATGAATGATATTTATATGCAAAAAGTTCGTCTGAAAATGTTATGTCGCTGAGGTTAGCTCAGTCTCTGAGTATCAGACATCCAGCAAATACACGTACACGTAATGCTACTTAACGTCTTTAAATGTCAACGTGTACGTGTAGCTTACACGTACACGTACACGTACACGTATTGTTGCTAAACCTCTCTACTATGAGAAGTTAGGTTCAGACCTAGACTTACTGACAGAGATACTGTGAGAAGTTAGGTTCAGACCTAGATTTACTGACAGAGATACTGTGAGAAGTTAGGTTCAGACCTAGATTTACTGACAGAGATACTATGAGAAGTTAGGTTCAAACCTAGACTTACTGACAGAGATACTGTGAGAGGTTAGGTTCAGACCTAGACTTACTGACAGAGATACTATGAGAAGTTAGGTTCAGACCTAGCCTTACTGGCAGAGATACTGTGAGAGGTTAGGTTCAGACCTAGCCTGACTGACAGAGATACTATGAGGAGTTAGGTTCAGACCTAGCCTTACTGACAGAGATACTGTGAGAAGTTAGGTTCAGACCTAGCCTTACTGGCAGATACTGTGAGAAGTTAGGTTCAGACCTAGCCTTGCTGACCGAGATACTGTGAGAAGTTAGGTTCAGACCTAGCCTTACTGACAGAGATACTGTGAGAGGTTAGGTTCAGACCTAGCCTTACTGACAGAGATACTGTGAGAGGTTAGGTTCAGACCTAGCCTTACTGGCAGAGATACTGTGAGAAGTTAGGTTCAGACCTAGCCTTACTGGCAGGATACTGTGAGAAGTTAGGTTCAGACCTAGACTTACTGACAGAGATACTGTGAGAAGTTAGGTTCAGACCTAGCCTTACTGACAGAGATACTGTGAGAAGTTAGGTTCAGACCTAGCCTTACTGACAGAGATACTATGAGAAGTTAGGTTCAGACCTAGCCTTACTGACAGAGATACTGTGATAAGTTAGGTTCAGACCTAGCCTTGCTTGCAGAGATACTGTGAGAAGTTAGGTTCAGACCTAGCCTTACTTGCAGAGATACTATGAGAAGTTAAGTTCAGACCCATAAGTCACATGGGTCAAATGTCTTAAAATCATTTAAACACTTTTTCTCAGTAACTCAACATCCCAGGATACTGCTACTTTGCTTGTAGTATGCTGAGATTAAGGAATACCAAATCTGTTCATTGACCCTCTTACAAGGTCACAGGGTCAGATATGGTAATATCTTTAAACAACTTCACAATTACCAACAAAAGATTATATAGATTGTCAGATGAAGGGAAGGGCCTCTTGTATATCTTGTATACACCATCATAGTCATATATTGAATTGACATTAGAGGCCTAACCCTAACTTAGGCGCTTTGTTGAATTATTTAGAATTCAGAATGATTACTTGATAATCATGCACGAAGAAATCTTGATAAAGATCACATAACTTTAATTTAGTAATTTACTTGGTTTTACAGAAATGATAATCATTCCTTGGTTAAGTTGTCGATAAAGACTATCAGACTAATGTTCAAATTCTAATACAAATCCAACTGTTATTATGACATGGAATAAATTTAAAAAATGATAAATCTTGATTGAATGAAACATTCAGGTTTCGTTTAATCACTTGTCAGGGAACAAATTATTTGTTTGTGTAATCCAGATTTTTACAAAAAAGGAAACAACATTTTACCTGTGGCAAACTGATGTCCAGTGATAGGCTGATAACCCGCTTTTCTGATGATGTCCTTTATTGATATATTTAAGTTTTTAATAAAATAATTCCTGAGACATGATTTTATTTCTCCAATTGATGTAAACCATCAAGGCTCATCATGGGTGAAGTAAAGTACATAACAGTGTTTACAGATCTGTATCTCATCTTTGTGTAAATGACGTCAACAATTTTTACACTATTTATCAAGGGAAGTGTTCGGGGTAGACAAAAAATTTCATACCGGACACATGAAGGCGGTCAAACAAAGTGTTCTAGATGGAACGTCCAAGTGGTCAGCAAAAATAGCTATAACTGGTAAGTCGTCGGTGACCAGTCACTGACTGCATGTCCAGCATGTCTTGTCCAGGAAAGTCGTTTGTTTTTTCTACTTGTTTATTTTGGGTAGATAATAAAAGGTCGAGAAATGATACAAGGAAAACAAAGAAATAATGACCTTGTAAATTGTCTGGTTTCAATAATATATCTCCTTTTCAGTTGAACTTCAAACTTTGATTATCTCCCTTTCACTTCAAGTTTACAGAATAGAAAATTTTCGTTCTTTAACGGTTTTAATGGAAAATAATGGACGCAGGCTAAAAGCCTCCAAGTCCATATCACAAGTCATAAAAGATCAACTTATTGTCACTGGCATAAACAATATTTGTGTACTTGAATGAGTAGATTCCTACTGTTTTCCACCTCGTTATTTTCTGCCCAAAATAACATGTTTATGTTATTCAGGATACAAGTCACCAACTTAAATATTTGTTCGATGGGTTTTTTGTGTTTTTATGTAAAAAATATTTTGTGAAAAATGACTGAATTGATTCCAAATAACCATCATTATCATAAAACAAAAAATAACTATTTTTAAAGGTAAGTTGAAAATGTATGATTTGAAAATGTTTATCAAAATCTCTCGGTAGGTTAATTAAGTTGGTCACACTTGTATCTTGGATTGTGGTGTCATAATCAACCTGTGTCTATGTGGTTACTATTGTTGCATTTTTAAACTGTTTTCCTTGATGATTTTTAATTTCAGAAATGTTTTCAAAGTTCCCAAAGGTTTACATTCCGGCCATATTAGGCAATCCCAACAACACGTATTGCAAGGCACACACGAGTGGTCAGCCAAAGTGTCCATCACAGGTAGTTCTGACCACTTGACCGCTAGACTTTGTGTCAGTGGTCAACAAACCTTTTATACCTGTATTTAGTGTGCTTTCCATTCACCAGTTTCATGCCAATGGCTTGGTTATGGAATTTTACATCAGTAAAAAAGCCTTTGCACCAAAATTCTTAACTAACAACAGCAGTAGTTTAATTTTAATACAACCATCTTGAATTTATAGATCTCAGATCATTTCACCCCTTTGTCTTCCCAGAAACACCATATACAACCATCCTTCAACTGTGGTTAGTTAATTATCCTTCAACTGTGGTTAGTTAATTATCCTTCAACTGTGGTTAGTTAATCATCCTTCAACTGTGGTTAGTTAACCATCCTTCAACTATCGGTAGTTTTGCAATAACCATTCTTCACTCTTAAGCTCACTTAGTCCAAAATACCAATGTGAGCTTATGCCATACCGGTTCCCCTTGGTGCATAATTGTGCATAGTTCATTTTCGGACAGGTCCCATGAACAATATGGTGGACAGGCAGCCATCTTGGATTTGTGAATAATATCTTGTCATCGCTATTTCTTGAGAAGTACTAAATTGATCATTCTCAAATTTTATATGCAGGTTCCCCTTTGTGCCTTGTTGTGAATGGTCAATTTTTCGACTGCTCCAGAGGGAAAATATGGCCATCTTGTATGTTGACTATGAAATTATATTATGGTTATTTTTTAAGAAATACAAGACAGATTTGGAATTTGGAACTGATCAGAAAAACAAAACTCCTGACAAGAGATCTTCTTTCAACTTTTATAAATTTTCAAGAGAAATTCATAGAACTAAGATAAGATACATAAATGAAAGTAAAAATAAGAATGGAAAAGATCCATCTTTCTAAGAATGAATGAAAAATCATCGATGGTGGGCACCAAAATCCCTCTGGGATCACTTGTTGGAAAATATTTTGCCATGATGATACTCAGATACAGCAGTATCAAGGTGAGCGATACAGGCTCTCTGGGCCTCTTTTTTAGTGAGTTCATGATAAGATAGAAATACAGTAAAACCGTTATATCTTTACCCATTATACTGCCAAACCGGCTTATCACCATGTTTATTCAAAACGGATTTCTCCTCCCATTATACACTCATTTTACTGCCAAACTTGCCATCCGCCATCATATTTCCAGAACAAATGGTTAAAATATTTAACACTATGATGACTCCGTTGATGTCACCAGTTTGAGTCGAGAAGGAAACATGTTTAGATGTTATTATTACATTGCTGACAGTTAATTTAACTGTACACACTGTGATTGCCGGTATGCACATGAAATCATTGAACCGTGACTAGTCCTTTGTTGTATTCTTATTGGTACCTTTCTGAAGTTTGAAACTGTTGAAACTCCTCTGAACATCTGATTCAGAGAAGTATTTGCGGAGGAAAACCTCCCTGTCCTCCTCATCAAAAATGGCTGACTCGATGCCAACATTTTGCATCCAAGTTTGTGTCGATGAGGGAAATCTCCTAGAGTATTTTATCAACCAACCAAATTACACAGACTAACATCTTATGAAGATGACATAATTTTCGTATTAGACTCACACCAATAGGAGACATTCCCATATTTATTTTCAGATGGAATATGCTGTGGTATATAGCAGTCAGGGTGGTGGGGAGTGAAATATATTTTACAAAAATTTCGGAAGAAAATGCTGATCTTCAAAGTGTACATTTGTTATGGAAACATTAGTTATAGGGTTTGGACGGCAAACTCAGGTTGGAACAGCAAACTCGATATACTTCCAAACTCATTATATAGCCAAAGTTTCGGGATCTCTCGCTTTCTCTTGTCTGGACTCAGAGTGACTTAATTTCTACAGTTTCTTTTTCATTTCCATTTCTGAACTTGTTAGCATACTAACCAATCACAGCAGATCAGATTGTTTATGTTCATTTAGTCTCAGTTTACATTAGCATAGCCACATTGACTTCAGTTTCACATTAAATGAAATATAAACTTTATTTATTTAAAAACAATTATGAAACAAGTTATCCAACTTATATTAATCACTCTTGTTGGCCCTGATGTTAGTGTGCAAGGGGTCTTCTTATGGGAGGAAACAGGATTACCCGGAGAAAACCCACGTGGTCGGGCAGCTGACCCCATACATTTTCACGTCTGTTCGGGTAATCGAACCCCAGCTGCCTTGGTGAAAGGCATTTAAGTGCGCTATCCACTGCACCATCCGACCACCCTTTGATTTTGTAAATTTTGTAAATTCATGTCCAAGCTGTGATACTTTATCAAAGGGGAAAAACCATAGACTTTTGTCTCATGCCATGAGATCTGGCATGTTACGCACTTGAAAAAATCAAATATAGGGGTATTTGTTTTAGGTCTTATAATGTACAAAACATGAACTTTATGTTGTACTTATTTTCAATCAATTTGATCCATGCCTCCTTGTCCTGTCCCCCATCAGATTTATATTTCTGCATGTTATTTTTATTCATTGTGTTAAATGTTGATTTCATTAATAATACCTCAAACTGTTATATGCCTGAAAGCCAACAAAGATATAATCTGTACAGTATTTAAGTCAAATGGCTGATAATGTCTTTCATAACACTATGAATGTTATGGATGTTATGTAAGTGTTGTTCATGACTTGCTTTTGTCACCAATTTGTATATTTGTCATATGATGCTTGGCAGCCTGCTTCAGATTTCTCATACCATTTATTAACACACAGTAATGATTCAGTTACCTTTTCACTGTTATCTGTTATACCATATTTTCAAAATGTAAATGTATATTTACCAATGAGACCTGCACATTGCACAAAAGATCAATGTCACAAGATTTTAAAAAATACAGTTCATTGTCTTTGCTATATACCGTATATCAGTTTTTTTTTAGCGTATGCTAAATTTTGCGTTTTCTGTACAAAATCAAAGGTTTTATATTTAGCGTATTTTATTTTTAGTGTTAACCCAGCTACAATTAGTAATTTTAGCGTATGTATCATATACAACACAAACAAAGGAGTAATGTACAATTATATTCATTGAAAACATTCAGATATTGCATCAAATATTGTTGTGAAGGCTACAGTAGCACGACAATATGCCGTTGTAAGGCCACTGAGTTACATCAGGTCTTGCTTTGAGGTGATCATACAGTTTTACCAACCATTTTTGCACCTAATGGTTTCATCTTGTACTGTATCTTCATACTGTATAATGAAACCAATTTTAGAAATATTTTATTTTTTGCAATGGAGTGTTGTCGCAAACATAGCGAAATTAGACACTCGCTAAAAAACCTGATATACGGTACTTGTTTAAGTAACGTTGCCTAAGCATTGATTGCATTTTGTTATGTATCTTGTTTCTTTGGTCCTCCCTGTCCTCCAACCCCAACCCCAACCCCAACCCCCCCCTCAAAATCTACCAAGACCAATGCCTCAAAATATCTGTCCATTTTCTGTTAAATAAAAAGTACTCTCATATCATTTTCTCTTCTCCAACCTTCCTATCCCTGGCTCTTTCTCTAACAATTTAATCAGAATCTGTGCTTTTTCATCCCTGATTTCACATGTGTACCTACCATTTGCTATATCTGCCCAGAAATAAGACCGTGCCTGGCAGGAGTTATAGTCTACCCAGATATATTTCTGCGGGCACATTGCTCTTACTTAAGTTAAAATATTACCTATCCACTACCCAATTATTGCATACTTCTAACAATGAATATATTCTGTCCCGTCAACAGTCCTCTTCTCCCTTCTTTCTCTACCCCCCCAAAAAACCATTCCCAGTGCATCTCTGGGATTGGCGTGTTCACTCCGACGCGGACTAGTTGCTGATATTTACCTGTACTCTGTCTTCAGTGATATGTGCCCAGGGACTTATCGGCAAGGATAAGACTGGAACCAGTGATCCCTACGTAACAGTCCAGGTGGGCAAGGTCAAGAAACGGACAAAAACGGTGCCACAAGACCTCAACCCAGTCTGGAATGAGAAGTTCTATTTGTGAGTAGTATTCCTTGTTATGAGTAGGAATTGTCTCTTTATACTTACTTACTAGCCATCATATTATTTGTGAGTTGTCTCCCTTGTTATGTGTAGGAATTGTCTCTTTAATACTTACTTACTGGCCATCATATTATTTGTGAGTTGTCTCCCTTGTTATGTGTAGGAATTGTCTCTTTATACTTACTTACTGGCCATAATATTATTTGTGAGTTGTCTCCCTTGTTATGTTTAGGAACTGCCTCTTTATACTTACTTACTGGCCATCATATTATTTGTGAGTTGTCTCCCTTGTTATGTGTAGGAATTGTTTCTTTATACTTACTTACTAGCCATCATATTATTTGTGAGTTGTCTCCCTTGTTATGTGTAGGAATTGTCTCTTTAATGCTTACTTACTGGCCATCATATTATTTGTGAGTTGTCTCCCTTGTTATGTGTAGGAATTGTCTCTTTAATACTTACTTACTGGCCATCATATTATTTGTGAGTTGTCTCCCTTGTTAAGTGTAGGAATTGTCTCTTTATGCTTACTTACTGGCCATCATATTATTTGTGAGTTGTCTCCCTTGTTATGTGTAGGAATTGTCTCTTTATACTTACTTACTAGCCATCATATTATTTGTGAGTTGTCTCCCTTGTTATGTGTAGGAATTGTCTCTTTAATACTTACTTACTGGCCATCATATTATTGTGAGTTGTCTCCCTTGTTATGTGTAGGAATTGTCTCTTTATACTTAGTTACTGGCCATCATATTATTTGTGAATTGTCTCCCTTGTTATGTGTAGGAATTGTCTCTTTATACTTACTTACTGGCCATAATATTATTTGTGAGTTGTCTCCCTTGTTATGTGTAGGAATTGTCTCTTTATACTTACTTACTGGCCATCATATTATTTGTGAGTTGTCTCCCTTGTTATGTGTAGGAATTGTTTCTTTATACTTACTTACTAGCCATCATATTATTTGTGAGTTGTCTCCCTTGTTATGTGTAGGAATTGTCTCTTTAATGCTTACTTACTGGCCATCATATTATTTGTGAGTTGTCTCCCTTGTTATGTGTAGGAATTGTCTCTTTAATACTTACTTACTGGCCATCATATTATTTGTGAGTTGTCTCCCTTGTTAAGTGTAGGAATTGTCTCTTGATGCTTACTTACTGGCCATCATATTATTTGTGAGTTGTCTCCCTTGTTATGTGTAGGAATTGTCTCTTTATACTTACTTACTAGCCATCATATTATTTGTGAGTTGTCTCCCTTGTTATGTGTAGGAATTGTCTCTTTAATACTTACTTACTGGCCATCATATTATTGTGAGTTGTCTCCCTTGTTATGTGTAGGAATTGTCTCTTTATACTTACTTACTGGCCATCATATTATTTGTGAATTGTCTCCCTTGTTATGTGTAGGAATTGTCTCTTTATACTTACTTACTGGCCATCATATTATTTGTGAATTGTCTCCCTTGTTATGTGTAGGAATTGTCTCTTTATACTTACTTACTGGCCATCATATTATTTGTGAGTTGTCTCCCTTGTTATGTGTAGGAATTGTCTATTTATACTTACTTACTGGCCATCATATTATTTGTGAATTGTCTCCCTTGTTATGAGTAGGAATTGTATCTTTATACTTACTTACTGGCCATCATATTATTTGTGAGTTGTCTCCCTTGTTATGTGTAGGAATTGTCTCTTTATACTTACTTACTGGCCATCATATTATTTGTGAGTTGTCTCCCTTGTTATGAGTAGGAATTGTCTCTTTATACTTACTTACTGGCCATCATATTATTTGTGAGTTGTCTCCCTTGTTAAGAGTAGGAATTGTCTCTTTATACTTACTTACTGGCCATCATATTATTTGTGAGTTGTCTCCCTTGTTATGAGTAGGAATTGTCTCTTTATACTTAATTACTGGCCATCATATTATTTGTGAGTTGTCTCCCTTGTTATGTGTAGGAATTGTCTCTTTATACTTACTTACTGGCCATCATATTATTTGTGAGTTGTCTCCCTTGTATCTCTACAATATCATTAATCATTACAAAGTGACTAAGGTAGTAGAATCTATTATTCTAGATCCAGATTTAGATTCTAAGAAATGATTTTTTTCTTCAAAACTATACAATATGATATATTACAAAGTTGATGATAAAAGGTATGTATCTAATTTGTTCATAGATTTGTTTTATCTAATTTATCCATAGATTTGTTTCAAAAAATGTTACAAAAAAGACATAAACAAAGTTGTTTTAAGATTTAACATTCCAAATGCAAAAATTTGTATACTTGTTTTAAAAAAAGATATTTAAAAGGCTGAAAAGCGTGTATTTAATTGATTACTGAAGTGGTTATGATTTGGATACATAATGATGTTGTCTTTTCAGTGAGTGCCATAACTCCTCTGACAGAATCAAAGTACGAGTATGGTAAGTTATCTCATGTTTCTCATGTATATGTGGCACTACAACTGAACTCATGAAAGAAGCCAAAAACGATTTTAATCTCAATTGCGCAGTGACACCTGTCTAAATTGAACGTTACAAGGATCAACATCTCCTGTAGATTACCATGTTCTTCTTCGATTTCACATGGAAAATTTTCCTTGTATAAAGTTTTATAAACGCACTCTTTTATCTTTATTCAGTAAGGTACTGTGGGTGTGCTTATTAGGTGGAATATGATACAGGTTTATAAGATATACATATACTACAGAAAGGAGGTAGAACTAGGTTGATTTTTCCATACAGGCCAGAATTAACTCTTTCCGTACTCATGACGCCTTGAGACGTCATAAAAAAGTGCTCCTGTATCCTTCAAGACGGCGTGAGACATCAAGAAAAGCGTATGTTACTCCCTCGTTTGGCATGTTTGTACTAAAGAGTTTACATACAAAATGCGTGTTTAACCAATAATTAGTATCAAAAACAAATTCAAAATAAATAGTTTTACTTATAACATGCTAAATTATTTGTTATAATAGTTGTATTCACAGAAAACGGCAGGTTTTTATCGAATTAAGTCCCGAGTTGTTTTCACTGACAACAAAATGGCGGACTCAGATTTTACTTTCAATTTCAAGTCATTAATGATGGTAAAAATGGCAGAAAAGTAGAAAAACCTTTTGCAAATATACAACGAAGTAAAAATTATCATCAAAATAAAACAAAAATATGTTTACGTGTTTCCAACAAAATATAAGAGTTACGATGAAGTGATGTCCCACACATGAGTGAAACGGTGAGCAGATGAACAATTTGACATCCTGTCATTCTACGGGACGATTGCGTTGTGTATTCTCGTAGATACTTGATAAACATGTTCTGTCTATTTCATACAATGGATTTCAACAAATAAATGACAATGTACTGGATATATCAGCACAAGACAGCCGTAAATCATCCTTTTATTGAAACAGGTGCATTCTGCCATGTGCTCTAAAAGGCGTAATGCACAAAGGACGAACCGGTGATCACTTCTGGGTAGCGAGCAGGAAATTTGAACGAGTACGGAAAGAGACAGGTGACATTGTAACATCGTGTCATGTCATACACATCGTTCTGTTCAATATTCATGTTTATAATTCTGATTTAAATTTGGTATAATATTCCAGAGTGTACTGTCAGTGTTTTAGTTCTGAAGTTGGGGTTTGTAGACTGAGTAAAGGGACACTATCCTAATTACCTCCCTTGCTGACAGATTTATGTAACAATGTACTGATTTGTGAATTAGTTTGAACTCAAGGTTAAAAAGTGATTTTTTAAAATTTTAAATGTAATTTAAAATAATTTTATTTGAGAATTATGAGTTAAATAATTATTTGATTTGGAAAAAAATATTTTTGTTATCATGTAAATAAGTTTATGACATTGAAAGTGCAAGTATTATGAATATTCATGTTTTAATTATACAGTATTACAAACATTTGATCAGAACCTGGTCATACATAAGTTTATTTGGTATTCAATTTTAATTAATCACATACAAGCAATATTTTTAAATGTATTTTTTCTTGAAGCAGAAATAATGCAGGCTTGATTTCTGTTGAATTTCCACATCCCTATAAAACTGCATTTAAAAAAAAAAACATTTGACAAAAACTTTTTCTATGATAGATCATGTAATAATTGGCGTGCAATAGTTAGAAAAAAATACATAAACTTATTTATATGCTACTGTAGACTAGCTGAGAGTGTGTTTTAGTTAGACGCCTTGTGTGGATGTACTGGCAAGTCTTTATCCAAACAGGACGCTTCAGCATTTCACCAGTGCTTCTGGCGACTACAGGGGTTTATTTTTTGTTTTACAATTTCTAAATTAAAATTTGATTTTGTGCAAAAATATTATATGACCATCAAATTCTAGGGATGAAGACAACGATTTGAAATCCAAGTTAAGACAGAAATTAACTCGGGAATCAGATGACTTTCTTGGCCAAACTATAATTGAAGTGCGCACGCTGAGTGGTGAAATGGATGTATGGTACAACCTAGGTGAGTAACCATGGCAACAGTATCGGCCATGACAGGTGTCATCAGTCTGCGTGATTTCTTTAGTGTTGATATATCTATATTTTCCGTCCTAGTGTGTTATTCTGTTTTTAGCCATGTGTTTCCCTGAGCTGACAGCTGTTTTGAGTGTCCAGTGATCCGCCCTGCATCGTAGCCTCGGTCTGACGTGATATGTCAGGTGTTGATTGCCTTGCGTTCATTTCTGGCAGTGCTTTGTGTGTGTTACAGGGATGAGGATGATGATATAAAATCTAAGCTGCGACAAACATTCACCCGAGAATCGGATGATTTTCTTGGCCAGACTATCATTGATGTGACCACTTTGAGTGGCGAAATGGACGTTTGGTATAACCTAGGTTAGTTTGTGCCTGGTCACCACGTCGATTGTCATCTGTTAATCACCAAGCAGCCTAACGCAATAGTGCATCCACATCATTTTCCTTCTGTACACTTCCATGTATATATATATTACAGTTTTTTTTATAATATAGTTATTTCTACATGTACTTACGTTTCAATATTCACTGTTATTTTTTTTCCTCAAGTACCATTCTTTGTAATAACAAAGTTCCTTATCTTACCTCATTAAACTTTGTTCATTGATTTGAAATTAATTATAATTTTGTATGGTGTATATACCCCTAGATTAGACAAATTTCCTCCTTTTCATATAAAAGAGTTAACATACATCCCAACATTAGTTACCTCCCTTGCATAAAGGATGCCCTTTTGTTGAAAAAAGGATAAAATGTTAAAAAAAGTTTTCAACCTCTTAGCAGTTAAACCTGAGCAAAATTAATCTGAAATTATTGGATCAGGAAATACATTTAAGCAAACAATCATAGCACTGGAAAAAAATTGAAATTAAATGGTACTGTATTAACTTTGATAAGCACCCAGGTGTTTTTTGTAAGTGCTATTTTCTTTTTTCCTAATCTGTGTTTCCCTTGCTTTAATCATAGTTTATTGATTTTCTTGACCTGAAAATACTGTATTTTAGTTTTCTGATGAAAAAGGATAAATTTAAGAATGTTGTAGTAATTCTGATTGTTCTTTATCACTAAGTGTCCTGGGTGCTTATTGGGTCGATATCATACAAACATATGTTTTCAATCAAGGGAGACAACTATTGTTTGGGAAAAGAAGCTCTTTAGTATGAAATGCAGAATTATTAATCAAGATTGAAATAAGAAGTAGTTCATCAGGTGGTTTGAGAACTTTGTTTTTTGCCATTTAAATCACTTCAACAACACAAATATTTGCTTGAATGTTGTTAAAGTGTTGGAAAAGAAAATTTCTAAAATCATGATATAAGTTAACTCACCACAAAATATATCAAATTCTGAATTTAAGTTCCTGAATGTAATTATTTTTCATTTATTTTATTAACATTTTCATATATATTAAAAGGATTCTTCTAGCACTGTCATTTCACCATATGTTAAACAGAATTTTCATTTCATTTTTGTTCTAATTTGAAAGTACTTGTAGTTGAAATTCAGAGCATACAAATAAAATCAGTTTACCAATGAATCTCTCACCGACTTGTATAGATCAATAACTAACTGAGTGACACTTTTCATCCCTAAATCATGCTTTACCTGTTAACACATTTTGGAACCAAAATTAATAAAGGATTGTCACTAACCCCAAAAATTAGAATTGCTTGATTCTCAGGCCTGATTGCATCTCCTTTTAGGATGTTGATAACTGATTTCATCGTTAAAGTAATAAAAAACAAATTGAGAAAATGGCAACTGCCGTCTTAAGAAAAAAAATCCAGCAATTTGTACTTTAGTATCATTTCTAGCTCACCTGCTTAACGGTGTGATAGTGAGGTTAAGTCATGGCAAGGCAGCATCTGTCAACCGGCAACTTTTCCTATAGATCCCTACTTATTCTGAACCACATAGCAGAATTTGACCAAATTTGGCCAGAAACATCCTTGGGTGAAGGGGAATCTATTTTGTTTAAAATATGAGTCTGACCCCCATGGGGCTTGAGGGGCGGGGCCCATTAGGGGAAATTCAGTAAATTCTTTAAAATCCTTCTTCATAAGAAATGACAGGATATTGTCTGAATCAGGTCTGAAGCATCCTATGGTGAATAAGATTTATTTTGTATAAATGTTGGGTCTGACCTCCCTGGGGACTGAGGGTCAGAGACCAAGATGGGAAATTCTCTAAAATCCTTCTTCTTATGGATTCTAATTTGACAGGATAATGTCCAAATTTGATATGAATTGGCATCCTTCAGTGAAGAGGAATTCAATTAAATTTTGTATCAACAGTTGGTCTGACCCCCATTATGGCCTTAGGGGTGGGGCCAATAGGGGAATTACAATAAATTCCATGATGGATTTGATACAACTGTATTCAGGTGAGCAATACAGGCCCTTTGTACCTCTTGTTAGTCTGTAGATAGCTGGTATAGAGCTCTATCAAATAAAATATTGGACCTTGACCTTCATTCAATGCAATAGACAAGATCGATGGTTTTAATTTGTTGACATTTAAATAGTGTTCCATTTAAATTTGGTTTAATGTAGGTGTTCTATGGTCTATGAATTCTACCATCACTTCAAGTTTTTTATTCTAAGATAGCTAATGCAACTTACTTCTGATAGGTTAACATTTAGAAGCATCATTTACAAGCACTTAAAGACACATCAGTATTGGCTTCTGATGGCTCTTAGTACTTGTGTGAATGAATGAAGTCGCTGTCACAACAAGGTTTGTCCGTTTATGAATAAGGACAGACCTTCAGTACTGTAAAATAAGGACAGACCTTCAGTACTGTAAAATAAGGACAGACCTTAAGTACTGTAAAATAAGGACAGACCTTAAGTACTGTAAAATAAGGACAGACCTTAATTACTGTAAAATAAGGACAGACCTTAAGTACTGTAAAATAAGGACAGACCTTAAGTACTGTAAAATAAGGACAGACCTTAAGTACTGTAAAATAAGGACAGACCTTAAGTACTGTAAAATAAAGACAGACCTTAAGTACTGTAAAATAAGGACAGACCTTAAGTACTGTAAAATAAGGACAGACCTTAAGTACTGTAAAAGCCAATATTTCCACGTGTGGAATTTTTCACTTATCCAGCCTCCAAACTGTTGTGGATGTCTTGTAGCACATGGTTAGTCTTTGAATTTACAAGTATTTCAAAGACAGTCTCTTATCACTGGGTCATAGTCTTTGAACTTACAAGTATTTCAAAAACTATATCTTATCACATGGTTAGTCTTTGAATTTACTATTATTTCAAAAACAATCTCTTATCACCTGAATTGACCAGCTTTAAACTTTGAAAACAAATTAAAAAAAAAAATTCTGATACTTTTGGTAGTGTCCTGCAATAATTCTATAGAGGTACAAAAACAGAAGACAGCAAATAGAGACTCACTGTTTCTTCAAAAGCATGTTCCATTTGTTTGGGCTGTTTGTACTTAGGTATATTATGCTCGACTCCTGCTAGTCCAACATTGTGGCTTTTATGGAGATGATTACGGTGTCCAGCTTTGTATTGCTGTATATGTGGTGGTGTCGTTAGCCTAGGTTTGGGTAGTCACAGGATGTCTGCTGCACCGTCCGGCTTGAATGGGCTTCTTGTTGTCGTGACAGTCTGGAATGTCGTACTTAGTGCCTGTCAGGAATGCATTTCTGGAATAATGAAATATTTGTTTATTTCAGCATTTTGAACAACTTGTGTTTACTCCTGTGTTCTATTGAATGCTGTATTTATTCTTATCTTTGCATGGACACAAATGCCTCGTACATGTTAAACTATTACCATAAATATTTTAATGCACCATGTTTTGTTACCCCACTTTACAAGGATGCTGTGAAACAAGGCAATAATAAGAATAAATATGTCATTTGAGTTGTGTGTAAATTACGGTAACTGTTTATTTTCCTTCTTTCTTCTACAACACGAGACTTTCATCATTTGTTAACACAAGACTTCCTTCATTTGTTAAAATTTCCTTCTTTAATGTCACTAGTGATTTAATATCAAACCTTTAATCTTTGAATCTCTTTAAAAGAGAGCAAAAAATGAATATCAGAGCTGGACATTTACCGTAATGAACTGTTTAATTTTATTTATACAAAAATAAATCTTGTAACCATTTTTATGACAGTATTCAAAATAAAGTTTTATTTTTCTCTTCATATTTTAGATTGATTGTTCCTTAAAAGTGTGCAATGCCTTATATACATTTTCTGAATATTAAAAAAAAAAGTTTTCATTTTGTCAAATCTGTCATAAAGTGGTTGCTGTGAGTTTGTGATACCTATAATTAACTTGAATTGTGTCATATTTATTGATTTCTGTTAAGTTGTGTGAATAGTTTGAATTTATGTACTAATATGATTTCCTTCATTAATGACAATTCTGTTCCAATTCTAGAAACCTGTTTTGCATTTTATACAGTGTGTGTTGATTAATACCTTATAACATCTCACCATTTCCATCTTGAATGTATTTTAGGATATCAATGAAATAAATTTAACAAGGAAATACTAATTGCAGTGATCGAACTTTTAGTCTGAGGTCCCAAAACAATAATGCAAACATTTTTTTTGTAAAAATATTTCTTTGAACAGAGCAAGGAAACAGAATTCAGTAGTGGAGAGTGCCTGTCCATTGTTCACCATTACACAACTCTTGTTACAACTCTTGTTACCACTATTTCTTAGAAGAATTGGATAGTTGATTCTCAAATTTCATATGTAGGTTCACCTTGGTCCCTAGTTGTGCATTGTCTAATTTGAAGACTGATCAGACATAACAAAAGCAGTATGATGTTATTGAGAGTATTACTGTTTGTTACAGCTATTTCTTAACAAGTACCAAAACAATATGGCCGTCAGGCAGCAATCTTGGATTTTAACATTAATGTTCCTGTTTGTCCTTAGTTTTCCAGCAGCTCTGAAAAACAATGACAGCTTAAGACAGGTGGCCATCTTGGATTTTGACAATATTACAATTGCTATTTCTCATGAAGTGGTGACTGTATCATCCTCAGACTTTATATGAAGGTTCCCCTTGGTCTGTTGTGTGCATTGTTTAATTGTCATTCTTGGGATTTTACTATGAAAGTTTTTATGGCAATTTCCTGAGAATTACAGGATGTACCATTCTCAGGTTGTATGCTGTTGATTTTGGGGCTGATCAGAAAAAAGAACTGCTGACAGACAGGACATGGCCATAGTTAATTGACAGTTAAATAATATCAAGTTTCATATAATTAAGAGCAAATAAGAGGAAGGAATAGAGAAGTTCTGTATGAAAGAACATACAAAGATTGTCAATGGTGGGCACCAACATCCCTCTCAGATAGTCAATGGCGGGCACCAACATCCCTCTGGGATAGTCAATGGTGGGCACCAACATCCCTCTCAGATAGTCAATGGTGGGCAACAACATCCCTCTCGGATAGTCAATGGTGGGCGCCAACATCCCTCTCAGATAGTCAATGGTGGGCGCCAACATCCCTCTCTGATAGTCAATGGTGGGCAACAACATCCCTCTCGGATAGTCAATGGTGGGCACCAATATCCCTCTCAGATAGTCAATGGTGGGCACCAACATCCCTCTCAGATAGTCAATGGTGGGCACCAAAATCCCTCTCAGATAGTCAATGGTGGGCACCAATATCCCTCTGGGATAGTCAATGGTGGGCACCAACATCCCTCTCAGATAGTCAATGGTGGGCTCCAACATCCCTCTCTGATAGTCAATGGTGGGCACCAACATCCCTCTCAGATAGTCAATGGTGGGCACCAACATCCCTCTCAGATAGTCAATGGTGGGCTCCAACATCCCTCTCAGATAGTCAATGGTGGGCACCAACATCCCTCTCAGATAGTCAATGGTGGGCACCAACATCCCTCTCAGATAGTCAATGGTGGGCACCAACATCCCTCTCTGATAGTCAATGGTGGGCTCCAACATCCCTCTCAGATAGTCAATGGTGGGCACCAACATCCCTCTCTGATAGTCAATGGTGGGCGCCAACCTCCCTCTCAGATAGTCAATGGTGGGCGCCAACATCCCTCTCAGATAGTCAATGGTGGGCGCCAACATCCCTCTCAGATAGTCAATGGTGGGCACCAACATCCCTCTCTGATAGTCAATGGTGGGCGCCAACCTCCCTCTCAGATAGTCAATGGTGGGCGCCAACATCCCTCTCAGATAGTCAATGGTGGGCACCAACATCCCTCTCGGATAGTCAATGGTGGGCACCAACATCCCTCTCTGATAGTCAATGGTGGGCACCAACATCCCTCCCAGATAGTCAACGGTGGGTGCCAACATCCCTCTCAGATAGTCAATGGTGGTCACCAACATCCCTCTCGTAAAGTCAATGGTGGGCACCAACATCCCTCCCAGATAGTCAATGGTGGGCACCAACATCCCTCTCAGATAGTCAATGGTGGGCACCAACATCCCTCTCAGATAGTCAATGGTGGGCACCAATATCCCTCTCAGATAGTCAATGGTGGGCACCAACATCCCTCTCAGATAGTCAATGGTGGGCACCAACATCCCTCTCAGATAGTCAATGGTGGGCACCAACATCCCTCTCAGATAGACAATGGTGGGCACCAACATCCCTCTCATAAAGTCAATGGTGGGCACCAACATCGCTCTCAGATAGACAATGGTGGGCACCAACATCCCTCTCAGATAGTCAATGGTGGGCACCAATATCCCTCTCAGATAGTCAATGGTGGGCACCAACATCGCTCTCAGATAGACAATGGTGGGCACCAATATCCCTCTCAGATAGACAATGGTGGGCACCAACATCGCTCTCAGATAGACAATGGTGGGCACCAACATCCCTCTCAGATAGTCAATGGTGGGCACCAACATCCCTCTCAGATAGACAATGGTGGGCACCAACATCCCTCTCGTAAAGTCAATGGTGGGCACCAACATCCCTCTCGTAAAGTCAATGGTGGGCACCAACATCCCTCTCAGATAGTCAATGGTGGGCACCAACATCCCTCTCAGATAGTCAATGGTGGGCACCAACATCCCTCTCGGATAGTCAATGGTGGGCACCAACATCCCTCTCAGATAGTCAATAGTCGGCACCAACATCCCTCTGGGATAGTCAATGGTGGGCACCAACATCCCTCTCAGATAGTCAATGGTGGGCACCAACATCCCTCTCAGATAGTCAATGGTGGGCACCAACATCCCTCTCAGATAGTCAATGGTGGGCACCAACATCCCTCTCAGATAGTCAATGGTGGGCACCAACATCCCTCTCAGATAGTCAATGGTTGGCACCAACATCCCTCTCTGATAGTCAATGGTGGGCACCAACATCCCTCTCAGATAGTCAATGGTGGGCGCCAACCTCCCTCTCAGATAGTCAATGGTGGGCACCAACATCCCTCTCAGATAGTCAATGGTGGGCACCAACATCCCTCTCGTAAAGTCAATGGTGGGCACCAACATCCCTCTCAGATAGTCAATGGTGGGCACCAACATCCCTCTCGGATAGTCAATGGTGGGCACCAACATCCCTCTCGGATAGTCAATGGTGGGCGCCAACATCCCTCTCAGATAGTCAATGGTGGGCACCAACATCCCTCTCAGATAGTCAATGGTGGGCACCAACATCCCTCTCAGATAGTCAATGGTGGGCACCAACATCCCTCAGGGATAGTCAATGGTGGGCACCAACATCGCTCTCAGATAATCAATGGTGGGCACCAACATCCCTCTCGGATAGTCAATGGTGGGCGCCAACATCCCTCTCAGATAGTCAATGGTGGGCACCAACATCCCTCTCAGATAGTCAATGGTGGGCACCAACATCCCTCTCGGATAGTCAATGGTGGGCACCAACATCGCTCTCAGATAATCAATGGTGGGCACCAACATCCCTCTCGGATAGTCAATGGTGGGCGCCAACATCCCTCTCAGATAGTCAATGGTGGGCACCAACCTCCCTCTCAGATAGTCAATGGTGGGCACCAACATCCCTCTCAGATAGTCAATAGTCGGCACCAACATCCCTCTGGGATAGTCAATGGTGGGCACCAACATCCCTCTCAGATAGTCAATGGTGGGCACCAACATCCCTCTCAGATAGTCAATGGTGGGCACCAACATCCCTCTCAGATAGTCAATGGTGGGCACCAACATCCCTCTCAGATAGTCAATGGTGGGCACCAACATCCCTCTCAGATAGTCAATGGTTGGCACCAACATCCCTCTCTGATAGTCAATGGTGGGCACCAACATCCCTCTCTGATAGTCAATGGTGGGCACCAACATCCCTCTCAGATAGTCAATGGTTGGCACCAACATCCCTCTCTGATAGTCAATGGTGGGCACCAACATCCCTCTCAGATAGTCAATGGTGGGCACCAACATCCCTCTCAGATAGTCAATGGTTGGCACCAACATCCCTCTCTGATAGTCAATGGTGGGCACCAACATCCCTCTCAGATAGTCAATGGTGGGCGCCAACCTCCCTCTCAGATAGTCAATGGTGGGCACCAACATCCCTCTCAGATAGTCAATGGTGGGCACCAACATCCCTCTCAGATAGTCAATGGTGGGCACCAACATCCCTCTCAGATAGTCAATGGTGGGCACCAACATCCCTCTCGGATAGTCAATGGTGGGCACCAACATCCCTCTCAGATAGTCAATGGTGGGCACCAACATCCCTCTCAGATAGTCAATGGTTGGCACCAACATCCCTCTCGGATAGTCAATGGTGGGCACCAACATCCCTCTCAGATAGTCAATGGTGGGCACCAACATCCCTCTTTGATAGTCAATGGTGGGCACCAACATCCCTCTGGGATATTCAATGGTGGGCACCAACATCCCTATCGGATAGTCAATGGTGGGCGCCAACATCCCTCTCAGATAGTCAATGGTGGGCACCAACATCCCTCTCAGATAGTCAATGGTGGGCACCAACATCCCTCTCAGATAGTCAATGGTGGGCACCAACATCCCTCTCAGATAGTCAATGGTGGGCACCAACATCCCTCTCAGATAGTCAATGGTGGGCACCAACATCCCTCTCAGATAGTCAATGGTGG
Organism: Mimachlamys varia; assembly: GCA_947623455.1. NCBI lineage: Eukaryota > Metazoa > Mollusca > Bivalvia > Pectinida > Pectinidae > Mimachlamys > Mimachlamys varia. Next base: position 50,403,730 of record OX392535.1, read on the forward strand.
GCACCAACATCCCTCTCAGATAGTCAATGGTGGGCGCCAACCTCCCTCTCAGATAGTCAATGGTGGGCACCAACATCCCTCAGGGATAGTCAATGGTGGGCACCAACATCCCTCTCAGATAGTCAATGGTGGGCACCAACATCCCTCTCAGATAGTCAATGGTGGGCACCAACATCCTTCTCAGATAGTCAATGGTGGGCACCAACATCCCTCTCAGATAGTCAATGGTTGGCACCAACATCCCTCTCAGATAGTCAATGGTGGGCACCAACATCCCTCTCAGATAGTCAATGGTGGGCACCAACATCCCTCTCAGATAGTCAATGGTGGGCGCCAACCTCCCTCTCAGATAGTCAATGGTGGGCACCAACATCCCTCTGGGATAGTCAATGGTGGGCACCAACATCCCTCTGGAATCACCTTTTTTTGCTCTAATATTTATTTATGTATGTTTGAATGTGACTTGATGTAAAGTGAATCAGCCTTGGACTGATCCTGTCACTACTTTTGATAGTGTTATTATACCTCAGACTAAAAGTTCATTAGAGCAGCTGTCATACAGTAGAGGTTGCTAGGAATCACAACACTTTGCACAATGACCATGTAAAATTGTAGCAATTTTTAGAATTTCCACTTTTTTAATATTTCATTTTTCATTACTGTATGCTAGAAAGCACTCCAATCATTGCAGATTCATGTCAGATGTGATTGGTGACTGTTGTTGATAAATTGTATTTCATTGACTGGACTGGGTATGTTTCATGACTAAAAGCATCAATTACAAATACCTGCCACCGTCCCCCACCCCAAATAACGAAAAATAAAAAAGCATCAATTATAAATACCTGCCAACGTCCCCCACCCCAAATTGCGAAAAAAAAAACATAAATTTATATACCATTGTCTTTGTAAGAATTCCACACTCTCTAAACTCTCTCTTGATCTCTAAAACAAAGTTTCACTAAGAAAATGAACTTCTTTGCCAAAATGAAATAAGTCAAAGATGTCTTAAACACTTCCAATATTGGTTTCAGATCTCTTTTATCAAAGGAAGTTGGATGTGGAAAAATGAGAGGTCAGAGAGATTGATCAGCTGAGGTTAATGATTTTGAAATTGTTAGATCAGGTTTATAGTTGAAAGGTCAGGTCAATTGTGATAATGTTCCTTCCTCAACACTGACACAGAATAGCAATGTTCCATCCCCCAGACTGACACAGAATAGCAATGTTCCATCCCCCACACTGACATAGAATAGCAATGTTCCATACCCCACACTGACACAGAATAGCAATGTTCCATACCCCACACTGACACAGAATAGCAATGTTCCACCCCCCCAGACTGACACAGAATAGCAATGTTCCATCCCCCAGACTGACACAGAATAGCAATGTTCCATACCCCACACTGACACAGAATAGCAATGTTCCATCCCCCAGACTGACACAGAATAGCAATGTTCCATCCCCCACACTGACATATAATAGCAATGTTCCATCCCCCACACTGACATAGAATAGCAATGTTCCATCCCCCAGACTGACACAGAATAGCAATGTTCCATCCCCCAGACTGACACAGAATAGCAATGTTCCATCCCCCACACTGACACAGAATAGCAATGTTCCATACCCCACACTGACACAGAATAGCAATGTTCCATACCCCAGACTGACACAGAATAGCAATGTTCCATCCCCCACACTGACATAAAATAGCAATGTTCCATCCTCCACACTGACACAGAATAGCAATGTTCCATCCCCCACACTGACACAGAATAGCAATGTTCCATCCCCCACACTGACACAGAATAGCAATGTTCCATCCCCCACACTGACACAGAATAGCAATGTTCCATACCCCACACTGACACAGAATAGCAATGTTCCATCCCCCAGACTGACACAGAATAGCAATGTTCCATCCCCCACACTGACATATAATACCAATGTTCCATCCCCCACACTGACACAGAATAGCAATGTTCCATCCCCCACACTGACACAGAATAGCAATGTTCCATCCCCCACACTGACATATAATAGCAATGTTCCATCCCCCACACTGACACAGAATAGCAATGTTCCATCCCCCACACTGACACAGAATAGCAATGTTCCATCCCCCACACCGACACAGAATAGCAATGTTCCATACCCCACACTGACACAGAATAGCAATGTTCCATCCCCCACACTGACATAAAATAGCAATGTTCCATTCTCCACACTGACACAGAATAGCAATGTTCCATCCCCCACACTGACACAGAATAGCAATGTTCCATCCCCCACACTGACACAGAATAGCAATGTTCCATCCCCCACACTGACATATAATAGCAATGTTCCATCCCCCAGACTGACACAGAATAGCAATGTTCAATCCCCCACACTGACACAGAATAGCAATGTTCCATACCCCACACTGACACAGAATAGCAATGTTCCATCCCCCACACTGACACAGAATAGCAATGTTCCATACCCCACACTGACACAGTATAGCAATGTTCCATCCCCCACACTGAAATAGAATAGCAATGTTCCATCCCCCACACTGACATATAATAGCAATGTTCCATCCCCCACACTGAAATAGAATAGCAATGTTCCATCCCCCACACTGAAATAGAATAGCAATGTTCCATCCCCCACACTGACACAGAATAGCAATGTTCCATCCCCCACACTGACATATAATAGCAATGTTCCATCCCCCAGACTGACAAAAAATAGCAATGTTCCATCCCCCACACTGACATAGAATAGCAATGTTCCATCCCCCACACTGACATAAAATAGCAATGTTCCATCCCCCACACTGAAATAGAATAGCAATGTTCCATCCCCCACACTGACATAGAATAGCAATGTTCCATCCCCCACACTGACATAAAATAGCAATGTTCCATCCCCCACACTGACACAGAATAGCAATGTTCCATCCCCCACACTGACACAGTATAGCAATGTTCCATCCCCCACACTGACACAGAATAGCAATGTTCCATCCCCCACACTGACATAGAATAGCAATGTTCCATCCCCCAGACTGACATATAATAGCAATGTTCCATCCAAGACTGACACAGAATAGCAGTGTTCCATCCCCCAGACTGACACAGAATAGCAATGTTCCATCCCCCAGACTGACACAGAATAGCAATGTTCCATCCCCCACACTGACATAGAATAGCAATGCTCCATCCCCCACACTGACATAGAATAGCAATGTTCCATACCCCACACTGACATAGAATAGAAATGTTCCATACCCCACACTGACATAGAATAGCAGTGTTCCATCCCCCACACTGACACAGAATAGCAATGTTCCATACCCCACACTGACACAGAATAGCAATGTTCCATCCCCCACACTGACACAGAATAGCAATGTTCCATCCCCCACACTGACACAGAATAGCAATGTTCCATCCCCCACACTGACATAAAATAGCAATGTTCCATCCTCCACACTGACACAGAATAGCAATGTTCCATCCCCCACACTGACACAGAATAGCAATGTTCCATCCCCCAGACTGACATATAATAGCAATGTTCCATCCCCCAGACTGACATAGAATAGCAATGTTCCATCCCCCAGACTGACATATAATAGCAATGTTCCATCCCCCACACTGACACAGAATAGCAATGTTCCATCCCCCACACTGACACAGAATAGCAATGTTCCATCCCCCACACTGACACAGAATAGCAATGTTCCATCCCCCACACTGACATATAATAGCAATGTTCCATCCCCCACACTGACATATAATAGCAATGTTCCATCCCCCACACTGACACAGAGTAGCAATGTTCCATCCCCCAGACTGACACAGAATAGCAATGTTCCACCCCCCCAGACTGACACAGAATAGCAATGTTCCATCCCCCAGACTGACACAGAATAGCAATGTTCCATCCCCCACACTGACATATAATAGCAATGTTCCATCCCCCACACTGACATATAATAGCAATGTTCCATCCCCCAGACTGACACAGAATAGCAATGTTCCATCCCCCAGACTGACACAGAATAGCAATGTTCCACCCCCCCAGACTGACACAGAATAGCAATGTTCCATCCCCCAGACTGACACAGAATAGCAATGTTCCATCCCCCACACTGACACAGAATAGCAATGTTCCACCCCCCCAGACTGACACAGAATAGCAATGTTCCATCCCCCAGACTGACACAGAATAGCAATGTTCCATCCCCCACACTGACACAGAATAGCAATGTTCCATCCCCCACACTGACACAGAATAGCAATGTTCCATCCCCCACACTGACACAGAATAGCAATGTTCCATCCTCCAGACTGACACAGAATAGCAATGTTCCGTCCCCCAGACTGACACAGAATAGCAATGTTCCATCCCCTACACTGACATATAATAGCAATGTTCCATCCCCCACACTGACATAGAATAGCAATGTTCCATCCTCCAGACTGACACAGAATAGCAATGTTCCGTCCCCCACACTGACACAGAATAGCAATGTTCCGTCCCCCACACTGACATAGAATAGCAATGTTCCATCCCCCACACTGACACAGAATAGCAATGTTCCATCCCCCACACTGACACAGAATAGCAATGTTCCATCCCCCACACTGACACAGAATAGCAATGTTCCATCCCCCAGACTGACAAAAAATAGCAATGTTCCATCCCCCACACTGACACAGAATAGCAATGTTCCATCCCCCACACTGAAATAGAATAGCAATGTTCCATCCCCCACACTGACACAGAATAGCAATGTTCCATCCCTCAGACTGACACAGAATAGCAATGTTCCATCCCCCACACTGACACAGAATAGCAATGTTCCATCCCCCACACTGACACAGAATAGCAATGTTCCATCCCCCACACTGACACAGAATAGCAATGTTCCATCCCCCACACTGACACAGAATAGCAATGTTCCATCCCCCAGACTGACACAGAATAGCAATGTTCCATCCTCCACACTGACACAGAATAGCAATGTTCCATCCCCCACACTGACACAGAATAGCAATGTTCCATCCCCCACACTGACACAGAATAGCAATGTTCCATCCCCCACACTGACACAGAATAGCAATGTTCCATCCCCCACACTGACATAAAATAGCAATGTTCCATCCCCCACACTGACATAAAATAGCAATGTTCCATACCCCACACTGACATAGAATAGCAATGTTCCATCCCCCACACTGACATATAATAGCAATGTTCCATCCCCCACACTGACATATAATAGCAATGTTCCATCCCCCACACTGACATATAATAGCAATGTTCCATCCCCCACACTGACACAGAATAGCAATGTTCCATCCCCCAGACTGACACAGAATAGCAATGTTCCATCCCCCACACTGACATATAATAGCAATGTTCCATCCCCCACACTGACATAGAATAGCAATGTTCCATCCCCCACACTGACACAGAATAGCAATGTTCCATTCCCCAGACTGACACAGAATAGCAATGTTCCATCCCCCACACTGACATAGAATAGCAATGTTCCATCCCCCAGACTGACATATAATAGCAATGTTCCATCCAAGACTGACACAGAATAGCAGTGTTCCATCCCCCACACTGACACAGAATAGCAATGTTCCATCCCCCAGACTGACACAGAATAGCAATGTTCCATCCCCCACACTGACATAGAATAGCAATGCTCCATCCCCCACACTGACATAGAATAGCAATGTTCCATACCCCACACTGACATAGAATAGAAATGTTCCATACCCCACACTGACATAGAATAGCAGTGTTCCATCCCCCACACTGACACAGAATAGCAATGTTCCATACCCCACACTGACACAGAATAGCAATGTTCCATCCCCCACACTGACACAGAATAGCAATGTTCCATCCCCCACACTGACACAGAATAGCAATGTTCCATCCCCCACACTGACACAGAATAGCAATGTTCCATCCCCCACACTGACATAAAATAGCAATGTTCCATCCTCCACACTGACACAGAATAGCAATGTTCCATCCCCCACACTGACACAGAATAGCAATGTTCTATCCCCCAGACTGACATATAATAGCAATGTTCCATCCCCCAGACTGACATAGAATAGCAATGTTCCATCCCCCAGACTGACATATAATAGCAATGTTCCATCCCCCACACTGACACAGAATAGCAATGTTCCATCCCCCACACTGACACAGAATAGCAATGTTCCATACCCCACACTGACACAGAATAGCAATGTTCCATCCCCCACACTGACACAGAATAGCAATGTTCCATCCCCCACACTGACACAGAATAGCAATGTTCCATCCCCCACACTGACACAGAATAGCAATGTTCCATCCCCCAGACTGACACAGAATAGCAATGTTCCATCCCCCACACTGACACAGAATAGCAATGTTCCATCCCCCACACTGACACAGAATAGCAATGTTCCATCCCCCACACTGACATATAATAGCAATGTTCCATCCCCCACACTGACACAGAATAGCAATGTTCCATCCCCCACACTGACACAGAATAGCAATGTTCCATCCTCCAGACTGACACAGAATAGCAATGTTCCGTCCCCCAGACTGACACAGAATAGCAATGTTCCATCCCCCACACTGACATATAATAGCAATGTTCCATCCCCCACACTGACATAGAATAGCAATGTTCCATCCTCCAGACTGACACAGAATAGCAATGTTCCGTCCCCCACACTGACACAGAATAGCAATGTTCCGTCCCCCACACTGACATAGAATAGCAATGTTCCATCCCCCACACTGACACAGAATAGCAATGTTCCATCCCCCAGACTGACACAGAATAGCAATGTTCCATCCCCCACACTGACACAGAATAGCAATGTTCCATCCCCCACACTGACACAGAATAGCAATGTTCCATCCCCCACACTGACATATAATAGCAATGTTCCATCCCCCACACTGACACAGAATAGCAATGTTCCGTCCCCCAGACTGACACAGAATAGCAATGTTCCATCCCCCACACTGACATATAATAGCAATGTTCCATCCCCCAGACTGACACAGAATAGCAATGTTCCGTCCCCCAGACTGACACAGAATAGCAATGTTCCATCCCCCACACTGACACAGAATAGCAATGTTCCATCCCCCACACTGACATATAATAGCAATGTTCCATCCCCCACACTGACATATGATAGCAATGTTCCGTCCCCCACACTGACACAGAATAGCAATGTTCCATCCCCCACACTGACACAGAATAGCAATGTTCCATCCCCCACACTGACACAGAATAGCAATGTTCCATCCCCCCGACTGACATAGAATAGCAATGTTCCATCCTCCAGACTGACACAGAATAGCAATGTTCCGTCCCCCACACTGACACAGAATAGCAATGTTCCATCCCCCACACTGACATATAATAGCAATGTTCCATCCCCCAGACTGACAGAAAATAGCAATGTTCCATCCCCCACACTGACACAGAATAGCAATGTTCCATCCCCCACACTGACACAGAATAGCAATGTTCCATCCCCCACACTGACATATAATAGCAATGTTCCATCCCCCAGACTGACAAAAAATAGCAATGTTCCATCCCCCACACTGACTTATAATAGCAATGTTCCATCCCCCACACTGACTTATAATAGCAATGTTCCATCCCCCACACTGACACAGAATAGCAATGTTCCATCCCCTAGACTGACACAGAATAGCAATGTTCCACATAGACTGACCATCATGTCTGACAGAATGACAATATTTGAGCCATTTCCTTACATAGACTGACCATCATGTCTGACAGAATGACAATATTTGAGCCATCTCCTTACATAGACTGACCATCATGTCAATACTTACAGAGAAGAGGACAGATAAGTCCGCCGTGTCCGGGGCGATCAGACTACACATCAGCGTGGAGATCAAAGGCGAAGAAAAGGTGGCTCCTTACCATGTCCAGTATACATGTCTACACGAGGTAAGTATCCCCACTCCTTACCACGTCCACTATATATGTCTACAGGAGGTCAGTATCCCCACTCCTTACCATGTCCAGTATACATGTCTACACGAGGTCAGTATCCCAACTCCTTACCACGTCCAGTATATATGTCTACACGAGGTCAGTATACCCACTCCTTACCATGTCCAGTATACATGTCTACACGAGGTCAGTATCCCCACTCCTTACCTCGTCCAGTATACATGTCTACACGAGGTCAGTATCCCCACTCCATACCACGTCCAGTATACATGTCTACACGAGATCAGTATTCCCACTCCTTACCATGTCCAGTATACATGTCTACATGAGGTCAGTATCCCCACTCCTTACCATGTCCAGTATACATGTCTACATGAGGTCAGTATCCCCACTCCTTACCACGTCCAGTATACATGTCTACATGAGGTCAGTATCCCCACTCCTTACCATGTCCAGTATACATGTCTACATGAGTTCAGTATCCCCACTCCTTACCATGTCCAGTATACATGTCTACAGGAGGTCAGTATCCCCACTCCTTACCATGTCCAGTATATATGTCTACACGAGGTCAGTATCCCCACTCCTTACCACGTCATGTATACATGTCTACAGGAGGTCAGTATCCCCACTCCTTACCATGTCCAGTATACATGTCTACAGGAGGTCAGTATCCCCACTCCTTACCATGTCCAGTATACATGTCTACACGAGGTCAGTATCCCCACTCCTTACCATGTCCAGTATATATGTCTACAGGAGGTCAGTATCCCCACTCCTTACCATGTCCAGTATACATGTCTACAGGAGGTCAGTATCCCCACTCCTTACCACGTCCAGTATACATGTCTACATGAGGTCAGTATCCCCACTCCTTACCATGTCCAGTATACATGTCTACAGGAGGTCAGTATCCCCACTCCTTACCATGTCCAGTATACATGTCTACATGAGGTCAGTATCCCCACTCCTTACCATGTCCAGTATATATGTCTACAGGAGGTCAGTATCCCCACTCCTTACCACGTCCAGTATACATGTCTACAGGAGGTCAGTATCCCCACTCCTTACCATGTCCAGTATATATGTCTACACGAGGTAAGTATCCCCACTCCTTACCATGTCCAGTATATATGTCTACACGAGGTCAGTATCCCCACTCCTTACCATGTCCAGTATATATGTCTACACGAGGTCAGTATCCCCACTCCTTACCATGTCCAGTATATATGTCTACACGAGGTCAGTATACCCACTCCTTACCACGTCCAGTATACATGTCTACACGAGGTAAGTATCCCCACTCCCCACCATGTCCAGTATACATGTCTACACGAGGTAAGTATCCCCACTCCTTACCACGTCCAGTATATATGTCTACACGAGGTCAGTATCCCCACTCCTTAACATGTCCAGTTTATATGTCTACACGCGGTCAGTATCCCCACTCCTTACCATGTCCAGTATACATGTCTACAGGCGGTCAGTATCCCCACTCCTTACCATGTCCAGTATACATGTCTACACGCGGTCAGTATCCCCACTCCTTACCACGTCCAGTATATATGTCTACACGAGGTCAGTATCCCCACTCCTTACCATGTCCAGTATACATGTCTACACGAGGTCAGTATCCCCACTCCTTACCATGTCCAGTATATATGTCTACACGAGGTCAGTATCCCCACTCCTTACCACGTCCAGTATACATGTCTACAGGAGGTCAGTATCCCCACTCCTTACCATGTCCAGTATACATGTCTACACGAGGTCAGTATCCCCACTCCTTACCACGCCCAGTATACATGTCTACACGAGGTAAGTATCCCCACTCCTTACCATGTCCAGTATATATGTCTACACGAGGTCAGTATCCCCACTCCTTACCATGTCCAGTATACATGTCTACACGAGGTCAGTATCCCCACTCCTTACCATGTCCAGTATACATGTCTACAGGAGGTCAGTATCCCCACTCCTTACCACGTCCAGTATATATGTCTACACGAGGTCAGTATACCCACTCCTTACCACGTCCAGTATACATGTCTACACGAGGTAAGTATCCCCACTCCTTACCATGTCCAGTATACATGTCTACACGAGGTCAGTATTCCCACTCCTTACCATGTCCAGTATACATGTCTACATGAGGTCAGTATTCCCACTCCTTACCACGTCCAGTATACATGTCTACAGGAGGTCAGTATTCCCACTCCTTACCATGTCCAGTATACATGTCTACACGAGGTCAGTATCCCCACTCCTTACCACGTCCAGTATACATGTCTACACGAGGTCAGTATCCCCACTCCTTACCACGTCCAGTATACATGTCTACACGAGGTCAGTATCCCCACTCCTTACCACGTCCAGTATACATGTCTACACGAGGTCAGTATCCCCACTCCTTACCACATCCAGTATACATGTCTACACGAGGTCAGTATCCCCACTCCTTACCACGTCCAGTATACATGTCTACACGAGGTCAGTATCCCCACTCCTTACCACGTCCAGTATACATGTCTACAGGAGGTCAGTATTCCCACTCCTTACCATGTCCAGTATACATGTCTACACGAGGTCAGTATCCCCACTCCTTACCACGTCCAGTATACATGTCTACACGAGGTCAGTATCCCCACTCCTTACCACGTCCAGTATACATGTCTACACGAGGTCAGTATCCCCACTCCTTACCACATCCAGTATACATGTCTACACGAGGTCAGTATCCCCACTCCTTACCACGTCCAGTATACATGTCTACACGAGGTCAGTATCCCCACTCCTTACCACGTCCAGTATACATGTCTACACGAGGTCAGTATCCCCACTCCTTACCACATCCAGTATACATGTCTACACGAGGTCAGTATCCCCACTCCTTACCACGTCCAGTATACATGTCTACACGAGGTCAGTATCCCCACTCCTTACCACGTCCAGTATACATGTCTACACGAGGTCAGTATCCCCACTCCTTACCATGTCCAGTATACATGTCTACACGAGGTCAGTATCCCCACTCCTTACCATGTCCAGTATACATGTCTACACGAGGTCAGTATCCCCACTCCTAACCACGTCCAGTATATATGTCTACACGAGGTCAGTATCCCCACTTCTTACCACGTCCAGTATATATGTCTACACGAGGTCAGTATCCCCACTTCTTACCATGTCCAGTATACATGTCTACACGAGGTCAGTATCCCCACTCCTTACCATGTCCAGTATATATGTCTACACGAGGTCAGTATCCCCACTCCTTACCATGTCCAGTATACATGTCTACATGAGGTAAGTATACCCACTCCTTACCAGGTCCAGTTTATATGACTACAAGAGAGATCAGTATCTCTACTTCTTAATATTTAAAGTTTAAATATCCAAACATTGGCACTTTTTCTCATTTCAGAATCTCTTTCATTACTTATGTGAGCTGGCAGCTGGTGCAGTCAAACTGCCTGATGCCAAAGGGGTAAGTGTTGTGGAAAAGGGTAGAGCCCGACTGGGGAAATGTAGTTAAATTTTTCAAAATCCTTCTTCTTGACTGGAACATATCAATTTGTCCATGGTGGTTTTGATACAACTGGTTTTAGGTGAGTGATGCAGGCCCTCTGGGCCTCTTATTCCATATTCCCTATTTGTCATATAAACCACGAAGCCAATTTTGACCAAATTTAGTCTGAAGCATCATTAGGTGTAGGGAAACCCATTTAGTATAGACTGGTACTGGGGGAAATATAGCAATTTCTTGTAAAATATCCTACTTCTTCTGTAAGATGAGTGGAATAGGGTAAATGAAGCAAATTCTTCTTTAAAACCATTCTTCTTCTCTAAGGGATTTGGTCTGAATCATCCTCGCATGAAGGGCAGAAATTTTTTTACAAACATGGATTCTGAGGGGCAGGGAGAATAGGGGAAATGAAGCATATTATTCTTTAAAATCCCTTTTCTTCTGCAAGGAAATTAATTTTGTATAATTGATTGATCCGGGGCCTGGCTGGCAGGGCCCAATAGGGAAAATGAAGTTAATTCTTTAAAATACTGTAAAGGAATGACAAGATATTTGTCCAAATTTGTCCGTGATGGCTTTGTTAAAACTGTATTGAAGTGAGCAATACAGGCCATCAGGGCCTCTTGTATATTTACTTGGTACCACACATTTTGTAATTTTATAGACATGCATAATCATTAACTGGTTATATAAACATTTGAAAAACAAACAAAAAATATGTGGCATTAACAGCGGCAGTTGTGGTCAGGAATGTACATGTACTAAAAGTAGGGTGTTTTGTATTGACAGGATGAGGCATGGAAAGTGTACTTTGTAGAGCCGTCCCAAGAAATTGTAGATGAATTTGCCATGCGATATGGGATAGAATCTATATATCAGGCAATGACGTAAGTTATACTGTTAAACCTCACTGATTAAACAGCAGAGACAGACAGACAGTTGAATCAGTGTGTATTTACTCATCATTATGAGGCCATAGACAAACATGTCCTGTCTGGAATCAATGGTGTTTTCAATAAAAATGAAATGATTATTTTTGTACTCCTCTAATGAATGTCACTGTCATTTGGCATTATTTTGGGTGAATGGTTTGAAGAACTACATGTTAGTTTTGGAAGTAAAATGTATATGTGTCAGGTAAATTATATTTACAGGTACTATAAAGTTTAAGTAGTAAGAAATATTTGTGAAATTAATAAAGGATCATAGCAATTTCTTCAAATAAAGTAATGACTCACTAAAGCTCTTATGTTTTGAAACTTTAGAAAAATAATGAACTTGAGTGAATTAAATTCCATACCCAACAACCACTCGTTGTGTAAATTAACCTCTATGTATCACACAAATGTTCGTTTTCAGTACCTGGTATGTTGAATACCTTTCTTGCTCACCTGGCCTTAATCGCCAAGTGAGCTTATGTGAAAGTGTGGCGTCCGCTGTCCGTCCGTCCGTCCGTCCGTCCGTCCGTCCGTCCGTCCGTCCGTCCGTCCGTCCGTCCTGCGTCCGTAAACTTTTCCTTTAAATAACTTTTTCTGAAACACCGAAAGGCCTAGTGACATGAAATTTGGCTGGTTGCTTTCTTGGAAGGAGGTGAACAAAGTTTTTGAAAAAAAAAACAACACTTTGACCTAATTCAAGGTCACAGGGGTCAAAAATGTTGAAACCTTCAAACAACTTCTTCTGAACACGTCAGGCATAGATGCCTTATATTTGACTGGTAGCTTCCTTGGATAAAGCTGAATAAAGTTTGTGAAAAAAAGGACCTTGACTCATATTCAAGGTCACAGGGGTCAAATCTATTATAACTGTTAAAGGACTTCTTCTAATAAACCAAAAGCCCTAGAAGCATGATATTTGATTGAAAGGTTCCTCTGATGAAGCCCAACAAAGTTTGCGAAAAGAAATTACCTTGACCTATTTTCAAGTTTACTTAGTCTAGGGTTTAATCTGTTTAAACCTTCAAACGACTTCTTCTGAAATACCAAAAGCCCTAGAAGCATGATGTTTGGCTGAAAGGTTCCTTGGATGAAGCTTGACAAAAGTTGCAAAAAGAAAAATGACCTGACCCCATATTCAAGGTCACAGGGGCCCAATATGTTAAAACCTTTGAGCAACTTTTTCTGATAAACCAAAAGGCCTAGAAACATGATATTTGGCTGGTAGCTTCCTTGGATGAAGCCAAACCAAATTTAACATGAAAATGACATTGTCTTACATGGTCACAGGGGTAAAATATGTTTAAATCTTTTCATGTTGTTCTGAATGTCTTACAGTAATAGATTTTAGGCGACTTTAGAGTTACAAATCAAGAGATTGATACCAGGTGAGCAATGCAGGCCCATTGGGCCTCTTGTTTTCTTACAGTGTGAAGATTTAGCTCCCCCCCCCCTCCTCTTCCCGGCGGTAAAAGTGTGAAACATACTCAAAATACTGCCGTTATTTCACAGGACTATAGACAATAATCATCAATATTTATTTTCAGACATTTTTCTTGTTTGTCTACAAAATACATGTGTCCTGGTGTGCCGGCTGTGATGAGTACACTCCTCGCAAACATCAACGCGTTCTACGCACATACCACTGCCTCCACAGCCGTCTCTGCCAGTGACCGATTCGCCGCGTCCAATTTCGGGGTAACGATTATCTTCAGTCTTGATCAGTATTAGATTTTGCAGTTGTTTATATCTAACAATAATTTTGACATTGAGCTATATTTATTTCATTTCATTTTCACTGATTCTTTTCTTGAAATAAATTGATTAAGTCAAATTGCATGATTATAACACAACATTGAAAATAAAGATGGTTTTGTAACTGAATGATCAGAATTTGTTAGATACATGTACACAATTGTCCAGAATATTTTCATTTCAGTATTGAAAAATTTGAAAATAAAGTCACAAAAACTCAAGTATGCAGACTTTGTACAGTGTACTGTACTGTTTTGCATATTTATCATCAGATTGCCTGCAGGCGAAAAATGAGTGTTTTGTCAACAATGTAAAATAATTATCGATATTTTTATTTGTTTTCAGAAAGAAAAGTTTGTGAAGCTTTTGGACCAGTTACATAATTCATTAAGAATTGATTTATCCATGTACAGAGTAAGTCAATACTTAGTTAACATTAAGTAAGTGTAATATCTATTGTGGGCTTGAACACCACTGTCTAATACTACAGGGAATCCGATCAGTGAATATAGATTCATTGTGATGTCAAGCCCGTATTAACATCATGTTTGGGGTGGCTCTTTATACAGGTGTCTCTTCAAAAAGGTGATCTCTTAATTAAATTGGTCTCTTAATAAACTGGTTTCTCAATTAGGTTGGTTTCTTAATTAAGTTGAAAATTGATTTCCATGTGATATCTTGAGTTTCCTTGGGCCAATCTGCATGCTTACGATTGCTTTTCATGCTTGAAGGTCAATTGTCAAAGTCACTGTTACTATAAATAGAAAATCAGTTCCATGCGATAACTCAAGTTTGCTTTAGCCGATCAAGCTCAACCTTCATGCAGTGCTTCCTTACCAAAAGTGCTTGATTTGGATAACTTTTCAAGTTCGAAGATCAAATGTCAAAGTCACTGTTACTATGATAAAAAATCAGTTTCTGTGCGAAAATTCAATTTGCTGTTGCTGATTGAACTCAAGCTTGGTGCAATGCTTCCTTATGATTACAGAAGCATTTTCTTGGAATTGCATTTCATGTTCAGAGGTCAAGGTCCCTGTTACTATAAATAGATCATCTGTCTCCAATTCCCTTCAGGCAAATCCTTTAATATAATGGGTAAAAAATCAGGAAAAGAAAGAAATTAAGCATCATAGGAGACTTTAACATCATAATCTGCAAGTATATTCATTGTATGGGAATCCATCAGGCAAATCATACAAATTAAACTTGAAATAAAGTTCAGCCTTTCTTTTGATCACTGCTATTAATATTGGTTCCCCAACATACTACCAGCTTGATCACTGGTGATGCTAGTGAGGTGGGAGTTACTTCCCCTTGTTCACCAAATTTGGAATTGATTCAATGAATATTCCTATCTTGTTCCTCAAAACTCATCTCCCAGCTTGCTGTACAGGCAACACATCCACTTCTGTGGAATTCTTGTTTGAATCCCCTTTTTCTTAGATCATTACGGTGAATAGAAAAAAATTAAAAAAACAGTCTCACAACAAAAATTAACCATATTTTCAATTAGTTTGAAATTCATAAATACTTTAAAAGTCATGTGCTTGTTTTCTGGAAGAAATAAAAACTATAATCAACATTTCCATGTCTCAAAACTAACATTATGTTCATTCCATTTTATTGGACAGAATAATTTCCCAGCGTCAGATCGAGCTCGCCTACAGGATCTCAAGTCAACTGTCGATCTGCTCACAAGTATAACATTCTTTAGGATGAAGGTAAGATATCAGGCGACAGTCTTAACTAGTCATCATGGCAAACTCAAATGTAAAATTAGCATTAGATATTCTGTAAGACTACTCACAGTTAGCTCCCCTGGCCTGAAGGGACTACTGAACTCATGTGATGGTGCAGCTTCTGTCGTCCATCCTACGCCTGTCAACTTTTCCTTTAAACAACTTTTTCTGAGATACCAAAAAGCCTAGAGACTTATATTTGGCAAGTAGCTTTCTTGGAAGAAGCTGAACGAAGTTTTCAAAAATAAATAACTTTGAATTACTTTCAAGGTCACAGGGGTAAAATATGTCAAAACTTTTAAACAACTTCTTCTAATTACCAAAATGCCTTGAGCACATATAAAATTGTCCTGGTACCTTTCTTGGAAGGAGCCGAACAAACTTTACAAAAATAAATCACTTTGACCTACTGTCAAGGCCACAGGGGTCAAATATATCAAGGCATTCAAACTAATTCTGAATTACGGAAAAGCCGAAAGAGATATTTTGCTGGTAGCTTCCTTGACAGAGGTTTGCAAAGTTTGCAAAAATAAATGACTTTGACCTATTTTCAAGGTCATTTAGATCTGACATTTTACTGGTAGCTTCCTTTTAAGGAGCCCAACCAAGTTTGTGTAAATAAAACACATTGACTTACTATCAGAAGTCTTATATGTCAAACTCTTCAATTTACTGAAGCCTGTTTGGCAGAAGCTGAGCAATGGTTTTCAGTAAAATTATCTTGACATACCTTCAATGTCAACGGTTCAGAAATGTTTTAAATTGAAACAAGTTCTTAAGAATGACTAAATCATCAGTTTTAGACCACATTAAGGTTACAAAATCAATTCCAGGTGGGCGATGCAGGCCCATTGTGCCTCTGTTTTTGTACAGAAATACCGGTGCATGGCATACAGCTGTGTCATTTAGTCACAGATTTTCAAATCAAATCAATATGTGTCTGCCAATCTCCATGATGACAGAAAAATGATTCAGTGATAGGAAATTCTACAGAAACTGAATCCAATTCATGAGGACAATTGTCAAAATCCCAAGGTAGAAGTAATCAATTTTAAATACTTTTTCTGCTATTGTTTTATATTTCAGCAGTAAAAAAGGTTTTAAAAATAAAGTTAATTATAAATTTGGTTGAGTAGCATTTTATTTAAAATTTTGATATTTTATTGTGAAGAAATTATACCTTCTATTCCTTCTACAAATTGGAATAAATCTTTAGTGAAACAATAAATTTCCTGTTCCTTGCTGTCTGTGTCAGATTGTGTGGTGTGTCTATCAACCTCCATTAATTATCAATGTACAATTCTTATTTCTATTATTTCTCATTTGTACAGAATATTTTTGTAATTTGTTTTAACCTACAAAGACTAACTTACATCATAAGACGTTGAATGTTTTAATTATTTTTTTTGGCAAGTTGTTCAAATGCTTTAGTGTCTTTAAGAATTTGTCCAATAAATAACAATAGTTACGATAACTGTCATATATATATTGAGAGAGAGAGACAGTGTTTATCCCGTTTTGATGTTTTTTGTTTCAAAATGTATGATTTTTTTTTCCTGATGGAAAAAATGTGTATGCCCCCTTCCCTGATTTTGCTATAAGGCATGTAATTTATATCTGACTTCAAACAGAAATGGTATTCTGTTGGCTAGAAAATAGGATTATACCATGGTGCAGCATCCAACGACCAAATGTCTGTTGTAGTGATATACAGTTTACTCCAATAAATAGTCCACTTTCAAGGTAACAGAAGACTTTTGAGCAACTTTTTCTGATCACTGACCAGAAAGGCATGAGTAACCACATACTTGGCCAGTAGAACCCTCCAATAGATCAGTGCTCTCCAGTTTCCTCCAGTAAATTACTTTGAGGTTGACAAGGATCAGATATGTAAATATCAGACCCTCTTGGCCTCTTGTTAGAATTTCAGAGCTGTGTAACATGGTTATTACTCACCATTTAAATATTTCTAATTACTTGATAAGCTTTTGAACAACCTGGTAGAGACTTTTGTTGTCATTGTTTTATTTTGTTTCGCATTAATTTATGGTTTATTTTTCTGTTTTATTTTGCTCTCCTTCTGATAATGTCATTATTATATGTCAGTTTGATACTCCAAGTATGTATATCAAAAAGTTCCATTTTTTCAGTTACAAATTGGAGAAAAACAAATCACTTTGTAATCCTACTTAATCTTGGTTTCTAAAATGTTAAAGGTCAAACTTATAAGAGCCCGCCACATAGTTATCAGTTTCTTATGACATTGTGGAGTGAAGCAAGATGTGGAGTGAAGCAAGATATCAACTGACCAAACCTCAAGGTCATAGGATCAATGTCAAGGTCTCTTTAACTGCTAAGCTATTTGGGTCAGACAACCTAGAGTTGTCTGAACTGTTGCTGAACCTTTGTAAACCAATTTATTACTGATGTTTTGGACTGATGTGGCCTTTTGTTTAGAGATTCACTTCTAGCTACTGTTCTCTTAAAGCTGCCTATTCCTCACAACAATTTGTTCATGTTCAGTATAATGTTTTTGGCCAGATTGCTTCACTTCCATCTCCATGGCATCATGTTTTACAATTATTGCAACATTACAGACATGAGACCAAGTCATTGAAAAGGAGCGGGTGGGGATCAAAGACCCCTGTCCCCTTCACAAGGGCACTTCCATTGACCAGTTAGGTCGTTTGAGTAGAGTGATGGAAAACCGTTCTAATTAAACTTGTATTTTCCCACATGTGATTTCTTGACTAATGTAATTAAAGGATGTAAGATTTGTAAAAATTAATTAAAAATTTCAAAACTTGAAGAACTACATTAAAAAGGATATATACTATACCCTTTCTATGGTGTGGAATCATAGGTCAGATAATTTATTCTGTCATTGAACAGGCTTTCTTTAGATTTTTTTGACTGTTAGTCTCTATGAGAAATGTTCGCATTGCTGAAGTGTCTAGATCTTCCTTGTAGATGTAAGCGTATGTTCTCATCACAGGTAAATTGAATAACACCAGTTTGTTGGGACTTGAGGACATTTTTGACAGTGACGAATAAATCAAATGCTGTGAATGGTTTAATCAAATTACTTCAAGCATGCATTTTCAAAACTTAATTATTTTTTTTTTACTTATCTTTTTAATTAATCTTAGTTTTATACTTTGAATGATTTTGCTTATTAAACACTTCTTCAAACATAGTTATTTTCAGCATATTTTGAAACATTTCAATTAATTGAATTCCCTGATATAACTGGACATTTGTTGAATGTGCAACTGTCCGGCTATATGTTGGAGCAATTTGTTCCCGATCTCTGTATAAAGGTGTTAGAAATATTTGGTTTCATCTTACCAAGATTGTACAAACAAGAAAGAATGTACAAGTTTGTACAAACAAGAAAGAATGATTTTTATGTCGTCATTTATATTTCAAATAAATGACATTGTTTCACTTTCTATCTTTGGATTCTGTTATGTTTTAACTTTTATACAAACAGAGCACATCCTCACAAATTTTGATGCATGGCTAAAGGCTAATTCATGTGTTTAACATAAATGTTTTTAGTGATGATCAATTTGAATTAGTTTCAACCTCGTGATAAGGGAGGTAACTTGTGTTTGCAAAGTACCTGTAGATTTTAAGTAAGTTCATTTTGGGATATATATATTTCTAGTCAAAATCTAGATTTGTGTTTATTTGAATATATTTTTATTTCTGATAAAAAATTATTACAAATTATGGGGTAAAATTTAGATACTCCCAAAAATAAATTGCAGTGTATTTAAAAAAATATACTTTTAAAAAAATCAGATTGTTTAAATTGTTTAAGGGAGACTTCCAAATTTAATTTAATTGAAATGTAACAGTATTATTAAAGAAAGATTTTTCATGAGAATCATTAAAAATAGTTATTGATTGAAGGAGGCTAATTAAAAATAGTTATTGAGTAAAGGGGGCTAATTAAAACTAGTTATTGATTGAAGGGGGCTAATTAGAAATAGTTTTGATTGGAGGGGGCTCATTAAAACTAGTTATTGACTGAAGGGGGCTATAATCCAAATAGAGTTAATTCAAAGGATCAATTCAAATAGAAATGGTTACAGGGGAGATAATCCCCCCTAAAAAAAGTTTTTAAAAAAGCTTTAAAAGGGAGATTATTTAAAGGGATTTAATTGAGATGATCAGTTTTGAAGAGTGTAATATATCTGGTACACGGAGTGAGTGTAAGTTTGTGAGAGGATGTGGTGTTATTTACGTGGTTGTTATTGTCCCCAGATCGTGTCAAACCCAGATGTGAGTAGCACGGTGTTGTTCTTGGATTGCCGTCTGCCTCTATTCTCTACCTGTATATCTCATTAGAACACGAGCTCCTAGCTCAAAACCTCGCTCATTTTCACTCTCTGAACCATGTTTCAACATTCATTCTCTTTTGTACTTTGAAAACTTGGTAGTGTGGACATAGTTAATTTCAATGGGTTTTTTTTTAGAAAGATTGGTAATTGTTTTTAAGTTTGCTGAAAAACAAAATATCTGTTTTGACTTAACATATAGATATATAATTTGTCCTAACAAGAAACTATATAATGAGCATGCTTATTAAAGTTTGTTTATGGTTATAGTGTTTATTTCAGTTTGTTTATTGAAAAGGGTCTGTTTTCTTTTCCTAATTAAGCCGTCTTAATTGATTTGACTCATTGAAGCCAACATGTCCAGACTAATAAAGTTCCTGTGTACATAAGAATCTAACCAAGAGTTTGACAAACTAGCTGTGCACTTAATAAAACTAATAACAGAATTATGTTGCATTCCAGCCACAATTAATACCAGCAAAGACTTTATTTTAGCTTGGGTCAACCAAAGTCAAGTACATTTTAACACTGGGGTGGAACACTTGCTGTAACCCTAACCTTGCTTAGGTGCAGGCAAACCAAGTTGTACTCCCTGTGTTTATTGATTAATATCTACTGGAATCTCAGGTTTTCACTTCACTTCTTAGTGAAACAACACAAGGTTTGATTTGATTTTGTTTGATGTCCTGTCCACAGCTAGGGTCGTGAACACGAGACAATATGGATATACATTCAAATTTTATTGTAACATGATTGTTTGTTATTTGTCCCTACATTTGTCAAAATGCTTCACTCACTCAAGCGTAACGACACATTTGAACTCCTCAGTGGTTGGAATAATTCAGTGCGATAGAGTTAGTGTTGAAGCCTCACTTTGAAGTTGACCTTCCCATCTCTCTGTCACAGTCGACTTTGAAGTGTTCCCTCCCAGCTCTCTGACACAGTCGACTTTGAAGTTGGCCCTCCCAACTCTCTGACACAGGCGACTTTGAAGTTGGCTCTCCCAGCTCTCTGGCATAGTCGACTTTGAAGTTGGCTCTCCCAGCTCTCTGACACAGTCGACTTTGGGCCCTCCCAGCTCTCTGACACAGCTGACCTGAAAGTTGGCCCTCCCAGCTCTCTAACTCGGCCGACTTTGCAGTTGGCTCTCCCAGCTCTCTGACATCGCCGACTTTGAAGTTGGCCCTCCCAGCTCTCTGACACAGCAGACTTTGAAGTTGGCCCTCCCAGCTCTCTGACATCGCCGACTTTGAAGTTGGCCCTCCCAGCTCTGTGACACAGCAGACTTTGAAGTTGGCCCTCCCAGCTCTCTGTCACAGCCGACTTTGAAGTTGGTCCTCCCAGCTCTCTGACACAGTCGACTTTGAAGTTGACCCTCCCAGCTCTCTGACACAGCCGACTTTGAAGTTGGCTCTCCCAGCTCTCTGACACAGCTGTCTTTGAAGTTGGCCCTCCCAGCTCTCTGGCATAGTCAACTTTGAAGTTGGCCCTCCCAGCTCTCTGACTGAGCCGACTTTGGGCCCTCCCAGCTCTCTGACACAGCCGACCTGAAAGTTGGCTCTCCCAGCTCTCTGACATCGCCGACTTTGAAGTTGGCCCTCCCAGCTCTCTGACACAGCAGACTTTGAAGTTGGCCCTCCCAGCTCTCTGTCACAGCCGACTTTGAAGTTGGCCCTCCCAGCTCTCTGACACAGTCAACTTTGAAGTGGGCCCTCCCAGCTCTCTGACACAGCCGACTTTGAAGTTGGCTCTCCCAGCTCTCTGACACAGCTGACTTTGAAGTTGGCCCTCCCAGCTCTCTGGCATAGTCGACTTTGAAGTTGGCCCTCCCAGCTCTCTGACTGAGCCGACTTTGGGCCCTCCCAGCTCTCTGACACAGCCGACCTGAAAGTTGGCCCTCCCAGCTCTCTGACACAGTCGACTTTGAAGTTGGCCCTCCAAGCTCTCTGACACAGTCGCCTTTGAAGTTGGCCCTCCAAGCTCTCTGACACAGTCGACTTTGAAGTTGGCTCTCCCAGCTCTCTGACACAGTCGACTTTGAAGTTGGCCCTCCCAGCTCTCTGACACAGTCGCCTTTGAAGTGGTCCCTCCCAGCTCTCTGACACAGCTGACTTTGAAGTTGGCCCTCCAAGCTCTCTGACACAGTCGACTTTGAAGTTGGCTCTCCCAGCTCTCTGACACAGTCGACTTTGAAGTTGGCCCTCCCAGCTCTCTGACACAGTCGCCTTTGAAGTGGTCCCTCCAAGCTCTCTGACACAGTCGCCTTTGAAGTGGTCCCTCCCAGCTCTCTGACACAGCTGACTTTGAAGTTGGCCCTCCCAGCTCTCTGACACAGTCGACTTTGGGCCCTCCCAGCTCTGTGACACAACAGACTTTGAAGTTGACCCTCCCATCTCTCTGACACAGCTGACTTTGAAGTGGGCCCTCTCAGCTCTGTGACACGTCCACTTTGAAGTTGACCCTCCCAGCTCTCTGACACAGTTGTGGAAGCTGACACACATAATTATGCATTAGTCTTTTACACTTAAATTGAAATTTTTAATTTGGACGTTGAATTTGAACAAAACAAAATATTTGAAGTAGTAATGGTTACTTGCTTCAATGTGATTGAAGCAGGAGAAATTTTATTTCATACAAAAAATAATTTGAACATCTTATAAACAAGATGTTTGGAATAAAAATCCAATTAATATAGTTGTCTATAACACTATTTAATCCAGTGTGGTGTTTTATTAATTCTGACAGAAAACACAGACTAAAATTCATTTTATTTTTTGGTGAGTTTTACCTTTTAACGTTGAGTTCTGTTTGGAATTCCTCTACATTTTCATATCTAGAACTGTCTTACTGAATTTTCCTTTAAATTGGTTGATTGGTTGATTGTTTTGTTGAGTTCAAAATAAATGGATATGTATAAGGTTATGTGACCCGAAGGGTCAGGATGACCTATAGCCATTGCGCTTTGTTCGTCATCGTATGCAGTGTGCTGTATGCCGTTTGTAAACTTTTTCTTCAAACAACTTCTTCTAAATAACCAAAAGGCCTAGGGTGCTTATATTATGCATATAGCATGACAAAGTTGGTTAAAATGAGTGACCTTGACCCACTTTTAAAGTCACAGTGGTCAAATCGGTTAAAAATCTTTCAAACAACTTCTTTTCAAAAACTAAAAGACCTAGGGTTTGTTAAAATGAATGACCTTGATCTACTTTCAAGGTCAAAGGTCAATTGTCTGAAAATCTTCAAGAAACTTTTTCTCAATAACCGAAAAGCCCAGTGTAATGATATTTGGCCCGTAGCATGCTGGCATGAAGGGCTACCAAGTTTGTTCAAATGAATGACAATTTACCACTTTCAAGGTCAAAAGGGCCAAATATGATAATATCTGTAGCAATAACCAACAAAAGATATACACAGTCAGATGACCGTTCAGGCCCATGGGCCTCTTGTTTGTTGTTAATTTTTGGTTCTTTAACAAATATGTGTCTGTTGATTTTTAAGCATGCGGAAAGCATGGCTGAACACAAGGTTTTACTCGTTAAAAACTTTAAAAGTAGGGCTGGAATATTAAAGTTGACAAATAATTTGTCTCCAGTGGCAGCTGTTATTAGCACATGTGTTGCTTTCATATATAATATAAAGTGATGCAATAAAGATGAAAAATGTTGGGTTAAAAAATATGTATTGATTTTGTGTTATTATTATAAAAGTAATTTTATACTACTTGTGAATTTGTAAAAGAAAATGATCTTCTTGAAGTTATTTTGATGAGAATTTTTCAATAATGTTTAACAATTTAAGAACCCTTGTTCTAAAAACTTCTGAGGATTTATCAAATAATAAAATTGACTCTTGAAAAGCAATTCATCTATTGTGCAGTGAAATAAATGCTTTAAAAAAAACAATCATAAAACTACATGTACGATATGTAAGTTATTAATTTTTTCTATATATTTAATGGACAAGAAATCAATAAAAAAAACATTGATTTATTATTTGCTTATTATTGCTATACATATACAATACAATAGCGGTCAGCACAAGACATACAAGCTTCTGACTCAATCACGGCTTTTTAATGTTGCAATTTTAAGCCATCATGTTTAATTTACAACACGATAGACAAAAGAGAGCTTCCTGTTTTTGTTCTTAACGAAAATTATTTATGTATATATACTAAATGCGAAACTACCATACTAATTTTAGTGGAAATATTATTGTAGTGCTAATGTTTCATTAACTGTACACTTTCTTCATTTTGCAAATTTGTTTTAATGCATAAATATAGATTTTGATATATTGATTCTGATTAAGTTTGATGCTCCATATTCTGAAGAGGATTTTGTTTTTCAGTTTTAATTAAATTGTTTATTCATCTGATTTGTATGATAAATTTGGGGTTTCGTCCTTGGACTATCCACACTATTTCATTGTAACTTAATGGAAACCTAAATGTTTGATGTGACAGATTACCTGTCTGAGACTCCTTGAATAGCGTGGCAGTATTTGTGTGTAGCTACTGACTGACACCTGCATGTGTGGGTTTGACATTTACCAATATAGTAAAGTCACAAACAACAGGCCACAAGTTCTGGAGGGTCGGTCAGCCTGGCCACTATTTGTAAAGATGTATGCTTATCGTTGACCTTATTTATAAAAGCAGTGGAAAATATGGACATTTGGTAAATATATATTTAGCTCACCTGGCCCGAAGGGCCAAGTGAGCTTATGCGATGGTGCAGCGTCCGTCGTCCGTCCGTCCGTCCGTCCGTCCGTCCGTCGTCCGTCGTCCGTCCGTCCGTCCGTCCGTCCGTCCTGCGTCCGTCAACTTTTTCCTTTAAACGACTTCTTCTAAAATACTGAAAGGCCCAGGGACATGAAATTTGGCTGGTAGATATCTTGGAAGGAGCTGAACAAAGTTTGCGAAAAAAAATCACTTTGACCTAATTTCAAGGTCACCGGGGTCAAAAATGTCGAAACCTTCAAACAACTTCTTCTAAAATACCGTCAGGCATAGAGACTTCATATTTGACCAGAAGCTTCCTTGGATGAAGCCAAATAAAGTTTGCGAAAGGAAAACGACCTTGACCAATATTCAAGGTCACAGTGAGGTAAAATCTATTTTAAACTTTAAACGACTTCTTCTGAAATACAAAAAGCCCTAGGAACATGGTATTTGGCTGAAAGGTTCCTTGGATGAAGCACGAAAAAGTTTGCGAAAAGAAATGACCTTGACCTATATTCAAGGTCACAAGGGTCAAATCTGTTAAAACCTTCAAACGACTTCTTCTGAAATACCAAAAGCCCTAGAAGCATGATATTTGGCTGAAAGGTTCCTTGGATTAAGCACGACAAAGTTTGCGAAAAGAAATGACCTTGACCTATTTTCAAGGTCACAGGGGTCAAATCTGTTAAAACCTTTAAACGACTTCTTCTGAAATACTAAAAGCCCTAGACGCATGATATTTGGCTGAAAGGTTCCTTGGATGAAGCCCAACAAAGTTTGCGAAAAGAAATGACCTTGACCTATATTCAAGGTCACAAGGGTCAAATCTGTTAAAACCTTTAAACGACTTCTTCTGAAATACCGAAAGCCCTAGAAGCATGATATTTGGCTGAAAGGTTCCTTGGATGAAGCCCGACAAAGTTTGCGCAAAGAAATGACCTTGACCTATATTCAAGGTCACAGGGGTCAAATCTGTTAAAACCTTTAAACGACTTCTTCTGAAATACTAAAAGCCCTAGACGCATGATATTTGGCTGAAAGGTTCCTTGGATGAAGCCCAACAAAGTTTGCGAAAAGAAATGACCTTGACCTATATTCAAGGTCACAAGGGTCAAATCTGTTAAAACCTTTAAACGACTTCTTCTGAAATACCAAAAGCCCTAGAAGCATGATATTTGACTGAAAGGTTCCTTGGATGAAGAAGACAAAGTTTGCGAAAAGAAATGACCTTGACCTATATTCAAGGTCACAGGGGTCAAATCTGTTTAAACATTCAAACGACTTCTTCTGAAATACCAAAAGCCCTAGAAACATGGTATTTGGCTGAAAGGTTCCTTGGATGAAGCACGACAAAGTTTGCGAAAAGAAATGACCTTGATCTATATTCAAGGTCACAAGGGTCAAATCTGTTGAAACCTTCAAACGACTTCTTCTGAAATACCAAAAGCCCTAGAAGCATGATATTTGACTGAAAGGTTCCTTGGATGAGGCACGACAAAGTTTGCGAAAAGAAATGACCTTGACCTATATTCAAGGTCACAGGGGTCAAATCTGTTAAAACCTTTAAACGACTTCTTCTGAAATACCAAAAGTCCTAGAAGCATGATATTTGGCTGAAAGGTTCCTTGGATGAAGCCCGACAAAGTTTGCGAAAAGAAATAACCTTGACCTATATTCAAGGTCACAGGGGTCAAATCTGTTAAAACCTTTAAACGACTTCTTCTGAAATACCAAAAGCCCTAGAAGCATGATATTTTTGGCTGACAGGTTCCTTGGATGAAGCCGGACAAAGTTTGCGAAAAGAAATGACCTTGACCTATATTCAAGGTCACAAGGGTCAAATCTGTGAAAACCTTTAAACAACTTCTTCTGAAATACCAAAAGCCCTAGAAGCATGATATTTGGCTGAAAGGTTCCTTGGATGAAGCACGACAAACTTTGGGAAGGAAAATGATCTTGACCCATATTAAAGGTCACAGTGGTCAAATCAGTGGTTAAAAGCTTTGAGCGACTTCTTCTGATAAACCGAAATGCCTAGAGATATGATATTTGTCTTGTAGCGTCCTGGGATGAAGCCAAACAAAATTTGAAAATGAAAATGATGTTGTCTTATAAGGTCATAGGGGTAAAATATGTTTAAATCTTAAGATGTTCTTCTGAATGTCTTACAGTAAAAGATTTTAAAGGGACTTGAGGGTAACACTATAAAATAAGTCAAGAGATTGATACCAGGTGAGCGATGCAGGCCCATTGGGCCTCTTGTCATGTTTTAGTAACCCTGACTTATGATGCACCTGACTAGCCTTGGCTAAATCTGAGTAGTTGTTCTGACTCACTCAAGTTAATTTGTTAAATTCGTTATTTACATGTAGAGTTCTTATTTAGGAACGAGGACTATATTGAAATAAGTAATTTACATCAAATGATTCAAATGTTACCAGGTAATATTGATTTTATGAAAATTTGTACTTAGACAGAATTTTTTTTTTCACTTTATACATTCTATACAGTTTGTGACATTATAAGACATTTGTTGATTTAGACTAGAGGTTTGAAGGGCAGCATGTCTGTTTAAAAGTGTTCAGGTTTTTAACTTGTAACAAGTGCATAAACTAAAATACAAGTTGTACTTTGACCTCAACAGGTACAAGAGTTACCAAGTCCACCCCGCGCCAGTACCGTGGTCAAAGACTGTGTGATCGCCTGCATGAAATCAACATACCAGTTTCTGCTGGACAACTGTTACGAACTCTATCAGCGCGAGTTTCAGACGGATCCTGCTGAGGCTGAGGCAGACCAACAGGGTGGAAACGCTAATAGCCTTGACCTTCTCCACAAACTCATCACTCTGATCGTGTCTGTGATTGAGGAGGATCGCAACAGTTACACACCGGTCCTCAACCAGTCAGTGCCCACTTCCTTATAGCAGTGGTCTCCCTTTAACTCCCAAAATAGCCTTTTGCATGATTAAGTCATTGTAACTTTGTGTATAATATATGGCTATTCATTATGTCGTACAGAGCAATGTAAATCATTTGTGGAAAAGCAGATGTTTGATGTTATTTTTCTGTGTCTATTCTAGTTTGATTCAAAAGTCACTTTTATATTTACTTTTGTGAATCTTCCTGAAACATATCTCAGACAAAAAAGATGAAATTTGATAGGAACTAGTTTCACTATCTTACCCAGTAATCAAATATGTTTGTATGAGGAAAATCTTCAAACATTTCTAGAAGAAGTGTTAAAACCTATTTATGTATAAAATGGTTGTTGGAATCTTTTACAAGTTTCCTCCAGAATTATTTTATAACTTTATGTATACACTGTATGATATTTTATTTTACAAGAATGATTAATTTTCATAGCCTCTTTAATCACACAAATAGGATTTCTGGCCCCTATTTCACAAAAAGCCTTAGGGTCTGAGAATAACCAATCAGAAATGACGTTATATAAATTAACACCATTTTTCATTGGTGATTCTCCAATATGAAAATGAGAATGTATTTAAGAATGCTTGTGAAACTAGGGCCAGATCTACATAAGTAAATGGTGTTTTTTTCCCCTGTTAGGTTTCCACAGGAGCTCAATGTAGGTCAAGTCAGTGCTGCCAATATGTGGGCATTGTTTTCTCAGGACTCGTGCTATGCTTTACAAGGTAAGTCAAGGTCAGCTTCAGAAGATTCAAGGTCAAGTTTTGGTTTAAGGTCAAATCAATATAACTACTGATCCGATTGTCATCAAACTTTGCATATGTAATAAGCATGAAGAACTCATTTCATACGGGGGGCGGGGGCATTTATGTCTTGCAGGCATTTCTAGTTAGGTCATCTGACCCGAAGGGTCAGGATGACCTATAGTCATCATGCTTCGTCCGTCGTCGTGCGCCGTGCGTCGTGCGCCGTGCGTTGTGCGCCGTGCGCCGTCCGTAAACTTTTCCATTTAAACATCTTCTTCTCATAAACCAAAAGGCCCATAGACCCAATATTGGGCTTGTGCCATGCTGTGATGAAGGGGTACCAAGTTTGTTCAAACAAATGATCTTGACCTTCATTCAAGGTCACAGGGGCCAAAAAGGTCAAAATCTTTGAACGACTTCCTCTGAATAACCAAAAGGCCCAGAGACCTGATATTGGGCCTGTGTTATGCTGGGATGAAGGGGTACCAAGTTTGTTCAAACAAATGACCTTGACCTTCATTCAAGGTCACAGGGGCCGAAAAGGTCAAAATCTTTTTAAACAACTTCTTCTGAATAACCAAAAGGCCCAGAGACCTGATATTGGTCATGTGTTATGCTGAGATAAAGGGCTACCAAGTTTGTTCAAAGAAATGACCTTGACCTTCATTCAAGGTCACAGGGGACAAAACGGTCATAATTTTTAAACGGCTTCTTCTGAATAACCAAAAGGCCCAGAGACCTAATATTAGGCCTGTGGCATGCTGGGATAAAGGGCTATCAAGTTTGTTCATACAAATGACCTTGACCTTCATTCAAGGTCACAGGGGCCAAAAAGGTCAAAATCTTTGAACGACTTCTTCTGAATAACCAAAAGGCCCAGAGACCTGATATTAGGCCTGTGTTATGCTGGGATAAAGGGGTACCAAGTTTGTTCAAACAAATGACCTTGACCTTCATTCAAGGTCACAGGGGCCAAAAAGGTCAAAATCTTTTTAAACAACTTCTTCTTAATAACCAAAAGGCACAGAGACCTAATATTGGGCCTGTGGCATGCTGGGATAAAGGGCTACCAAGTTTGTTCAAAGAAATGACCTTGACTTTCATTCAAGGTCACAGGGGCCAAAACGGTCATAATCTTTAAACAACTTCTTCTGAATAACCAAAAGGCCCAGAGACCTGATATTGGGCCTGTGGCATGCTGGGATAAAGGGCTACCAAGTTTGTTCAAAGAAATGACCTTGACTTTCATTCAAGGTCACAGGGGCCAAAACGGTCATAATCTTTAAACAACTTCTTCTGAATAACCAAAAGGCCCAGAGACCTGATATTAGGCCTGTGGCATGCTGGGATAAAGGGCTACCAAGTTTGTTCAAAGAAATGACCTTGACTTTCATTCAAGGTCACAGGGGCCAAAACGGTCATAATCTTTAAACATTTTCTTCTGAATAACCAAAAGGCCCAGAGATCTAATATTGGGCCTGTGGCATGCTGGGATAAAGGGCTACCAAGTTTGTTCAAATAAATGACCTTGACTTTCATTCAAGGTCACAGGGGCCAAAACGGTCATAATATTTAAACATTTTCTTCTGAATAACCAAAAGGCCCAGAGACCTGATATTGGGCCTGTGGCATGCTGGGATAAAGGGCTACCAAGTTTGTTCAAAGAAATGACCTTGACCTTCATTCAAGGTCACAGAGGCCAAAACGGTCATAATCTTTAAACAACTTCTTCTGAATAACTAAAAGGCTCAGAGACCTGATATTAGGCCTGTGGCATGCTGGGATAAAGGTCTACCAAGTTTGTTCAAATAAATGACCTTGAACTTCATTCAAGGTCACAGGGGCCAAAAGGGTCAAAATCTTTAAAACAACTTTTTCTGAATAACCAAAAGGCACAGAGATGTGATATTGGGCTTGTGGCATACTGGGATAAAGGTGTGTCAAGTTTGTTTAAAGAAATGACCCTGACATTCATTCAAGGTCACAGGGGCCAAAAGGGTTTGTTGTCAAGTTTACTCACTAGGAATAAGCTGAAACTTGCCAGAAATGATTCTGAGATGATGCTGATTAAGTGTTGTTATTTTTAGGTTTGTTCAAAATTCAAGATGGCCGCCACAGCCGCCATTTTGAATACACATTTTAAACTTCTCAAGTTCTACCAGTGGAATTGAGCTGAAACTTGCCAGAAATGATATCCTGAGATGGTCCCAACAAAGTGTTGTTATTTTTCAAGCCCATCAGAAATCCAAGAAGGCCACTATCTTGAACTTGGCAATCTATACAGGCATATTATAACTTGATTTAATGACTACACGTATTTTCATAGTGATTTTACAATTGGTAGTCAGATGACCGTTAAGGCCCGTTGGGCCTCTTGTTTTATTTTCTATTTCAGAGCATGAAGTAGAAAGGTCCTGTAAGAGCTCAGAGTACATGAACCTTCATTTCAAATTAAAATGGCTCTACACCAAGTACATTGCTGATGTGCCACAGTATAAGGGGACAGTGCCAGAATATCCTCAGTAAGTAGGCTCACATAGGTTCATTGGATTAGTTTACCTTCACAAAATACCTCTTACTTTGAATCCTGTCCAGAGTAAGAAAGGAGTGAAGGAACTTTTTTATCTTAAACCCCATCACACATATGTGACATTACAATTCATAACAATGACATGGTATTTGTTTGTTGGAACATGTTTTCGGGGGGAAAAATGGTAATGAAATATTGATTTTATTCATTTTTTTTAAAATGTAAAAACTGACCATTACAAGATTATTTTACTCAACAGCATCTTTATTAAACTGTACTGGTATTAAAGTTTATACCTTAAAACTGTGCTGGTATTAAAGTTTATCCTGTTAAATTGTACTAGTATTAAAATTTATCTCGTTAAATTGTACTTGTATTAAATTTTATCTTGTTTTCCTTGTAGATGGTTTGAACCATTTGTGATGCAATGGTTGAACGAGAATGACGATGTTTCCATGGAATATCTCCACAGTGCCTATGAACGTGACAAAAAAGATGGGGTGAGGAAAATCAGTGGAGAAACTTAAAAACAATTCTTGATTTATTGGTTTTCTATTGGCCTTGAATATGATTTGGTATTCTACAAGGTTTGTTTAAATGAATGACCTTGACCGACTTTCAAGGTCACAGGGGTCAAATGTGATAAAATCTTTCAAACAACTTCTTCTCAGTAAATAAAAGATCCATGGTACTGATACTTGGCTGGTAGCATACTGGGATGAAAGGCTACCAAGTTTGTTCAAATGAGTGACCTTGACACATGTTCAAGTCACAGGGGTCAAATGTGTTAAAAATCCTAGAGCAGCTTCTTTTCAATAACCAAAAGTCCTAGGGTACTGATATCTGGCCAATAGTATGCTAGGATGAAAGGCTACAAAGTTTGTTCAAATGAATGACCTTGATTGATTTTCAAGGTCAATCACATGTGTAAAATGTCTTAAAATTGTCAAGAAACATCTTCTCAATTACCAAAAGGCCTTGGGTACAGATATTTGGCCAGTTGTATCCTTGATGAAGGGGTACACAATTTGTTGACATGAATGACCTTGACCCACTTTCCAGGTCAAAGGGTCAAATGTCTCAATTATCTTCAAGAAACTTCTTTTAAGTAACGGGAAGGCCTAGGGTACAGATATTTGTCCTGTTGCATGCTGGGATGAAGGGCTTCTTAGTTTGTTCCAATGAATGCCCTTGACCAGTATTCCAGGTCTCAATGGTCAAATCTGTTAATGTCTTTAGCAATAACCAACAAAAATTATATATAGTCAGATGACCGTTAATTTAACTTTGGCTTGTAACTGGATCTAGTATAATGGTGCAGTTAAGCCATCACCAATGGACCTAATCATCTGTAAATTACTTTCTTTTACACACTGGAATGTTAATGTAGTTTCTAAGTAATTGCTAATTGGTTTGGAGAAAACAGCAGTGTTATCAACTTGTGCTTAAATTATTCTGTACATGTCATGTATAGTGCATTCACTCAGAGTTCATAAATCAAAACAGTAGAAAAGCCAAGATGGCAGACTTCTGTGGAGAAGGGTATATTCGCTATTAAGTCCCCTCCCTACTTTTTGTTAATTTTGGGGGCTTAGTTGCAGTGGAATATGATAGTTAATGTTCAAATTCAAAATAATCTGTGATTTTTGTGGTTTCAGTTCCAAAAGAGTTCGGAGCACTCCCTGTTTTCTACGTCAGTGGTGGATGTGTTCACGCAGCTCAATCAGTGCTTTGATGTCATAAAGAAGCTGGAGTGTCCAGACCCCGAAGTAGTAAAACGTTACATGAGGCGCTTCGCAAAAGTAAACAATATATTGCCATGAATTGTTCTTATTTTCTACTCGGTTGACAGTATGTATTCAGCTGTCCACAGTTTTCATGCCTTGGCCAGGATTTTCAGGCTGATGACCTTTGTAGAAGTGGTGTTGTTGGTATAGGTAGCATACAACTATGTAATCGTAAAGCGAGGTTTTAGCAAGGGAGGTCAAAGCAAAACACTTGTTAGTAAGTTAGCATCTATTCTAACAAAGGCACTGTTGGTTTGTGCTCTTAGAGTCCATCATCACTTTGTTTCTACTTGCATTATTTTGTCCAGGTTGAATGCAAGTATCTTTTTAAATGAAATTGGATCTCCTTCCTTGCTTTATGCAAAGCTACTGCAAATTTAAATTCATCTGACCAGAAGGGTCGGAATGACCTATAGCCATCATTCTTTGTCCATCGTCGTATGCCGTCCAAGTCTGTCGTGCTTAAATTTTTCCTTCAAATGACTTCTTCCCCGTAAAGGATAGGCACAGGGTGCTGACGATTGGCCTGTAGCATGCTGATGAAGGGCTACCAAGTTTGTTCAAATAAATGACCTTAACCCACTTTCAAGGTCAAAGGAGTCAAATGCCTTAAAATCTTCAAAAATAATTGAAAGGCCCAAGGTACTAATTTTTGGTCTTTATATAATGCTTGAATAAATGGCTACAAAGATTGTTCAAGTGAATGACCTTGACCCACTTTCAAGGTCATAGGGGTCAAATGTGTTAAAAATCCTTGAAACAACTTTTTCTCAGTAACTAAATGACCTAGGGTACTGATATTTGGCCTGTAGCATGCTGTGATGAAGGACTACCAGGTTTGTTAAAACGAATGACCTCTACTCATTTTCAGAGTCAAAGGGGTCAAATATGTTAATATTTTTCGCAATAACCATCAAAATTATATATAGTAAGATGACCGCTATGGGCCTCTTGTTATGGTTTGATAGGGAAAATTTAGTAAATTCTTTATCCTTCATTATTCAAGTAATGCTATTTTGATGTCCACCATTTATATATTATGTATTCTATTAACTTGATTCATTTGTTGTTTTGCAGACAGTAAACAAAGTACTTCTCACCTATGCAGATACAGAGAAAAGAGATTTTGAAAAGTACACAAACAATAATCGAGTGGTAAGTGAAACTGTTATGTCGAATTTTATATATTACATTGAAATATTAGCCAAATGTCTTTCATTTGAAAATGTTTTATTGATATAGCGACAGGATTTTTATAACATTTGAAATATTGTATTGGAAGTTTTATCAAAACATTAAGTTGTACAATGGAAATTTAGTATGAACTTTTTGTTCATTTCTTGGAATGAAAGTTTTCAAAAACAATTTGCTACATTTCATATAGTGTCAAGTGATCATAAGAATAGACTCTTTTACTAAAATCAGTTAATTTAACGTTTAAGGTCACCACCTTGTTATAAAGATATCCTGTTTATAAGGATCCTTTGTCTATAAAGATCTCCTAGTATAAATAAAGGTTTCCTGTTTATAAGGATTCTCTGCCTATAAAGATCTTCAATTTATACAATATCCTGTGTATAAGTATATCAAAAGATCCCTTGTCTATAAAGATCTTCTATGTATACAAAATTCTTTTTTTTATTTAGATTTCTTGTCTATAAAGATCTTCTGTTTATAAAATACCCTGTCTAAGAATATCTCCTAGTGTATAAAAAGGTTTCGTGTTTATAAAAATCTTCTATTTATACAATATTCTGATTAAAAATATCTCCTTTCTATAAAGATATTCTATTTATAAAAACAAGATCTTGTTATAAATATATCCTGTCTATAAAGATTTCCTAATGTATAGAAAGATTTCCTTTCTATAAAGATCTCCTAGTATATGTAAAGGTTTCCTGTCTATAAAGATTTCCTGGTATATATAAAGGTTTCCGGTCTATAAAGATTTCCTGGTATATATAAAGGTTTTCGGTCTATAAAGATCTTCTAGTATATGTAAAGATTTCCGGTCTATAAAGATCTCCTGGTATATATAAAGGTTTTCAGTCTATAAAGATCTTCTAGTGTATATAAAAATCTTCTGTTTATAAAATATCCTGTCTATGTATCTTCTAGTGTATAAAGGTTTCCTGTCTATAAAGATCTTCTGTTTATATAATATCCTGTCTATAAAGATATCCTATTTATGCAATATCCTGCTTATAAAGATCTCCTTTCTATAAAGATATATTTATAAAGATCTTCTAGTGTATATAAAAATCTTCTGTTTAAACAAATATTCTGTCTATAAAGATCTCCTGTATATAAGACTATATGTCCTTTTCCATCAAAATACTTTTAATGGTTTGTTCATTGTAATAATCTGTTGTCAGGAGCAAAAATAAACAACTCTTTCCATAAAATTTGTCTTTTAAGTCTCTCCTTAACCCTTCTGCTGTTTTTAGGTCACCTGACCCAAAAGGTCAGGATGACCTATTGCCACAGTGCTACTCCCGTCATTGTGCGCCGTTTGTAAACTTTTCCTTTAACAATCTTCTTCTCAATAACCAAAAGGCCCAGGATGCTAAGATTTGGCCAGTAGGTGCCTGGGATAAGAGTGCTACAAAGCTTCCTAATATCAATGACTTTGACTCACTTTCGAGGTCACAGGGAACAAATATGTTAAAAAAAATAAATAATAATCTTCTCCTAACTTACCGAAAAGCCCAGGTTAATGATATTTGGCTAGTACTTACATGGGATGAAGTGCTACAAACTTTCCTCATATCAATGACCTTGACCTACTTTCAAGGTCACAGAAACCAAAAATCTTAAGGGAACTTCTTCTCAATAAGCAAAAGGTCCAGGGTTCTGATATTTGGCCTGTAGGATGCTGGGATAAAGGGCTACCAAGTTTGTTTAAATGAATGACCTTGACCTTCTTAAAAGGTCACTGGGGTCAAATATGTTAAAAATCTTAAAACCACTTTTTTCAATAACCGAAATGTCCAAAATGCTGATATTGTACATGAAGCATGATTGGATGAAGGGCTACTAAATTTGTTCAAAATAATGACCTTGACCTTCTTTCAAGGTCACAGGGGTCAAATAAGTTAAAATATTTAGAAAACTTCTCAATAATCGATAGGTCCAGGGTACTGATATTTGGCCTGTAGCATGCTGGGATGAAGGGCTACCTAGTTTGTTCAAATGAATGACCTTGACCTATTTTCATGGCAGCAGGGGTCAAATTTGTTAATATCATAAACAACTAAAACTATATACATGTATATTCAGATGACTGTTAAGGCCTATTGGGCCTCTTGTTATGAATCTATTGCTTTGCTTATCTCTGAACAATTTTAAAAATCAGTTCATACTTTTAATTTTCAGGCATGTATTTTAATGAACAACATCCAACAGTTACGAGTGCAGTTAGAAAAGGTGTTTGAATCCATGGGAGGAGAGAAGGTATATATCATCTATAATATAGTTTAATGTTTCCTTTTAGTTCTTATGTAAAGACAAATAGAATGAAATAAAGGCTAATGAATATATGATATTGTTCATTTTATGCATCTTTGATCCTGTGATTGATTATTTTCTTGCTGGGCTTTTTAACAGCTGGACACTGAGGCTTCAGAAATGTTGAAAGAACTGCAGCAAAAACTCAACACTGTGCTGGATGATCTTGCTATGATATTTGCCAAAAGTTTGGAACCTCAGATTCAACAAAGTATGCAAGAATTAGGGACTTTGCTATCCAAGGTAAAAGGTGCAGGCCAGGTCTCCTTGGCCCAACCCAGCCAGAGGAACAGTATCCAGCAGGAGTCCGATATGGTGCTAGGTCCCCTAATGGACCTTCTTGACGGCAGGTAATTACAGGCAATGTTATAAAATGCTAGGTTCCCTAATGAACCTTCTTGACAGCAGGTATGTACAGGCAATGTTATATAATGCTAGATCCCTAATGGACCTTCTTGACGACAGGTTTGTACAGGCAATGTTATATAACGCTAGATCCCCTTAATGGACCTTCTTGACGGCAGGTTTGTACAGGCAATGTTATATAACGCTAGGTCCCTAATGGACCTTCTTGACGGCAGGTTTGTACAGGCAATGTTATATAATGCTAGATCCCTAATGGACCTTCTTGACGGCAGGTAATTACAGGCAATGTTATATAATGCTAGGTCCCCTAATTGACCTTCTTGACGACAGGTATGTACGGCAATGTTATATAATGCTAGGTCCCTATTGGACCTTCTTGACGGCAGGTAATTACAGGCAATGTTATAGAATGCTAGGTCCTTAATGGACCTTTTTGACAGCAGGTATGTACAGGCAATGTTATAGAATGCTAGGTCCCTATTGGACCTACTTGAGGGAAAAGATATGTGTAGGTATTATAATTGATGTGACAGCAAGCTCCCAAAATGGCTTGACAGACTTTTATTCGAAACCTTCTATTTCAATGGCAACCATATCAAAGCCTGTCTCAACTGTTCCTAATCCAAGTTCAAACATGGATGCAGATAACTCACTTGCAATCCAAGCTCGTCCAGGTCCTGTGTCTCACCTTTAATCCCAGCTCCTCCAAGTCATGTGTCTCACCTTTAATCCTAGCTCCACCAGGTCCTGTGTCTCACCTTTAATCCCAGCTCCTCCAAGTCCTGTGTCTCACCTTTAATCCCAGCTCCACCAGGTCCTGTGTCTCACCTTCAATCCCAGCTCCACCAGGTCCTGTGTCTCACCTTCAATCCCAGCTCCACCAGGTCCTGTGTCTCACCTTCAATCCCAGCTCCACCAGGTCCTGTGTCTCACCTTCAATCCCAGCTCCACAAGGTCCTGTGTCTCACCTTCAATCCCAGCTCCTCCAGGTCCTGTGTCTCACCTTCAATCCAAGCTCCTCCAGGTCCTGTGTCTCACCTTCAATCCAAGCTCCTCCAGGTCCTGTGTCTCACCTTCAATATCAGCTCCTCCAGGTCCTGTGTCTCACCTTCAATCCAAGCTCCTCCAGGTCCTGTGTCTCACCTTCAATCCCAGCTCCACCAGGTCCTGTGTCTCACCTTTAATCCAAGCTCCTCCAGGTCCTGTGTCTCACCTTCAATCCAAGCTCCTCCAGGTCCTGTGTCTCACCTTCAATCCCAGCTCCACCAGGTCCTGTGTCTCACCTTCAATCCCAGCTCCTCCAGGTCCTGTGTCTCACCTTTAATCCAAGCTCCTCCAGGTCCTGTGTCTCACCTTCAATCCAAGCTCCTCCAGGTCCTGTGTCTCACCTTCAATATCAGCTCCTCCAGGTCCTGTGTCTCACGTTCAATCCAAGCTCCTCCAGGTCCTGTGTCTCACGTTCAATCCAAGCTCCTCCAGGTCCTGTGTCTCACCTTCAATCCAAGCTCCTCCAGGTCCTGTGTCTCACCTTCAATCCAAGCTCCTAGTTTCCCTGAATATATTGCGATCTGCCTTTCACAACTATTTCTCTGCATCAGTATTGGCATTATAACCAGGTTTTACTGTGATATGTGGCCTTAATTTTAGGTTTCTATAAGGACAACTGTTTGTGTTGATCGTACAAGGGAAAACACAGTTCACAAGCAATCAGAATGCTCTTTATTATTTCAGCCTGACAATGTTTGCTCAACTTTGCGAAAAGACTGTGCTGAAACGCTTGTTAAAGGTTTGTGCATTGCCTAAATACTAAATCAACATTTCTTAAGGTTTTACAATGTTCATGCAAAGTTTATTTAATGAAACTAACTTTTCCAATTATTTTAAGGATGTGAATTGTAAAATTTTAATGAATAATGAAAATAATGTATAGTTTACTTATTAAGATTTTCAAAAAATTGTAATAATTGTTAGTATTTTTAATAAATATTTCAAAAGTTTTGTCATACATCTGTGTGTACCGATATTTATCTATTTACCTGAGTGTACCGATATTTATCTATTTACCTGAGTGTACCGATATTTATCTATTTACCGGAGTGTACCGATATTTATCTATTTACCTGAGTGTACCGATATTTATCTATTTACCTGAGTGTACCGATATTTATCTATTTACCCGAGTGTACTGATATTTACCTGAGTGTACTGATATATATCTATTTACGTGAGAGTACTTATATTTATCTATTTACCTGAGTGTACCAATATTTATCTATTTACCGGAGTGTACCGATATTTATCTATTTACCTGAGTGTACCGATATTTATCTATTTACCTGAGTGTACCGATATTTATCTATTAACCTGAGTGTACCGATATTTATCTATTTACCCGAGTGTACCTATATTTATCTATTAACCTGAGTGTACTGGTATTTATCTATTTACCTGAGTGTACTGATATTTATCTTTTTATGTGAGAGTACTTATATTTATCTATTTAACTGAGTGTACCGATATTTATCTATTTACCTGAGTGTACCGATATTTATCTATTTACCCGAGTGTACTGATTTTTATATATTTTTCTGAGTGTACCGATATTTATCTATTTACCTGAGTGTACCGATATTTATCTATTAACCTGAGTGTACCGATATTTATCTATTTACCCGAGTGTACCGATATTCATCTATTTACCTGAGTGTACTGATATTTATCTATTTACCTGAGTGTACCGATATTTATCTATTTACCCGAGTGTACCTATATTTATCTATTTACCTGAGTGTACCGATATTTATCTATTTACCTGAGTGTACTGATATTTATCTATTTACCTGAGTGTACCGATATTTATCTATTTACCCGAGTGTACTGATATTTATCTATTTACCTGATTGTACTGATAATTATCTATTTACCTGAATGTACCGATATTTATCTATTTACCCGAGTGTACCTATATTTATCTATTTACCTGAGTGTACCGATATTTATCTATTTACCCGAGTGTACTGATATTTACCTGAGTGTACTGATATATATCTATTTACGTGAGAGTACTTATATTTATCTATTTACCTGAGTGTACCGATATTTACCTGAGTGTACTGATATTTACCTGAGTGTACTGATATATATCTATTTACGTGAGAGTACTTATATTTATCTATTTACCTGAGTGTACCGATATTTACCTGAGTGTACTGATATTTACCTGAGTGTACTGATATATATCTATTTACGTGAGAGTACTTATATTTATCTATTTACCCGAGTGTACTGATATATATCTATTTACGTGAGAGTACTTATATTTATCAATTTACCTGAGTGTACCGATATTTACCTGAGTGTACTGATATTTATCTATTTACCTGAGTGTACCGATATTTACCTGAGTGTACTGATATTTATCTATTTACCTGAGTGTACCGATATTTATCTATTTACCCGAGTGTACTGATATTTACCTGAATGTACCAATATTTATCTATTTACCCGAGTGTACTGATATTTACCTGAGTGTACTGATATTTATCTATTTATCTGTTCACCTATTTCCAGGAGCTGTGGAGAATAGTGATATACACAATGGAGAAGAAAGTTGTGCTTCCGCCCCTCTCTGACCCCCGACAGGTAGAAGCATGTCTCTTTAACTTGTTCATCTATCAATGATATCTCCATATCTTTATAAAATCCATATTTGAAGACATGATTTAAAGAAAAAAGAGACAATCGGATTCACTTTAATAGTTAAGAATAGTTTTGAAATCTTTTGCAAATGCTCTGGAAGTATTTCCAACTACCATGATATTTCTATGTGGATAAATAACTTTTAAATTGATTGACTCTATAAATCACTGATATACTGTTTATTTTATAGGAGAAAGGCTCGAAATCAGATGTCAGGGTATATATACATATATGAACACTTTCCAATATTATAACCTGTTTAGATGAGTTTAAGATGGTATTATCTAACACAGGATTCCGATTTCTAAAAGATGAGGTTCAGGCTTAGCTTGTTCAACAGAAATATCTGTGATATGTTATAGAAATCGCTTGTTAATCATCAAAAGAAGATTTTTTATTACATCATTTCAAAACCACTTTTTCAGACATGCTTTTTTTTTGGGAATATATATTCCGGGTAATATTTGTTCATTGATAAACAAAACTTGAAAATTAATGTAAGGAAAAAGATAAGCCTGAACTAGATTTGATATGAGAAATGCAGAATCTTATTCTTATGCGAGTGATGGCTGCGGGCAAAAACAAGGAGTGGCTTTGGCATTTGTCTGGAGAATGGTACCCTTTGTGTGCTTATACAGATTATACTAGTCCAACATTTGTGTACTTATACAGATAATACTAGTCCAACAGGGAGATCATTTAAATTAATTGGACATAATGGCCATTTCTAGGATTTTACAAGGAGAGCAGTACATTAATATGAATAGAATTACTGACAGACTTGTCCTTCTGAAATTCGGTGACTCATTGTTAATTTAGTTAAGATTAAAATGTTTTTAAAGTGATAATATTGTGAAGCTTGCTTTTTAGGAAAGATGAGAAGAAATTTAAAAAGAAATTCAGATAATTCAGATTTTGATGAATTCATTTTTGCATATCAGACGTAACTCTCAATTTAAGAAGAGATAGTTTTGAAGATGAAAGATAACTTTACATTTTATGGGAGCTTGTTGGTGATCTTGGGAATACTTCTAGATCAAAGGGGAGATATATATAAATGAATTCAACAATGGTTAGCAATTAGCATAATAAATTCAAGAAAATGTTGGCAGGAGAGAGGTTAGACTTGATCTCTATCCTTGATTGATAGGAATGGTTTGATACATACTCAGTTCGTAAGCATGAGAATTGTATTTTGTACAAGGTTCTGGGTTAAAATTTGCTTTTTTTTCACTTTAAAAATTCACAAAGTATACGAATTGTGATTATATTAATTCTATCACAGAGATTTTTGTAAGAAAGTAGAGTCAGGAAAATATTAGTTGGATCATTCTTTGGATTTGTAATTGAAGTAAAAGAACACTGTATTTAAAAAAAATATGAAAGGGCAGGATTTGTGAGTTTTTGTGTTTG
Organism: Mimachlamys varia; assembly: GCA_947623455.1. Lineage (NCBI taxonomy): Eukaryota > Metazoa > Mollusca > Bivalvia > Pectinida > Pectinidae > Mimachlamys > Mimachlamys varia. The sequence goes on from OX392535.1 coordinate 50,445,764, forward strand.
AAAGGAATTATAGTTTTCTAAATACAGAATGTGAATTAACCATAATATGCTTATCCATAACCCTTGCTTTCATGCAGCAGACAGGAACATTATCTTCAGTGTCCATACATAGTACTAAACAATTCCCCGGCTTTACTTTCCTAACATCAACTTTGAAGGACTAAAGTTTCTTTGTCTACCTGTATTTAGCTGTCTCCGCTCTAATCTGAAAGATAACATTTTCTGCAAATTCTTAATAACAAAACTAAACCTGTCATTTGGTTTGCCTCCAGTATTTCCTTGCAATATCTTTACACTTGATCATCACCAGCTGACATTTAGGAAACTTGTTCTAGTCCTCAGCATTATTGATAAATGGGTCTTTAGGTCATCTGACCAGCCAGCCTTAACACCCCAAGATAGCTTGTGGTGAAAGGTAAAGTCACTTTGTTCAAGTCTCTGTTTTATGTGTATACAAAGTTTATTATATAACTTATAGTAAGTGTAGTGGTCAGGGTTTTGGATGTCTGCCAAAGCAATCAGGAGCTGATTTCTGTCAAGAAAATCAATAAATATTGACCTACATTTTTGGAGGGTTTTCTGGTACATGGATTTGCTACTTGGATAGTACTCATAATAACTCAACAGTAATCGGGTACTTGGTTATCCGTTCGAGCCCTAGTTTGAACAGGTTTTTAACGGCTCCAAAAATCAGTTTTGCATTTTCATTTCTTACGTAAGAATTACGGATCTACATGTGTCTTTTGTGATCCATTGCCAACATGATTTGATAAGTTGAGCAAACTAGAATAAATCTTACCAGCATATATCTAGCTCAGAACATAGCCTCAGATGTCAGGGTGGACCAGCATATATCTAGCTCAGAACATAGCCTCAGATGTCAGGGTGGACCAGCATATATCTAGCTCAGAACATAGCCTCAGATGTCAGGGTGGACCAGCATATATCTAGCTCAGAACATAGCCTCAGATGTCAGGGTGGACCAGCATATATCTAGCTCAGAACATAGCCTCAGATGTCAGGGTGGACCAGCATATATCTAGCTCAGAACATAGCCTCAGATGTCAGGGTGGGAGGTCTACCTTATACAGGATGTATTCAAATGGGTATTATATTTTGGACATCTCATGAAAATGAAATTAGAGAGATTGCATATTAGATGTTAACCTCAGAACCCTCCAATGAGGGAGATCTCCCTTATTCCACATTACCAATGAGGGAAAATGTGCTTGAAATGCAATGGAAACTGCATTGCTAAATTTGTCTGCCATTTTACCTCACCATCATCTATCAGTCATCCATACACAATTAACTTTTTAATTTAAACAACTTCTTCTAACCAAAAGGCCTAGAAGCATGATATTTGGCTTAAAGGTTTCTTGTATGAAGCCAAACAAAGTTTGCGAAAAGAAATTACCTTAACCCATTGGATGTGATTGTCGACCAGTATTTTGTATGGAGGGTGGTTCCCCACCTATTGGATGTGACTGTTGACCAGTATTTTGTATGGAGGATGGTTCCCCACCTATTATATGTGACTGTTGACCAGTATTTTGTATGGAGGATGGTTCCCCACCTATTGGATGTGACTGTTGACCAGTATTTTGTATGGAGGGTGGTTCCCCACCTATTATATGTGACTGTAGACCAGTATTTTATATGGAGGATGGTTCCCCACCTATTGGATGTGACTGTTGACCAGTATTTTGTATGGAGGGTGGTTCCCCACCTATTGGATGTGACTGTTGACCAGTATTTTGTATGGAGGGTGGTTCCCCACCTATTGGATGTGATTGTCGACCAGTATTTTGTATGGAGGGTGGTTCCCCACCTATTATATGTGACTGTTGACCAGTATTTTGTATGGAGGATGGTTCCCCACCTATTGGATGTGACTGTAGACCAGTATTTTGTATGGAGGGTGGTTCCCCACCTATTATATGTGACTGTTGACCAGTATTTTATATGGAGGATGGTTCCCCACCTATTGGATGTGACTGTTGACCAGTATTTTGTATGGAGGGTGGTTCCCCACCTATTGGATGTGACTGTTGACCAGTATTTTGTATGGAGGGTGGTTCCCCACCTATTATATGTGACTGTAGACCAGTATTTTATATGGAGGATGGTTCCCCACCTATTGGATGTGACTGTAGACCAGTATTTTATATGGAGGATGGTTCCCCACCTATTGGATGTGACTGTAGACCAGTATTTTGTATGGAGGATGGTTCCCCACCTATTGGATGTGACTGTAGACCAGTATTTTGTATGGAGGGTGGTTCCCCACCTATTATATGTGACTGTTGACCAGTATTTTGTATGGAGGATGGTTCCCCACCTATTGGATGTGACTGTAGACCAGTATTTTGTATGGAGGGTGGTTCCCCACCTATTGGATGTGACTGTAGACCAGTATTTTGTATGGAGGATGGTTCCCCACCTGTTAGATGTGACTGTAGACCAGTATTTTGTATGGAGGATGGTTCCCCACCTATTGGATGTGACTGTAGACCAGTATTTTGTATGGAGGATGGTTCCCCACCTATTGGATGTGACTGTAGACCAGTATTTTGTATGGAGGGTGGTTCCCCACCTATTGGATGTGACTGTAGACCAGTATTTTGTATGGAGGGTGGTTCCCCACCTATTGGATGTGACTGTAGACCAGTATTTTGTATGGAGGATGGTTCCCCACCTATTATATGTGACTGTTGACCAGTATTTTGTATGGAGGCTGGTTCCCCACCTATTTGATGTGACTGTAGACCAGTATTTTATATGAAGGATGGTTCCCCACCTATTGGATGTGACTGTAGACCAGTATTTTATATGGAGGCTGGTTCCCCACCTATTGGATGTGACTGTAGACCAGTATTTTGTATGGAGGGTGGTTCCCCACCTATTGGATGTGACTGTAGACCAGTATTTTGTATGGAGGGTGGTTCCCCACCTATTGGATGTGACTGTAGACCAGTATTTTGTATGGAGGATGGTTCCCCACCTATTATATGTGACTGTTGACCAGTATTTTGTATGGAGGATGGTTCCCCACCTATTGGATGTGACTGTAGACCAGTATTTTATATGAAGGATGGTTCCCCACCTATTGGATGTGACTGTAGACCAGTATTTTGTATGGAGGCTGGTTCCCCACCTATTGGATGTGACTGTTGACCAGTATTTTGTATGGAGGTTGGTTCCCCACCTATTGGATGTGACTGTAGACCAGTATTTTATATGGAGGTTGGTTCCCCACCTATTGGATGTGACTGTAGACCAGTATTTTATATGGAGGATGGTTCCCCACCTATTAGATGTGACTGTCTACCAGTATTTTGTATGGAGGGTGGTTCCCCACCTATTTGATGTGACTGTCTACCAGTATTTTGTATGGAGGATGGTTCCCCACCTATTAGATGTGACTGTAGACCAGTATTTTATATGGAGGATGGTTCCCCACCTATTGGATGTGACTGTCTACCAGTATTTTGTATGGAGGGTGGTTCCCCACCTATTGGATGTGACTGTAGACCAGTATTTTGTATGGAGGGTGGTTCCCCACCTATTGGATGTGACTGCAGACCAGTATTTTGTGTGGAGGATGGTTCCCCACCTATTGGATGTGACTGTCTACCAGTATTTTGTATGGAGTGATGGTTCCCCACCTATTAGATGTGACTGTTGACCAGTATTTTGTATGGAGGCTGGTTCCCCACCTATTGGATGTGACTGTAGACCAGTATTTTGTATGGAAGCTGGTTCCCCACCTATTGGATGTGACTGTAGACCAGTATTTTGTATGGAGGCTGGTTCCCCACCTATTGGATGTGACTGTCTACCAGTATTTTGTATGGAGGATGGTTCCCCACCTATTAGATGTGACTGTTGACCAGTATTTTGTATGGAGGATGGTTCCCCACCTATTAGATGTGACTGTTGACCAGTATTTTGTATGGAGGATGGTTCCCCACCTATTAGATGTGACTGTCTACCAGTATTTTGTATGGAGGATGGTTCCCCACCTATTAGATGTGACTGTTGACCAGTATTTAGTATGGAGGATGGTTCCCCTCCTATTGGATGTGACTGTTGACCAGTATTTTGTATGGAGGATGGTTCCCCACCTATTAGATGTGACTGTAGACCAGTATTTTGTATGGAGGATTGTTCTCCACCTATTAGATGTGACTGTCTACCAGTATTTTGTATGGAGGGTGGTTCCCCACCTATTAGATGTGACTGTAGACCAGTATTTTGTATGGAGGGTAGTTCCCCACCTATTGGATGTGACTGTAGCCCAGTATTTTGTATGGAGGTTGGTTCCCCACCTATTGGATGTGACTGTAGACCAGTATTTTGTATGGAGGGTGGTTCCCCACCTATTAGATGTGACTGTAGACCAGTATTTTGTATGGAGGCTGGTTCCCCACCTATTGGATGTGACTGTAGACCAGTATTTTGTATTGAGGCTGGTTCCCCACCTATTATATGTGACTGTTGACCAGTATTTTGTATGGAGGCTGGTTCCCCACCTATTAGATGTGACTGTAGACCAGTATTTTGTATGGAGGCTGGTTCCCCACCTATTGGATGTGACTGTCTACCAGTATTTTGTATGGAGGGTGGTTCCCCACCTATTAGATGTGACTGTAGACCAGTATTTTGTATGGAGGGTGGTTCCCCACCTATTGGATGTGACTGTAGACCAGTATTTTGTATGGAGGGTAGTTTCCCACCTATTAGATGTGACTGTTGACCAGTATTTTGTATGGAGGGTGGTTCCCCACCTATTAGATGTGACTGTCTACCAGTATTTTGTATGGAGGGTTGTTCCCCACCTATTGGATGTGACTGTAGACCAGTATTTTGTATGGAGGGTGGTTCCCCACCTATTGGATGTGACTGTTGACCAGTATTTTGTATGGAGGATGGTTCCCCACCTATTGGATGTGACTGTAGACCAGTATTTTGTATGGAGGGTGGTTCCCCACCTATTGGATGTGACTGTAGACCAGTATTTTGTATGGAGGGTAGTTTCCCACCTATTAGATGTGACTGTTGACCAGTATTTTGTATGGAGGGTGGTTCCCCACCTATTAGATGTGACTGTTGACCAGTATTTTGTATGGAGGATGGTTCCCCACCTATTAGATGTGACTGTAGACCAGTATTTTGTATGGAGGATGGTTCCCCACCTATTGGATGTGACTGTAGACCAGTATTTTGTATGGAGGGTAGTTCCCCACCTATTAGATGTGACTGTAGACCAGTATTTTGTATGGAGGGTGGTTCCCCACCTATTAGATGTGACTGTCTACCAGTATTTTGTATGGAGGGTTGTTCCCCACCTATTGGATGTGACTGTCTACCAGTATTTTGTATGGAGGGTTGTTCCCCACCTATTAGATGTGACTGTAGACCAGTATTTTGTATGGAGGGTGGTTCCCCACCTATTGGATGTGACTGTTGACCAGTATTTTGTATGGAGGATGGTTCCCCACCTATTGGATGTGACTGTAGACCAGTATTTTATAGGGAGGGTGGTTCCCCACCTATTGGATGTGACTGTTGACCAGTATTTTGTATGAAGGGTGGTTCCCCACCTATTGGATGTGACTGTTGACTAGTATTTTGTATGGAGGATGGTTCCCCACCTATTGGATGTGACTGTTGACTAGTATTTTGTATGGAGGATGGTTCCCCACCTATTGGATGTGACTGTTGACCAGTATTTTGTATGGAGGGTTGTTCCCCACCTATTGGATGTGACTGTAGACCAGTATTTTGTATGGAGGGTGGTTCCCCACCTATTGGATGTGACTGTTGACTAGTATTTTGTATGGAGGATGGTTCCCCACCTATTGGATGTGACTGTAGACCAGTATTTTGTATGGAGGATGGTTCCCCACCTATTAGATGTGACTGTAGACCAGTATTTTGTATGGAGGGTGGTTCCCCACCTATTGGATGTGACTGTAGACCAGTATTTTGTATGGAGGGTAGTTTCCCACCTATTAGATGTGACTGTTGACCAGTATTTTGTATGGAGGGTGGTTCCCCACCTATTAGATGTGACTGTCTACCAGTATTTTGTATGGAGGGTTGTTCCCCACCTATTGGATGTGACTGTTGACCAGTATTTTGTATGGAGGCTGGTTCCCTACCTATTAGATGTGACTGTTGACCAGTATTTTGTATGGGGGGTGGTTCCCCACCTATTGGATGTGACTGTAGACCAGTATTTTGTATAGAGGATGGTTCCCTACCTATTAGATGTGACTGTTGACCAGTATTTTGTATGGGGGGTGGTTCCCCACCTATTGGATGTGACTGTAGACCAGTTTTTTGTATGGAGGGTGGTTCCCCACCTATTGGATGTGACTGTTGACCAGTATTTTGTATGGAGGATGGTTCCCCACCTATTGGATGTGACTGTAGACCAGTATTTTGTATGGAGGGTGGTTCCCCACCTATTGGATGTGACTGTAGACCAGTATTTTGTATGGAGGGTAGTTTCCCACCTATTAGATGTGACTGTTGACCAGTATTTTGTATGGAGGGTGGTTCCCCACCTATTAGATGTGACTGTCTACCAGTATTTTGTATGGAGGGTTGTTCCCCACCTATTGGATGTGACTGTAGACCAGTATTTTGTATGGAGGGTGGTTCCCCACCTATTGGATGTGACTGTTGACCAGTATTTTGTATGGAGGGTGGTTCCCCACCTATTGGATGTGACTGTTGACCAGTATTTTGTATGGAGGATGGTTCCCCACCTATTGGATGTGACTGTAGACCAGTATTTTGTATGGAGGGTGGTTCCCCACCTATTGGATGTGACTGTAGACCAGTATTTTGTATGGAGGGTAGTTTCCCACCTATTAGATGTGACTGTTGACCAGTATTTTGTATGGAGGGTGGTTTCCCACCTATTAGATGTGACTGTTGACCAGTATTTTGTATGGAGGATGGTTCCCCACCTATTGGATGTGACTGTAGACCAGTATTTTATATGGAGGGTGGTTCCCCACCTATTGGATGTGACTGTTGACCAGTATTTTGTATGGAGGATGGTTCCCCACCTATTGGATGTGACTGTTGACTAGTATTTTGTATGGAGGATGGTTCCCCACCTATTGGATGTGACTGTAGACCAGTATTTTGTATGGAGGGTGGTTCCCCACCTATTGGATGTGACTGTAGACCAGTATTTTGTATGGAGGGTAGTTCCCCACCTATTGGATGTGACTGTAGACCAGTATTTTGTATGGAGGGTTGTTCCCCACCTATTGGATGTGACTGTAGACCAGTATTTTGTATGGAGGGTTGTTCCCCACCTATTGGATGTGACTGTAGACCAGTATTTTGTATGGAGGGTAGTTCCCCACCTATTAGATGTGATTGTTGACCAGTATTTTGTATGGAGGGTGGTTCCCCACCTATTATATGTGATTGTTGACCAGTATTTTGTATGGAGGATGGTTCCCCACCTATTGGATGTGACTGCAGACCAATATTTTGTATGGAGGATGGTTCCCCACCTATTGGATGTGACTGTAGACCAGTATTTTGTATGGAGGTTGGTTCCCCACCTATTGGATGTGACTGTAGACCAGTATTTTGTATGGAGGCAGGTTCCCCACCTATTGGATGTGACTGTAGACCAGTATTTTGTATGGAGGATGGTTCTCCACCTATTGGATGTGACTGTAGACCAGTATTTTGTATGGAGGATGGTTCCCCACCTATTGGATGTGACTGTAGACCAGTATTTTGTATGGAGGATGGTTCCCCACCTATTGGATGTGACTGTAGACCAGTATTTTGTATGGAGGATGGTTCCCAACCTATTGGATGTGACTGTTGACCAGTATTTTGTATGGAGGATGGTTCCCCACCTATTAGATGTGACTGTAGACCAGTATTTTGTATGGAGGGTGGTTCCCCACCTATTGGATGTGACTGTTGACCAATATTTTGTATGGAGGATGGTTCCCCACCTATTAGATGTGACTGTAGACCAGTATTTTGTATTGAGGGTGGTTCCCCACCTATTAGATTTGATTGTTGACCAGTATTTTGCCATGGTTTGTAATTGCAGTTTCTGTCCTTACCTGGTAAAGGAAAAGGGTCCATTCTTGATGATAAACCCAAGTTTTTGTTCTTTGTTGGTGTAAGTCATGAACTCTACAGTAAATGTAGCTTGAACCTCTGACCTCAGGCTTGTTATTTATTGTACAAACTCTGACCTTTAGTTGACCTTTGTGACCTCTGACCTCTCTCTCTCTCTCTCTGTGAAGGCACTCACTCTATGGGATCTATATGCTTGATTCAACAATAGTTTGACATTTTCAAATCTTAATATATATATATATAAGAAGACTCAATTTTTTTTTTCTTACATTTGTATATTAGAAACTTCATGAATAAGTACCGATGCTTTGATTAGACTTGGCTTGTTATCTGAAATAAAAGAAACTGGTATGGCTAATTTTTCTGGCACAATGTATCCCATGGAGTGTATGTGTGAAAAACCAGCACATGTCTGTTCTGCTCAGAGCTTTGAGTGTCAACCAAAATAGCAACCCATCACCCTGATCCTCACCAAACCAAATGTTACTGAATTAGTGTGGACAAAGTGCTGTGAATTTTTTTAATTTGGTCAAATGAGGCCAAGCTCAGTTTAAAACATACAAAACCTTAAGGCTTTCACTTATTTATTTTTTACTACTTGTGTCTAGATTTTAAAACAATAAAGAAGAAAGTTTTACTACAAAGTCTGAAATTGTTTAAGCTGCAAGGAACAAAGAGTTGATATTTGCCAAGTTTTTTTGTTTTGTTCTTTGATTGATAATTCTTAAGTTAGCTTCTTCGAAGAGATCTATTTAAAGAATAAAATACAAAAAAAAGGATGTTGTTCCTTGTAAAAACTGTCTGTGTTTGTCCCTACCCACGTTCTGACCTCTGAGCCTGCCTTAAATGCCCTTCTGTATGGACTTACTGTCAGGAGGTAAGAACAGGTCAATATCATCCTCCATCTAAAAATCCATGTGTTGAATGTCAGGGTAGTCTAGAAATTATACCAATGACCTTGAACTGATTACTGACAAGGTCAAGGTCATTGAACAGTATAAACATGTCTGTGTCTGTGTATATTGTGTGTCCTGTAGGCAAATCAGACGATTGGTCTGTCAAATCTGTAAGTGCTATTACCGGCTGTCAAATCTGTAAGTGCTATTACCGGCTGCTCAAATCTGTAAGTGCTATTACCGGCTGCTCAACATTTACAATGGTTTAGGTTTCCTGTTCTGTACATTGACCTGACATAACATTGACCTGACATAACATTGACTGTACATTGACTTGACATAACATTGACCTGACATAACATTGACAATACATCGACCTGACATAACATTAACTGTAAATTGACCTGACATAACATTGACCTGACATAACATTGACTGTATATTGACCTGACGTAACATTGACCTGACATAACATTGACCATACATTGACCTGACGTAACATTGACTGTCCATTGACCTGACATAACATTGACTGTCCATTGACCTGACATAACATTGACTGTATATTGACCTGACGTAACATTGACCATACATTGACCTGACATAACATTGACCGTACATTGACCTGACGTAACATTGACTGTCCATTGACCTGACATAACATTGACTGTCCATTGACCTGACATAACATTGACTGTACATTGACCTGACATAACATTGACCTGACATAACATTGACTGTACATTGACCTGACATAACATTGACCTGACATAACATTGACTGTCCATTGACCAGACATAACATTGACCTGACATAACATTGATTGTACATTGACCTGACATAACATTGACTGTACATTGACCTGACATAACATTGACTGTCCATTGACCGGACATAACATTGACCTGACATAACATTGACTGTCCATTGACCTGACATAACATTGACTGTCCATTGACCTGACATAACATTGACCGTACATTGACCTGACGTAACATTGACTGTCCATTGACCTGACATAACATTGACCTGACATAACATTGACTGTACATTGACTTGACATAACATTGACCTGACGTAACATTGACTGTCCATTGACCTGACATAACATTGACCTGACATAACATTGACTGTACATTGACCTGACATAACATTGACCTGACATAACATTGACTGTCCATTGACCTGACATAACATTGACTGTACATTGACCTGACGTAACATTGACTGTCCATTGACCTGACATAACATTGACCGTACATTGACCTGACGTAACATTGACTGTCCATTGACCTGACATAACATTGACCTGACATAACATTGACTGTACATTGACTTGACATAACATTGACCTGACATAACATTGACTGTACATTGACCTGACATAACATTGACTGTACATTGACCGGACATAACATTGACCTGACATAACATTGATTGTACATTGACCGGACATAACATTGACCTGACATAACATTGACCTGACATAACATTGGCTGTACATTGACCAGACATAACATTGACCTGACATAACATTGACCATACATTGACCTGACATAACATTGACCGTACATGTAGCCTGCATTGGCTGTCAAAATTGATGCCAGTACTGTATTTTTCATTGGACTTGAGGTATGACATTGCTTATGGAGAGCGTCCAATGACGTGGGTACGACATGTATCACTGATTGAGAGACGTCCAATGACATGAGTATGACAGGTATCAGTGATTTAGAGATGTCCATCGACGTGGGTATGACATTGATTATTAAGAGTCACCCAATGACGTGGGTATGACAGGTATCAGTGATTTAGAGACGTCCAATGACGTGGGTATGACATGTATCAGTGATTTAGAGACGTCCAATGACGTGGGTATGACAGGTATCAGTGATTTAGAGACGTCCAATGACGTGGGTATGACATGTATCAGTGATTAAGAGACGTCCAATGACGTGGGTATGACATGTATCACTGATTGAGAGACGTCCAATGACATGAGTATGACAGGTATCAGTGATTTAGAGATGTCCATCGACGTGGGTATGACATTGATTATTAAGAGTCACCCAATGACGTGGGTATGACAGGTATCAGTGATTTAGAGACGTCCAATGACGTGGGTATGACATGTATCAGTGATTTAGAGACGTCCAATGACGTGGGTATGACAGGTATCAGTGATTTAGAGACGTCCAATGACGTGGGTATGACATGTATCAGTGATTAAGAGACGTCCAATGACGTGGGTATGACATGTATCGCTGATTGAGAGTCGTCCTTTTTCAGCTCCTGCCTCTGCCTGGTACGGCCCAAGCTAAGATAGAAGATGTGTCACGTTTGCTATTCAACAATGTCAGCCAATTACCTATGAATGTTCCTATGATTCAGGTGAACCTTCCTAGTCCCTCATGGTTGTTGCATCCTAGTGCCCCAGTCCTCAGTTTTCTTTGTTGTACACCACACTGTTCCACCTTTGATTTACTAGTAGTTGTTATCCCATGCTTGTCTGTCTTGTTTGCTTGCCTGCTTTGTTGTAAATTGTAGAACATATTGTATAAATATATACTCTATTGCACAAAATACAATGCACTTCTATCATATTTGTTTGTATTTTTGTACTATAAATACTATTTTTGTAGATACAATGTCATTTTAGATGAATTGGTCTAATTTTCATTTTCAGTTGCTAATTTGACTTTTAGTTGTGTCATTAAAACTTGGTAGATTTTATTCACTCTATCAAATTCCATTAGACTTTTGACAAAGTGATTCATATTTTATAGATGCATTACTAGACTTTTCAAGTTTGCTGTTTTCTGTAGATAAATGAAAAAATGCAGTCTTATTCTTTCCTATACAATTTTAAAAATAAATTGTAGGTTTATTAATCATAAAATAATGCTTTTTGCATTACCAGGTAATGATATAATTTCTGTATGCAACAAATTGAATTGAGGTCTAATTTTCTTCATATAGGTTTTTTTTTTGTTTCTTTTAAATGAATAATATAATAATGTTTTGTGATTGAAATGAGGTCAATAGATAAAAGTGCCTTATATGGATTCTGTGATCACACCAGACACTGTCACATGACGTTAAAGCACGTGAAAGTTCAAATATACCTGTTTATTCTAAAACTTTTATCAAAAGAGATTCCATTGCAGTTCATATTGAAATCTTGACAAGCATATGTGTCATACCATATTAAAACACACTATTTCTGTTAGGATTTTTAGAATTAAAATTATTTAAAAACAGTTTATTTTTTACAGAATTTCTAAAATGGGTTTAATATAGCTTTATTTAATGGACAATGAAAAAAGGAAATGATTTTTAAAAAAAATAAATATAATTCTTAGTTTTAATTCTGCCTTTTTATACACTAAATTTTGTGCTTTAATTTTTGCAAATCTTACTTTTTCTCTTTAAAATTACATGTAATTCACTGTTTCTATAAGTGTCATGGTTATTTCAAATTGAAATTTGTTTGCATTTTTTTACCAAGAATATTAATAGTATAATTTGGTGTTATTAAAAGCAAAGAACATTACTTTTTAAATACATCAATGATGAAATATAAACAAAATTCACCACAGCTTGTTTACTATATTATGGGGAAAAGAAAATGCCATGGAAAGTTGACATTTTGACCTTAAGAATATTGCATAATCTTGGTCTGCTCTTCCATTTAACAGGATATGTCAAAAGAGGCAGAAAAAAATCTGAGTCCAAAACAATGTGCCGTTCTGGATATGGCCCTGGACACAATCAAACAGTACTTCCACGCCCAGGGTAAAGGTCTGAAGAAGGCCTTCCTAGACAAGAGTCAGGAACTACAGTCACTTCGCTACGCCCTCTCCCTGTACACACAGACGACCGATACGCTCATCAAAACGTTTGTCAGTACACAAACGTCACAGGACCAGCCAAGTAATGAGGATCCCGTAGGAGAGGTATCGGTACAGGTGGATCTGTTTACACATCCCGGTACAGGGGAACACAAGGTTACCGTTAAAGGTGAGTACACATCCCGGTACAGGGGAACACAAGGTCACCGTTAAAGGTGAGTACAGATCCCGGTACAGGGGAACACAAGGTCACCGTTAAAGGTAAGTTCTAGTTCCCTCACAGGGGAATACAAGGTCACCGTTAAAGGTGAGTTCTAGTTCCCTCACAGGGGAACACAAGGTCACCGTTAAAGGTGAGTTCTAGTTCCCTCTAGGTACCACTCAAATTTAATCGTTCTTCATACAGTATTTCGCGTTATTTTAGCATATGCTATACAAAATCACAGATTTTATATTTGGCGTAGTTTTAAGGTATTTTTAGCGTTGATACAGCTACAATTAGTAATATTTATTAGCTCACCTGGCCCGAAGGTCATATTTGACCAGTAGCTTCCTTGGATGAAGCCAAATAAAGTTTGCGAAAAGAAACGACCTTGACCAATATTCAAGGTCACAGTGAGGTTAAATCTATTTTAACCTTTAAACGACTTCTTCTAAAATACAAAAAGCCCTGGAAGCATGATATTTGGCTGAAAGGTTCCTTGGATGAAGCCCGACAAAGTTTGCAAAAGAAATGACCTTGACCTATAGTCAAGGTCACAGGGGTCAAATCTGTTAAAACCTTCAAACGACTTCTTCTAAAATACCAAAAGCCCTAGAAGCATGATATTTGGCTGAAAGGTTCCTTGGATGAAGCCTGACAAAGTTTGCGAAAAGAAATGACCTTGACCTATATTCAAGGTCACAGGGGTCAAATCTGTTAAAACCTTCAAACGACTTCTTCTGAAATACCAAAAGCCCTAGAAGCATGATATTTGGCTGAAATGTTTCTTGGATGAAGCCTGACAAAGTTTTCGAAAAGAAATGACCTTGACCTATATTCAAGGTCACAGGGGTCAAATCTGTTAAAACCTTCAAACGACTTCTTCTGAAAAACCAAAAGCCCTAGAAGCATGACATTTGGCTGAAAGGTTCCTTTGATGAAGCCTGACAAAGTTTGCGAAAAGAAATGACCTTGACCTATATTCAAGGTTACAGGGGTCAAATATGTTAAAACCTTCAAATGACTTCTTCTGCAATACTCAGAGCCCTAGAAGCATGATATTTGGCTGAAAGGTTCCTTAGATGAAGCCCGACAAAGTTTGCGAAAAGAAATGACCTTGACCTATATTCAAGGTCACAAGGGTCAAATCTATTAAAATCTTCAAACAACTTCTTCTGAAGTACCAAAAGCCCTAGAAGCATGATATTTGGCTGAAATGTTCCTTGGATGAAGCCCGACAAAGTTTGCGAAAAGAAATGACCTTGACCTATATTCAATGTCACAGGGGTCAAATCTTTTAAAACCTTTAAACGACTTCTTCTGAAATACCAAAAGCCCTAGAAGCATGATATTTGGCTGAAAGGTACCTTGTATGAAGATTGACAAACTTTGGGAAGGAAAATGAGCTTGACCCACATTAAAGGTCACAGTGGTCACATCAGTGGTTAAAAGCTTTGAGCGACTTCTTCTGATAAAGCGAAATGCCTAGAGACATGATATTTGGCTGGTAGTGTCCTGGGATGAAGCCAAACAAAATTTGAAAATGTAAATGATGTTGTATTATAAGGTCACAGGGGTAAAATATGATTAAATCTTAAGATGTTCTTCTAAATGTCCTACATTAAAAGACTTTAGGGGACTTTAGGGTTACACTATAATATAAGTCAGAGATTGATACCAGGTGAGCGATGCAGGCCCATTGGGCCTCTTGTATTTTACACCAGTCCTAATGTTTTCTTCTTGTACTGTATCTTCATACTCTTATAATGAATCAGCGACAAAAATTTGGTAGGAAGCATACCTCTGTGGCTTAAGGATTCAAATTCCTGCAAATGATTGGACTGACCCCCAAGGGCTTGAGGGGCGGGGCCAAAGTGGTCCATTTGGATATATTGATATTAATGATTGATTTCTCTGTAACTAAGACGTACTTATATATAAGCAGTGTGTAAGTTACTATTTCAGTGGTAGCATCCCTATAATTTATAATGTTAGCTGGCAGCATCTCAAGGTGGCTGGGATTAAAACAGGGGCCTGAGGGGCTTGTTTCAGTCTACTCAGCTGTAAATGAGTACATGGTTGGGCAGTGCTAGGATTTGTAACTATAACCACAGATAATAATTTGTGAACCGCTTTCAGAGACAACCTCTAAGTTATGATAAAGAGGTATATAAGAACCTCAAATTATAATTACTTTTAAGTAGGAGTAAGGTTTATTGGTTTGTATTTTTTGTGTGGACTCTAATCTTAATTTTTATTTTATTGATTTGGTCAGTTGTGGCAGCTAATGACCTGAAGTGGCAGACGACCAGCATGTTCCGGCCATTTGTAGAGGTCAATCTGATCGGGCCACACATGAGTGACAAGCGCCGCAAACATTCCACAAAGTCCAAGAGTAGCAACTGGTCACCAAAGTTCAATGAAACTTTTCACTTGTGAGTACATATGTACTGCTAAACTGTAAAATATTGGAGACTCAATACTATATCTAGATCCTGCTATTTGTATGCCAAGAAAATGACCAAAAATAAAACTAAAAAAAAATTGTTACTTTTTTTTCAACATTTTAGAGAATTACTATTGTTTTTAGCCCACCATCACCTGATGGTGGGCTATTCAAAACACCCTGCGTCTGTGGTCCATCCTTTTAACAATTCTTGTTATCGCTATTTCTTCAGAAGTACAAATGGATCTTTCTCAAATTGCATATGTAGGCTCCCCTCGACCCCTAGATGGGCCATTTTGATTTTGGGACTGATCAGAAAAACAATATATATGAAAGGTGGCCATCTTGGATTTTGCCTTTGAAAGTCTGTTATCGCTATTTTACTTGATGGATCTTACTCAAATTTTATATGTAGGTTCCCCTTGGTGCCTAGTTAAGCCCTTTAGATTTTGGGACTGATCGGGAAAACAAAATGCCTGAAAGGTGGCCATCTTGGATTTTGCAATTGAAAGTTTGTTATCCCTATTTCTTGAGAAGTACTGCGTGGATCTTTTTCAAATTTCAAATGTAGGTTTCCCTTGGTGCCTAGCTAGTTGTGCCCATGTTTCAGAAGACAAAGATTTTTGTGTACTATGAATTTACCTCATTACTACTTCACACTAACTGTCAATGAATCATTAAAGCTTCAGATTGTTCCATGGGTCGAGGGCATTTTTAGCCCACTATTCTATTCAAATCACTCTGCTTCCATGGTTCAATTTGTCCGTCCGGTGTCCATCCATCCTTAAACAATTCTTGTGATCGCTATTTCTGGAAAAGTACAACATGGATCCTTCTCACATTTCATATGCAGGTTTCCCTTTGGTACCTAATTGTGCATTGTACAGTTTTTAAAGTCAATCTGAAAAACAACATGGCGGACAGACAGCCATCTTGGATTTTGCATGAATAGTTTGGGAAAAAAACTGCAAGGATCCTTATCAAATTTCATATGCAGGTTTCTTTTGGTTCCTTATTGTGCATGGTCAGATGTTTAAGCCGATCCAAAAAACAATATGGCCGACAGACAGCCATCTTGGATTTTGTATTAATAGTTTGTGATCGCTATTTCTGGAAAGTATTGGATGGATCCTTCTGAAACTTCATATGCAGGTTACCCTTGGTTCGTAGTTGTCTATTGTACAGTTTTTTAGTCGATCTGTAAAACAAGATGGCTGACAGGTTGCCATCTTTAATTTAGCATTGATTGTTTGTAAGTGCTATTTCTTAACTGGATCCTTCTCAAATTTCATATGCAAGTTCCCGTTGGTTCCTTATGCAATGTACAGTTTTTGAGCTGATCTGAAAACAATATGGCCGACAGATAGCCGTCTTGGATTTTGCATTGATAGATTGTGATCATTATTTTGTGAGAAGTGCTGGATGGATCCTTCTGAAATTTTATATGCAAATTCCCCTTGGTACCTAGTTGTGCGTTGCTTAGATTTTTGCTGATTTCTTGAATTTTGACAGTTATAGATTTTTATCGCTGTTTCTTGAGAAATACTTGATGTTTTTTTCTAAAAGTTCATATGTAGGTTCCCCTTAGTGCTTTGTTATGCGCTTTTGGTTTGGAACTGATCAGAAAAACAAAATGGCTACAGTCAACCAACTTAGATTTTCACAATTAAAGCTTCTATAATTTCATATGTATGTTTGTCTTGATCCTTGTATTGTGCTATTTTGTTTTTGTGTCTGATAAAAAAAGTATCGGCTGGTGAGCAAATCTTAAAACAAGAATTGTCCTTAGGCTATTATTTTTCAGATAGTATTGGCTTTTCTTGAGGAACTCTAAAATTTCTTATAACTAAAATTAAATACATGTAAGAGAAAAGAAGGGAAAAGATCCAACTTTTAAAGAACAAATTAATATTGTCTTTGTTGGGTGCCTAGATCCCTCTGGGCCTCTTGTTGAATATTGTTTGCTAAAGTGTTAGTTTTGTATTTTCTCTGTTTTCAGTATTCTTGGGAATGAAGATGACCCTGATGCCTATGAACTTCACATTTGTACGAAGGACTATTGTTTTGCGCGGGAAGACCGCCTGATAGGTGTAGCAGTCATGCAGTTGCGCGACATTGTAGAACAAGGGAGCTGTGCGTGCTGGTGCTCTTTAGGTCGACGAGTCCACTTAGATGAAACTGGCTGGACCATTTTACGAATTCTATCGCAAAGAACTAATGATGAAGTAGCTAAAGAGTTTGTTAAATTAAAGTCAGAAAGCCGGCATCTTGAAGAGGTGTCCTGAAGCTCATCCAGTTATATTAGAACTCATTAATAAATTATGTATAGAATGTTTTGGAAACTTTGAAGCTGCCAGACTAAAGATCTCATTTTGATGTCAGTTTTATAGTGTCACATAGAGTGTGATCCTGTCTCCTATTGCCAGACAGGTGCTGATTTAACACGTTCATGTCAGTATGTTATTAGGGTCAACAGTGCTTTTACTATCAGGAGATGTTAGTAATGTAAAGAGTCCTGTTTAGACAGGTAGTTATTGTACACAGGTGTCCATACCTCACTACACAACCTTACACTAGACAGGCGGTTATTGTACACAGGTGGTCACTGTTTACAGGTGTCCATACCTCACTACACAACCTTACACTAGACAGGTAGTTATTGTACACAGGTGTCCATACCTCACTACACAACCTTACACTAGACAGGTGGTTATTGTATACAGGTGATCACTGTTTACAGGTGTCCATACCTCACTACACAACCTTACACTAGACAGGTAGTTATTGTATACAGGTGTCCATACCTCACTACACAACCTTACACTAGACAGGTGGTTATTGTACACAGGTGTCCATACCTCACTACACAACCTTACACTAGACAGGTGGTTATTGTACACAGGTGGTCACTGTTTACAGGTGTCCATACCTCACTACACAACCTTACACTAGACAGGTAGTTATTGTACACAGGTGTCCATACCTCACTACACAACCTTACACTAGACAGGTGGTTATTGTATACAGGTGATCACTGTTTACAGGTGTCCATACCTCACTACACAACCTTACACTAGACAGGTAGTTATTGTATACAGGTGTCCATACCTCACTACACAACCTTACACTAGACAGGTGGTTATTGTACACAGGTGTCCATACCTCACTACACAACCTTACACTAGACAGGTGGTTATTGTATACAGGTGATCACTGTTTACAGGTGTCCATACCTCACTACACAACCTTACACTAGACAGGTGGTTATTGTATACAGGTGTCCATATCTCACTACACAACCTTACACTAGACAGGTGGTTATTGTACACAGGTGATCACTGTTTATAGGTGTCCATACCTCACTACACAACCTTACACTAGACAGGTGGTTATTGTATACAGGTGTCCATACCTCACTACACAACCTTACACTAGACAGGTAGTTATTGTATACAGGTGATCACTGTTTACAGGTGTCCATACCTCACTACACAACCTTACACTAGACAGGTGGTTATTGTACACAGGTGATCACTGTTTACAGGTGTCCATATCTCACTACACAACCTTACACTAGACAGGTGGTTATTGTACACAGGTGTCCATACCTCACTACACAACCTTACACTAGACAGGTGGTTATTGTATACAGGTGTCCATACCTCACTACACAACCTTACACTAGACAGGTGGTTATTGTATACAGGTGTCCATACCTCACTACACAACCTTACACTAGACAGGTGGTTATTGTCAACACAGGTGTCCATACCTCACTACACAACCTTACACTAGACAGGTAGTTATTGTACACAGGTGTCCATACCTCACTACACAACCTTACACTAGACAGGTGGTTATTGTACACAGGTGTCCATACCTCACTACACAACCTTACACTAGACAGGTAGTTATTGTACACAGGTGATCACTGTTAAAGGTGTCCATACCTGACTACACAACCTTACACTAGACAGGTGGTTATTGTACACAGGTGTCCATACCTCACTACACAACCTTACACTAGACAGGTAGTTATTGTACACAGGTGATCACTGTTAAAGGTGTCCATACCTGACTACACAACCTTACACTAGACAGGTGGTTATTGTACACAGGTGATCACTGTTTACAGGTGTCCATACCTCACTACACAACCTTACACTAGACAGGTAGTTATTGTACACAGGTGATCACTGTTTACAGGTGTCCATACCTCACTACACAACCTTACACTAGACAGGTGGTTATTGTACACAGGTGATCACTGTTTACAGGTGTCCATACCTCACTACACAACCTTACACTAGACAGGTGGTTATTGTACACAGGTGATCACTGTTTACAGGTGTCCATACCTCACTACACAACCTTACACTAGACAGGTGGTTATTGTATACAGGTGTCCATACCTCACTACACAACCTTACACTAGACAGGTGGTTATTGTATACAGGTGTCCATACCTCACTACACAACCTTACACTAGACAGGTGGTTATTGTATACAGGTGTCCATACCTCACTACACAACCTTACACTAGACAGGTAGTTATTGTACACAGGTGGTCACTGTTAAAGGTGTCCATACCTGACTACACAACCTTACACTAGACAGGTGGTTATTGTATACAGGTGGTCACTGTTTACAGAAGTAATTTCACACAATTATCACTATGCAAGAGAAATCACACAAACTCCAGATGATCTACACAGAAAGTCGGTATACAAAGTGGACACTATTCCAGCCTGTCTGATCGTACATCTACACAGAAAGTCGGTATACAAAGTGGTCGCTATTCTAGCCTGTCTGGTCGTACATCTACACAGAAAGTCGGTATTCAAAGTGGTCGCTATTCTATCCTGTCTGGTCGTACATCTACACAGAAAGTCGGTATACAAAGTGGTCGCTATTCCAGCCTGTCTGGTCGTACATCTACACAGAAAATCGGTATACAAAGTGGTCGCTATTCCAGCCTGTCTGGTCGTACATCTACACAGAAAATCGGTATACAAAGTGGTCGCTTTTCCAGCCTGTCTGGTCGTACATCTACACAGAAAGTCGGTATACAAAGTGGTCGCTATTCCAGCCTGTCTGGTCATACATCTACACAGAAAGTCGGTATACAAAGTGGTCGCTATTCCACCCTGTCTGGTCATACATCTACACAGAAAGTCGGTATACAAAGTGGTCGCTATTCCACCCTGTCTGGTCGTACATCTACACAGAAAGTCGGTATACAAAGTGGTCGCTATTCCAGCCTGTCTGGTCGTACATCTACACAGAAAGTCGGTATACAAAGTGGTCGCTATTCTAGCCTGTCTGGTCTTACATCTACACAGAAAGTCGGTATACAAAGTGGTCGCTATTCCAGCCTGTCTGGTCATACATCTACACAGAAAGTCAGTATACAAAGTGGTCGCTATTCTAGCCTGTCTGGTTGTACATCTACACAGAAAGTCGGTATACAAAGTGGTCGCTATTCCAGCCTGTCTGGTCATACATCTACACAGAAAGTCAGTATACAAAGTGGTCACTATTCCAGCCTGTCTGGTTGTATATCTACACAGAAAGTCGGTATACAAAGTGGTCGCTATTCTAGCCTGTCTGGTCGTACATCTACACAGAAAGTCGGTATACAAAGTGGTCGCTATTCTAGCCTGTCTGGTCGTACATCTACACAGAAAGTCGGTATACAAAGTGGTCGCTATTCCAGCCTGTCTGGTCGAACATATACACAGAAAGTCGGTATACAAAGTGGTCGCTATTCTAGCCAGTTAACATACTTGTGCACATTCTAAGTAAACAGGTGACCAGTCTTCTATTACAAATTTTGTACATTTTTGTTTATTTCATTGTCAGAGTATTGATTTTGAAGTAGTTGTAGCATGCTGACAAGGATGAATGGATTTGCTCATCAAGTCTATGTTACTAAGCAGCAGGTTACGTGTGTCACACCTGGAGAAAAATATGGACACTGGATTTGTTCCCAAATTTGACCTGATTTTGTGCAGAAAGTGTTTATTTTATCAATCTCTTATTCTGTAAAACTTCCTCACAAGAGGGTTTGGCTTATTTCAGGTAGTCAATAATAAAACCCCCCAGTTTTATGTGTGTTATAAACTAATGTACTTCAAGAGACAATCCTATTTAGAGGTGTAAATAAGCTTGCTAAAGTCATTTCAAAAAAGGGTGAAAAGTCCATAAATCACATGAAATGAGAAATCTGTTGGACAAGGCTTGCAGACAGTAGATTATATGGTTTTGTGCAGGAGAGATAGATGATAGGGACTATGCAAGATAAGGGAGGTGAAAAATGGAGAGTAGTGCAAGTCTAAGGGAGTTAAAGTAAAGGGACCAGTGTAGGCCTTACAGGGAGATCATTTACTCCTTTTTACTACCTTAAATCTTGAGACTGAAAAGTGCCAGTCAGGGGTCATATTTGGTTGTGAACTTTGTTGTTCCTATCAATAGTTGGTCAATCTTTTAGTTTTTAGATCATCTGACAGAATAAGCATCGGGCTTCATCCGTCGTGTGCCGTGTGTAAATTTTTCCTTCAAACAACATCTTCTCAACAGAAATATCCATGGTGCTAATATGATACATGTAGCATGCTTGAATGAAGGGCTACCAAGTTTGTTCAAAAGAATGACCTTTACCCATGTTCCAAGGTCACGAGTCAAATGTCTTAAAAAATTTTTGGGGACTGTAGCATCAATTGAATAAAGGCTACCAAGTCTGTTCAAAAGAATGATCTTGACCCATGTTCAAGGTCATATTGGTCAAATGTGCTAAAATCTTCAGACAAATTCTGCTCAATAACCGAAATGCCTAGGGTAGCGACACTTGGTCATTAGCATGGTAGGGTGAAAAGCTACCAAATTTATTCAAATGAATGACCTTGACATATGTTCAAGGTCACATTGGTCAAATATGTTTAAATTTTCAATCAACTTCTGATCCATAACCTAAAAGCCTAGGGTACCTATACTTGGCCATTAGCATTCTTGGATAAAAGGCTACCTAGTTTGTTCAAATGTTTTTCACCTTGACAAACTTTCAAGGTCACAAGGGTCAATTGTCTTAAAATCTTCCAAGAAATGTCTTCTCGCTAACTGTAAGGCCTGGGGTACTGATACTTTGACTGTAATATACCTGTATGAAAGAGGCTGGCAATTTTATTCAAATGAATGACCTTGACCCTCTTTCTAGGTCACAAGGGTCAATAGTCTTAACCTGTTTCAAACACTTCTTTTCAGTAACTTAAGGTCCCAGGATACTGCTATTAGAAAATTTGCTAATAGTTTGCTGGGATGAAGGAATACCAAGTTTGTTCAATGACAATCTTTCAAGGTCACATGTGTCAAATGCAGTAATATCTTTAAACAACTTTGCAATTACCATTACAAGAATATACAAAGATTGTAGATTGTCAAGATGACCATTAAGGTCAATGGGCCTTTTGTTTATTTGATAAATCAAAACTTTTTTTAAATGGTACACAAATAGACATCAAGGTTGTGAGTGAACTCCTATCAATAGCTACTTGTGTTCAAATGCCTTGTTCCTTTAGATATAGGGACCCTATGACTTAACAGAGAAACTCCTTTCACTACATTTCTCTAGTTTCATTGAAAGTATGTGCAATTTCTCAACAAACATAACAAACATGTCTATTGTATGCTTTTTGGGTGATCTTACCCAAAGGGTCAGGATCACCTATAGTCATTGTGCTTCGCCCGTTGCCGTGCGCCATCCATAAACGTTTCACATTTTAAACTTCTTTTTAAATTCACTGGTGGGATTGAGCTGAAACTTGCCTGAAATGATCCTGAGATGGTCCCGACCAAGTGTTTATATTTTTCGGGTTGATCTGAAATCCAATATGGCTGCCACAGCCGCCATCTTGAAAAACACATTTCAAACTTTTTCTCAAGCTCCACTGGTGCAGTTCAGTAGAAAATTGGTGGGGTGTTGAGGAAGAGATGTCCATTAAAGTGTTGTTATTTTCATGGTTCAAGAAAACTTTGACATGGCAATCTATGCGGCTATTTTGTAACATTATTGTGCAATCACTGTTTTCCACATTAGTATGATGTCTTTTCAATTGATAGTCAGATGACTGTTAAGGCCCTTGGGCCTCTTGTTATAAAAACATTCCTATCTATAGTGTTTTGGGTTGAAACTAATAATTAATATTTACACTGTTATTTGCAATTTTGAGGGGTTGTTTGACTGTTTCCTCAGCAGTGCAATCTTGTTGTAATTTTGTTACCCCTGACAACTGTTAGGGAGCTTAACATCCAATGCTTTACAGGGTTTAGAGTTTTTGTATTACATGGAAAATTAAACAAAAAAATTAGTAAATACTTCATGATTACGACTGATAGAAGTGCTTACATTTAGATAGCTGGACTTATTTACAGATTTTAAAAGATAGAAATAAATGTACAAAAAATTATTATGTGTTCACAAACAGTTTACCAAAATGCATTTTTAACCAATCATGTTTCATAGAATAGCAGATTTAAGGACTAACAACCCATGAATCAATATGACCAAAGCATCTAAATATGGAGTTGCTTTTCCCAAACTAAAGTTACCTCCCCTGGTAATTTCATGTATGTTTTAGTAATATTTGCTTTAAAAGATATGCTTCTGTGAAAAACACTGCTTCAAGTTCATTTTTTTAAAATTTTTATTTTAAATACCTGGTATGTGGTTCAGGTAATATACAAGCTGGTTATGAATTACTATTTCATAATTTCTTATTTCATAAAAAGTGTTGGGCATCCTTAGATCAATTTTCCAATTTTCATTATTTAAAGATCTACCAGGGGAGATAATTTTACAGAAATAATAAAATAAAAAATGATCCTCCAGAAATTTTAGCATAGTGAGATCATTGTCAGATCATACTACAATGAATGGAATCCTAGTATGTTTACAATGTTACATATTACAGTTACTTCATTGTATAAATGTTTTGGTGGACTATGCAATCATATTGCATAAACTATAGCAATGATTATCTTGGTAAAATGGCCCTATCCAAATTAGTTCCTTGTTTTTCTCTTTTAACTTTAACGTTGATCAGAAAAAACATACTTCTTTTAAATTTCTTGATAATAGAAAATCAGATTTAACCATGAAATAAGATGAAACAAAGCTTAAAATACAGCCGTCCTAAAAAAAACCCGGAACGAACTTGACCTACTTTTGAGCTGGAAGAGTTCAAATGTGTTTTCGGGTTGAATGAGTCCATCACAGCTACATTGTAGCATGGACAGTAGAACATCTTCACCTGTCTCAGCTAGCATGGACAGTAGAATATCTTCACCTGTCTCAGCTAGCATGGACAGTAGAATATCTTCACCTGTCTCAACTAGCATGGACAGTAGAACATCTTCACCTGTCTCAGCTAGCATGGACAGTAGAACATCTTCACCTGTCACAGCTAGCATGGACAGTAGAATATCTTCACCTGTCTCAACTAGCATGGACAGTAGAATATCTTCACCTGTCTCAGCTAGCATGGACAGTAGAACATCTTCACCTGTCACAGCTAGCATGGACAGTAGAACATCTTCACCTGTCTCAGCTAGCATGGACAGTAGAATATCTTCACCTGTCTCAACTAGGATGGACAGTAGAATATCTTCACCTGTCTCAACTAGCGTGGACAGTAGAACATCTTCACCTGTCACAGCTAGCATGGACAGTAGAACATCTTCACCTGTCTCAGCTAGCATGGACAGTAGAATATCTTCACCTGTCTCAACTAGCATGGACAGTAGAATATCTTCACCTGTCTCAACTAGCATGGACAGTAGAACATCTTCACCTGTCTCAGCTAGCATGGACAGTAGAACATCTTCACCTGTCTCAACTAGCATGGACAGTAGAACATCTTCACCTGTCTTAACTAGCATTGATAGTAGAACATATTCACCTGTCTCAACTAGCATGGACAGTAGAACATCTTCACCTGTCTCAACTAGCGTGGACAGTAGAACATATTCACCTGTCTCAACTAGGATGGACAGTAGAATATCTTCACCTGTCTCAACTAGCGTGGACAGTAGAACATCTTCACCTGTCACAGCTAGCATGGACAGTAGAACATCTTCACCTGTCTCAGCTAGCATGGACAGTAGAATATCTTCACCTGTCTCAACTAGCATGGACAGTAGAACATCTTCACTTGTCTCAACAAGCATGGACAGTAGAATATCTTCACCTGTCTCAACTGCACGCTTTATTTCAATCATATGAATCTGCAAACGAATGATGCAAAAATATTGAAAATGTTGATAAAGCTGAAAGTTTGTCAAAAATCCTTATTGAAACAAAAAGCAAAATAAAAAAAAATCATTCAATAGAAACTTAAATCATGGGGAAGAAAAACAAGGAATTAATTTGGGGTGTCTTAAACACAATCTGATTAAAATGCAGATCTCCATTCTTACTCGGTAACATGTTTGACAACATCCTGCAAGTATTTTTGCCAACCAATAAGCACTTCCAAAATCTGTAAACGGTTATTTGATTGGCTGATACAAAACTCACCAGAATATGACCCTTTATAGGAAGTTGTCAGATCCTGTGTGTGCGGAGAGTAACAGTGCAACAATTAGGATCTACATTTCGATCATATTGGCTTAAATAACACATTATGAAAGGGGAGGTAACTGGGTTTGTCTAAAGATTAAAAAAGAAATTGTTTGTTGGTAAGGGATAGAGATGATAAGATATTGTAGAATGAACATTTATCTTTAAACAAACCAAGTTATCATCTAGAAATAGTTTATATTACTAGTTTCAAGTTGAATGTTGAAGTTTAACATTCCACTGCTACGTTGGTTCTGCTCTCTCATGTAAATAGTGGAGATTGTACAAAACTCTTAACTGTTAAGAAAAACTGGTTGTTTTTAATAAAAGACTTTTAAATAACTATACTGTTAAATTGATGCCTTTTGTATGTTTTGATGAAAGTGTTAATGTATATGTATCATAAGAATTTAATCTACATCAAAATATATTTATTACTGATGTGTTAGGCCAAAGCATTTAGTGGTATCTTTTTTATTGTTGTTATTATTTTTGAGTTTTTGATGTTGGAATTGTTTCTCTTGAACATGTGTTTTTCATTTACGGAAAAACTCAATCATTTATGTTATTGTGAGCTCCATCATGGGATGATAGTGTACTGTCAATCATGTGACCATCATGTGATATTGTACAGTAATCATGTGACCATCATGCGATATTGTACAGTCAATCATGTGACCATCATGTGATATTGGACAGTCAATCATGTGACCATCATGTGATAGTGTACAGTTAATCATGTGACCATCATCTGATAGTGAACAGTCAATCATGTGACCATCATGTGATAGTGTACAGTCAATCATGTGACCATCATGTGATAGTGTACAGTCAATCATGTGACCATCATGTGTGAGTGTACAGTCAATCATGTGACCATCATGTAATAGTGTACAGTCAATCTTGTGCTGTGTGACTGTCATTCACGGTGTAATTAAGCTGTGTATACCAGCTAGTTGTACTGTGTGACTGTCATTCACGGTGTAATTAAGCTGTGTATACCAGCTAGTTGTACTGTGTGACTGTCATTCACGGTGTAATTAAGCTGTGTATACCAGCTAGTTGTACTGTGCGACTGTCATTCACGGTGTAATTAAGCTGTGTATACCAGCTAGTTGCACTGTGCGACTGTCATTCACGGTGTAATTAAGCTGTGTATACCAGCTAGTTGTACTGTGCGACTGTCATTCACGGTGTAATTAAGCTGTGTATACCAGCTAGTTGTACTGTGCGACTGTCATTCGCGGTGTAATTAAGCTGTGTATACCAGCTAGTTGTACTGTGTGACTGTCATTCACGGTGTAAGTAAGCTGTGTATACCAGCTAGTTGTACTGTGTGACTGTCATTCACGGTGTAATTAAGCTGTGTATACCAGCTAGTTGTACTGTGTGACTGTCATTCACGGTGTAATTAAGCTGTGTATACCAGCTAGTTGTACTGTGTGACTGTCATTCACGGTGTAATTAAGCTCAGTAAACCAGCTAGTTGTACTGTGTGTTATTTTCTCCCTTGATTTTTTAACAAGAGAGTTCAAGAATGCATGACTATAATATTCTTACATTTATTCTCAAATTCACAAATCATTTAGAGTCAAAATAACAATTTTCAAAGAGTGTATTTTACATTTCCTGAAACTCTATGTAGCTTATAACAGTAAAATCATATTTTTTCAAAGTTCATGAATATCAGCGTCAGTGCATGTCAATTTTTCAAGTGATCTTCAGCTAGAAATCCAGTATATTTAGACAATGTTGTTCTTGAATTTCCAGTATCCAATTGTTGACAAGTGTGTATTAAATGGTTACCCAGGTCTTGTGTTAGTTGGTTCCACTTGACAAGTGTGTATTAAATGGTTACCCAGGTCTTGTGTTATTTGGTTCCATTATTACTGTTTTCTCCATAGGTTCAACTTCAACATTCCTTCATTACTTCTCATATGCATTATGAAATAATTTCATTTCAATACAGAAAACTTTCAAATGTGCGGCCATTAGCTTTTCAAGTTCAGTCATGTAGAATTAGAGTCATGTATGTAAAACACGAGTATACCCTGCTCAAGTTATGTCCTTGGGTTTGATGATACACCCTGCTAAAGTTGTGTCCTTGTGTTTGATGATACACCCTGCTAAAGTTATGTCCTTGGGTTTGATGATACACCCTGCTAAAGTTGTGTCCTTGTGTTTGATGATACACCCTGCTAAAGTTATGTCCTTGGGTTTGATGATACACCCTGCTAAAGTTGTGTCCTTGTGTTTGATGATGTACCCTGCTGAAGTTATGTCCTTGTGTTTGATGATATACCCTGCTAAAGTTGTGTCCTTGGGTTTGATGATATACCCTGCTAAAGTTATGTCCTTGAGTTTGATGATATACCCTGCTAAAGTTATGTCCTTGAGTTTGATGATATACCCTGCTAAAGTTGTGTCCTTGGGTTTGATGATATACCCTGCTAAAGTTATGTCCTTGGGTTTGATGATAAACCCTGCTAAAGTTGTGTCCTTGGGTTTGGTGATACACCCTGCTAAAGTTATGTCCTTGTGTTTGATGATATACCCTGCTAAAGTTGTGTCCTTGGGTTTGATGATATACCCTGCTAAAGTTGTGTCCTTGGGTTTGATGATATACCCTGCTAAAGTTGTGTCCTTGGGTTTGATGATATACCCTGCTAAAGTTGTGTCCTTGGGTTTGGTGATACACCCTGCTAAAGTTATGTCCTTGTGTTTGATGATATACCCTGCTAAAGTTGTGTCCTTGGGTTTGATGATATACCCTGCTAAAGTTATGTCCTTGGGTTTGATGATATACCCTGCTAAAGTTGTGTCCTTGGGTTTGGTGATACACCCTGCTAAAGTTATGTCCTTGTGTTTGATGATATACCCTGCTAAAGTTGTGTCCTTGGGTTTGATGATATACCCTGCTAAAGTTGTGTCCTTGGGTTTGATGATATACCCTGCTAAAGTTATGTCCTTGGGTTTGATGATATACCCTGCTAAAGTTATGTCCTTGAGTTTGATGATATACCCTGCTAAAGTTATGTCCTTGGGTTTGATGATATACCCTGCTAAAGTTGTGTCCTTGGGTTTGATGATATACCCTGCTAAAGTTATGTCCTTGAGTTTGATAGTATACCCTGCTAAAGTTATGTCCTTGGGTTTGATGATATACCCTGCTAAAGTTATGTCCTTGAGTTTGATGATATACCCTGCTAAAGTTATGTCCTTGGGTTTGATGATATACCCTGCTAAAGTTATGTCCTTGTGTTTGATGATATACCCTGCTAAAGTTATGTCCTTGGGTTTGATGATATACCCTGCTAAAGTTATGTCCTTGGGTTTGATGATATACCCTGCTAAAGTTATGTCCTTTGGTACTCAGTACATGGTGTATCATCTTGGTGTTGCCACATTTTTTCCAATACTTGATTAATTTTGAAAGGCAGAAATGAAATAATCATGGAGAAATTTTATTTTCACAGTAAAAAAATTACTTTGTTAAGAATTGATCGGTTATGAAAGCAAATCTGAGGTCCTGTTGAATTTTGTTACCTTAAAATATGGTTTGAAATAATGACAAGAATAAAAATTCAGTTTTCCAAGTTCCTAATTTTATTAAAGAGCTTTACCTTAACATGTACAGTAGGTTTGGCTGTATTTATAAGGAATTCTAACCAAACCCAGAAACATTCACGACTGCATACATATATATGAAGTGTCATTCATGTATCATTTAATTGGCATAACGAATGGAGACATGTTGTTTGAAAAATTTGTATTTCAGGATTTGAATCGTTTATATGGTATGGCGATATGTTTTAGAAAGTTGTCATTTTAGAAGGTAATATAGATTAATGTACATAGCTTAGAATCATCCAAACATAGTGGTGGAGATACACTGCATCCTGTCATCCAAACATAGTGGTGGAGATACACTGCATCCTGTCAGCACCATACATGTAGATATGAATACAGTTTTCACTCCAGAATTTATCATTTTACTAATTGTTTTGTGAAATAGATGAGTATTACAGTTGTGTATTAGAATTTCCATATAAAAGTCTTTCAGCAATCTTTTTTATTATTCTATATTAATATATATATGAAGAGTCTTTTTTTCTGTTTTTTAATTTTAAATGTTGACGTCATATACATATATATGACATAGATCTAATATTTATATTATATATATTGATAATTCATAAAAAAAATGTATCTGTTTCTATTGCAATTGTCATCCATCTTATTTTACAATTGTGTTGTTCTATACAGATGTAGAGATGTACAGCTCCCGTTTACTACATCCGTTACATTGTACAATGTAAATGCCATGATATTTCGTCATGTCTTTTTACCTTGTTTGAATAAATATTCCTGCAACATTGAATTATTTCCTGAATTTTCTTATTTATAGGTCACTTGGGCTTTGTTGAAGTGGCCTATTCTGATTGCTTTCTATCTGCTGTCATTCAAGTGTTCACTTTTTAGCCCACCATCATCAGACGCACGGCCAGGTTGATGAGAACTATGAGCAAGTTTTATTCTAAATTACCATAATAGAAGACTGCTTTACCATTACACCCTCTGGTGAGTGAAAATCACATCCAATATGACTGATGTATTAAAGGCCCAATATACGTAACTTCAGGGAAATTTTCGTGATTCTGAAAAATTCTGAAAAAAAATCCAGTTGATAACAATGCAAAAATAAGCCTAAAACGAAGTAAACCTGAGTGGTAGCTAACAAGAAACTCTGGACAAAAAAATCCAAAGAATTGAAAATACTTCAGGTGGGGCCCACTTCAACAACAAACCGAAGGTAGAAGACTGTTCAAAATGGACGCGTGTTTACAAATCGCGTGTTTCAACTGCTGCTGTACCGGTGACCGCGAAAGAATTCATCTTGAATATTGCTGATATCAGTTAATCTTAACTAAATCTATAAACAAAATAAGTTATTAGGCTAGATTTTCGCTTCAAGTTTTGCCGAAAGTTACGTATATTGGGCCTTTAAATTTCGCTTCAAACCACAGACTCTGAAAAATATCTATATATAAGGCAAAACCTCAAATCAGAATAAAACCCTCTGGCTGCTAATGGCAACAAAAGTTGCGTTGATCACGATAATATAATGCACAAGACAACTGCCGCAAACACTGAGACAGTTGAAGTGAGGTGAAACTTTCCTTCCCTAACATCAATTCCGATAAAAAAAAAAGAAGAGTTTGCATATTGCAAATAATAAATTGATTAGATGTATCATAATCAGCAACACTTGAATGACTTTTGTTTTTATTGGGGGAACCCTCAAGACACATGTGACAAAGGATCTGGACTCGTTCATCTGTACGTATCAAAAAATGAATTTACTAATATTTTCATTTTGATTCTCAGAAAGAATATTTGTTAAAATATTTATCTGTGATGAAACATTAAACATACATATCCTGACTCAGATACATTAAAATGAAAAATGAAAGACTGAAACAAGAGGCCCAATGGGCCTGCATCGCTTACCTGGAATTAATCTCGGACTCTTTTTATTAATCTATTACTGTAAGACATTCAGAGCAACATGTTAATATTTTAAACATATTTTACCGGGTGACCTTGTATTACAATGTCATTTTCATTTGCAAATTTTGTCTGCCTTCTTCCGAGGAAGCTACCAGCTAAATATCATGTCTAGGCCTTTTGATTTATCAGAAGTTACTCAAATGTTTTAACAGATATGACCTCTACGACCTTGAATATAGGTCAAGGTCATTTCTTTTCACAAACTTTGTCGGGCTTCATCCAAGGAACCTTTCATACAAATATGCTTCCAGGGCTTTTGGTTTATTAGAAAATGTCATTTAAAGGTTATAATAGATTTGACCCCTGTGACCTTGAATATGGGTCAAGGTGTTCTTTTCGCAAACTTTATTCGGCTTCATCCAAGGAAGCTACCAGTCAAATATAAGGTCTCTACACCTGACGGTATTTCAGAAGAACTCTTCTTTCCCTATTGGGCCCGCCCCTTTGGGGATAGAGTTACCATTTATGCAAAATCTGTTCCCCTTCCCCCAAGGATGTTTCTTAGCAAATTTGCTCATAATTGATTGATAACTTTATGACTAGTAGCGATTGAAAGGAACAAAATCCATTTCCCCTATAAGGCCATGCCCCTCTGGCCCCTTGGGGGTCAGAGTTACTATTAATGCAACATCAGTTTCCCTTACCCCAAGGATGTTTCTGACCAAATTTGATTTAAATCAATTCATAACTTGATGACAAGAAGAGATGAAAAGGAATTACCTCTATTTCCCCTATTGGGCCCCGCTCCTCTGGGCCCTTGAGGGTCAGAGTCACCATTTATGCAAAATCTGTTCCCCTTCCCCCAAGGATGTTTCTGACCAGATTTGGTTAAAATCCAATCAGGACTTTTTGACTAGTAGCGATTTGAAGACAGGACGGACGACGGACGCTGCGCCATGGCATAAGCTCATCAGACCTTTGGTCCAGGTGAGCTAAAAAAACAAAGCTTTGAAGTTACTTAATCATCTTTTACCAAAGAATCGCCGGGAGTATTAAATTTTAGAAAATAGAAATATACGAATAGAAAGTTTTTCTATTATGATGTGATATAAAACAAGAGGCCCAGAGGGCCTGTATTGCTCATCTCAATACATTGGTATCTAGGTAATCATGGTTAAATATTTCCAAAAGGATCGATACAGTACTTTGGTCAAAATTTGGTCAAATTCCATTTAACTTTAGGATAAGTAATAATTTGACTTTAGCCCCTCTCTTTCTGGAACTACAGTTCCTAAATTCTATCTAAATGGATCCACAACCGAAACGAAAAAAGAATAGGAAATGTATTAACAATAAAAACATATACCGCCGAACCAAGAAACACAGCCAATTTTAGTAGCACACAGAGATACCCTACTTTTCAACCGCCATCTACGTCTACAGTTCCACTTTCAAGATCAAGACACCAACTTTATGCCTAACCCTTTTTTCTACCGTCCGGTTGGACATGGACCATCTAGAAGCCTCTTTTTTGGATACACAAACCCTCGTCCCTATCGTATGGTGGAGATACATATACAATAATTTTTTCATTTGGACCCATACCAGCGAGCAACTCGACTCCTTCATGGGCGCCTTGAACGGATTTCATCCGCAATTTTATGTTACCAGATCACAGTACAGATGACGTCATCATCATTGTCATCACCACAATGACACAAAATAGCAACATTCGTCTCAGAACTGAAGCAACTTTGATACACATCCTACAAACTATGGCTAAGATCAAACACACAACCCGAAAGATACAGCCTATGGAACGTAACCTTTTCCTCAGATGCACTACATGCAACACCAAGATGGGGAGTGTGTCAAGCCTACGCCGACACACGAACCTTAAAACAACGATGCACCAACTAGATTCACATGCCAGATTTGCTTCAAATCATACTGCCGCTAGAATGTAGGCAGAGTCCACATCACGAAATGTCATCCGGACACTGACCCGGAATCCAACTTAGAAGAAACTAGAGACAACCCGAAACTTACAGCTACGAAACCAACCAAATGGATACCACCAGCAGAGGCGTCCTTAAGGAACATACACAATGCTAAATTCCCCAGGGTACAAGACAACACTAACTACTAAATTAACCACAAAGATACTTTTGAAATCTCAGCTGGAGCAGGACTTATACATCAGTGAATCGGACTCGGAAATAGAACAGTGTACCTCAGTGAAAGAAACTACCTCTATCAAAATACCAGATCCAAGAACACCATGCACCAGTAAACACAGCCATGACTTTGTTAAGGAAAAAACCAAAGACCACTACTGCAGAGATGAACTGCCAAAATCCCTTTAGGACAGAACGGGTGCGGATATACCGTGTATACGGTATATTCCCTTCCACCATATAATATAAGCTTACAATAACAAATAACAAGAACAGTTTATTTTTTGAACTTTTTAATTTATTAATATAAAGTCGTCTTTTTCCGATACTTCACCTGGAATGCATTTAAATATTGTCCATGTATTGATATTGTTAACGTCACATGGTTTTAACAATCCTGATGACGTCATAAATTGAGCCGTAATTTGTACTTAAGCTTTGAAAAAACTGTATATCAATGTTCTGATGACGGCTAGCCTAGCTAGCCGAAACATGTCAACCTGCTAATAAAACTACGGAATCAGGATGTTGATGCTCCATCCTCATTATTTAGGATAAGTAGTGATTTAAAAGGCTAACCTCTATTTCCCCTTTCAGGCCCCGCCCCTTAGGGGTCAGCATCACCTTTTACGCAAAATCTGTTCCCCTTATCCAAGGATGTTTGTGGCCAAATCTGGTTAAAGTCCAATCAAAACTTTATGACAAGTAGCGATTTAAAGGAAATACCTCTATTTCCCCTTTTAGGCCTCACCCCTTTGACCCCTTGGGGGTCAGAGTTACTATTTGTGCAAAATCTGTTCCCCTTCCCCCAAGGATCTTTCTGACCATTTGATCAAAATTCATTAATAACTTTAATACTTGTAGCGATTTAAAGGAATAACCTCTATTTCCCCTATTTGGCCCCTCCCCTCTGGCTCCTTGAGGGTAAGAGTCACCATTTTTTCCCCCAAGGATGTTTTTGACCAAATTTGGTCAAAATCCAATCAAGACTTATAACTAGTAGTGATTTCAAGAAAATGTAAGTCGGGTGAGCTAAAAATTATTTTTTACCTTACCTGGCCCGAAGGGCCGGTGTCAGCTTATGCCATGGTGCGGCGTCCGTCTGTCAACTTTTCATATAAATCTCTACTTGTGCTTAACCATAGAACAGAATTTGACCAAATATGGTCAGAAACTTCCTTTGGGGGAGGGGAACAGATTTTGTATAAATGGTGCCTCTGACCCCCCTGGGGCCAGAGGGGCGGGCCAAATAGGGGAAATACAGGAAAAGCCTTTTAATAATAATAATATTCAACATTTATATAGCGCTCTATAAAATTTGTAAAATTACTCAAAAGCACTTCACAACATGTGGATAATAATTTCATTCTTACAATGCATAAATAAAGAAGTTATTACAATCTAACCTCACATGTGATAATACAAACAAGAGGCCCAAGGGCCTTAACGGTCATCTGACTACCAATTGTGATACCATTATGGAATTAGTTTAAACAATATTTTATTTCCATCAGTGTACATGTATATTACATATATAGAAATTATACAAATAGTGAGGATTGGAAAACAAGCTAATAGCTTATATAAATTCCTCTCCTCTAGGAATTAGTAATACAATCATGTAACAATATGCCACACAAATGTGGTTTTCAAGATGGTGATGATCATGGATTTCTTCGGAACAGTGCGAAAAATAACATTTGGTCAGAATCATTTTAGGCAAGTTTCAGATCATGGAAAGTGTTAGATGTGGATGCAAAATGGGGGCTGTTGCAGCCATCTTGGATCTCTGACGGACTGGAGAAATAACAACATTTGGTTGGGACTATCTGGAGATCATTTTTCTATGAAAAGTTTTAAATGTGTATTCAAAATGGGGGCTGTGGCAGCCATCTTGGATGTCTGACGGACCCGATAAATAACATTTGGTTGGGACTATCTGAGGATAATTTTTGCAAGGTTCAGCTCAATGTCACTGGTAGAACTTGAGAAGTTCAAAATGACATATGTGGCGGCCATCTTAGATTTGTGACAATGGGCGAGTTCGATTGCCGACTATAGTTACTGTAGTCTACTAGAGTTCAACCGAACACACTTTAGTTATAATGTACTGCGCATGTGTACAGAAAGAAGGAGTTGAACTTGAGAAGAAGTTTAAAATGTGAAAAGTTTACGGACGGCAATTTTGTTTTTCAAGATGGCGAATCTGGCGGCCATCTTGGATTTTGGACCAACCCGAAATGTAACAACACTTGGTCAGGACCATCTCAGGATCATTTCAGCCAATTTTCAGCTTAATCCCAGTGGTAGAACTTGATAAGAAGTTGGAAACATGTTTTTCAAGATTGCGGCTCTGGCAGCCATCTTGGATTTCGGACCGACCCAAAAAGTAACAATACTTGATCAGGACCATCTCAGGATCATGTCAGCCAAGTTTCAGCTTAATCACACAGGTATAACTTGAGAAGAAGTTTGAAATGTGTTTTTCAAGATGGCGGCTCTGGCGGCCATCTTGGATTTCCGACCAACCTGAAAAATAACAACACTTGGTCAGGACAATCTCAGAATCACTTCAGCCAAGTTTTAGCTTAATCCCACAGGTAGAACTTGAGAAGAAGTTGGAAATGTGTTTTGTAAGATGGCGGCCATCTTGGGATTTCGAACCGACCGAAAAGTAACAACTCATGGTCAGGACCATCTCAGGATAATTTCAGCCAAGTTTCAGCTTAATCCCACAGGTGAAACTTGAGAGAAATTTGGAAATGTGTTTTTCAAGATGGCGGCTCTGGCGGCCATCTTGGAATTTGGACCAACCCAAAAAATAACAACACTTGGTCAGGACCATCTCAGGATCATTTCAGCCAAGTTTCATCTTAATCCCACTGGTAGAACTTGAGAAGAAGTTGAAAATGTGTTTTTCAAGATGGCGGCTCTGGCGGCCATCTTGGATTTCGGACCGACCAGAAAAATAACAACACTTGGTCAGGACTATCTCAGGATCATTTCAGCCAAGTTTCAGCTTAATCCCAGTGGTAGAACTTAAGAAGAAGTTTAAAATAGGTGTTTTTCAGGAAAACAGTGATTGCGCAATCATGTCACAAAATGGCCGCCATGACACAAATGTCGAGAGTTTTTCGGACCCGAAAAATAACAACATTTTATGGGCTGCCCTTCCTGAACATCCCTACCAATTTTCTGCTCACAGGTACCAGTGGAACTGTAGAAGAAGTTTAATATGTGTTTTTCAAGATGTCGGCTATGGCGGCCATCTTGGATTTCGGACCGACCCGAAAAATAACAACACTTGGTCAGGACCATCTCAGGATCATTTCAGCTAAGTTTCATCTTAATCCCACAGGTAGAACTTGAGAAGAAGTTGAAAATGTGTTTTTCAAGATGGCGGCTCTGGCGGCCATCTTGGATTTCCGACCGACCCGAAAAATAACAACACTTGGTCAGGACTATCTCAGGATCATTTCAGCCAAGTTTCAGCTTAATCCCAGTGGTAGAACTTAAGAAGAAGTTTAAAATAGGTGTTGTTCAGGAAAACAGTGATTGCGCAATCATGTCACAAAATGGCCGCCATGGCACAAATGTCGAGAGTTTTTCGGACCCGAAAAATAACAACATTTTATGGGCTGCCCTTTCCTGAACATCCCTACCAATTTTCAGCTCACAAGTACCAGTGGAACTGTAGAAGAAGTTTAATATGTGTTTTTCAAGATGTCGGCTATGGC
Source organism: Mimachlamys varia (assembly GCA_947623455.1). NCBI lineage: Eukaryota > Metazoa > Mollusca > Bivalvia > Pectinida > Pectinidae > Mimachlamys > Mimachlamys varia. The sequence goes on from OX392535.1 coordinate 50,483,332, forward strand.
GGCCATCTTGGATTTCGGACCGACCCGAAAAATAACAACACTTGGTCAGGACCATCTCAGGATCATTTCAGCTAAGTTTCAGCTTATTCCCACTGGTAGAACTTGAGAAGAAGTTGAAAATGTGTTTTTCAAGATGGCGGCTCTGGCGGCCATCTTGGATTTCGGACCGACCCGAAAAATAACAACACTTGGTCAGGACTATCTCAGGATCATTTCAGCCAAGTTTCAGCTTAACCCCAGTGGTAGAACTTAAGAAGAAGTTTAAAATAGGTGTTGTTCAGGAAAACAGTGATTGCGCAATCATGTCACAAAATGGCCGCTATGGCACAAATGTCGAGAGTTTTTCGGACCCGAAAAATAACAACATTTTATGGGCTGCCCTTCCTGAACATCCCTACCAATTTTCAGCTCACAGGTACCAGTGGAACTGTAGAAGAAGTTTAATATGTGTTTTTCAAGATGTCGGCTATGGCGGCCATCTTGGATTTCGGACCGACCCGAAAAATAACAACACTTGGTCAGGACCATCTCAGGATCATTTCAGCTAAGTTTCAGCTTATTCCCACTGGTAGAATTTGAGAAGAAGTTGAAAATGTGTTTTTCAAGATGGCGGCTCTGGCGGCCATCTTGGATTTCGGACCGACCCGAAAAATAACAACACTTGGTCAGGACCATCTCAGGATCATTTCAGCTAAGTTTCAGCTTATTCCCATTGGTAGAACTTGAGAAGAAGTTTGAAATGTGAAAAGTTTACGGACGGCGGACGGCGGACGGCGGACGGCGCACGGCGCACGGCGGACGGCGGACGGCGGACGGCGCACGGCGGACGACGACGGACGAAGCACGGTAACTATAGGTCATCTTGACCCTTTGGGTCAGATGACCTAAAAATGCATTTAATACAAACCAGATAAACAAATGTCAGTATATAAAAAACACGTCGTCTAAGTTGATACCCTAAAATGCAGACGTGAAAAGGTACATCTTCAAATGTTTTTTGAATTTGGCCAGAGTATTTGCTTAAATCGCTGCTTGTTTAACTTGGTTTAAGTTGTGATCCTCACCCTATATACTATTGCTTGGCCTAAAGAGACTAACACAATCATGATATTATGATTGGTCCTGGGATGAGCCCGCCCTTGCAGAATTAATTTCTGAATCATAACTTTTAAACGGTTGAGATCCCCACCCCAAAACTATATATACAGTTGCTGGGCATTAAGAGATAGTCACAATCCTGATATAGATTTGATCCCAGGATCTACCATGCCCTTGTAGACTTCCTAACAAAAAATATACAATTACTGGGCATAAAGAAACAAATGCTATTATAATATTAGCATTGATGTCAGGGTCTGGTCACTATATTAGCCATCAGGGACCAAGTTTCTCAGTTGAACTTGAAAGCAGTTGAGAAACTCACCCATTAAGGAGGCTCGACCCTTTCACAATTAACTGCTAGATTTCCTTAAAACTTTAATATGTTGATAATGCTACCAGGTAGAGATGATTTTGTGAAAATCTAAGCATTCCTATGACTTGTTTCATTTTTTGTAAAAAAAAAAAAAACAAAAAATGATTTTCTCGAAATTTAATGTTTTTCCTATTTTTTTTTCTTGTGAATGTTGTTGAAAATCACAAACATACAATACAATAAAAAAAGAAATCAATAGCTACCTGAAAAATATTTTATTTGTGGAAAAATGGACAAAACTATTTTTACAAAGTGTGTTATTTTTATATCTAGCAGACAAATTTCAGTATTCAGTCAAATTATTTACATACCATATAGTTACATAAAGCACAAGCAAAAAAATGAATCAAAATATCACAGACAGGCTTTTTATGCTACTTATTGAAAACTATATGTAAAACTGTGTCTAGGGTAGGTTGTCTCCCTTGATGCTATTAGGAAGTTTTTATAGTGGGTAGTATCTTTACATAGCATACATACTGTGAATGTGTACAAGCCTAAAACATTTTATAACATAACAACTACCGGCGTTCTGTGCTCTATTTCAACAACATAATAATGCATATATAATGACACCAGGCACTGCAAACGTTCTGCCAACAAGGATAATTCTACCACTCGCCGACTCTCTCTCCAGTTTGAGAAAACATGGCCAGTTGTACCGGTACTATAGGCCTACCTTCCGATTCTGTTTCTATACTGTTGTCGTCGCTGTCAGTGTCCGACCATGTGTCGATATAGTGTACATTTATTTTTGTTGTTGTTTTGCAATAGGAGTGGTCGTGACAATACTTTATTTGCTCGTAATCTTGATTTGAAGACTTGAACCGTTCCTTCTCATCTCGCCATTGTTGACATCGCGACATATCACTGTGTAGAACGAGTTTGATACCCCGTATTCAAATACCAGGTACACAAATAGGAAGCTACGTCACCACAAAACGAGAATCAAAACTTGTGTAGTACGTAGGGTCGAGCGTCCTTAACCAAACTTATACAAATATGCCTCAAAGATTGGTCTTTAGGTCTGTCCCTTTCCATTGGATATGTTTGAAAAATATTTTACCATGATTATCTAGATACCAATGTATCCAGGTGAGCGAGAGGCCCAGAGTCTAAATGTTATGATTCTAATGTGACAATTCTATGTTTAATAAAACTAATTAACAAAATAGGTGAAAGGTAACTTTAGATGAATTAAAGTCTGTTATTATCTTTGAAAATTATGTGATCTTCACTTAAATGTTTGTTTTCGGTAATTGCATTACTTTGATTGAGTATACTCATTAGCGTGGGTTACCCTAACCCTTACTTCGTCTCAGGTGACCTAGGTTGTGTGTCTGTCCTTACAAAAATTACAAAGGAGACACAATCAACTTCAAAGCTTCTAATTTTTTTTCTGTTATGTGACCAAGAGGTTCTTTTGATGACCATCAAAGGGTTGAACCAGTCTTCTTGCCTCATCAATAAGGTGCCCCACACTGGAGCTTTCAGTTTTTCCGTGACATATTCCAGGGGTGTAGAGAGCGAGGTGAGTGTAACACCTGGATATCAAGGATTGATCTAGATTTATATGGCAGGTACACATGTCATCGATGAAGCAGAAGACTAATCCTAACTCTTCAGGAACACCTGGTCTTATTATCTTGTACTTTCACGAGGTTCTCCGTGTAAATCTTTCCTTTGTTCAAATTTTGTCCCTAGTTTAATCAATTTTGATTTCGGATTATGGTATTGTTAATGCTTTGGTATACTTTAATTTTTTTTACAATGTAACTGAATTAATTAAAAGGCTTAAAAAAAACCAAATAAATACAAGCATATTATTTAATAACTAATCTCTGTGTACACAACAAATATAACACGAGCTCCCAGAGGGATCTTGGTGCCCACACAACAAATACAACATGGTTCCAGAGGGATCTTGGTGCCCACACAACAAATACAACTTGGTCCCAGAGGGATCTTGGTGCCCACACAACAAATATAACATGGTCCCAGAGGGATCTTGGTCCCCACAAAAACAATTCTTATGACAAAGGTTTAACAACTTTTAATTGAGCCGTTTATATACGGAATTTGATGCGAATTAATGCTCACATCAGACCTTCTAAGTCCTCTCCTATTTTAAGAAATAAATTAACAATGTCTATTCTAAAACAATGCTGTAGTTTGGAGGCAGTCCCACCGGTACCGCACCGAGTGTCCCACCGGTACCGCACCGAGTGTCCCACCGGTACCCCACCGAGTGTCCCACCGGTACCGCACCGAGTGTCCCACCGGTACCGCACCGAGTGTCCCACCGGTACCCCACCGAGTGTCCCCCCGGTACCGTACCGAGTGTCCCACCGGTACCCCACCGAGTGTCCCACCGGTACCGTACCGAGTGTCCCACCGGTACCGTACCGAGTGTCCCACTGGTACCGTACCGAGTGTCCCACTGGTACCCTACCGAGTGTCCCACTGGTACCGTACCGAGTGTCCCACTGGTACCGCACCGAGTGTCCCTTATTTTGTTCTCAGCAATGTCTCTGCACTTCTATCACGGACACTAACACACTTATTGTCGAGTATATAAAACCTGTAAGGTTTGTCTACCCAGTCCTCAGCATACCCAATGTTAATTCTTTTACTGGCGACAATTTGACAGTCATCAATATCTTCTCCCGGTACTATCCAAATGTCCACAGAACTAGTCAGGTCTTGTTTGTTTATGGCGTTCTTGGAGATGCCTAGAGCCTGACAAAATTTGGACGGGCCATTACCAAGTTCTTTGCTTTTCAGGGTCTTAGCAGTTCCTTTACGCTGTGCAGTACGGTTGTCAGTCATGATTCCAATCCCCTGAATAGGTTCAATGGCCCGAAGTAATACAGCTGCACCCTCACCTGGATCAAACATCAGTCAAAATATTAAACGTGTCTACACTGATCAGGACAACCGGTTAAACATCTACCCTAATCAAACATCAGGTTAAACATCTATACTGATCAAACATCAGAATAAACATCTACAGTGATCAAATATCTGAATAAATATCTACACTGATCAAACATCAGGTTAAATATCTACACTGATCAAACATCTACACTGATCAAACATCTGGTTAAACATCTACACTGACTCCAGACCTCAGGTCAGTGTATTGGACTTTACTCCCAACCTCTGGTATATCAATTGGAATCAACTCTAAACCTCAGGTCAGTGTATTGGACTCTAGACCTCAGGTCAGTGTATTGGACTCTAGACCTCAGGTCAGTGTATTGGACTCTAGACCTCAGGTCAGTGTATTGGACTCTAGACCTCAGGTCAGTGTATTGGACTTGACTCCTGACCTCAGATCAGTGTATTGGACTCTAAACCTCAGGTCAGTGTATTGGACTTGACTCTAGACCTCAGATCAGTATATTGGACTTGACTTCCGACCTCAGGTCAGTATATTGGACTTGACTTCCAACCTCAGGTCAGTGTATTGGACTCTAGACCTCAGGTCAGTGTATTGGACTCTAGACCTCAGATCAGTGTATTGGACTTGACTCTAGACCTCAGATCAGTGTATTGGACTTGACTCTAGACCTCAGATCAGTATATTGGACTTGACTCCTGACCTCAGATCAGTATATTGGACTTGACTTCCGACCTCAGGTCAGTATATTGGACTTGACTCTAGACCTCAGGTCAGTGTATTCGACTTGACTTCCGACCTCAGGTCAGTATATTGGACTTGACTCCAGACCTCAGGTCAGTGTATTGGACTTGACTCTAGACCTCAGGTCAGTGTATTAGACTTGACTTCCGACCTCAGATCAGTATATTGGACTTGACTCTAGATCTCAGGTCAGTGTATTGGACTTGACTTCCGACCTCAGGTCAGTATATTGGACTTGACTCCTGACCTCAGGTCAGTATATTGGACTTGACTCTAGATCTCAGGTCAGTGTATTAGACTTGACTCCCGACCTCAGGTCAGTGTATTGGACTTGACTTCCGACCTCAGATCAGTATATTGGACTTGACTCCTGACCTCAGATCAGTGTATTGGACTTGACTCTAGATCTCAGGTCAGTGTATTGGACTTTACTCTAGATCTCAGGTCAGTGTATTGGACTTGACTTCCGACCTCAGGTCAGTATATTGGACTTGACTCCTGACCTCAGGTCAGTGTATTGGACTTGACTCCTGACCTCAGGTCAGTGAATTGGACTTGACTCCTGACCTCAGGTCAGTGTATTGGACTTGACTTCCGACCTCAGGTCAGTGTATTGCACTCTAGTCCTTAGGTCAGTGTATTAGACTTGACTCCCGACCTCAGATCAGTATATTGGACTTGACTCTAGACCTCAGGTCAGTGTATTGGACTTGACTCTAGATCTCAGGTCAGTGTATTGGACTTGACTCCTGACCTCAGGTCAATGTATTGGACTTGACTCTAGACCTCAGGTTAGTGTATTGGACTTGACTTCCGACCTCAGGTCAGCTAGTGTATTGGACTTGACTCTAGATCTCAGGTCAGTGTATTTGACTCTCAGACCTCAGGTCAGTGTATTGGACTTGACTTCCGACCTCAGGTCAGCTAGTGTATTGGACTTGACTCTAGATCTCAGGTCAGTGTATTTGACTCTCAGACCTCAGGTCAGTGTATTAAATTATATATGCAGTATACGAACCATCCCCTTCCCTTGTTTCCTTGGATGTTTATCATACACACCTTCACTGGAAACATTAAAACAGCAGTACATTCCGTATATGTTGTACACATAAGCCGTCCCAGGATCCATAAACATCGCACTGTTTTTTTCCGTCTTCTTGCCTTGATAGGAGTGTGCTGCCTTGTCTTCCGTGCCTAGGTAAGCCTCTGTTTCCACTATCTTCCCACACAGGAGATCTCCAGTGGTAGGACATCGTCGTACCAGAACTCGTCCAAGGAGATCTTTTGCTAGGTGCAAACAAGATTTTCTGTAAAATGATGTTGGGAGCCTTTTATCTTCTTCAAAGATAGAGTTTTTGGTGTTATTAGTCGATCCCGGGTTAGTAGTCTGAATTGTTTTTGGATGAAAATATGGGCTTTTCACAATTTTTTTGTTGCTGCTGTCAGCCTCTTCGTTTTTACAAGATTGTTTGGCTTTGCTTGCATCTGTCTCATCATTTTTAGCTTTTCGCTTTGATTTATTCATCCTGAAATAGAAAAATATAATCAACACATCACAGGTGATTGGTGCTATAAGTCACAACAACCAAAAATAATAAAAAGTGTTCCTTACATAAGGCCAAAAGAAGATTGTATGTTTCAGATAAAATTATTGAAAAAAAGAGAGTAGGTCAGTAGGCAAGTTATCTTTTATTTATTTGATTTTTTTTTTTTTTTTTTGTTAAGTGATACCGGTTTTATGCTTCATTTCAAATTTTACAATGCATTTTCACATATTTTCGTGTCTTTATGGTATTAGGACGTCTGTAATGGCCCCCCCATTACAATCAGTACTGGTACATGTTCAGTTACTGGTCTAATGTCAATGACAATATAAAATAGTGTAAATTACTAATTGTTACTAATGTATAATCATTGACAAAATGAATTTCTTACAAATGAAAAAACTGTTTCCCAAAGTAAGTGAAATATGTCATGGTCATGGCAAGCATCTCCATTTGTGGTACTGTTGCATGCTAGTGTAAAAGGATAAGATACTATAGTAGTTACATATATGCATAGATATATACTAGTATATTGGTAGCCTGAATATTGTTACAGGAAGTTAGCTCTCATACGGGCACTCTGATTTAGGGTAAACCAAAGTAAGGGAGTTAAACCCCTTTTCATTGGATAATGACAGGTACCTTTTTGTGTAGGAGTTGGTGTTCCCTGGGTTGGGGTATAAAAGTTCCAGCGAGTCGAATGCTTCCATGTAGCTGTGACTTCACCTCCCCTCCCTAAAAGCCTCCATTTGGCTGTTCCCCTTCCCTAAAAGCCTCCATTTGGCTGTTCCCCTTCCCTTAAGCCTCCATTTGGCTGTTTCTCCTCCTCTCCGAGGTTACTCTATAGGGTGAGTATTAAGGTCCCCCTTCTCTCCCTATAGCTAGCAGTAATGTACATTGTATATACACCTGTAGTGGCTTGGGCGAGGCAGTGATAAGGTATGCGTAATGTGTGTAGGGGCAAGCTGCAGGTACCTAGCTAGACTGGTGATCGAGGGAAGCTGGGCAGGTCATTAATCAAGTCTAGTTGTAGGCAGGCAGGGCTGTTAAGGGACACTATTAGATTGGACACATATCTTGAGCATACAAATTGATGTAGCATGTTATACATACCAAATGTACCCAAATAAATATCCGTTATATATTTACAAGGCCTTTAGTCTCTGTCATTGATATATTATTATAAAGATAACGAATTAAGGTCCCAACAGAACCCTGGATCCCCGAACCTGGGTTGTAACAGTGTACATGCGTGTGGGGAATCCCTTACACAGTTACACGTGTGACGGAAACGACTTTCTTTTACACTAGCAATACGAGAGGTGTAGCTATTATAAAAGATCATTTCGTGTGCAATTCTGTAGGGGGGTGGTCCAGAGAGCCAAGGTCGATGTTTCGATCCCCATCGAAGGCAAAATCATCATTGATCTTGATTATATCCATAAGGAACCTGTCACGTCCGTATGTGCTTACCTGTCAAATTTGTTTTGATTGTTGGAGTTATTCCCCTTGCCGATGGCTAGGCGGCGCTTCACTTCCGGTCTAGAAAAAAACAAGCATGCTAGGAGGACAAGGCAACATCATCGTTCTTAGTGAGTAATCTTCCATATTAAATTCTTTGAAATGTATTTCTTCAATTACAATAAGTACATGGATATCTTATTTACTTTCAGACCAGAACACAAAGCGGGAATCTGGCAAGAAAGTCCAGCAGGGCAACATTGCAGCCGGCAAAGTAAGCAAGCATGGTACTCACATGGTCGCCATGGCCGTCCCAGAAGCTTCTAGACTTGTCTAGATGTGTTCCAGTTCTATAACATGTTTTGTTTGGATCCACGTACACTGAACATGTTTTGTGATTTTTATTTTGCGTTTTGATATGTAGGTTGATTTTGTTTTTAGTTAATTTCAAATAAGGCTTATATTTGTCCCTTTCGAGTAAATTTTATTGAATATCGATTTGAATTCTGATCCAAATTAGGCCAATATGACATAGCGTACAGTTTAGTGCAAGATGTATTCGGACATAGAATTTTTACTTTCTATTCCAAACATTTTCTTTAATTATTTTGTATGATTTTATTTTTTCAATAGAATTTATTTATTCTGTAGTATAAATATTTATGTCCCCCAAACGAAGTGGGGGGACATATTGTTTTTGCTCGGTTTCTTATTATTATTATTATTATTATTATTCTTATTATTATTATTATTATTCTTGTTTCTTCCACTTTCTTCCGCCGCGGAGGTTTCCGACCGTTTTCTCAAAAACTACTGGACGGATCTTCACGAAACTTCACACACATACTCATTAGGGGCGGGGTGTGTGAAAACGGGTTGTTTTTTCGCGACCGGAAGTCCAAGATGGCCGCCAGAGCTAATTTCCGGTTTTCAAAATTCAGTCTCCGATTTCAGTAAAAATTGGTACATGGGTGTTTTAAGGGATGCTGAATAACATGGTAACATTTTCGTAAAGTTTGGTTGCCACCGAAACGAAAATGGAGGCCTCTGATTGGTCGAAATTTATATATTGTCCGATTTCAATGAAATTTAATATATATGTGTAGTATTACACCAACAACATTGTCGTCACATCCGTTTCATGATTCGTCAACATGGCCGCTATTTCCTGGCTTCTGATTGGTCGAAATTTATATATTGTCCGATTTCAATGAAATTTAATATATTTGTGTAGTATTACACCACGGACATTGTCGTAACCTCCGTTTCGTGATTCGTCAACATGGCCGCTATTTCCTGGCTTCTGATTGGTCGAAATTTATATATTGTCAGATTTCAATGAAATTTTATATATAACTGTAGTATTACACCACGGACATTGTCGTAACCTCCGTTTCGTGATTCGTCAACATGGCCGCTATTTCCTGGCTTCTGATTGGTCGAAATTTATATATTGTCCGATTTCAATGAAATTTTATATATAACTGTAGTAGGACACCACGGACATTGTCGTAACCTCCGTTTCCTAATTCGTCAACATGACCGCTGATATATGGGGTGTCAGCTATATTTCCATTGTGAGTTCATTGGGCTCATCAGTTCCGACCAAAGGGGTAGTTTGGGGGACATCTGTAATGGTACCCCATTACAATAAGCACTTGTTCCTATTTCTTTTGATAGCAATGCCTATTAAACACTTTTTCAGAGTTATTTTTAATTTAATATGTCAGAGAATATTAACAAGTTCACTAAAAGTCTACTTTATTAAGATATCTCAAAAGGCGCAAGTTTTACAGACTTTTGAAAATATGGATTTTCTTGTTCAATAAACATGCCGATTGATAAAATGCGTATTTTGCCCATGAAATTTTGAAAATCTAAAAATATGATGTTTTCCTTTTTTCAGAATAAGAAAAACACATTGGTAAACTTAAATCACACTATTTGTTTAGAAAAAAATGTTATGCTTGAAATAAAATGAAAGTTTAAAAAAAAAATTTAAGTTACCTCCCTTACAAAAATTATAAATTCATAACAAAAAATATTGTTTAAAGGCCCAATATACGTAACTTCAGGGAAATTTTCGTGATTCTAAAAAATTCTGAAAAAAATCCAGTTGATAACCATGCAAAAATAAGCATAAAACGAAGTAAACCTGAGCGGTAACTAACAAGAAACTCTGGACAAAAAATATCCAAGAATTGGAATTAATTCAGGTGGGGCCCACTTCAACAACAAACCGAAGGTAGAAGACGGTTCGAAATGGACGCGTGTTTACAAATAGCGTGTTTCAACTGCTGCTGTACCGGTAACCGCGAAAGAATTCATCTTGAATATTGCTGATATCAGTTAATCTTAGCTAAATCTATAAGTATAATAAGTTATTAGGCTTGATTTTCGCTTCAGGTTTTGCCGAAAGTTACGTATATTGGGCCTTTAACTACAAATGACATTTTTATTTCGAATCAAATGTTTTAGTTGATCTGACTGGTTTTTGGGGATAAAATAATGTTAAAAGAACAGGATAAGATAACGTTAAAAGAACATGCTTGTGACCTGTCAACAGCTGTCTGTCATAATGTAAACAAACGGCACATCTTTGGGGTTCGTCGGGAAATAATAAGTTTTCTTTGCTCAATATTGATTGCCATTTGTGGCAATTAGTTTAACAGTTTTCTTCCATGAGTATTGCAACTATTGTCAATTTGATAACAACCAAACACTTCAAAAATGATAACATACCGCATTCACTATATTGTCATCTAAGACCATCTCCAACCATATGTTGGTAACATGCCACCATATTGGATTTTGACAGCTGTGGCAAAGTCAAACAAAAGTGGGGCATCTCAATTTCTGACGTTTTTCAAGAAATCCCAGAACACTACCCTTAAGCTTTAAAATGCAAATGACAGAGAAATGTTTAATCTACAAACTGATATATTTTATACCAGGGTAGTTGTCCAGGAAATGGCAAAACAAAAAAATGAAATTTTCAAACAGCTTCGATATCTTACACTTCCAACAATTTTTTTCCTTCTTTGCATATGACATCGTCTCGAGGTGGTTCTGGGATTGATTGAATACCATATATGGTCATAGATCGTCATCCTACGTAAAATATACAATGGGGAAATCCCCAAAAAATGGTTGACCCCTCTGAAGGGCCCGAGGGGTGGGGTCAAAAGGGGTCCATTTGGCAATATTCATATAAACAACTTCTTTTCTGGATCTAAGAAATGTAAAACTTTCATATTTCAGTTGGTAGCATCCTTAGGTAGCTGGGATTCAAATTTATACAAATGAAGGGGCTGACTCCCAGGAGCCTGAGGGGCAGGGCCAAAAGACTAATTGTAATTAATGTATAATTGCTGACAAAATGACTTTCTTACCACTGAAAAAACTGTTTCACAAAGTAAGTGAGGTGTTCAGCACTACCTGACCCTACTTTTTCAGAAATCACATTGAAATCCTGTTGACACCTCTGTCATATATATATGATTTTTCTTTATTCTTTTTATTAGGCAATAGCTGACATCATCAGAACATGTCTGGGGCCAAAATCAATGCTGAAGGTATGTATGTGGTCTTTAAAAAACAGTTTGTAAAATGTGATATATGAAAAATGTTTGAACCATTTTGCTTCTGAAATATTGCTCCAGTTCTATTGATTTGGCTTGATTTTATAGTCTGTAAAGTAGAAAGTTGTCAATAAAAAGTAGGATCTTATAACAAAGCTCCTTCACACCCAGGAGTGTAAGATTTTCAGCTTTGAGTTTTCCATTCCATCAGAGACCTATGACAAATTTAAATGTGTGTACATGTATGATTAGGTGGGTCAGAGCTAGGGAAGTTTGACTTTGCAAGGTCTTTGTAGAAGAGTAAAAAAGGACCTATCTTCTATGGTAAGTCTTAATTAAAGAGTGAAGGAAAATAAATATAAAACTCAGGTCAGGTAAGAGATCATGTCTTTATTTATCACTCATAGTCACAAAAATGCTGGTCCATGGTTTCGATAAATGGCCCCCACTTTCTTGGCTAGATTGGCCCTATGACCCATGTCAATGCAAAATCAGATGAAGCTCTGATTTGTCGAACAGTTTGGCCCTGACTATTTCAAACATTCAGCCAACCTTGTATTACTCAAATACCATGTATTTCTCAGAGTATTGATCAGGTCCCCACAAGTTAGAGTAAGTGGGGTTTTACTGTATTAATCAGGTCCCCACGAGTTTGAGTGAGTGGGGTTTTACTGTATTGATCAGGTCCCACGAGTTTGAGTGAGTGGGGTTTTACTGTATTGTTCAGGTCCCCACGAGTTTGAGTGAGTGAGGTTTTACTGTATTGATCAGGTCCCCACGAGTTAGAGTAAGTGGGGTTTTACTATATTGATCAGGTCCGCACGAGTTTGAGTGAGTGGGGTTTTACTGTATTGATCAGGTCCCACAAGTTAGAGTAAGTGGGGTTTTACTGTATTGTTCAGGTCCCCACGAGTTTGAGTGAGTGAGGTTTTACTGTATTGATCAGGTCCCCACGAGTTACAGTAAGTGGGGTTTTACTGTATTGTTCAGGTCCCCACGAGTTTGAGTGAGTGAGGTTTTACTGTATTGATCAGGTCCCCACGAGTTTGAGTGAGTGGGGTTTTACTGTATTGATCAGGTCCCCACGAGTTAGAGTAAGTGGGGTTTTACTGTATTGTTCAGGTCCCCACGAGTTTGAGTGAGTGAGGTTTTACTGTATTGTTCAGGTCCGCACGAGTTTGAGTGAGTGGGGTTTTACTGTATTGATCAGGTCCGCACAAGTTTGAGTGAGTGGGGTTTTACTGTATTGATCAGGTCCCCACGAGTTTGAGTGAGTGGGGTTTTACTGTATTGTTCAGGTCCGCACGAGTTTGAGTGAGTGGGGTTTTACTGTATTGATCAGGTCCCCACGAGTTTGAGTGAGTGGGGTTTTACTGTATTGATCAGGTCCCACAAGTTACAGTAAGTTGGGTTTTACTGTATTGATCAGGTCCCCACGAGTTTGAGTGAGTGGGGTTTTACTGTATTGATCAGGTCCCACAAGTTACAGTGAGTGAGGTTTTACTGTATTGATCAGGTCCCCACGAGTTTGAGTGAGTGGGGTTTTGCTGTATTGATCAGGTCCCACAAGTTACAGTAAGTTGGGTTTTACTGTATTGATCAGGTCCCCACGAGTTTGAGTGAGTGGGGTTTTACTGTATTGATCAGGTCCCACAAGTTACAGTGAGTGAGGTTTTACTGTATTGATCAGGTCCCCATGAGTTTGAGTGAGTGGGGTTTTACTGTATTGATCAGGTCCCACAAGTTACAGTAAGTGGGGTTTTACTGTATTGATCAGGTCCCCACGAGTTTGAGTGAGTGGGGTTTTACTGTATTGATCAGGTCCCACAAGTTACAGTGAGTGAGGTTTTACTGTATTGATCAGGTCCCCACAAGTTACAGTAAGTGGGGTTTTACTGTATTGATCAGGTCCCCACAAGTTACAGTGAGTGAGGTTTTACTGTATTGATCAGGTCCCCACGAGTTTGAGTGAGTGGGGTTTTACTGTATTGATCAGGTCCCACAAGTTACAGTGAGTGAGGTTTTACTGTATTGATCAGGTCCCCATGAGTTTGAGTGAGTGGGGTTTTACTGTATTGATCAGGTCCCACAAGTTACAGTAAGTGGGGTTTTACTGTATTGATCAGGTCCCCACGAGTTTGAGTGAGTGGGGTTTTACTGTATTGATCAGGTCCCACAAGTTACAGTGAGTGAGGTTTTACTGTATTGATCAGGTCCCCACAAGTTACAGTAAGTGGGGTTTTACTGTATTGATCAGGTCCCACAAGTTACAGTGAGTGAGGTTTTACTGTATTGATCAGGTCCCCACAAGTTACAGTAAGTGGGGTTTTACTGTATTGATCAGGTCCCACAAGTTACAGTAAGTGAGGTTTTACTGTATTGATCAGGTCCCACAAGTTACAGTAAGTGAGGTTTTACTGTATTGATCAGGTCCCACGAGTTTGAGTGAGTGGGGTTTTACTGTATTGTTCAGGTCCCCACAAGTTACAGTAAGTGGGGTTTTACTGTATTGATCAGGTCCCCACAAGTTACAGTAAGTGGGGTTTTACTGTATTGATCAGGTCCCCACAAGTTACAGTAAGTGAGCTTTTACTGTATTGATCAGGTCCCCACAAGTTACAGTAAGTGAGGTTTTACTGTATTGATCAGGTCCCCACAAGTTACAGTAAGTGAGGTTTTACTGTATTGATCAGGTCCCCACGAGTTTGAGTAAGTGGGGTTTTACTGTATTGTTCAGGTCCCCACGAGTTTGAGTGAGTGGGGTTTTACTGTATTGTTCAGGTCCCCACAAGTTAAAGTAAGTGGGGTTTTACTGTATTGATCAGGTCCCCACGAGTTTGAGTAAGTGGGGTTTTACTGTATTGATCAGGTCCCCACAAGTTTGAGTAAGTGGGGTTTTACTGTATTGATCAGGTCCCCACGAGTTTGAGTGAGTGAGGTTTTACTGTATTGTTCAGGTCCCCACAAGTTTGAGTAAGTGGGGTTTTACTGTATTGATCAGGTCCCCACGAGTTTGAGTGAGTGGGGTTTTACTGTATTGATCAGGTCCCACGAGTTTGAGTAAGTGGGGTTTTACTGTATTGATCAGGTCCCCACAAGTTACAGTAAGTGAGGTTTTACTGTATTGTTCAGGTCCCCACGAGTTTGAGTAAGTGGGGTTTTACTGTATTGATCAGGTCCCCACAAGTTTGAGTAAGTGGAGTTTTACTGTATTGTTCAGGTCCCCACGAGTTTGAGTGAGTGAGGTTTTACTGTATTGTTCAGGTCCCCACGAGTTTGAGTGAGTGGGGTTTTACTGTATTGATCAGGTCCCCACAAGTTACAGTAAGTGAGGTTTTACTGTATTGTTCAGGTCCCCACGAGTTTGAGTAAGTGGGGTTTTACTGTATTGATCAGGTCCCCACAAGTTTGAGTAAGTGGAGTTTTACTGTATTGTTCAGGTCCCCACGAGTTTGAGTGAGTGAGGTTTTACTGTATTGTTCAGGTCCCCACGAGTTTGAGTGAGTGGGGTTTTGCTGTATTGTTCAGGTCCCCACGAGTTTGAGTAAGTGGGGTTTTACTGTATTGATCAGGTCCCACGAGTTTGAGTAAGTGGGGTTTTACTGTATTGATCAGGTCCCACGAGTTTGAGTAAGTGAGGTTTTACTGTATTGTTCAGGTCCCCACGAGTTTGAGTGAGTGGGGTTTTACTGTATTGTTCAGGTCCCCACGAGTTTGAGTGAGTGGGGTTTTACTGTATTGTTCAGGTCCCCACGAGTTTGAGTGAGTGGGGTTTTGCTGTATTGTTCAGGTCCCCACGAGTTTGAGTAAGTGGGGTTTTACTGTATTGTTCAGGTCCCCACGAGTTTGAGTGAGTGGGGTTTTGCTGTATTGTTCAGGTCCCCACGAGTTTGAGTAAGTGGGGTTTTACTGTATTGATCAGGTCCCCACGAGTTTGAGTGAGTGGGGTTTTACTGTATTGTTCAGGTCCCCACGAGTTTGAGTAAGTGGGGTTTTACTGTATTGTTCAGGTCCCCATGAGTTTGAGTAAGTGGGGTTTTACTGTATTGATCAGGTCCCCACAAGTTAGAGTAAGTGGGGTTTTACTGTATTGATCAGGTCCCCACGAGTTAGAGTAAGTGGGGTTTTACTGTATTGTTCAGGTCCCCACGAGTTTGAGTAAGTGGGGTTTTACTGTATTGTTCAGGTCCCCACGAGTTTGAGTAAGTGGGGTTTTACTGTATTGTTCAGGTCCCCACGAGTTTGAGTGAGTGAGGTTTTACTGTATTGATCAGGTTCCCACGAGTTTGAGTGAGTGGGGTTTTACTGTATTGATCAGGTCCCACAAGTTACAGTAAGTGGGGTTTTACTGTATTGATCAGGTCCCACAAGTTACAGTAAGTGGGGTTTTACTGTATTGTTCAGGTCCCCACAAGTTTCAGTGAGTGTAGTTTTACTGTATTGATCAGGTCCCCACAAGTTTCAGTGAGTGTAGTTTTACTGTATTGATCAGGTCCCCACAAGTTTGAGTGAGTGAGGTTTTACTGTATTGTTCAGGTCCCCACAAGTTTGAGTGAGTGGGGTTTTACTGTATTGATCAGGTTCCCACGAGTTTGAGTAAGTGGGGTTTTACTGTATTGATCAGGTCCCCACGAGTTTGAGTGAGTGGGGTTTTGCTGTATTGTTCAGGTCCCCACGAGTTTGAGTGAGTGGGGTTTTACTGTATTGATCAGGTTCCCACGAGTTTGAGTGAGTGAGGTTTTACTGTATTGTTCAGGTCCCCACGAGTTTGAGTGAGTGAGGTTTTACTGTATTGTTCAGGTCCCCACAAGTTTGAGTGAGTGGGGTTTTACTGTATTGTTCAGGTCCCCACAAGTTACAGTAAGTGGGGTTTTACTGTATTGTTCAGGTCCCCACAAGTTACAGTAAGTGGGGTTTTACTGTATTGTTCAGGTCCCCACAAGTTACAGTAAGTGGGGTTTTACTGTATTGATCAGGTCCCACAAGTTACAGTAAGTGGGGTTTTACTGTATTGATCAGGTCCCCACGAGTTTGAGTGAGTGGGGTTTTACTGTATTGTTCAGGTCCCCATGAGTTTGAGTGAGTGAGGTTTTACTGTATTGTTCAGGTCCCCACGAGTTTGAGTGAGTGAGGTTTTACTGTATTGATCAGGTCCCCACGAGTTTGAGTAAGTGGGGTTTTACTGTATTGTTCAGGTCCCCATGAGTTTGAGTGAGTGAGGTTTTACTGTATTGTTCAGGTCCCCACGAGTTTGAGTGAGTGGGGTTTTACTGTATTGTTCAGGTCCCCATGAGTTTGAGTGAGTGAGGTTTTACTGTATTGTTCAGGTCCCCACGAGTTTGAGTGAGTGAGGTTTTACTGTATTGATCAGGTCCCCACGAGTTAGAGTAAGTGGGGTTTTACTGTATTGTTCAGGTCCCCACGAGTTTGAGTGAGTGAGGTTTTACTGTATTGTTCAGGTCCCCACGAGTTTGAGTGAGTGAGGTTTTACTGTATTGATCAGGTCCCCACGAGTTAGAGTAAGTGGGGTTTTACTGTATTGATCAGGTCCCCACGAGTTTGAGTGAGTGGGGTTTTACTGTATTGTTCAGGTCCCCACGAGTTAGAGTAAGTGGGGTTTTACTGTATTGATCAGGTCCCCACGAGTTTGAGTAAGTGGGGTTTTACTGTATTGTTCAGGTCCCCACAAGTTACAGTAAGTGGGGTTTTACTGTATTGTTCAGGTCCCCACAAGTTTGAGTAAGTGGGGTTTTACTGTATTGTTCAGGTCCCCACGAGTTTGAGTGAGTGGGGTTTTACTGTATTGTTCAGGTCCCCACAAGTTACAGTAAGTGGGGTTTTACTGTATTGTTCAGGTCCCCACAAGTTACAGTAAGTGGGGTTTTACTGTATTGTTCAGGTCCCCACGAGTTTGAGTGAGTGGGGTTTTACTGTATTGATCAGGTCCCCACAAGTTACAGTAAGTGGGGTTTTACTGTATTGTTCAGGTCCCCACAAGTTACAGTAAGTGGGGTTTTACTGTATTGTTCAGGTCCCCACAAGTTACAGTAAGTGGGGTTTTACTGTATTGTTCAGGTCCCCATGAGTTTGAGTGAGTGGGGTTTTACTGTATTGATCAGGTCCCCACAAGTTACAGTAAGTGGGGTTTTACTGTATTGTTCAGGTCCCCACAAGTTACAGTAAGTGGGGTTTTACTGTATTGTTCAGGTCCCCACGAGTTTGAGTGAGTGGGGTTTTACTGTATTGATCAGGTCCCCATGAGTTTGAGTGAGTGGGGTTTTACTGTATTGTTCAGGTCCCCACAAGTTACAGTAAGTGGGGTTTTACTGTATTGTTCAGGTCCCCACGAGTTTGAGTGAGTGAGGTTTTACTGTATTGATCAGGTCCCCACGAGTTTGAGTGAGTGAGGTTTTACTGTATTGTTCAGGTCCCCACGAGTTTGAGTGAGTGAGGTTTTACTGTATTGTTCAGGTCCCCACGAGTTTGAGTGAGTGGGGTTTTACTGTATTGTTCAGGTCCCAACGAGTTACAGTAAGTTGGGTTTTACTGTATTGTTCAGGTCCCCACGAGTTTGAGTGAGTGAGGTTTTACTGTATTGATCAGGTCCCACGAGTTACAGTAAGTGGGGTTTTACTGTATTGTTCAGGTCCCAACGAGTTACAGTAAGTTGGGTTTTACTGTATTGTTCAGGTCCCCACGAGTTTGAGTAAGTGAGGTTTTACTGTATTGTTCAGGTCCCCACGAGTTTGAGTGAGTGGGGTTTTACTGTATTGTTCAGGTCCCAACGAGTTACAGTAAGTTGGGTTTTACTGTATTGTTCAGGTCCCCACGAGTTTGAGTGAGTGAGGTTTTACTGTATTGATCAGGTCCCACGAGTTACAGTAAGTGGGGTTTTACTGTATTGTTCAGGTCCCAACGAGTTACAGTAAGTTGGGTTTTACTGTATTGTTCAGGTCCCCACGAGTTTGAGTAAGTGGGGTTTTGCTGTATTGTTCAGGTCCCACAAGTTACAGTGTGTGTAGTTTTACTGTACACATATATCTGGACTGTAATTTTCATTGCATAGGTTGTATTGTCATAGCAACCAGACTACTTTTCTCATTTCCACACCATTTACCGCTAGATAATGCTACTGTATTCATCATAATTAGCACATCTCCCCATTCTACTGAAGAAAAAAATGGTATAAGCACCCCTTTTAATCGTGACACAACTAAAGGATTCTATGTAACAGTGTGGTAAAACCACGCTGTGTGCTTGTTTACAAGACAAAACCCCACAGTTATCAGTTATTTGTGTGCAAATTATCCGAAATTGATGACAATAGTGTCGCACATATATTGTACTTATTTACCTTATAAAAAACATTTTTCGCCCAGATCCTACTTTTGTTATCCCATTAACTGCCCCCTTTGGGACCAATGTTTTTGGGCAACCTGGGCTTTAATTACAGCGAATACAGTATATTGCTATAAATTTCATGAATGGGGAGTATTAGTCAGCCCAATGGCAACGGCTCTAGTTCCCATTACGACTACTAGAATAAGCTCAGAAAAATCAGGAATCAGCTAGTTTAAAGGAACAATCTTTTCTCTTGTTCTGTGCTTTGTAGAAGAAGATTAATCCAGCCAGATAAAGATTGCATATATCTTATTAAAAAACAAAATGGCAGGGAAAAAATCCCAACTTTTTAACCTGTATGGTAAAAGATTTTAAATAATTTTGTTTACTTACATATTCTTTTATTAACAGATGTTGATGGACCCAATGGGAGGAATTGTCATGACCAATGATGGCAATGCCATTCTTCGGGAGGTATGCAAGTTTTCTTAAGAGTTTTAATGAACCCTGTAAAATGAACAGCTAATTCTGGCATGGTGGGCATGTATACCTGGAGAGTACAAGAGTTATGCATACTAATTGATATGGGCAATAACAGACAGCCATCTTAGATTTTGACAATGAAAATTTATCACTAAGAATAAAGCCATTAAGTTTCCAGAATTTATTTTTGAAATGTGTTTTTAGATCAATGTCCAACATCCAGCAGCCAAGTCCATGATCGAGGTCGCTCGCACCCAAGACGAGGAAGTCGGTGATGGAACTACCTCAGTCATCATTCTTGGTAAGAAAAGTAGTCTGGTGGTCCATCCACTCTTAAGATTTCAACAGGCACCATATATACTGTGGGTACACCATATATACTGTGGGTACACCATATATACAGTGGTTACACCATATATACTGTGGGTACACCATATATACTGTGGGTACACCATATATACTGTGGGTACACCATATATACTGTGGGTACACCATATATACTGTGGGTACACCATATATACTGTGGGTACACCATATATACTGTGGGTACACCATATATACTGTGGGTACATGTACACCATATATACTGTGGGTACATGTACACCATATATACTGTGGGTACATGTACGCCATATATACTGTGGGTACACCATATATACTGTGGGTACATGTACACCATATATACTGTGGGTACATGTACACCATAAACACTTTGGGTACATGTATACCATATATACTGTGGGTACATGTACACCATATATACTGTGGGTACATGTACACCATATATACTGTGGGTACACCATATATACTGTGGGTACATGTACGCCATATATACTGTGGGTACACCATATATACTGTGGGTACATGTACACCATATATACTGTGGGTACATGTACACCATATATACTGTGGGTACATGTACACCATATATACTGTGGGTACACCATATATACTGTGGGTACATCAAGGATGTATCAAATGTAGGTCACTGTTTCCCTTCTGCTTCCTTGTGTAGAGTTTGAATTTAACTCCAAATTTATGTAAGCATTGGCCTATGTGTGTTTCAAATGTGATATAAAATTTGAATATGTATAAGCTGTTTTTTTTTAAATTGAAAAGATGTTTGGTCTGATCATAAATAAGCTCCTTTCACTGATTCTAATTCAAAATATATTTGAGAAAGTTATTTTCACAACTGGGTTCTTTCATACTGCCACATTGAAGAATAAATTGTGCATTGTTTTAAATGTGCTTTGTATAACTGGACAGCGGGGGAAATGCTTTCCCAGGCCCTGCCCTTCCTGGAGCAGCAGATGCACCCCACCGTCGTCATCAGTGCCTTCAGACAGGCCCTTGATGATCTGGTTGACATTCTTCGCAAACAAATCAGGTAACTACAAATACTGGAAAGGCAATACTTTCTGAAGGACCAAGGCGAGGTTACGCCATACCCTGTCTTCCAGGCATCATAAATCAATTAATTTTTCAGTTGCTTAGCCATAACTCTTGATGTGAACTTGACCAACTTTGGCTGAAAGGATCCCAAGTTGCATGAGATTTAAATTTGAACTAATGGAGGTTCAGGGGCTGAGGGTCTAGCCAAAAAGGGTTATTTAACCATTTCTTCACAGTAAACAAGCAATGGTAAATCTGACCCCTCCTCTAATAATGAGGGGGCTGAGGGGCAATGCAAAACAGGCTGATTATAGACTATATATTAATTAAAACAACTTCTTGGATCTCTTGAGATAATTATCACTAATATTAAGTTGTAACATAATTATATAGTTGGTAGGGATTCCATATAGAAACACCTTATTTACATTCTGAAGTTAAAGGGAGGTAACAACTTATGCAGTAAATTGTTTATCACTTTTAAATATCTCCTTTATTTCATTTCTAGTGTGCCTGTGGATCTGACAAACAAAGAAGACATGATGAAAATAGTCAAAAGTTGTGTGGGCACAAAGTTCATCAGTAAATGGTAGGTATATCAACAGTTGACAGTCCTGACTACTTCAGGTATATCAACAGTTGACAGTCCTGACTACTTCATCAGTAAATGGTAGGTATATCAACAGTGGACAGTCCTGACTTCTTCATCAGTAAATGGTAGGTATATCAACAGTTGACAGTCCCAACTACTTCATCAGTAAATGGTAGGTATATCAACAGTTGACAGTCCCAACTACTTCATCAGTAAATGGTAGGTATATCAACAGTTGACGGTTCTGACTACTTCATTAGTAAATGGTAGGTATATAAACAGTTGACAGTCCTGACTACTTCATCAGTAAATGATAGGTATATCAACAGTTGACAGTTCTGACTACTTCATCAGTAAATGGTAGGTATATCAACAGTTGACGGTTCTGACTACTTCATCAGTAAATGATAGGTATATCAACAGTTGACGGTTCTGACTACTTCATCAGTAAATGGTAGGTATATCAACAGTTGACGGTTCTGACTACTTCATCAGTAAATGGTAGGTATATCAACAGTTGACGGTTCTGACTACTTCATCAGTAAATGGTAGGTATATCAACAGTTGACGGTTCTGACTACTCCATCAGTAAATGGTCGGTATATCAACAGTTGACGGTTCTGACTACTTCATCAGTAAATGGTAGGTATATCAACAGTTGACAGTTCTGACTACTTCATCAGTAAATGGTAGGTATATCAACAGTTGACAGTTCTGACTACTTCATCAGTAAATGGTAGGTATATCAACAGTTGACGGTTCTGACTACTTCATCAGTAAATGGTAGGTATATCAACAGTTGACAGTTCTGACTACTTCATCAGTAAATGGTAGGTATATCAACAGTTGACAGTCCTGACTACTTCATCAGTAAATGGTAGGTATATCAACAGTTGACGGTTCTGACTACTTCATCAGTAAATGGTAGGTATATCAACAGTTGACAGTCCTGACTACTTCATCAGTAAATGGTAGGTATATCAACAGTTGACGGTTCTGACTACTTCATCAGTAAATGGTAGGTATATCAACAGTTGACAGTCCTGACTTCTTCATCAGTAAATGGTAGATATATCAACAGTTGACGGTTCTGACTTCTTCATTAGTAAATGGTAGGTATATCAACAGTTGACGGTTCTGACTACTTCATCAGTAAATGGTAGGTATATCAACAGTTGACAGTCCTGACTACTTCATCAGTAAATGGTAGGTATATTAACAGTTGACAGTCCTGACTACTTCATCAGTATATCTGCTGACCTGGGACCACTAGTCAGTGTTTGTATAAATTTTATAGATTTCTAATCTTTTTCATTTTAAGAGCTAGTAAGTTACAACCTAATTGTGCTTATATTGACATGTTGTGTTATTTAGTCAGTGGATTTTTTATTCTGACTACTTCATCAGTAAATGGTAGGTATATCAACAGTTGACAGTTCTGACTACTTCATCAGTAAATGGTAGGTATATCAACAGTTGACGGTCCTGACTTCTTCATCAGTAAATGGTAGGTATATCAACAGTTGACGGTTCTGACTACTTCATCAGTAAATGGTAGGTATATCAACAGTTGACGGTTCTGACTACTTCATCAGTAAATGGTAGGTATATCAACAGTTGACGGTTCTGACTACTTCATCAGTAAATGGTAGGTATATCAACAGTTGACGGTTCTGACTACTTCATCAGTAAATGGTAGGTATATCAACAGTTGACAGTTCTGACTACTTCATCAGTAAATGGTAGGTATATCAACAGTTGACAGTCCTGACTACTTCATCAGTAAATGGTAGGTATATCAACAGTTGACGGTTCTGACTACTTCATCAGTAAATGGTAGGTATATCAACAGTTGACAGTCCTGACTACTTCATCAGTAAATGGTAGGTATATCAACAGTTGACGGTTCTGACTACTTCATCAGTAAATGGTAGGTATATCAACAGTTGACAGTCCTGACTTCTTCATCAGTAAATGGTAGATATATCAACAGTTGACGGTTCTGACTTCTTCATTAGTAAATGGTAGGTATATCAACAGTTGACGGTTCTGACTACTTCATCAGTAAATGGTAGGTATATCAACAGTTGACGGTTCTGACTTCTTCATCAGTAAATGGTAGATATATCAACAGTTGACGGTTCTGACTTCTTCATCAGTAAATGGTAGATATATCAACAGTTGACGGTTCTGACTTCTTCATTAGTAAATGGTAGGTATATCAACAGTTGACGGTTCTGACTACTTCATCAGTAAATGGTAGGTATATCAACAGTTGACGGTTCTGACTTCTTCATCAGTAAATGGTAGGTATATCAACAGTTGACAGTCCTGACTTCTTCATTAGTAAATGGTAGGTATATCAACAGTTGACGGTTCTGACTACTTCATCAGTAATTGGTAGGTATATCAACAGTTGACAGTTCTGACTACTTCATCAGTAAATGGTAGGTATATTAACAGTTGACAGTCCTGACTACTTCATCAGTAAATGGTAGGTATATCAACAGTTGACAGTCCTGACTACTTCATCAGTAAATGGTAGGTATATCAACAGTTGACAGTTCTGACTACTTCATCAGTAAATGGTAGGTATATTAACAGTTGACGGTTCTGACTACTTCATCAGTAAATGGTAGGTATATCAACAGTTGACAGTCCTGACTACTCCATCAGTAAATGGTAGGTATATCAACAGTTGACAGTCCTGACTACTTCATCAGTAAATGGTAGGTATATCAACAGTTGACAGTTCTGACTACTTCATCAGTAAATGATAGGTATATCAACAGTTGACGGTTCTGACTACTTCATCAGTAAATGGTAGATATATCAACAGTTGACAGTTCTGACTACTTCATCAGTAAATGGTAGGTATATCAACAGTTGACAGTCCCAACTACTTCATCAGTAAATGGTAGGTATATCAACAGTTGACGGTTCTGACTACTTCATTAGTAAATGGTAGGTATATAAACAGTTGACAGTCCTGACTACTTCATCAGTAAATGATAGGTATATCAACAGTTGACAGTTCTGACTACTTCATCAGTAAATGGTAGGTATATCAACAGTTGACGGTTCTGACTACTTCATCAGTAAATGGTAGGTATATCAACAGTTGACAGTTCTGACTACTTCATCAGCAAATGGTAGGTATATCAACAGTTGACAGTCCTGACTACTTCATCAGTAAATGGTAGGTATATCAACAGTTGACGGTTCTGACTACTTCATCAGTAAATGGTAGGTATATCAACAGTTGACAGTCCTGACTACTTCATCAGTAAATGATAGGTATATCAACAGTTGACAGTTCTGACTACTTCATCAGTAAATGGTAGGTATATCAACAGTTGACGGTCCTGACTTCTTCATCAGTAAATGGTAGGTATATCAACAGTTGACAGTCCTGACTACTTCATCAGTAAATGGTAGGTATATTAACAGTTGACAGTCCTGACTACTTCATCAGTAAATGGTAGGTATATCAACAGTTGACAGTCCTGACTACTTCATCAGTAAATGGTAGGTATATCAACAGTTGACAGTCCTGACTACTTCATCAGTATATCTGCTGACCTGGGACCACTAGTCAGTGTTTGTATAAATTTTATAGATTTCTAATCTTTTTCATTTTAAGAGCTAGTAAGTTACAACCTAATTGTGCTTATATTGACATGTTGTGTTATTTAGTCAGTGGATTTTTTATTCTGACTACTTCATCAGTAAATGGTAGGTATATCAACAGTTGACGGTTCTGACTACTTCATCAGTAAATGGTAGGTATATCAACAGTTGACGGTCCTGACTTCTTCATCAGTAAATGGTAGGTATATCAACAGTTGACGGTTCTGACTACTTCATCAGTAAATGGTAGGTATATCAACAGTTGACGGTTCTGACTACTTCATCAGTAAATGGTAGGTATATCAACAGTTGACGGTTCTGACTACTTCATCAGTAAATGGTAGGTATATCAACAGTTGACAGTTCTGACTACTTCATCAGTAAATGGTAGGTATACCAACAGTTGACAGTTCTGACTACTTCATCAGTAAATGGTAGGTATATCAACAGTTGACAGTCCTGACTACTTCATCAGTAAATGGTAGGTATATCAACAGTTGACAGTCCTGACTACTTCATCAGTAAATGGTAGGTATATCAACAGTTGACAGTTCTGACTACTTCATCAGTAAATGGTAGATATATCAACAGTTGACAGTCCTGACTACTTCATCAGTAAATGGTAGGTATATCAACAGTTGACAGTCCTGACTACTCCATCAGTAAATGGTAGGTATATCAACAGTTGACGGTCCTGACTTCTTCATCAGTAAATGGTAGATATATCAACAGTTGACGGTTCTGACTACTTCATCAGTAAATGGTAGGTATATCAACAGTTGACGGTTCTGACTACTTCATCAGTAAATGGTAGGTATATCAACAGTTGACAGTTCTGACTACTTCATCAGTAAATGGTAGGTATACCAACAGTTGACAGTTCTGACTACTTCATCAGTAAATGGTAGGTATATCAACAGTTGACAGTTCTGACTACTTCATCAGTAAATGGTAGGTATATCAACAGTTGACAGTCCTGACTACTTCATCAGTAAATGGTAGGTATATCAACAGTTGACAGTTCTGACTACTTCATCAGTAAATCGTAGATATATCAACAGTTGACAGTCCTGACTACTTCATCAGTAAATGGTAGGTATATCAACAGTTGACGGTCCTGACTTCTTCATCAGTAAATGGTAGGTATATCAACAGTTGACAGTCCTGACTACTTCATCAGTAAATGGTAGGTATATTAACAGTTGACAGTCCTGACTACTTCATCAGTATATCTGCTGACCTGGGACCACTAGTCAGTGTTTGTATAAATTTTATAGATTTCTAATCTTTTTCATTTTAAGAGCTAGTAAGTTACAACCTAATTGTGCTTATATTGACATGTTGTGTTATTTAGTCAGTGGATTTTTTATTCTGACTACTTCATCAGTAAATGGTAGGTATATCAACAGTTGACAGTTCTGACTACTTCATCAGTAAATGGTAGGTATATCAACAGTTGACGGTCCTGACTTCTTCATCAGTAAATGGTAGGTATATCAACAGTTGACGGTTCTGACTACTTCATCAGTAAATGGTAGGTATATCAACAGTTGACGGTTCTGACTACTTCATCAGTAAATGGTAGGTATATCAACAGTTGACAGTTCTGACTACTTCATCAGTAAATGGTAGGTATATCAACAGTTGACAGTTCTGACTACTTCATCAGTAAATGGTAGGTATATCAACAGTTGACAGTCCTGACTACTTCATCAGTAAATGGTAGGTATATCAACAGTTGACGGTTCTGACTACTTCATCAGTAAATGGTAGGTATATCAACAGTTGACGGTTCTGACTACTTCATCAGTAAATGGTAGGTATATCAACAGTTGACAGTTCTGACTACTTCATCAGTAAATGGTAGGTATATCAACAGTTGACAGTTCTGACTACTTCATCAGTAAATGGTAGGTATATCAACAGTTGACAGTCCTGACTACTTCATCAGTAAATGGTAGGTATATCAACAGTTGACGGTTCTGACTACTTCATCAGTAAATGGTAGGTATATCAACAGTTGACAGTCCTGACTACTTCATCAGTAAATGGTAGGTATATCAACAGTTGACGGTTCTGACTACTTCATCAGTAAATGGTAGGTATATCAACAGTTGACAGTCCTGACTTCTTCATCAGTAAATGGTAGATATATCAACAGTTGACGGTTCTGACTTCTTCATTAGTAAATGGTAGGTATATCAACAGTTGACGGTTCTGACTTCTTCATCAGTAAATGGTAGGTATATCAACAGTTGACGGTTCTGACTTCTTCATCAGTAAATGGTAGATATATCAACAGTTGACGGTTCTGACTTCTTCATTAGTAAATGGTAGGTATATCAACAGTTGACGGTTCTGACTACTTCATCAGTAAATGGTAGGTATATCAACAGTTGAAGGTTCTGACTTCTTCATCAGTAAATGGTAGGTATATCAACAGTTGACAGTCCTGACTTCTTCATCAGTAATTGGTAGGTATATCAACAGTTGACAGTTCTGACTACTTCATCAGTAAATGGTAGGTATATTAACAGTTGACAGTCCTGACTACTTCATCAGTAAATGGTAGGTATATCAACAGTTGACAGTCCTGACTACTTCATCAGTAAATGGTAGGTATATCAACAGTTGACAGTTCTGACTACTTCATCAGTAAATGGTAGGTATATTAACAGTTGACGGTTCTGACTACTTCATCAGTAAATGGTAGGTATATCAACAGTTGACAGTCCTGACTACTCCATCAGTAAATGGTAGGTATATCAACAGTTGACAGTCCTGACTACTTCATCAGTAAATGGTAGGTATATCAACAGTTGACAGTTCTGACTACTTCATCAGTAAATGATAGGTATATCAACAGTTGACGGTTCTGACTACTTCATCAGTAAATGGTAGATATATCAACAGTTGACAGTTCTGACTACTTCATCAGTAAATGGTAGGTATATCAACAGTTGACAGTCCCAACTACTTCATCAGTAAATGGTAGGTATATCAACAGTTGACGGTTCTGACTACTTCATTAGTAAATGGTAGGTATATAAACAGTTGACAGTCCTGACTACTTCATCAGTAAATGATAGGTATATCAACAGTTGACAGTTCTGACTACTTCATCAGTAAATGGTAGGTATATCAACAGTTGACGGTTCTGACTACTTCATCAGTAAATGGTAGGTATATCAACAGTTGACAGTCCTGACTACTTCATCAGTATATCTGCTGACCTGGGACCACTAGTCAGTGTTTGTATAAATTTTATAGATTTCTAATCTTTTTCATTTTAAGAGCTAGTAAGTTACAACCTAATTGTGCTTATATTGACATGTTGTGTTATTTAGTCAGTGGATTTTTTATTCTGACTACTTCATCAGTAAATGGTAGGTATATCAACAGTTGACGGTTCTGACTACTTCATCAGTAAATGGTAGGTATATCAACAGTTGACGGTCCTGACTTCTTCATCAGTAAATGGTAGGTATATCAACAGTTGACGGTTCTGACTACTTCATCAGTAAATGGTAGGTATATCAACAGTTGACGGTTCTGACTACTTCATCAGTAAATGGTAGGTATATCAACAGTTGACAGTTCTGACTACTTCATCAGTAAATGGTAGGTATACCAACAGTTGACAGTTCTGACTACTTCATCAGTAAATGGTAGGTATATCAACAGTTGACAGTCCTGACTACTTCATCAGTAAATGGTAGGTATATCAACAGTTGACAGTCCTGACTACTTCATCAGTAAATGGTAGGTATATCAACAGTTGACAGTTCTGACTACTTCATCAGTAAATGGTAGATATATCAACAGTTGACAGTCCTGACTACTTCATCAGTAAATGGTAGGTATATCAACAGTTGACAGTCCTGACTACTCCATCAGTAAATGGTAGGTATATCAACAGTTGACAGTCCTGACTACTTCATCAGTAAATGGTAGGTATATCAACAGTTGACAGTCCTGACTACTCCATCAGTAAATGGTAGATATATCAACAGTTGACAGTCCTGACTACTTCATCAGTAAATGGTAGGTATATCAACAGTTGACAGTCCTGACTACTTCATCAGTATATCTGCTGACCTGGGACCACTAGTCAGTGTTTGTATAAATTTTATAGATTTTCTAATCTTTTTCATTTTAAGAGCTAGTAAGTTACAACCTAATTGTGCTTATATTGACATGTTGTGTTATTTAGTCAGTGGATTTTTTATTATTAGCTCACCTGATCCAAAGGACAGAGGTGAGCTTATGCCATACTGTGGCGTCAGTCCGTCGTCTGTCAACAGTTTCTTTAAACGACTTCTCCTACATAACCACTAATAGGAAATCCACGTAATTTGGCAGGAAGCATCCTTGGGTGCCCAGGATTCAAAATTGTACTAATGGTGGGACTGACCCCCTAGGGGACTGAGGGGCGGGGCCAAAAAGGGTTATTTAGCTATATTGGTTTAAGCGACCTCTTCTCCATAACCACTGATTAGAAATCAGCCTTATTTGGCAGAAAGTATCCCTAGGTGCTGAGGATTCAAAATTGTACTCGTGGTGGGACTGACCCCCTAGGGGGCTGAGGGGTGGGGCCGTAAAAAATTATTTACTTATATTGATATTAGCGACTTCTTCTCCATAACCATTGATTGGAAATGAGCCTTATTTGGCAGGAAGCATCCCTAAGTGCTCAGGATTCAAAATTGTACTCGTGGTGGGACTGACCCCTAGGGGGCTTAGGGGCGGGGCCAAAAAGGGTTATTTAGCTATATTAGTTTAGTCGACTTCTTCTCTATAACCACTGCTTGGAAATCAACCTTATTTGTTAGGAACCATCCCTAGCTGCTCAGGATTCAAAATGGTACTCATGGTGGGACTGACCCCCTAGGGAGCTGAGGGGCAGGGTCAAAAAGAGTTGTTTAGCTATATTGGTTTAATGGACTTCTTCTCCATAACCATTGATTAGAAATCAGCCTTATTTGGCAGGAAGCATCCCTAGGTGCTCAAGATTCAAAATTGTACTAATGGTGGGACTGACCCCTAGGGGGCTGAGGGGCTAGCCAAAATAGAAAATATTTTTTCATGATTACCTAGATACCAATGTATCCAAGTGAGCGATACAGGCCCTCTGGGCCACTTGTATTGACATGTTGTGTTACATAGTCAGTGGTGTTTGTATTATGTATAAGCACTTGGCAGAATCAGAATTAGTTGATAATGTATTTCAAGATCCAATTAAGAGAGTAAATTAAGTTCGTCTAAAACTGGCAGAAGTGAATAACAAAGTAATTGTTATGCTGGCCGCAATAAGTAGGCATATTTACAATGTTTGTATTTAGGTATAATAATGGACTATTCTTTCGAATTCTTTACAGGTCTGAACTGGCTTGTCAGATAGCATTAGATGCCACTGCAACAGTTGCAATGGAGGAAAATGGTCGCCGGGAAATTGACATCAAACGATACGCGAAAGTAGAAAAGGTAGGAACAGAAGTTAATACGAAATCACATAAAGCACCAGTCACGGGGAATTCAGCAAATCATAGACTCTTATGACTGAGTGGCGAGGGTATCGAGAACAATTCTCCACCCTCCATCACCGAGTCATAGACTGCGGTGGCTGAGTGGTGAGGGTATCGGGAACAATCCTCCACCCTCCATTACCGAGTCAAAGACTGAGGTGGCTGAGTGGCTTGGGTATCGGGAATAATCCTCCACCCTCCATTACCGAGTCATAGACTGTGGTGGCTGAGGGGCGAGGGTATCGGGAATAATCCTCCATTACCGAGTCATAGACTGAGGTGGCTGAGTGGTGAGGGAATCGGTAATAATCCTCCACCCTCCATCACCGAGTCATAGACTGTGGTGGCTGAGTGGCGAGGGTATCGGGAACAATCCTCCACCCTCTATCACTGAGTCATTGACTGTGGTGGCTGAGTGGTGAGGGTATCGGGAACAATCCTCCACCCTCCATCACCGAGTCATAGACTGTGGTGGCTGAGTGGTGAGGGTATCGGAAACAATCCTCCACTCTCCATCACCGAGTCATAGACTGTGGTGGCTGAGTGGCGAGGGTATCGGGAACAATCCTCCACCCTCCATCACCGAGTCATAGACTGTGGTGGCTGAGTGGTGAGGGTATCGGAAACAATCCTCCATCACCGAGTCCTTGGAGCTGCGTGGTACCCAGGTACTGGTTCCTTCTGTACTATAGCTTTACTGGGTGGGGGACTACTTTACCTTCTTGGTCCTTAAACAGCTCTCTATGGGATGTAGCACACAAACCAAATCAAGGTCAATGCATTGATGAGAACTTTTAGTTATTTTCCATTGGAGACGGATGTGTTGTGGTTATTTTCCATAGGAGACAGATGTGTTTTGACAGATTTTCTTGGCTTTTCCAGGTTCCAGGGGGAACAATGGAGGACTCAAAGGTGTTAAAGGGAGTTATGCTCAATAAAGATGTTGTTCACCCTAAAATGAAAAGGTATGTACCGTGAATGACATTTCCTATATAACTATAAATTTAATAAAATATATTCATATTGGCTGGAGTAAGTGGTCAAAAACAAAAAAATGTATGCTATTCACAACAATTTGTTTAATCAGATAAACTTTTTATGTATTTCAGGAGGTTAGAAAACCCAAGAATCATTTTGCTAGATTGTACATTAGAATACAAGAAAGGTGAAAGCCAGGTAAGACAATAATATAATATTTTGCCTATGTTTGGTTACATTTCCAATTTGATAGCCTAATTTAAGGAATCGTACAAGAACCTGTATAGAGATTTGAATCACAAAGGTTGTTACGCTACAATACATATTACGATACACAAGTCGCAATATTCCTGTTTCAGTACGAACCTGTTACCATAGCTCTCCTCGATTTAAACATTTTATGATGTAAAACAATAAAATGCTGCAAAGCTGCTGGATACAAAATATTGTTTATGAATATGATTTATTTACAGTTAAAAAATCATGAGACCGCACCATAATTACTAATTAATTAAATTGTAACGACATAAAAAATTCAGAATGATTTCGTTCATGCTTGGTATCCTTAAAAATTACATAAATCTCGCACAATAATTACATCACAACACACAAATGTACACTGTTTATTCAATTTACACAGATTATTTTTACCTAATAATGTCATCTACCAAGAGAAAGAAGGACAGTGCAAGCTTTGCAATGTCATTTACATGCATAATATTGTCATAATTACAGCAATTATCACAAAAAAATTGATTGGCAATATATTTTGGATAAAGTTTGAACTGCTTTCTGGCTTATAAAGCGTCCATCATAGCCCCTATTTGAATATCAACAATACGAGGAACAATAGTAACGAAATAAAGTGCCATCCCTAGGGCTCGAAGCTAAAAGAACAATGCAATTCTATGTACTGGTAATGCTACCACACTAGCCTGCCACCACCCCTCTTTTTTAGCCCACGATAATCAGATAGTGGGCTATTCCAATGATGTCTTTACATGCAAATGGTTTGTACATCTCCACGTCATTGGATATATATTTTTTCATAAAATTGAAAATTTGCAATATTTATTTGTATAATATACTAAACATGGATAATGTATGGTTAACTGTCATAATTTTTGTAGACATTATGCAGCCTGTGTCCTCGGTAATATGTAAATACCATCAGGCGGTTTCTTGGAAGTAACCGCTATGTATTTTTCCATTTCAGACAAATATTGAAATAACAAAGGAAGAAGATTTTGCGTAAGTATTATAACACAGTTATATGTCAAACCAGATTCTTCATGAGAAAAGTAACGTAGCATTGTAATGAGAACCAGGGGCTGAAATCATATCAAAGAAATATGTTATAATAGGAACACACAAACACCCTGACCTGGGTAAGAAGCAGCATTTTACGAGGAAGAGAAGAATTGAAACTAGTGAGACCAGCAGGGTGCAAACCCATAGGTTATGGAGTCAGGACGTTAACACCAGGCCAAAAGTCCTGACCAGTTGAACTGATTTGTAACTTATTGATATTGTAATAAAAAGTTCTCTGTGTAACAAAGATTCTGTTACACAATGCTGGACAGTGTTTTTATTAATGAATGAATGATAAAAGAACTGTTTAAATATGAACGATGATAGAAATATATCTGAAATACAGTGTAGTTTTGCGTGGTGTTTTGCATATTTTGATAGATAAAAGATTGATTTAATTTGAATGATGTATATATAATGGGATGTTTGACAGATATTAAACAGTACAAATAAGACTTTGAAGAATGTTGAATTGTTAATGAGACGACTTCCTTGAAAAATGTCCTTTGAGCAGCAGCTTGTGTTTTGGTGTTGTACGGTGTCCAGCATCTGTCGACTTTAAATGACCTCTCCTTACAAACTGAAGTATCTAGTGCTATATTTGGCCAGTAGGTACCTGGGACTGAGTGCTATAAATTTTTTTTTTTCAAATAAATGACCTTGACTCAATTTCAATGTCATATGGGCCAAACATATAAAAATGTTTAAAATAATTACAAGGTCCACTTTGGATGGTTTTTTGCCCGTAGTTACCTGGGACAGTATATTCCAATAATTGCACAGATATCCAGGTGAGCGATACTCTGCCCTTGTTTGAAGTATTACACTTTTTGTGTTGCAGTAAGATCCTTATGATGGAGGAGGAATATGTTAAGAGGATTTGTGACGAGGTGCTCGCCTTCAAGCCTGACCTCGTCATCACAGAGAAGGGCGTGTCTGATCTAGCTCAACACTTTTTTGTCAAAGCTGGTGTCAGCGTAATCCGACGAGTCAGGAAATCAGACAACAACAGAATCGCCAGGTAAGATCATTTAAATAATTTCTAGGTAAAGGTAGATCTTCAATGTCAAAATCAAAATTATCTCAAAGTTTAACTTTACAAATAGCAAGCAAAACTTCAGCTTTTATAACCCCCAGCAACAAAGTTGAATCAGCCTGTCTGTCTGTCCATAGAAAAATTTTGTCGGGACAACTCCTCTTAAACCGCTTGCCCAATTTCAATGAAACTTCTTGAGAAATGCTGAATGGATCATTCTCAAATTTCATATGTAGGTTCCTCTTGGTGCTTAGATGTGTATTCCATTTTCGGACAGATCTGATAAATAATATGGCTGACAATCGGCCATCTTGGATTTGCTGTTATCCCTATATCTTGATCATTACAGGATGGATTATTCCCAAATGATATGAGTATTTTCTTTGTGCACAGTTGTGCCCTTTTGATTGGGACTGATCAAAAGACAAAAAAAAGTTGAACATGCAGCCATCTTTGATTTTGACATTGAAAATACATCGTTATTTCTTGAGAAATACTGAAGGCATCTTTCTCCAAGTTCATATGTATGCTTCCCTTGCAGTGATTATTTTCCCTCATTTCAAGTGCTGACTTTCATTACTTTCCCTATGTGAATCTCCCCCAATCCATCGGAGTGTAAAAATTCCCAAGCCAAACACCCAGAGCTACCACATTTTCAGTTTGGGCTAGTGAAACTAAGAGGCTTACAGCTAATGACTTCTTCTTGACACCAGGACTAATAAAATGGCTTCTGTTCTATTTATCAATATAAGGATAACCAGTTTACATTTTTAGGTCACCTGAGCTTTGCAATGGTGAATGTCTGAATCTTTAGGCAATATCTCCGCAATGATCAAAAGGCCTAGGATACAAATATTTGCCATAGTAAGATGCTGTGGTGAAGGGCTACCAATTTGGTTCAAATGAAAGACGTTGACCAAAACTACTTTTGCTCAATAACCAAAAGTCCTAGATTTCGGATAATGAGCCAGCAGCATGCTCGGATGAAAGGCTTCCATGTTTGTTCAAGTAATTGACCTTGATTCACTTTCAAGGTTACATGCCCCAATATATCAACATTTGCAAACATCTTCTCAATAACTAAAAGATTTTTCAAGTGTGGATGTTTGGCCTGTATGAGGGCTACCAAGTTTGTTGGGATGAATGACCTTAACACTCTTTTAAGATCACAGGTTTGATATGTTAAAATCTTTCAATGTCTTATTTTGATCTCAGACACTGCTATTCTGTTTTTGTAATGTAGTTCACTCTTAATATTAAAAATGTGAGGTTAAAAGCATGTTTAGTGATTCGAGCCCATTGACTCTTGTTTTGATTTTGTTTTCAATTCCAAAAATACCATGAATTATGTAAACAATTTTTTTTTTTGCCTAAACTTTCAGTACTTTGATTTTGTTTATCTAATGATTTTATCACATAAACACAACAACTGAAGGTTGAGTCTATGAATATTTCAAAGTATTTTCATCAATAAATCATCCCAAGTTCATATAGGTTCATGCGTCAAAAAATTCCCAATTTCGACTTTTCGCCTAGCAAAATTCCTATTAAATAAAAATTAAAGGCATGGGCACTAAAGAGGAAAAATGTAAAAACAACACTGCATTGGTGCTTCATAGTGCCCATTTGGTTTTGGGACTGATCAGAAAAGCAAAATGGCTGACAGATGGCCATCTTTGTTTTGACAATGAACATTTCTTATTTCATATGTAGGTTCTGCTGCTCCTTAGTTTGTTGTTTGTTTTTGGGACTGATCACAAAAAAAAAAGAAAATTCTCACAGACTACCATCTTTCAATTAATATTTCCTTTTCTTAAGAGGAATTCTCAAATTTTATAGAGCTTAAATACATGTTAGAGAAAAGAAGGGAAGCGATCCAACAATTTAAGAACAAATGAAGATTTCTATGGTGGACGCCAAGATCTTTCTGCGATCTCTTGTACAGAACAATATCTATATGATGAGGTGTTTTTGCCATATTTGCAACAATATCCAGATGGGTGATGCAGGCCCCAAATTATTCCATGATGCATCTTGCCACAAAGTCACATTATTCAAGAATCATAAACAGCTTATTATTGAATATATTAAGAAAGTTCATGTGATCACAGACTTTTTGATAAATTGCATGACATTATGTTTGCCATACTTTGTTGTTTTCTACTTTATACTCTATATTATATAATGAGAGAACATTCTATATTGTATAATGAGAGAACATTCTATATTGTATAATGAGAGAACATTCTATATTGTATAATGAGAGAACATTCTATATTGTATAGTGAGAGAACATTCTATGTTGTATAATGAGAGAACATTCTATGTTGTATAATGAGAGAACATTCTATATTGTATAATAAGAGAACATTCTATATTGTATAATGAGAGAACATTCTATGTTGTATAATGAGAGAACATTCTATATTGTATAATGAGAGAACATTCTATATTGTATAATGAGAGAACATTCTATATTGTATAATGAGAGAACGTCCTATATTGTATAATGAGAGAACGTTCTATGTTGTATAATGAGAGAACGTTCTATGTTGTATAATGAGAGAACGTCCTATATTGTATAATGAGAGAACGTTCTATATTGTATAATGAGAGAACGTTCTACATTGTATAATGAGAGAACGTCCTATATTGTATAGTGAGAGAACATTCTATATTGTATAGTGAGAGAACATTCTATATTGTATAATGAGAGAACATTCTATATTGTATAATGAGAGAACATTCTATATTGTATAATGAGAGAACGTTCTATATTGTATAATGAGAGAACATTCTATATTGTATAACGAGAGAACGTTATATGTTGTATAATGAGAGAACGTTCTATGTTGTATAATGAGAGAACGTTCTATGTTGTATAATGAGAGAACATTCTATGTTGTATAATGAGAGAACATTCTATGTTGTATAATGAGAGAACATTCTATGTTGTATAATGAGAGAACATTCTATATTGTATAATGAGAGAACATTCTATGTTGTATAATGAGAGAACATTCTATGTTGTATAATGAGAGAACATTCTATGTTGTATAATGAGAGAACATTCTATATTGTATAATGAGAGAACATTCTATATTGTATAATGAGAGAACATTCTATATTGTATAATGAGAGAACATTCTATATTGTATAATGAGAGAACATTCTATATTGTATAATGAGAGAACATTCTATATTGTATAATGAGAGAACGTTCTATGTTGTATAATGAGAGAACATTCTATATTGTATAATGAGAGAACGTTCTATGTTGTATAATGAGAGAACGTTCTATGTTGTATAATGAGAGAACGTTCTATGTTGTATAATGAGAGAACATTCTATATTGTATAATGAGAGAACATTCTATATTGTATAATGAGAGAACATTCTATATTGTATAACGAGAGAACGTTCTATGTTGTATAATGAGAGAACATTCTATATTGTATAATGAGAGAACATTCTATATTGTATAATGAGAGAACATTCTATATTGTATAATGAGAGAACATTCTATATTGTATAATGAGAGAACATTCTATATTGTATAATGAGAGAACGTTCTATGTTGTATAATGAGAGAACGTTCTATGTTGTATAATGAGAGAACATTCTATATTGTATAATGAGAGAACATTCTATATTGTATAATGAGAGAACATTCTATGTTGTATAATGAGAGAACGTTCTATATTGTATAATGAGAGAACGTTCTATGTTGTATAATGAGAGAACATTCTATATTGTATAATGAGAGAACGTTCTAAATGTATATTGTATAATGAGAGAACGTTCTATATTGTATAAATCGTAATTTCAGAGCCTGTGGGGCGACCATTGTTAACCGTACAGATGAAATCAAGGAAGAGGATGTGGGAACACAGTGTGGTCTATTCAACATCGAGAAATTTGGTGATGAGTAAGTACAACATTCTTCAGAATTCCAATACATAAATGAATGATAGAAATGATTTTGTTTTTATACAGAATTTGTAATAATGACTCCTCCGCTGTAATAATGAAATAATGACTCTGCAGAAAGTTAAGATCATCAGAAATAATTGTTAGAGTCTCATGTTTACATGTATATACAGTGGTCACTGACAAATTCAATATGAAATGCCTCAGTGCCCATAAGTAAATAATTTGTTGCTCTTCAAGAAAACTTGTCACCGAATTTTTGGTCAAGTCATGTACTGTCTTTAAATAAAGATTACTTGACTTTACTTGACCGAAAAAACTCCATAAATATTTTTGGTAGGTCAAATGTGAGGAAAGCGAGACTAAGATATTAGCCGAGACATCACCAACATTTGCATTAAAGTCCTATATAATAGTATGGTAAACTTCACTTTCTACAAGTCTACAAGAAAAGGAAAACACATATATTAGTAATATGTTTACAAATTGTATTTAAATTACAAACCAATTTTTAGGCACCCTGGGCGCTAATTACAGCGATTACGGTATGTATGATTCTTGTGTTTTTGATCCATGATGTTAAATTATATATAGTCAGATGGGCCTCTTGTCAAATATATAGCTTTGCTCTATTATAGGTACTTCACATTCCTGGTTGAGTGCAAAGACCCCAAAGCCTGTACAATCCTCCTGCGTGGGGCCAGCAAGGACATCTTGATGGAGGTGGAGAGGAACCTCCAGGACGCCATGAATGTGGCCCGTAATGTGATGACGGAGCCCCTCCTGGTCCCTGGTGGTGGGGCTGCAGAAATGGCTCTATCACAGGTAAGCTTACCAAATAACCAACACTTGGTAACAAAATTTGTATTTATTCGGTCGATAAGATTTGGAGAAGAATACAGTTACTCCACATTTCACAAAGTCTAAACCCACTACTGGGCCTCTGTATAATCCTATGTGATTTATACCTGTAAACATGAAGCAGCTATGTACAAATTCCTGTATTGTACAAAGTGTTCCAAGGGTTTTGCAGGACAATTTACCTGTTTGTGTGAACTACTTACTGATCCATTGTTAATCTCTCCCTGAATAGATCACCTACAACTAATACCCTACTTTTTCTTGATGACCGAAATTTTTCATAATGACATCGTGACCCCATTGAGTGAAATTTAGGAGACAATGACAACATCTCTTTAGCAACTTTAGCTAGTCAGTCGCGATCCATCTCCAATGATCAAAATTTGTTTCATGAATTTGTGTCCCCAGATAATAACATGAGTTTGTGTCTGTAGATAATGACATGAATTTGTGTCAGTAGGTAATTACATTAATTTGTGTCTGTAGAAAGTGATTTTGCGCGTTCAGTTAATTTAATGGCAGAGACAAGAATTAACCACTTCACAAATGATCATCTTATTGCACTGGCTTCGCCCGGCAGTCAGTTAAAAAAGCATTGCTTGAACTATAAAGGGTTATTCACGCAATGGTGCAGCCTGGATTGAACACTTCAGCTTCACTTGAAAATGTTGATGATAAAATTGTTGCTTGTATCACTCAACTGTATGCCTATGGCTGACAGAAACATAGGAATGAATATTCTGCTAAAGCTTGATTGATCAGACATTTATGAGAAGGTCTCTGGTAAAACCCACCATTAGTAGGCCTATATTACTTCTACCACTAGAGTGCACACGCTATCCTTTGTCTTGTATTGCTACATACAGGTGTGTTTAAAAGTGGTGTTGTTTTTCAAAGTCGGGATTCTACAAAGTTTTATTTATGGGCCGACTGACTTCTTGCATTTGGGGGGGGGAAACATTAGAATAATTGTACAGTACATGTATATTCACATTTTGTTGTTATCTTATAGTTTCCAGATGAATAATATCAGTTAAAAATGATGGTGTATAACAGTTACCAACTTCAATGTGGGTATTGTACTTTGTAGGCCCTCAACGAGAAGGCCAAGAGCATCACCGGAGTCCAGCAGTGGCCCTACAGGGCTGTAGCCAAGGGTCTCGAGGTCATTCCAAGGACACTTATCCAAAATTGTGGTAGCAACCCAATCCGAATACTTACTGCTCTAAGGGTAGGTAAAAACAATTTGTCGGTCACCCCATCCGAACACTTATAATTACTGCTGTAAGAGTTGGTAGAAATTGACCAAAAATCAGCCTGACCTGGTTTGACTACTTGGTCCAAAGCTAAAGAATTCATAGGGGAACATCATAGTTATATGATAGGGGTGCCTTTGCTGACCTGTCAGTGTTCTTGTTGTCTCGCCTCGACGATAGTCGAGAAAGCGAGACTTAGGTGTTACTTTTCCGGCGGCGGCGGCGTCAACATTTGCGTTAAAGTCCACTTTACACAGTGTTATAATTATCCAATTGAATTGAAAGTTGGTCACATTGTTCAAAACATCATACTAAATACCTTACCTCAATTTAAATGAAATTGTGTTACAGGTTTTGGTGTTTTGGGGCAAAAACATGGGAATTTTGAGAATTCGCGTTAAAGTCCACTTTTTATATTGTTACAGATATCCGATTGAATTGAAACTTTACGTAGTTACTAACATCATTATACTGAACAGCTAAGTGAAATTTGGAGGAAATTTATACACAGGTTTTGCTGTTTTGGGTCAAAAACATGGGAATTTAGAGAATTTGCGTCAAAGTCCACTTTTTACAGGGTCACTGTTATCAGATTCAATTGAAACTTACAGCAGTTATTGATATCATCATACTGAACACTGTAATGAGATTTGGAGGAAATTTATTTGCAGGTTCCGCTGTTTTTGGGCAAAAACATGGGAATTTTGAGAATTTGCATTTAAGTCCACTTTTTATAGTGTGACTGATATCGGATTCAATCGAAACTTAGGGTAATCACTAATATTATCATACTGATGACCTTACTGAAAATTGGAGGAAATTTTGGGGTAAAAACATGGGAATTTTGAGAATTTACGTAAGCATCCACTATTTATAGTGTTATTGATATGTAATTAAATTGAAACTTGGCTATGTTACAGATATAATCTTGCTGTATGTATTTTGTCATACTAATTTTTACGTTGGGACTTTAATAATATCAGCAAAGCGGGAAGGCGAGACATATAATTACGCGTAATTCTTGTTTTCAGTAAGTTTCACAAAATGACCTAAATTTGAGAGCTTTGTCCAGTCTATGACATTATCATTTTTAAGCACTAGTCTGCAAAAGCAAAATGCAATGTTTTTTAATTATATTGAAATTCAAGGAATTTCCGCTAGTCTCGGGCATAGGACTGGTGTCAAATGTCGCAGACTGTTTGTCGAACTCCAGTGGAAATTTCCATGTAAATAATATTACTGATTAATAAGTACGTCTGTCGCATAATAATATTTACACTGTTGGCCACACAGGCACAACATCCACTTCTGTGGAATTCTTGTATTGAGAGCATTTTCCAATTCAAAAAATATATATATATGCAAAAAGAATTGAATGACATAATAAGTACACTCTGACAGATTGACATGGTGTGACTGACCCTGACAGATTGACATGGTGTGACTGACCCCGACACATTGACATGGTGTGACTGACCCCGACACATTGACA
This sequence comes from Mimachlamys varia, assembly GCA_947623455.1. NCBI lineage: Eukaryota > Metazoa > Mollusca > Bivalvia > Pectinida > Pectinidae > Mimachlamys > Mimachlamys varia. The sequence goes on from OX392535.1 coordinate 50,524,868, forward strand.
TGGTGTGACTGACCCCGACACATTGACATGGTGTGACTGACCCCGACACATTGACATGGTGTGACTGACCCCGACACACTGACATGGTGTGACTGACCCCGACACACTGACATGGTGTGACTGACCCCGACACACTGACATGGTGTGACTGACCCCGACACACTGACATGGTCTGACTGACCCCGACACACTGACATGGTGTGACTGACCCCGACACACTGACATGGTGTGACTGACCCCGACACACTGACATGGTGTGACTGACCCCGACACACTGACATGGTGTGACTGACCCCGACACATTGACATGGTGTGACTGACCCCGACACATTGACATGGTGTGACTGACCCCGACACATTGACATGGTGTGACTGACCCCGACACACTGACATGGTGTGACTGACCCCGACACACTGACATGGTGTGACTGACCCCGACACATTGACATGGTGTGACTGCCCCCGACACATTGACATGGTGTGACTGACCCTGTCACATTGACATGGTGTGACTGACCTTGACACATTGACATGGTGTGACTGACCCTGACACATTGACATGGTGTGACTGACCCTGACACATTGACATGGTGTGACTGACCCCGACACATTGACATGGCGTGACTGACCCCGACACATTGACATGGCGTGACTGACCCCGACACATTGACATGGCGTGACTGACCCCGACACATTGACATGGCGTGACTGACCCCGACACATTGACATGGTGTGACTGACCCCGACACACTGACATGGTGTGACTGACCCCGACACACTGACATGGTGTGACTGACCCCGACAGATTGACATGGTGTGACTGCCCCCGACACATTGACATGGTGTGACTGACCCTGTCACACTGACATGGTGTGACTGACCCCGACAGATTGACATGGTGTGACTGCCCCCGACACATTGACATGGTGTGACTGACCCTGACACATTGACATGGTGTGACTGACCCTGTCACATTGACATGGTGTGACTGACCTTGACACATTGACATGGTGTGACTGACCCTGACACATTGACATGGTGTGACTGACCCTGACACATTGACATGGTGTGACTGACCCTGACACATTGACATGGTGTGACTGACCCTGACACATTGACATGGCGTGACTGCCCCTGACACATTGACATGGCGTGACTGACCCCGACAGATTGACATGGCGTGACTGACCCCGACACATTGACATGGCGTGACTGACCCCGACACATTGACATGGCGTGACTGACCCCGACACATTGACATGGCGTGACTGACCCTGACACATTGACATGGCGTGACTGACCCCGACACATTGACATGGCGTGACTGACCCCGACACATTGACATGGCGTGACTGACCCCGACACATTGATATGGTGTGACTGACCCCGACACATTGACATGGTGTGACTGACCCCGACACATTGACATGGTAAGACTGACCCCGACACATTGACATGGTAAGACTGACCCCGACACATTGACATGGTGTGACTGACCCTGACAGATTGACATGGTGTGACTGATCTAATGGCTTGTTTGTTGTTTTAGGCTAAACACGCAGCACCTAGTTCAACATCGTGGGGAGTTGATGGAGAGAATGGCAAGATTGTGGACATGAAAGATTACGGAATCTGGGAACCATTTGCTGTAAAAGTACAAACAATCAAGACTGCATTAGAGGTAAATATTACTCACCATTGTATAGATAGGAATGCACACAAAAAGGTCCCATTATCCCATGCTTTAGCCATTTGTATTTACCCGTAGTGATACACACTGCACAAGCATATGCATCACTATTACAACATGTTTTCAGTTATGACATAGATCCATTTAGTTGGATCTGGTATTTGATCAAACCAAAGTACCCATTGAGAATGTAAACAGTACAATTGTCAGGTAAGAACTCAGATCTAGTACTTAGATTCAATGCAATTCTCAGTCCATATAATCATGACAGTGAACAAAGGGTAATCATAAAGAATTAGACAAGAGACTCGAGTACGGACACTTTGTCATCCTGTTTAAGGATACTCGTACACAGACTGTCATCCTGTTTAAGGATACTCGTACACAGACCTATTAGCTGGGTCTAACATTGCTCAAGGTCATAAGGAAAGGAAATGTAACTGAAGCATTATTTATGAATTCCTTTTTTGTCAATATGCAAAGGTAAGTCTAATCAAACGTCTTTTTGAAGAGGGGGAGGGGAGGGGTCCGGACGGACAGACACATTCACCGACAAAGTGATTACACTTTATTGGTGCATGTGTCCGTCCTGAGCTTGTGTACAGCACATCTTGAAAACCGAAGTCACATTTGGTTCATATTCACACCATAGCATCACACAATGGAGATCTGCACATGGTTACATTTAGTTGGTCATCTGTCAAGGTTAAAAGGTCAGAGGTGACAGTTGATCACTTGGGGAATACAAAGCTTGGATACAAGATATCTCCTGAACCTCTAGACTTCAGTTTATATTTAGCTCACCTGGCACATTGTGTCAGATGCGTTTATGTTATGGTCTGTCATATTGGGTCTGTCAACTTTTTAAGCCCACCATCATCAGACGGTGCCAAGTTGTACCCTTTTGATTTTGGGAATGATAAGCAAAAAAAAATGGCCGAAAGGTGGCCATCTTGGATTTTGACATTGAAAGTTTGTTATCGCTATTTTTAGCCCAGCATCACCAGATGGTGGGCTATTCAAATCACCTTGCATCATTGGTCCACTATCTGTCCTTCAATAATTCTTGTTATCTCTTTTCTAGAGAAGCACTGCATGGATGATTCTCAAATTTCATATGTGGGTTCCCTCCCCTTGGTCCCTAGTTGTGGGACATTTTGAATATTTTCCAATGAATGCACAAATAACCAGGTCAGTGAAACAGGCCCTTTGTGTCTCTTGTTACACCATAGCATCATACTATAAAATTTACACCCGATTAGGTTTTGGTGGTCATTGATCAAGTTTAAAGGGTCACTTGACCACTTTGTGGAGGTTGGATATATCTATGTGAACCCTGTTCATAGTGTTTTTATCTTCAATATTGTATGAACTTTTTTCTGTTACCAGACTGCTGTACTACTTCTTAGAATTGATGACATTGTGTCTGGAACTAAGAAAATGTCCGATGCTGACATGCCAGCTCCACGACAGAAGGACGAAGAAGCTGCCCCTCAACCTGAAGCACCAGAATAAAGAACACAGCATTAGCATGTTCACAAATGTTTCATTAAGGCCGCATCACTCTGGAACATTAAAAAGTCCATACCCAATATCTGGCTGAACTGCATTCTACAAAGGAAACAAAATGTGTTCATATTCCTCAGTCTTATCAGCCGGATACTCTTGTTCATGAATGTCTTTTTAGTAGAATTGTCATTTATGGAATTGCATAGTTTCACAAGCAACAAAGTGAATTTTGTTAGTGCTCTTAAATTTAATATCTATTCTTGAACAATTAGAAATCTCTTTAAAAGTTGTATTCATTTTGTATGACGCTGATGGAAGAGCAAAGGGACAAAGAGCTTGAGTGCTTTATTTATTTGTGATGAATTTCTATGTAAAACCCAAATATATACATATTTGTCTTTTATAATTAAAAACAAAGGATTAAAATGTGATCCCAAGATTCGCTCATTTTCCTCTTTCTGTACAGATGCAGTTTGTCAAAAATGTATCATACAGCTGTTTTCTTCTAGGATCAAAAAGGGTGGCAGATGTTGTGTAAATATTCTGTTAAATGTGTATATCATAGATCATGCAATTAGTGCAGTGCGTAGTAGGTTAGTATATGACAATCACGTTTGCTTATTTGGGCAATACACTTGTCAAAGGTACTAATTAAACACAACATTAACTTGAATTGGTGGCAAAATGCATGCACAGTAACAGGACTGAATCCAAGTACTGTACCTAGGGTCGGGGTTAGTCCAGGTACAAAACTGACATTTGGAAATGGCCATAGGGTATTCTTGACAAGTGATTTCCTTAGGCTCCAATCAAACTGCAACAAATATTTAGTCAATTTTAACACAATGACAGACAACAGAATACTTGGACATGAAATGATGGTACATATATTTTGTTACACGTTTTTAGAATAGAACCCTCCACATAAAAGGTGACAAAGAGGTACTAGTTAGGGCCCTGTATCAGTGATACCAGTGCCTTATAGTAATCCGTCTGTCCAAGTTTCTTTCTTTCTGTCCACAAATTCAGCTCACGGCTGATAGCTTACGTACTTATTGACTGATTTACATGAAACTTGGTCAAGAAGTTCAGCACCTACTGAGGTCAAAATGCAATGTCAATGGTAAAGGTCAAGGTCAAATTCTGTACCTTATCACTGGTGATCATTTTTTTATGACATTATGAAGCAATCTTGGCCAGAATGAAGCAAGGTGTCAACTTGCAAAAATCCAAGTTCATTGGGTCAAATGTTAAGATCAAAATTTGGAACTTTCCACTTATTGAAATTGATTTCATTATGAAGCAAAGTAAGTCAAAATTAAATAAGGAGTTAACTGAGCTACCTCCAGGTTCACCAGGTCAAAGATCAAGGTCAAAATCCAACTTTTTACTGATATTTTTTTTTTAATGATATTATGAAGCAAATTTGATCAGAATTTAACAAGGTGTCAATTGACCAAAATTCAAGGTCAAGGTAAAATGTATTTTTCGTTTATGAACATTTTGTTATGACAGTAAAAAAGTTGGTCAGAATTTACGAAGGAGTCGACTGACCAAAATTCAAGGTCACCAGGTCAAGATCAAAGTTACTGTTGAACATTTTGTTATGACATGGAGCAAACTTGGTCAGAATGAAACAAAGAGTTAACTGACTAAAATTCATGGTCACTGGGTGAAAGGTCAAGGACAAATTTTCTACCTTTTCACTGATATGCATTTTGTTATCATTTGATATTTGCATTCAGTGTTGCCATCCCCTATATATCATTAGTAAACCAAATTGTAGTATATCGCATTGTATACTACAATTTGCAATGCCACATCAAATGGCATTGTTGTGATGCCATGGTGGACATTGCACTTCCCCTCGGATAACATGTACATGTATAATGGCTTTGAATCAATAGCTTAGATGATATTGATTTAAATTGGGCTCTTCCAGTAATTAAACACACATGGAGAAAAAGGGAGAAGGTTTACAGACTATATCCCAAAGAAATAGACCCAGGCATATTTTATCCTGAATGTAAATATAAAAATTGAACTGTAACCAGATGTAGTATACAGTCAATATGAATACATGGGCAACATGATTATCATCTATCACCCAAATTGTATTCATATCGACTGCATACTACATCTGGTAACAGTTCAATGCTGAAATGAAGCAAAATTAATCAAGATTAAATAAGGAGTCACTGACTGAATGTGAAGGTCACCGAGCTAAAGGACAAATAACCACGTCAAGGTAAAATTTGGTACCTTTTCACCGTTTTAACATTTCTTGTAAATGAAGCAAAGTAAGTCAAAATATAACAAGGAGTCAACTGAGACAAGTAGTTAATTGATCAAAAATCAACCTCACTGGGTTTGACTGTTGGGTCCAAGCTGCAGGATTGATGATAACGGGGATAGATAGCCACATGATGGGGGCTTACTGACCTGTCCCTGTACTTAACTTGTTTAAAGTCAATAACTGTATAATAGACCATGCAATGTCAAGTATATAGACCATGTCACCACTACAATGTCAAGTATATAGACCATGTCACCACTACAATGTCAAGTATATAGACCATGCCACCACTGCAATGTCAAGTATATAGACCATGTCACCACTGCAATGTCAAGTATATAGACCATGCCACCACTGCACTGTCAAGTATATAGACCATGCCACCACTGCAATGTCAAGTATATAGACCATGTCACCACTGCAATGTCAAGTATATAGACCATGCCACTGCAACAATGTCAAGTATATAGACCATGCCACCACTGCAATGACAAGTATATAATCATGCCACCACTACAATGTCAAGTATATAGACCATGCCACCACTGCACTGTCAAGTATATAGACCATGCCACCACTGCAATGTCAAGTATATAGACCATGTCACCACTGCAATGTCAAGTATATAGACCATGTCACCACTACAATGTCAAGTATATAGACCATGTCACCACTGTAATGTCAGGTATAAACACCATGCCACCACTACAATGTCAAGTATATAGACGATGTCACCACTACAATGTCAAGTATATAGACCATGCAACCACTACAATGTCAAGTATATAGACCATGCCACCACTACAATGTCAAGTATATAGACGATGTCACCACTACAATGTCAAGTATATAGACCATGCGACCACTACAATGTCAAGTATATAGACCATGCGACCACTACAATGTCAAGTATATAGACGATGTCACCACTACAATGTCAAGTATATAGACCATACCACCACTGCAATGTCAAGTATATAGACCATGCCACCATTACAATATCAAGTATATAGACCATGCCACCACTGCAATGTCAAGTATAGACCATGTCACCACTGCATTATGAAGTATATAGACCATGTCACCACTACAATGTCAAGTATATAGAGCATGCCACCACTGCAATGTCAAGTATATAGACCATGCCACCACTGCAATGTCAAGTATATAGACCATGTCACACCTGCAATGTCAAGTATATAGACCATGTCACACCTGGAATGTCAAGTATATAGACCATGTCACACCTGGAATGTCAAGTATATAGACCATGCAACCACTGCAATGACAAGTATATAATCATGCCACCACTACAATGTCAAGTATATAGACCATGCCACCACTGCAATGTCAAGTATATAGACCATGTCACACCTGGAATGTCAAGTATATAGACCATGCCACCACTGCAATGTCAAGTATATAGACCATGTCACACCTGGAATGTCAAGTATATAGACCATGCCACCACTGCAATGTCAAGTATATAATCATGCCACCACTGCAATGTCAAGTATATAGACCATGCCACCATTACAATGTCAAGTATATAGACCATGCCACCACTGCAATGTCAAGTATATAGACCATGCCACCACTACAATGTCAAGTATATAGACCATGTCACCACTACAATGTCAAGTATATAGACCATGTCACCACTGCAATGTCAAGTATATATACCATGTCACCCCTACAATGTCAATTATATAGACCATGTCACCACTGCACTGTCAAGTATATAGACCATGCCACCACTACAATGTCAAGTATATAGACCATGTCACCACTACAATGTCAAGTATATAGACCATGCCACCACTGCAATGTCAAGTCACCACTACAATATCAAGTATATAGACCATGCCACCACTGCAATGTCAAGTATATAGACCATGCCACAACTGCAATGTCAAGTCACCACTACAATATCAAGTATATAGACCATGTCACCACTACAATATCAAGTATATAGACCATGTCACCACTTCACTGTCAAGTATATAGACCATGTCACCACTTCACTGTCAAGTATATAGACCATGCCACCACTGCACTGTCAAGTATATAGACCATGCCACCACTGCACTGTCAAGTATATAGACCATGCCACCACTGCAATGTCAAGTATATAGACCATGCCACCACTGCAATGTCAAGTATATAGACCATGCCACCACTGCAATGTCAAGTATATAGACCATGTCACCACTGCACTGTCAAGTATATAGACCATGTCACCACTGCAATGTCAAGTATATAGACCATGCCACCACTACAATGTCAAGTATATAGACCATGCCACCACTGCAATGTCAAGTATATAGACCATGCCACCACTACAATGTCAAGTATGTAGACCATGCAACCACTACAATGTCAAGTATATAGACCATGTCACCACTGCACTGTCAAGTATATAGACCATGTCACCACTGCAATGTCAAGTATATAGACCATGCCACCACTACAATGTCAAGTATATAGACCATGCCACCACTGCAATGTCAAGTATATAGACCATGCCACCACTACAATGTCAAGTATGTAGACCATGCAACCACTACAATGTCAAGTATATAGACCATGCCACCACTACAATGTCAAGTATATAGACCATGCCACCACTACAATGTCAAGTATATAGACCATGTCACCACTACAATGTCAAGTATATAGACCATGCCACCACTACAATGTCAAGTATATAGACCATGCCACCACTGCAATGTCAAGTCACCACTACAATATCAAGTATATAGACCATGCCACCACTGGAATGTCAAGTATATAGACCATGCCACCACTGCAATGTCAAGTCACCACTACAATATCAAGTATATAGACCATGTCACCACTACAATGTCAAGTATATAGACCATGTCACCACTTCACTGTCAAGTATATAGACCATGCCACCACTGCACTGTCAAGTATATAGACCATGCCACCACTGCACTGTCAAGTATATAGACCATGCCACCACTGCAATGTCAAGTATATAGACCATGCCACCACTGCAATGTCAAGTATATAGACCATGCCACCACTGCAATGTCAAGTATATAGACCATGTCACCACTTCACTGTCAAGTATATAGACCATGTCACCACTTCACTGTTAAGTATATAGACCATGCCACCACTGCACTGTCAAGTATATAGACCATGTCACCACTACAATATCAAGTATAGACCATGTCACCACTACAATATCAAGTATAGACCATGTCACCACTACAATATCAAGTATAGACCATGTCACCACTACAATATCAAGTATAGACCATGTCACCACTACAATGTCAAGTATATAGACCATGCCACCACTACAATGTCAAGTATATAGACCACGCCACCACTGCAATGTCAAGTATATAGACCATGCCACCACTGCAATATCAAGTATATAGACCATGTCACCACTGCAATGTCAAGTATATAGACCATGTCACCACTGCAATGTCAAGTATATAGACCATGTCACCACTACAATGTCAAGTATATAGACCATGCCACCACTACAATGTCAAGTATATAGACCATGCCACCACTGCAATATCAAGTATATAGACCATGCCACCACTACAATATCAAGTATATAGACCATGCCACCACTGCAATGTCAAGTATATAGACCATGCCACCACTGCAATGTCAAGTATATAGACCATGCCACCACTGCAATGTCAAGTATATAGACCATGCCACCACTGCAATGTCAAGTCACCACTACAATATCAAGTATATAGACCATGTCACCACTACAATATCAAGTATATAGACCATGTCACCACTGCAATGTCAAGTATATAGACCATGCCACCACTGCAATGTCAAGTATATAGACCATGCCACCACTGCAATATCAAGTATATAGACCATGTCACCACTGCAATGTCAAGTATATAGACCATGTCACCACTGCAATGTCAAGTATATAGACCATGCCACCACTGCAATGTCAAGTCACCACTACAATATCAAGTATATAGACCATGCCACCATTACAATGTCAAGTATATATACCATGTCACCACTACAATGTCAAGTATATAGACCATGCCACCACTGCAATGTCAAGTATATAGACCATGCCACCACTGCAATGTCAAGTATATAGACCATGCCACCACTGCAATGTCAAGTGTATAGACCATGTCACCACTACAATGTCAAGTATATAGACCATGTCACCACTGCACCGTCCGCGAACACTCTTCAAACGACTTCTTATCAATATCCGAAAGGCGTAGGGTGCTGATATTATGCATGTAGCATGCTGGGGTGAATGGCTACCAAGTTTTCAAATGAATGATGTTGACCCACTTTCACGGTCACAGAGGCCAAATGTCTTAATATCTCATGACCAACACAAATTATATACTCGGATGGCCTGTCTCAATTTTGTTTATAAGATAGATGAGAGATCGCAGTGACCAAATTTTGGCACTAGACATTCCTGTGCGTACCCTCAAACATGTAACGATTTGGAACTCACTCTGGTAATCATTAAGACGAAATAAAGAATGGATAAAAAACGGATATTACTCAATAAAAGGTCAAAACGTTTTACTTTGTCAATAAAATACAAATAGGTCTAATGAAATGGTCATGTGCAGTAGGTGGGAAAAGATTTTAAAAAGGACAATTACTGCCTAGATTGTTTACCGGCTGCAAGACAAGTTCATGCAAGGAAAGTAATTGTGAAATACGCATTCGACGCATAAAAATAAACGGAACCGCTAAATAGTTTTATTCCTGAAGGTTGATGTGGAGGATAAGACGATAACCAACGAGTTGGTGCCCCTGTGGTGTTGGCGGCAGCTCTCCCGGATCTCGCGTAAGTTCCCGAGAACCCTGGAGCAGACGACAGTTTGTGTTTCCACGAGCAGAACCAAAAATAACCGTGATCAACGCGACCTACCTATACAATACAAGGGGTTATATTCTACACATTGGACATCAGGATTTACAAAATATCGACCAAGACTAAGAAATATTACACATCTCGGTAAGCGTTCCTGTACGACGACAGAACTGTGTATGTTAAGTACATGTATTGACAACACGTTATATCGGCCGACGTAAACTATTAAGCTGTACCGTATGACAAGACTGGAGATGGTGCTGTCACCTCGTAAAGGTAGCTGCGGCTGAACGCGCCGGCAGCCTACACCAACATGTCCTTTTACCGTTTTCTCAGCCATTGTTCAAAGTCCTTGGATAGCTACTATTTGTTAAAACGATCTCCATGACGAAAGTTGATAGACCGATGGTGTAAAGCCGACTGACCAGGGTAGGTGGTGATTATTTAATTAACCCTATGTTCCTGATATACCTTATATTTAATATTTATGTTATTTAACGGTTTATCTTCTAGACTGTAGACTGGCTGTACCAGTCGGGGAGCAGGACCACACCGAGCTATACATGGCTTCAGTAACTCATACATAGTTTCAAAATTTACATATTTTATATTGTCCGGTTTAGTGCACTCATTACACTATTTTTTATTTAATTTATTGCACTTAAAGTTTCATCAATGGCATTTTCCCATACATTTTAATTGTTGCATCTGAAATATACACATATTGAATGATGTTCTATCATGAGATTGATATGAATTAATTACTGTTCAACGATTATAAAACAGGATATTTCAACTTAAATAAATCACCTGTGTTGGATGCTAGCGCGAAGCAGGTCTTCTTGGTAGCAGGAAACCGGAATACCTGGATGGACCGCGGTCATGTTAGTGCGCTCTCCCCTGCACCACTCGACTAAAACTTATTAATGTTGAAGTATTCTATACTGTATTTCAATTATTGAGCATTCTGTCTTGTTTTACTATTTAACATATGCTATTGTTTAAGAATTGTACTTTTGGTTCTGTACGATGGATATGTTTCACTCTTTGCGTATTCTTTCACATTTTCGCTCGGTTTAACACTGTTTCGGTAAACCTTCCATTAGAGTTCTCACGGTGTAAATTGTGTATTAAGTCTCTGTATTTTCTACACACAGTCCTATAACTTTGTGATTAGTTCTCACGGTGTAAATTGTGTATTAAGTCTTTGTATTTTCTACACACAGTCCTATTACTTTGTGATTAGTTTTCACGGTGTAAATTGTGCATTAAGTCTCTGTATTTTATACACACAGTCATATTACTTTCACGGTGAAAATTGTGTATTAAGTCTCTGTATTTTCTACACATAGTCCTATTACTTTGTGATTAGTTTTCAGCAATGGATGAGTTATCTGCTGTTCATAATAATAAACAAAACGTTTTTTTTATTTCGGGTGAAATGATATCGGTTTAATCCGGTTATTTGGGTCCGGTGTCGGGATGCCTAGGTGATAAGGATATAATGACATCAATTCCCGAGACTTGTCATGTGACAGATATTCTTCATGCACGCAAAATTATATGGTGTGAGTGAATATATTGGTTACATATATTTTTATGGTGTGAGTGAATACATTGGTTACATACATTTATATGGTGTGAGTGAATACATTGGTTACATACATTGATATGGTGTGAGTGAATATATTGGCTACATACATTTATATGGTGTGAGTGAATACATTGGTTACATACATTTATATGGTGTGAGTGAATATATTGGTTACATACATTGATATGGTGTGAGTGAATATATTGGTTACATACATTTATATGGTGTGAGTGAATATATTGGTTACATACATTTATATGGTGTGAGTGAATACATTGGTTACATACATTTATATGGTGTGAGTGAATACATTGGTTACATACATTGATATGGTGTGAGTGAATATATTGGTTACTTACATTGATATGGTGTGAGTGAATACATTGATTACATACATTGATATGGTGTGAGTGAATATATTGGTTACATAAATTGATATGGTGTGAGTGAATACATTGGTTACATACATTTATATGGTGTGAGTGAATATATTGGTTACATACATTTATATGGTGAGTGAATATATTGGTTACATACATTGATATGGTGTGAGTGAATACATTGGTTACATACATTTATATGGTGTGAGTGAATACATTGGTTACATACATTGATATGGTGTGAGTGAATATATTGGTTACATACATTGATATGGTGTGAGTGAATATATTGGTTACATACATTTATATGGTGTGAGTGAATATATTGGTTACATACATTGATATGGTGTGAGTGAATACATTGGTTACATACATTGATATGGTGTGAGTGAATACATTGGTTACATACATTGATATGGTGTGAGTGAATACATCGGTTACATACATTTATATGGTGTGAGTGAATATATTGGTTACATACATTTATATGGTATGAGTGAATATATTGGTTACATACATTGATATGGTGTGAGTGAATACATTGGTCACATACATTGATATGGGTTGAGTGAATATATTGGTTACATACATTGATATGGTGTGAGTGAATATATTGGTTACATACCTTGATATAGTGTGAGTGAATATATTGGTTACATACATTTATATGGTGAGTGAATATATTGGTTACATACATTTGTATGGTGTGAGTGAATACATTGGTTACATACATTTGTATGGTGTGAGTGAATATATTGGTTACATACATTGATATGGTGTGAGTGAATATATTGGTTACATACATTGATATGGTGTGAGTGAATATATTGGTTACATACATTTATATGGTGAGTGAATATATTGGTTACATACATTTGTATGGTGTGAGTGAATACATTGGTTACATACATTGATATGGTGTGAGTGAATATATTGGTTACATACATTGATATGGTGTGAGTGAATATATTGGTTACATACATTGATACGGTGTGAGTGAATATATTGGTTACATACATTGATATGGTGTGAGTGAATACATTGGTTACATACATTGATATGGTGTGAGTGAATATATTGGTTACATACATTGATATGGTGTGAGTGAATATATTGGTTACATAAATTGATATGGTGTGAGTGAATACATTGGTTACATACATTTATATGGTGTGAGTGAATATATTGGTTACATACATTTATATGGTGTGAGTGAATATATTGGTTACTTACATTTATATGGTGTGAGTGAATACATTGGTTACATACATTGATATTGTGTGAGTGAATATATTGGTTACATACATTGATATGGTGTGAGTGAATACATTGGTCACATACATTGATATGGTGTGAGTGAATACATTGGTTACATACATTGATATGGTGTGAGTGAATATATTGGTTACATTCCTTTATATGGTGTGAGTGAATACATTGGTTACATACATTTATATGGTGTGAGTGAATATATTGGTTACATACATTTATATGGTGTGAGTGAATACATTGGTTACATACATTGATATTGTGTGAGTGAATACATTGGTTACATACATTGATATGGTGTGAGTGAATATATTGGTTACATTCCTTTATATGGTGTGAGTGAATACATTGGTTACATACATTTATATGGTGTGAGTGAATATATTGGTTACATACATTTATATGGTGTGAGTGAATACATTGGTTACATACATTGATATGGTGTGAGTGAATATATTGGTTACATACATTGATATGGTGTGAGTGAATACATTGGTTACATACATTGATATGGTGTGAGTGAATATATTGGTTACATACATTTATATGGTGTGAGTGAATACATTGGTTACATACATTGATATGGTGTGAGTGAATACATTGGTTACATACATTGATATGGTGTGAGTGAATACATCGGTTACATACATTTATATGGTGTGAGTGAATATATTGGTTACATACATTGATATGGTGTGAGTGAATATATTGGTTACATACATTGATATGGTGTGAGTGAATATATTGGTTACATACATTGATATGGTGTGAGTGAATATATTGGTTACATACATTGATAGGGTGTGAGTGAATATATTGGTTACATACATTGATATGGTGTGAGTGAATACATTGGTTACATACATTTATATGGTGTGAGTGAATATATTGGTTACATACATTTATAATAGCAGATCGCTGTCGTGTACGAATGAAAATGAATACTAGTACATTCTAACTCAGATATTTTCAGTCTATTTCCTTCTCTCCCTAAGAATTATTTTTTTGTATTTTTATTATATTAGTATTGTCCAAACGTTTAAGTTTTTACCAGTCTGTCAATGTAATGTCATTCTTTTGGGATTTTTTCATACACTTGACATGCTGTTCCAATGGAACTATTATTAGTACATAACCGTGCAACATTTTTTGAAGTTTGTTTGGGAGCATAATGCATCCTAAGCTTATTGGGTTTTAATATAAACTTCTTTCCGTGTAAATAGGTAGCCGATGCTAAATTATACTTAAATGTATACCATGCTCAATCTACTGTAATAGGGGATACAATCAGCCAATCTGTACAATAATCCACACAAGTGTTTTCAAACTTTTCAAACAGTTCTTTATACTCTCCCATACACAATCGCTATCGGGGCTTAAATTGTAGATCTATTTCACTCTGAACGAATGCGGTGATGAAAAACAAGGTATGCTTTACCATTGAACATATTTTCTGACTAAACGCAGTATTTTAATGTCATTAATTAAAAATAATAAATTTGCAACGCAAAGGGTTTTAAAGAAATGTATATGCAAATAGTAATTTTGTGTGAACAAATTAAGGAGATGTAATCGACCTGTGTATACCGTCCATTGTGAAATAGATCAGCAAGCTGACGAGGGGTTCTGAAGTGTTTGGGACGTAGCTGGCCTATCACAGCACCCGTTCCCGTTAGGTGAATACGACCACTATTTGTAATATATGTCAGTTTACCGAATAACAATTTATCCGTTTAAAATTCAGGATGAATATCACAAGAATGTCCCCCGTGGCCAGCGTATTTTCTTCCCTACTAAGCACGTATTTTGCAGGACCAGTAACTCAACGCGTGGTATTGTCAGCTTCACAACTCAACAACCTAACACTATGAACGATAAACTATTTTCTTGTTCTTTTCTGTGTGTGAAGATTCTATATACTTGCCATTGTAGTGGTGGCATGGTCTGTATACTTGACATTGTAGGGGGGGGGGGGGCAAATGGTTGAGTATAGTTACAGCCGTTTATTTTAAAACCGAAACTTAAAAAAAGAAAACACCAGTTTAAATGAGTTTTAAGTTCCCCCGACACTCCTCTATTCCGTCATGATAACTTGACTCTACCCAAACTCTCAGAAAAAAGTTTTAGGACATTTCATAATTGTTTAAATGAAAATGATTTTTAATATTACTTTGGGATCAATGCAATCATATTTCAATATGGCGAATATTGGTTAAGAGACTTATGGAATGACAAGGTACAGTAGAGCGGACGAGACGCCGAGGTAGACACAGCTGTTGGCGGGCCGGTAGCTGATGTAAACCTCTCGCGTATCAACGCATTTGTAAACACGTACTTATGTAGGTATGTATTATTGTGATTTTTACCTGTGAGGTGACGGCAGCATAAGGTAGGACAGCGATTTTTGTTACTTGTTTTGTGATATTAAATGTACTCGATAGCTTTTTCTGTGCCTTAGAACATATAATAATCTTTGTAGTTTAAGTTATGAGTGTTCAAAATCATATACCCCTCCCAAACACGACACAGTAGTTACAAAGGTCTCCTGTGAATGTGTTCGTAGTTGGACATCTGCTGACAAAATAGGCTAAACTCTCAAATAACCACGCTACTTCTGTATGCTATCAGAGGTTTTCACCTTTCTCATGTCTCTGTGGCTATATTATTATTTGTACTTAAAATACAAGAGTTTGTAGTCGATTTTTGTGGTTTGGGGGCAGTGGGTGTCTACATACCAACTTTGAGCAAAGTCAGTCAATTTCTTACGGAACCTGGATCAGTCCCAAAATGGGACAATACACAACTAGTGGCCAAGGGGATCCGTTCAAGCTTGTCAAGAAATAGTGATAACAAACTATTTCTCTCAGAATCCAAGGTGGCCACCGGTCGGTTTTGTTGGCTTTTCCTGGATCAGTCACAGAATGGGACAACGTACAACTAGAGATCCCCCACCAAATTACCTACATGTGGAAGTTGGGAACGACCCTTTGTGGCCCTACGGTATCGTTATGACTGTGGAGGCCCTACGGTATCGTTATGACTGTGGAGGCCCTACGGTATCGTTATGACTGTGGAGGCCCTACGGTATCGTTATGACTGTGGAGGCCCTACGGTATCGTTATGACTGTGGAGGCCCTACGGTATCGTTATGACTGTGGAGGCGCTGTGATCGAACACTACGTCTTCACGTTGGTTCATAGCAATAACGTACACTATGGGAGACGGTACGTTCTTCTGTGGCTCTCAGACTGATCTCTCACAAACCTTAAAACTCATGGTCTTCTATAGGCCTACAGTGTACGTTGAGATGACCGTTGGTCATCCCCACTTGACTTGACCATCATCTAGTCATGAATAAAATGCTGACCATAGCTAATCATTAACCAATACATGTTACTCTACACTTTTTTCATAACCAAGGGTCATGGTGCAATGCCCTTATTATTCCCCTTCCATAATTTTGTAATTGTTGATTATATTAATGCATGTGTATATATTACATAACTTAACTGCTCTAATACCGTCTGACTAAATTCGCCCCATGCATTAAGAAATATTCCAGGATAGGAATATTTCTCTAATTACTCTTCCATGTATGGATATTTATGATATAAATAATGTATAACTAAACTGCTCTAATGCCGTCTGGCTACACCTTTTAGCAGAAATGGCGATAAAAACTGTTGCTGTCAAAATCCACGGTGGGTGGCTGTCGATCATTCTTTCTCAATTGGTATAAAATGGGATAATGCACAAGTACCTATAAATGAAATGAGAATAATCTGTCCAGCACTTCAAGAAAGAGCGATACCGAGGATTAGGAATATCGAAGTACTGAAAGTACTGTAGCTTCCCAACAATATTTGGTAATAGATTGTGTGAACATTTAGCTGTTGTGTATCGGTGAAATTGTGAGTCTGTTTCGGAACTTTCACAATAGTTAATCCATTTTGACACTATAAATACAAAATGGCATATATTTAGTTTTATCATTAATTAATTGCTGTCATTAAATTCCGTGATCACCATGATAAACCCCTCAAGTGGGGTTTCTGTTGAGTGGGGCCAGGAATTTCTATTCTGAAGCGGAACTAATATGACACGGTCAGTAAAACCTGCTGTTTTCATTGTTAAATTATTCAATACTTTGGGAACAACTATCCTTTGGCCGATTTTCCCTTAGCAAACGTACACGTAGATATCACTGTGTGTCATGCAGCATTTCAAACCGTTTTTATACATATCGTGATAAAGGCTTTCTACGTATTCGCCGACAAATGTGTTTTAATCGTGATTTTTTTCTACAACCTCAAGCGGCCGACTGGTCATTCGTATCATATTTTATAGAAAAACTCAGAAGGAGTTACAGATGTGCAAACGTACCCATAAAGCTTTATTATATCCAAATATCTCTCGCGAGTTTGAATTAACTTCAAACTTGGGAATAGTTAACATTCGTTTAATGAAGACATTATCCTCATTTTCAGTGGTTCATAAGTCTTCCTAACGTTTCTACAATTGATTTCCCATAAAGAATCGAGAAGCCAGGGCAGCTTCTCATTTCCGCAATGAGACCCCCGGGGACATACCGCGGACTTCCTGGAAACTGCTGGAGCATAGTCTGTTAACGTCTGTGTACGAGAGGGCCAACTACAGTCAGCTAACATAGTCGTGTGACCGTCTGTGTATGGTCAACTACAGTCAGGTAACATAGTTGTGTGACCGTCTGTGTATGGTCAACTACAGTCAGCTATCATAGTCGTGTGACCGTCTGTGTATGACCAACTACAGTCAGCTAACATAGTCGTGTGACCGTCTGTGTATGGTCAACTACAGTCAGCTAACATAGTCGTGTGACCGTCTGTGTATGGTCAACTACAGTCAGCTATCATAGTCGTGTGACCGTCTGTGTATGGTCAACTACAGTCAGCTAACATAGTCGTGTGACCGTCTGTGTATGACCAACTACAGTCAGCTAACATAGTCGTGTGACCGTCTGTGTATGACCAACTACAGTCAGCTAACATAGTCGTGTGACCGTCTTTGTATGACCAACTACAGCCAGCTAACATAGTCGTGTGACCGTCTGTGTATGGTCAACTTCAACCAGCTAACACAGTCGTGTGACTGTCTGTGTATGGTCAACTACAGCCAGCTAACATAGTCGTGTGACTGTCTGTGTATGACCAACTACAGTCAGCTAACATAGTCGTGTGACTGTCTGTGTATGGTCAACTGCAGTCAGCTAACATAGTCGTGTGACTGTCTGTGTATGGTCAACTACAGTCAGCTAACATAGTCGTGTGACCGTCTGTGTATGACCAACTACAGTCAGCTAACATAGTCGTGTGACCGTCTGTGTATGGACAACTACAGTCAGCTAACATAGTCGTGTAACCGTCTCTGTATGGTCAACTACAGTCAGCTAACACAGTCGTGTGACTGTCTGTGTATGGTCAACTACAGTCAGCTAACATAGTCGTGTGACCGTCTGTGTATGACCAACTACAGTCAGCTAACATAGTCGTGTGACCGTCTGTGTATGGTCAATTACAGTCAGCTAACACAGTCGTGTAACCGTCTGTGTATGACCAACTACAGTCAGCTAACATAGTCGTGTAACCGTCTCTGTATGGTCAACTACAGTCAGCTAACACAGTCGTGTAACCGTCTGTGTATGGTCAACTACAGTCAGCTATCATAGTCGTGTGGCCGTCTGTGTATGACCAACTACAGTCAGCTAACATAGTCGTGTAACCGTCTGTGTATGGTCAACTACAGTCAGCTAACATAGTCGTGTAACCGTCTGTGTATGACCAACTACAGTCAGCTAACATAGTCGTGTAACCGTCTCTGTATGGTCAACTTCAACCAGCTAACACAGTCGTGTGACTGTCTGTGTATGGTCAACTACAGTCAACTAACATAGTCGTGTAACCGTCTGTGTATGGACAACTACAGTCAGCTAACATAGTCGTGTAACCGTCTGTGTATGGACAACTACAGTCAACTAACATAGTCGTGTAACCGTCTGTGTATGGACAACTACAGTCAGCTAACATAGTCGTGTGACCGTCTGTGTATGGTCAACTTCAACCAGCTAACACAGTCGTGTGACTGTCTGTGTATGGTCAACTACAGTCAACTAACATAGTCGTGTAACCGTCTGTGTATGACCAACTACAGTCAGCTAACATAGTCGTGTGACCGTCTGTGTATGGACAACTACAGTCAGCTAACATAGTCGTGTGACCGTCTCTGTATGACCAACTACAGTCAGCTAACATAGTCGTGTGACCGTCTGTGTATGGACAACTACAGTCAGCTAACATAGTCGTGTGACCGTCTGTGTATGGTCAACTACAGTCAGCTAACATAGTCGTGTAACCGTCTGTGTATGACCAACTACAGTCAGCTAACATAGTCGTGTGACCGTCTGTGTATGGTCAACTACAGTCAGCTAACATAGTCGTGTGACCGTCTGTGTATGGTCAACTACAGTCAGCTAACATAGTCGTGTAACCGTCTGTGTATGGACAACTACAGTCAGCTAACATAGTCGTGTGACCGTCTGTGTATGACCAACTACAGTCAGCTAACATAGTCGTGTGACCGTCTGTGTATGGTCAACTACAGTCAGCTAACATAGTCGTGTAACCGTCTGTGTATGACCAACTACAGTCAGCTAACATAGTCGTGTATCCGTCTGTGTATGGTCAACTACAGTCAGCTAACACAGTCGTGTAACCGTCTCTGTATGGTCAACTACAGTCAGCTAACATAGTCGTGTAACCGTCTGTGTATGTCAACTACAGTCAGCTAACACAGTCGTGTAACCGTCTGTGTATGACCAACTACAGTCAGCTAACATAGTCGTGTATCCGTCTGTGTATGGTCAACTACAGTCAGCTAACACAGTCGTGTAACCGTCTCTGTATGGTCAACTACAGTCAGCTAACACAGTCGTGTAACCGTCTCTGTATGGTCAACTACAGTCAGCTAACATAGTCGTGTAACCGTCTGTGTATGGACAACTACAGTCAGCTAACATAGTCGTGTGACCGTCTGTGTATGGTCAACTACAGTCAGCTAACGTAGTCGTGTAACCGTCTGTGTATGGTCAACTACAGTCAGCTAACATAGTCGTGTAACCGTCTGTGTATGACCAACTACAGTCAGCTAACATAGTCGTGTAACCGTCTGTGTATGGCCAACTACAGTCAGCTAACATAGTCGTGTAACCGTCTGTGTATGGCCAACTACAGTCAGCTAACATAGTCGTGTAACCGTCTGTGTATGACCAACTACAGTCAGCTAACATAGTCGTGTAACCGTCTGTGTATGGTAAACTATAGTCAACTAACATAGTCGTGTGACCGTCTGTGTATGGTCAACTACAGTCAGCTAACATAGTCGTGTGGCCGTCTGTGTATGGTCAACTACAGTCAGCTAACATAGTCGTGTAACCGTCTGTGTATGACCAACTACAGTCAGCTAACATAGTCGTGTAACCGTCTGTGTATGGTCAACTACAGTCAGCTAACATAGTGGTGTGACCATCTGTGTATGGTCAACTACAGTCAGCTAACATAGTCGTGTGACCGTCTGTGTATGGTCAACTACAGTCAGCTAACATAGTCGTGTAACCGTCTCTGTATGGTCAACTACAGTCAGCTAACATAGTCGTGTAACCGTCTGTGTATGTCAACTACAGTCAGCTAACAAAGTCGTGTAACCGTCTGTGTATGGCCAACTACAGTCAGCTAACATAGTCGTGTAACCGTCTGTGTATGGTAAACTATAGTCAACTAACATAGTCGTGTGACCGTCTGTGTATGGTCAACTACAGTCAGCTAACATAGTCGTGTGGCCGTCTGTGTATGGTCAACTACAGTCAGCTAACATAGTCGTGTAACCGTCTGTGTATGACCAACTACAGTCAGCTAACATAGTCGTGTAACCGTCTGTGTATGGTCAACTACAGTCAGCTAACATAGTGGTGTGACCATCTGTGTATGGTCAACTACAGTCAGCTAACATAGTCGTGTGACCGTCTGTGTATGGACAACTACAGTCAGCTAACATAGTCGTGTAACCGTCTGTGTATGGACAACTAGAGTCAGCTAACATAGTCGTGTAACCGTCTGTGTATGACCAACTACAGTCAGCTAACAAAGTCGTGTAACCGTCTGTGTATGACCAACTACAGTCAGCTAACATAGTCGTGTGACCGTCAGTGTATGACCAACTACAGTCAGCTAACATAGTCGTGTAACCGTCTGTGTATGGTCAACTACAGTCAGCTAACATAGTCGTGTAACCGTCTGTGTATGGTCAACTACAGTCAGCTAACATAGTCGTGTGACCGTCTGTGTATGACCAACTACAGTCAGCTAACATAGTCGTGTGACCGTCTGTGTATGACCAACTACAGTCAGCTAACATAGTCGTGTGACCTTCTGTGTATGGTAAACTACATTCAGCAAACATAGTCGTGTAACCGTCTGTGTATGACCAACTACAGTCAGCTAACATAGTCGTGTGACCGTCTGTGTATGACCAACTACAGTCAGGATACATAGTCGTGTAACCGTCTGTGCATGACCAACTACAGTCAGCTAACATAGTCGTGTGACCGTCTGTGTATGGTCAACTACAGTCAGCTAACACAGTCGTGTAACCGTCTGTGTATGGTCAACTACAGTCAGCTAACATAGTCGTGTGACCGTCTGTGTATGGTCAACTACAGTCAGCTAACATAGTCGTGTAACCGTCTGTGTATGGCCAACTACAGTCAGCTAACATAGTCGTGTGACTGTCTGTGTATGACCAACTACAGTCAGCTAACATAGTCGTGTAACCGTCTGTGTATGGACAACTACAGTCAGCTAACATAGTCGTGTAACCGTCTGTGTATGACCAACTACAGTCAGCTAACATAGTCGTGTAACCGTCTGTGTATGGTCAACTACAGTCAGCTAACATAGTCGTGTAACCGTCTGTGTATGACCAACTACAGTCAGCTAACATAGTCGTGTGACCGTCTCTGTATGGTCAACTACAGTCAGCTAGCATAGTCGTGTAACCGTCTGTGTATGACCAACTACAGTCAGGATACATAGTCGTGTGACCGTCTGTGTATGGTCAACTACAGTCAGCTAACATAGTCGTGTAACCGTCTCTGTATGGTCAACTACAGTCAACTAACATAGTCGTGTGACCGTCTGTGTATGACCAACTACAGTCAGCTAACATAGTCGTGTGACCGTCTGTGTATGGTCAACTACAGTCAGCTAACATAGTCGTGTAACCGTCTGTGTATGGTCAACTACAGTCAGCTAACATAGTCGTGTAACCGTCTGTGTATGACCAACTACGGTCAGCTAACATAGTCGTGTAACCGTCTGTGTATGACCAACTACAGTCAGGATACATAGTCGTGTAACCGTCTGTGTATGGACAAATACAGTCAGCTAACATAGTCGTGTAACCGTCTGTGTATGGTCAACTACAGTCAGCTAACATAGTCGTGTGACCGTCTGTGTATGACCAACTACAGTCAGCTAACATAGTCGTGTAACCGTCTGTGTATGGACAAATACAGTCAGCTAACATAGTCGTGTGACCGTCTGTGTATGGTCAACTACAGTCAGCTAACATAGTCGCGTGACCGTCTGTGTATGGTCAACTACAGTCAGCTAACATAGTCGTGTAACCGTCTGTGTATGGACAAATACAGTCAGCTAACATAGTCGTGTGACCGTCTGTGTATGGTCAACTACAGTCAGCTAACATAGTCGTGTGACCGTCTGTGTATGGTCAACTACAGTCAGCTAACATAGTCGCGTGACCGTCTGTGTATGGTCAACTACAGTCAGCTAACATAGTCGTGTAACCGTCTGTGTATGGTCAACTACAGTCAGCTAACATAGTCGTGTGACCGTCTGTGTATGGTCAACTACAGTCAGCTAACATAGTCGCGTGACCGTCTGTGTATGGTCAACTACAGTCAGCTAACATAGTCGTGTAACCGTCTGTGTATGGACAACTACAGTCAGCTAACATAGTCGTGTTACCGTCTGTGTATGGTCAACTACAGTCAGTTAACACAGTCGTGTAACCGTCTGTGTATGGTCAACTACAGTCAGCTAACATAGTCGTGTGACCGTCTGTGTATGGTCAACTACAGTCAGTTAACATAATCGTGTAACCGTCTGTGTATGGTCAACTACAGTCAGCTAACATAGTCGTGTAACCGTCTGTGTATGGTCAACTACAGTCAGTTAACACAGTCGTGTAACCGTCTGTGTATGGTCAACTACAGTCAGCTAACATAGTCGTGTAACCGTCTGTGTATGGTCAACTACAGTCAGTTAACACAGTCGTGTAACCGTCTGTGTATGGTCAACTACAGTCAGCTAACATAGTCGTGTAACCGTCTGTGTATGGTCAACTACAGTCAGCTATCATAGTCGTGTAACCGTCTGTGTATGGTCAACTACAGTCAGCTAACATAGTCGTGTAACCGTCTGTGTATGACCAACTACAGTCAGCTAACATAGTCGTGTAACCGTCTGTGTATGATCAACTACAGTCAGCTATCATAGTCGTGTAACCGTCTGTGTATGGTCAACTACAGTCAGCTAACATAGTCGTGTAACCGTCTGTGTATGGTCAACTACAGTCAGCTATCATAGTCGTGTAACCGTCTGTGTATGGTCAACTACAGTCAGCTATCATAGTCGTGTAACCGTCTGTGTATGGTCAACTACAGTCAGCTAACATAGTCGTGTAACCGTCTGTGTATGACCAACTACAGTCAGCTAACATAGTCGTGTAACCGTCTGTGTATGATCAACTACAGTCAGCTATCATAGTCGTGTAACCGTCTGTGTATGGTCAACTACAGTCAGCTAACATAGTCGTGTAACCGTCTGTGTATGATCAACTACAGTCAGCTAACATAGTCGTGTGACCGTCTGTGTATGGTCAACTACAGTCAGTTAACACAGTCGTGTAACCGTCTGTGTATGGTCAACTACAGTCAGCTAACATAGTCGTGTAACCGTCTGTGTATGGTCAACTACAGTCAGCTAACATAGTCGTGTAACCGTCTGTGTATGGTTAACTACAGTCAGCTAACATAGTCGTGTAACCGTCTGTGTATGGCCAACTACAGTCAGCTAACATAGTCGTGTGACCGTCTGTGTATGACCAACTACAGTCAGCTAACATAGTCGTGTGACCGTCTGTGTATGGTCAACTACAGTCAGCTAACATAGTCGTGTAACCGTCTGTGTATGGCCAACTACAGTCAGCTAACATAGTCGTGTAACCGTCTGTGTATGGACAACTACAGTCAGCTAACATAGTCGTGTAACCGTCTGTGTATGGTCAACTACAGTCAGTTAACACAGTCGTGTAACCGTCTGTGTATGGTCAACTACAGTCAGCTAACATAGTCGTGTAACCGTCTGTGTATGGTCAACTACAGTCAACTAACATAGTCGTGTAACCGTCTGTGTATGGTCAACTACAGTCAGCTAACGTAGTCGTGTAACCGTCTGTGTATGGTCAACTACAGTCAGCTAACATAGTCGTGTAACCGTCTGTGTATGGACAACTACAGTCAGCTAACATAGTCGTGTGACCGTCTGTGTATGGTCAACTACAGTCAGCTAACGTAGTCGTGTAACCGTCTGTGTATGGTCAACTACAGTCAGCTAACATAGTCGTGTAACCGTCTGTGTATGGACAACTACAGTCAGCTAACATAGTCGTGTGACCGTCTGTGTATGGTCAACTACAGTCAGCTAACATAGTCGTGTAACCGTCTGTGTATGGACAACTACAGTCAGCTAACATAGTCGTGTAACCGTCTGTGTATGGACAACTACAGTCAGCTAACATAGTCGTGTGACCGTCTGTGTATGGTCAACTACAGTCAGCTAACATAGTCGTGTAACCGTCTGTGTATGGTCAACTACAGTCAGCTAACATAGTCGTGTAACCGTCTGTGTATGATCAACTACAGTCAACTAACATAGTCGTGTAACCGTCTGTGTATGATCAACTACAGTCAGCTAACATAGTCGTGTGACCGTCTCTGTATGGTCAACTACAGTCAGGATACATAGTCGTGTAACCGTCTGTGTATGGTCAACTACAGTCAGTTAACATAGTCGTGTGGTCGTCTGTGTATGGACAACTACAGTCAGCTAACATAGTCGTGTGACCGTCTGTGTATGGTCAACTACAGTCAGCTAACATAGTCGTGTTACCGTCTGTGTATGGTCAACTACAGTCAGTTAACACAGTCGTGTAACCGTCTGTGTATGGTCAACTACAGTCAGCTAACATAGTCGTGTGACCGTCTGTGTATGGTCAACTACAGTCAGCTAACATAGTCGTGTAACCGTCTGTGTATGGTCAACTACAGTCAGCTAACATAGTCGTGTAACCGTCTGTGTATGACCAACTACAGTCAGTTAACATAGTCGTGTAACCGTCTGTGTATGGACAAATACAGTCAGCTAACATAGTCGTGTAACCGTCTGTGTATGGTAAACTATAGTCAGCTAACATAGTCGTGTGACCGTCTCTGTATGACCAACTACAGTCAGCTATCATAGTCGTGTGACCGTCTGTGTATGGTCAACTACAGTCAGCTAACACAGTCGTGTAACCGTCTGTGTATGGACAACTACAGTCAGCTAACATAGTCGTGTAACCGTCTGTGTATGGTCAACTACAGTCAGCTAACATAGTCGTGTGACCGTCTCTGTATGGTCAACTACAGTCAGCTAACATAGTCGTGTGACCGTCTGTGTATGGTCAACTACAGTCAGCTAACATAGTCGTGTAACCGTCTGTGTATGGTCAACTACAGTCAGCTAACATAGTCGTGTAACCGTCTGTGTATGGACAACTACAGTCAGCTAACATAGTCGTGTAACCGTCTGTGTATGGTCAACTACAGTCAGCTAACATAGTCGTGTAACCGTCTGTGTATGGTCAACTACAGTCAGCTAACATAGTCGTGTATCCGTCTGTGTATGGTTAACTACAGTCAGCTAACATAGTCGTGTATCCGTCTGTGTATGGTTAACTACAGTCAGCTAACATAGTCGTGTAACCGTCTGTGTATTGTCAACTACAGTCAGTTAACATAGTCGTGTGGTCGTCTGTGTATGGACAACTACAGTCAACTAACATAGTCGTGTAACCGTCTGTGTATGACCAACTACAGTCAGCTAACATAGTCGTGTGACCGTCTGTGTATGACCAACTACAGTCAGCTAACATAGTCGTGTGACCGTCTCTGTATTGTCAACTACAGTCAGCTAACATAGTCGTGTAACCGTCTGTGTATGGTCAACTACAGTCAGCTAACATAGTCGTGTAACCGTCTGTGTATGACCAACTACAGTCAGCTAACACAGTCGTGTAACCGTCTGTGTATGGTCAACTACAGTCAGCTAACATAGTCGTGTAACCGTCTGTGTATGGTCAACTACAGTCAGCTAACATAGTCGTGTGACCGTCTCTGTATGGTCAACTACAGTCAGCTAACATAGTCGTGTGACCGTCTGTGTATGGTCAACTACAGTCAGCTAACATAGTCGTGTAACCGTCTGTGTATGGTCAACTACAGTCAGCTAACATAGTCGTGTAACCGTCTGTGTATGACCAACTACAGCCAGCTAACATAGTCGTGTAACCGTCTGTGTATGGTCAACTACAGTCAGCTAACATAGTCGTGTAACCGTCTCTGTATGGTCAACTATAGTCAGCTAACATAGTCGTGTGACCGTCTGTGTATGGACAACTACAGTCAGCTAACATAGTCGTGTGACTGTCTGTGTATGGACAACTACAGTCAGCTATCATAGTCGTGTGACCGTCTGTGTATGGACAACTACAGTCAGCTAACACAGTCGTGTAACCGTCTGTGTATGGACAACTACAGTCAGCTAACATAGTCGTGTATCCGTCTGTGTATGGTTAACTACAGTCAGCTAACATAGTCGTGTAACCGTCTGTGTATGGTCAACTACAGTCAGCTAACATAGTCGTGTATCCGTCTGTGTATGGTCAACTACAGTCAGCTAACATAGTCGTGTGACCGTCTGTGTATGGTCAACTACAGTCAGCTAACATAGTCGTGTGACCGTCTGTGTATGGTTAACTACAGTCAGCTAACATAGTCGCGTGACCGTCTGTGTATGATCAACTACAGTCAACTAACATAGTCGTGTAACCGTCTGTGTATGGTCAACTACAGTCAGCTAACATAGTCGTGTATCCGTCTGTGTATGGTCAACTACAGTCAGCTAACATAGTCGTGTGACCGTCTGTGTATGGTCAACTACAGTCAGCTAACATAGTCGTGTGACCGTCTGTGTATGGTTAACTACAGTCAGCTAACATAGTCGTGTAACCGTCTGTGTATGGTCAACTACAGTCAGCTAACATAGTCGTGTGACCGTCTGTGTATGGTCAACTACAGTCAGCTAACATAGTCGTGTAACCGTCTGTGTATGGTCAACTACAGTCAGCTAACATAGTCGTGTGACCGTCTGTGTATGGTCAACTACAGTCAGCTAACATAGTCGTGTAACCGTCTGTGTATGGTCAACTACAGTCAGTTAACATAGTCGTGTGGTCGTCTGTGTATGGACAACTACAGTCAGCTAACATAGTCGTGTGACCGTCTGTGTATGGTCAACTACAGTCAGCTAACATAGTCGTGTTACCGTCTGTGTATGGTCAACTACAGTCAGTTAACACAGTCGTGTAACCGTCTGTGTATGGTCAACTACAGTCAGCTAACATAGTCGTGTGACCGTCTGTGTATGACCAACTACAGTCAGCTAACATAGTCGTGTGACCGTCTGTGTATGGTCAACTACAGTCAGCTAACATAGTCGTGTAACCGTCTGTGTATGGTCAACTACAGTCAGGATACATAATCTTGTGACCGTCTGTGTATGGTCAACTACAGTCAGGATACATAATCTTGTTACCGTCTGTGTATGACCAACTACAGTCAGCTAACATAGTCGTGTAACCGTCTGTGTATGACCAACTACAGTCAGCTAACATAGTCGTGTATCCGTCTGTGTATGACCAACTACGGTCAGCTAACATAGTCGTGTATCCGTCTGTGTATGACCAACTACGGTCAGCTAACATAGTCGTGTGACCGTCTGTGTATGACCAACTACAGTCAGCTAACATAGTCGTGTAACCGTCTGTGTATGGGCTAATCACCTAAATGTTAGTTTTGCCGACAACAATTGATCAGTGATGTCAAATGTTCCTTTCCTATTTTCACTACCAGTTAAACTTAAGTAGTTATTAACTAAACCGTGTACTGCCTGTCATATTTCACTGGTGGACGAAGTGTGGCCATTAGTAATTTGTTGATGGGCCCCTTGAAAACAAACAAATGCAGTTAAACAACATGCTTTAGTTTTCAGATATGTTGTCATCGGAACCAAGGTCACGCTATAGGGAAGACATGTGCGTTTTCAGCTTCTTTGTTTAAATTCACTCGTTTTATGTTTATAGAGTCGATTGGAGAATATTACTTTTACTGAGTCGATAGGAGAATATTACTTTTACTGAGTCGATAGGAGAATATTACTGTTATAGAGTCGATTGGAGAATATTACTTTTACTGAGTCGATAGGAGAATATTACTGTTATAGAGTCGATTGGAGAATATTACTTTTACTGAGTCGATAGGAGAATATTACTTTTATAGAGTCGATAGGAGAATATTGCTTTTATATAGTCGATAGGAGAATATTACTACCTCCAGTGCGAACGTGACTCGCAACTGCAGCAGCGTCAATGCTCCGGTGACGTACACAGTTAATCCCTACCAGCAGGTCTCGAGATCAGTAATGACGTACCAACCTATACGACATCCTGCCGACATGTGAATTTCCGATAGGAGTGCGAGCTTCCCCTATTTGCCACACGTTAGATTAACTATAGATGAGGGTTAATTTAGCTTAAATGTCACCTCGACTTTATTACCGTCTATTTACTGTAAATAACTAATCATTTTGAAAAACAAAAGATTTTGACAGAACTTCGTACTAATCTTATTACGTGCCATATGAATAATGTCAAAATCTACCAACAGATTATATACATGTAAATGCCTATCATCGCACTGGGTTTTAATGACATTTTGCGAGAAGTCTGTGTAGCCTACGTAAACCTGCAGCCATTGATTAAAAAACTGGAGTCCTGCAACTGTTAGCGAGCAGTTAATGCCCACCGGAAGTAGCGTTGTTGGCGAGCAGTAAATGCCCGCCGGAAGTAGCGTTCGTGATCATACCTTCAATACTGACCCTCCCTGGTCCCTAGTTGTGCCCTTTTGATTTTGGTATTGATCAAAGAAACAAAATAACATAAATGCGGCCTTCTTGGATTCTGAAATTGAAAGTTTGTTATCGCTTTTTTTGAGAAGTACTTGATGGACCTTCCTCAAATTTAATATGTAGGTTCCTCTCGGTCCTTGTTTGATAACATGTTAACATTTTCAATCAATGCCTTTTCATAAGATGAACTCTTTAATTTCATATAACTAACATTAAAAACATGCAAGAGAAAAGTAGGGAAAAGATCCAACTTTTTAAGAACAGGTGAAGATTGTCTGTGGTGGGTGCCAAGATCCCTCGGGGATCTCTTGTGTAATAATTAATGTTACCCGGAACTTCTCTGGGCCTGAAACCAAATTTATTATTTTTTTTACGGATAGATGTATGGTGTTTGTTAAACATTTTCTTCAGGTTGGAAAGTACGATTCATGTAAAGATTCTTTTACACAACCAATAAATGTTTTATGTGACGTTTCGGTGACAAGTACGATGTGTACCCTGTCACCTTCATCAGACTAATGACCAGCAAAGCGTATGCACAAAAAAGGTGTAAAATGTGAACGACTTGTTAACGAAAAATCGGTCATTTTGTCCACGCTGTTAGGCATATGTACAAGAATAAAGTTATTGTACCGAAATGACTCGATTCAGCTACGCTTTGTTTATGACATGGTCATAGATGTGCGAGAGTCTGTGATCCCCCTCATCTCGATTTAGAACCCTAATGACAGAGAGAGCGAGCTGGTGAGGCGGCAGATCAAAGAAGCCATGTGGATACGCCGAACTGGGAAGGTTATAGAGTAATAATGTTTTAATTTTTGCATTTTCCGTTGAACAGAAAAGATAAGTACGATACAGGATGAGTGCCACCAACTGTAAACCACAAACAAGATCTTTACCAATCTTTTTTTCAATATGTATTATACAACACAACACCTCCTTCATAAATTTCCGAATGTTTTGGCTCGTTTGAAAAAATATGTGATTTTCCCCGTGAAGAAAATACTGGAGATATGATTTGAAATGAACCATTATTAAAACTGTTTCTTCGGTAAACTACAGCTATAGTTTGTGTTGCTAAACGGCCAATCGACGACGTAAAGTGATGCCAAGTCCCTTACTTTATCTTCTTCTAAAGTGTTGTTTATCATCAGGTTATGTAGTAAAATTTGCCACCCCGTGTTAGCTATTTTCAATGGTATTTTATCAATTTTTCTTAAAGAATTAATTTATAGGTGTCTCTTAATTTGTCCAAAAATGTTCTTAATATCGCTCAAAGTCCTTTTTTCCAATTATGATAGTTTGACTAGACTTTCTAATACATAAATAGGGAGGGGGGTGTTGCTAACCAAAGCTGTCATCCTAAATGAGGTTGTAAGGACTCCCTTGATTTCACGAACAGATACATTGTCAGCTTTGGTGTACGAAAAAGTAAAAATTACATTTGGAC
Organism: Mimachlamys varia; assembly: GCA_947623455.1. Classification (NCBI taxonomy): domain Eukaryota; kingdom Metazoa; phylum Mollusca; class Bivalvia; order Pectinida; family Pectinidae; genus Mimachlamys; species Mimachlamys varia. The sequence continues at coordinate 50,556,323 of OX392535.1, forward strand.
AAAACGATCTTTAACTCGGTCCCTTGAAGGTGATAAGAATCTATACTGGACTTCATCTTCGTCACAAACCATGCAGACTATGTAGGTCGAGAACTTATGTCTAATTAAGTTCTAATCACACTTCCGTCCGTCCTGTGGAACCGGGAAACGTAACGCACGGATACAAGTGTTGTCAGTGTCCTGTAACACACGGATAAAGGTGTTGTCAGTATCATGTAACACACAGATAAATGTGTTGTCAGTATCCAGTAACACATGGATAAAGGTGTTGTCAGTATCCTGTAACACACGGATAAAGATGTTGTCAGTATCCTGTGACACACGGATAAAGATGTTGTCAGTATCCTGTAACACACGGATAAAGATGTTGTCAGTATCCTGTAACACACGGATAAAGATGTTGTCAGTATCCTGTAACACACGGATAAAGATGTTGTCAGTATCCTGTAACACACGGATAAAGATGTTGTCAGTATCCTGTAACACACGGATAAAGATGTTGTCAGTATCCTGTAACACACGGATAAAGATGTTGTCAGTATCCTGTAACACACGGATAAAGGTGTTGTCAGTATCCTGTAACACACGGATAAAGATGTTGTCAGTATCCTGTAACACACGGATAAAGATGTTGTCAGTATCCTGTAACACACGGATAAAGGTGTTGTCAGTATCCTGTAACACACGGATACAGGTGTTGTCAGTATCCTGTAACACACGGATAAAGATGTTGTCAGTATCCTGTAACACACGGATAAAGATGTTGTCAGTATCCTGTAACACACGGATAAAGATGTTGTCAGTATCCTGTAACACACGGATAAAGGTGTTGTCAGTATCCTGTAACACACGGATAAATGTGTTGTCAGTATCCTGTAACACACGGATAAAGGTGTTGTCAGTATCCTGTAACACACGGATAAAGATGTTGTCAGTATCCTGTAAAACACAGATAAATGTGTTGTCAGTATCCTGTAACACACGGATAAATGTGTTGTCAGTATCCTGTAACACACGGATACAAGTGTTGTCAGTATCCTGTAACACACAGATAAATGTGTCGGCAGTATCCTGTAATACACAGATAAATATGCTGTCAGTATCCTGTAACACACAGATAAATGTGTCGGCAGTATCCTGTAACACACGGATAAAGATGTTGTCAGTATCCTGTAACACACGGATAAAGATGTTGTCAGTATCCTGTAACACACAGATAAATGTGTTGTCAGTATCCTGTAACACACGGATAAAGATGTTGTCAGTATCCTGTAACACACAGATAAATGTGTTGTCAGTATCCGGTAACACACGGATAAAGGTGTTGTCAGTATCCTGTAACACACAGATAAATGTGTTGTCAGTATCCTGTAACACACGGATAAAGGTGTTGTCAGTATCCTGTAACACACAGATAAAGATGTTGTCAGTATCCTGTAACACACGGATAAAGGTGATGTCAGTATCCTGTAACACACAGATAAAGGTGATGTCAGTATCCTGTAACACACGGATAAATGTGTTGTCAGTATCCTGTAACACACAAATAAAGATGTTGTCAGTATCCTGTAACACACGGGTAAAGATGTTGTCAGTATCCTGTAACACACAGATAAAGATGTTGTCAGTATCCTGTAACACACAGATAAAGATGTTGTCAGTATCCTGTAACACACAGATAAAGGTGTTGTCAGTATCCTGTAACACACGGATAAAGGTGTTGTCTGTATCCTGTAACACACAGATAAAGATGTTGTCAGTATCCTGTAACACACGGATAAAGGTGTTGTCAGTATCCTGTAACACACGGATACAAGTGTTGGCAGTATCCTGTAACACACGGATAAAGGTGTTGTCTGTATCCTGTAACACACGGATAAAGATGTTGTCAGTATCCTGTAAAACACAGATAAAGGTGATGTCAGTATCCTGTAACACACGGATAAATGTGTTGTCAGTATCCTGTAACACACAGATAAAGATGTTGTCAGTATCCTGTAACACACGGATACAAGTGTTGTCAGTATCCTGTAACACACGGATAAAGATGTTGTCAGTATCCTGTAACACACGGATACAAGTGTTGTCAGTATCCTGTAACACACGGATAAAGATGTTGTCAGTATCCTGTAACACACGGATACAAGTGTTGTCAGTATCCTGTAACACACGGATAAAGGTGTTGTCAGTATCCTGTAACACACGGATACAAGTGTTGTCAGTATCCTGTAACACACAGATAAAGGTGTTGTCAGTATCCTGTAACACACAGATACAGGTGTTGTCAGTATCCTGTAACACACGGATAAAGGTGTTGTCTGTATCCTGTAACACACGGATAAGGGTGTTGTCAGTATCCTGTAACACACAGATAAATGTGTCGGCAGTATCCTGTAACACACGGATAAAGGTGTTGTCAGTATCCTGTAACACACGGATAAAGATGTTGTCAGTATCCTGTAACACACAGATAAATGTATTGTCAGTATCCTGTAACACACAGATAAATGTGTTGTCAGTATCCTGTAACACACAGATAAAGGTGTTGTCAGTATCCTGTAACACACAGATAAAGGTGTTGGCAGTATCCTGTAACACACAGATAAAGGTGTTGTCAGTATCCTGTAACACACATAGCTATTGCTGACAAACTTAATGTAGTTTTATGTCAGCAATAGCAATGTGTAATAGGTCACAAACAACATGTGCTAAACTTTTCATTATGTATATGTTTATTTCGATAGAGTAAGTTCGCTTTATTAAAGTGTGTTGATATTTTCGATATAAATTACAAGGCTTTGCAGACAAACATAATATTGCACGCTAGTCATTATAAAATATCTCCTATCATAGAAATAAATTTGTTGATACCACACTGTTATTTATTGAGAAAGGCAGTACAGCAACTAATCCCGCACGTGATGTAAGCATCCAGTTCTTTCAGGGGATTCACCGGGATACGCAAGATTAACTCTCGCCCCCTCGCTCCGCCCCCGTTCTGTCCTTTTCCTTAATCAAAGAATCGAGAGTAAATAACATCCCCACAGGGTAAAGTATGTGTAACATGGATCCCGCGCACTAAATGGTTTAAAACAGAAACAGCCCGATCGATAAGGTAGAACCGTACACCAGCAGTACGACATACTGCTTTGTCTCTATGATCAATAAGGTAGAACTGTACACCAGCAGTACGACATACTGCTTTGTCTCTGTGATCTATAAGGTAGAACTGTACACCAGCAGTACGACATACTGCTTTGTCTCTATGATCTATAAGGTAGAACTGTACACCAGCAGTACGACATACTGCTTTGTGTCTATGATCAATAAGGTAGAACCGTACACCAACAGTACGACATACTGCTTTGTCTCTATGATCTATAAGGTAGAACTGTACACCAACAGTACGACATACTGCTTTGTCTCTGTGATCTATAAGGTAGAACCGTACACAAGCAGTACGACATACGGCTTTGTCTCCATGATCTATAAGGTAGAACAGTACACCAGCAGTACGACATACTGCTTTGTCTCTATGATCTATAAGGTTGAACTGTACACCAACAGTACGACATACTGCTTTGTCTCTATGATCGACAAGGTAGAACTGTACACCAACAGTACGACATACTGCTTTGTCTCTATGATCTATAAGGTAGAACTGTACACCAACAGTACGACATACTGCTTTGTCTCTATGATCGATAAGGTAGAACTGTACACCAACAGTACGACATACTGCTTTGTCTCTATGATCTATAAGGTAGAACTGTACACCAACAGTACGACATACTGCTTTGTCTCCATGATATATAGGGTAGAACTGTACACCAACAGTACGACATACTGCTTTGTCTCTGTGATCGATAAGGTAGAACTGTACACCAACAGTACGACATACTGCTTTGTCTCTGTAATCTATAAGGTAGAACCGTACACCAGCAGTGCGACATACTGCTTTGTCTCTGTGATCTGTAAGGTAGAACTGTACACCAGCAGTACGACATACTGCTTTGTCTTTATGATCTATAAGGTAGAACTGTACACCAACAGTACGACATACTGCTTTGTCTCCATGATCTATAGGGTAGAACTGTACACCAACAGTACGACATACTGCTTTGTCTCTGTGATCGATAAGGTAGAACTGTACACCAACAGTACGACATACTGCTTTGTCTCTGTGATCTATAAGGTAGAACCGTACACCAGCAGTACGACATACTGCTTTGTCTCTATGATTTATAAGGTAGAACAGTACACCAGCAGTACGACATACTGCTTTGTCTCTGTGATCTATAAGGTAGAACTGTACACCAACAGTACGACAAACTGCTTTGTCTCTGTTATCTATAAGGTAGAACCGTACACCAACAGTACGACATACTGCTTTGTCTCTATGATCTATAAGGTAGAACTGTACACCAACAGTACGACATACTGCTTTGTCTCTATGATCTATAAGGTAGAACTGTACACCAACAGTACGACATACTGCTTTGTCTCTATGATCGATAAGGTAGAACCGTACACCAACAGTACGACATACTGCTTTGTCTCTATGATCGATAAGGTAGAACCGTACACCAACAGTTCGACATACTGCTTTGTCTCTGTGATCTATAAGGTAGAACCGTACACCAGCAGTACGACATACTGCTTTGTCTCTATGATCGATAAGGTAGAACTGTACACCAGCAGTACGACATACTGCTTTGTCTCTGTGATCTATAAGGTAGAACCGTACACCAGCAGTACGACATACTGCTTTGTCTCTATGATCTATAAGGTAGAACAGTACACCAGCAGTACGACATACTGCTTTGTCTCTGTGATCGATAAGGTAGAACCGTACACCAACAGTACGACATACTGCTTTGTCTCTATGATCGATAAGGTAGAACCGTACACCAACAATACGACATACTGCTTTGTCTCCATGATCTATAAGGTAGAACCGTACACCAACAGTACGACATACTGCTTTGTCTCTGTGATCGATAAGGTAGAACCGTACACCAACAATACGACATACTGCTTTGTCTCTGTGATCGATAAGGTAGAACTGTACACCAACAGTACGACATACTGCTTTGTCTCTATGATCTATAAGGTAGAACTGTACACCAACAGTACGACATACTGCTTTGTCTCTGTGATCTATAAGGTAGAACCGTACACCAGCAGTACGACATACTGCTTTGTCTCTATGATCTATAAGGTAGAACTGTACACCAACAGTACGACATACTGCTTTGTCTCTGTGATCTATAAGGTAGAACTGTACACCAGCAGTACGACATACTGCTTTGTCTCTGTGATCTATAAGGTAGAACCGTACACCAACAATACGACATACTGCTTTGTCTCCATGATCTATTAGGTAGAACCGTACACCAACAGTACGACATACTGCTTTGTCTCTGTGATCGATAAGGTAGAACCGTACACCAACAATACGACATACTGCTTTGTCTCTGTGATCGATAAGGTAGAACTGTACACCAACAGTACGACATACTGCTTTGTCTCTATGATCTATAAGGTAGAACTGTACACCAACAGTACGACATACTGCTTTGTCTCTGTGATCTATAAGGTAGAACCGTACACCAGCAGTACGACATACTGCTTTGTCTCTATTATCTATAAGGTAGAACTGTACACCAACAGTACGACATACTGCTTTGTCTCTGTGATCTATAAGGTAGAACTGTACACCAGCAGTACGACATACTGCTTTGTCTCTGTGATCTATAAGGTAGAACCGTACACCAACAGTACGACATACTGCTTTGTCTCTGTGATCTATAAGGTAGAACCGTACACCAGCAGTACGACATACTGCTTTGTCTCTATGATCTATAAGGTAGAACCGTACACCAACAGTACGACATACTGCTTTGTCTCTGTGATCTATAAGGTAGAACTGTACACCAGCAGTACGACATACTGCTTTGTCTCTATGATCTATAAGGTAGAACTGTACACCAACAGTACGACATACTGCTTTGTCTCTGTGATCGATAAGGTAGAACTGTACACCAACAGTACGACATACTGCTTTGTCTCTATGATCGATAAGGTAGAACTGTACACCAACAGTACGACATACTGCTTTGTCTCTGTGATCTATAAGGTAGAACTGTACACCAGCAGTACGACATACTGCTTTGTCTCTGTGATCGATAAGGTAGAACTGTACACCAACAGTACGACATACTGCTTTGTCTCTGTGATCTATAAGGTAGAACTGTACACCAGCAGTACGACATACTGCTTTGTCTCTGTGATCTATAAGGTAGAACCGTACACCAACAGTACGACATACTGCTTTGTCTCTGTGATCGATAAGGTAGAACTGTACACCAACAGTACGACATACTGCTTTGTCTCTATGATCGATAAGGTAGAACCGTACACCAACAATACGACATACTGCTTTGTCTCCGTGATCTATAAGGTAGAACCGTACACCAACAGTACGACATACTGCTTTGTCTCTGTGATCTATAAGGTAGAACCGTACACCAGCAGTACGACATACTGCTTTGTCTCTATGATCTATAAGGTAGAACCGTACACCAGCAGTACGACATACTGCTTTGTCTCTGTGATCTATAAGGTAGAACTGTACACCAGCAGTACGACATACTGCTTTGTCTCTGTGATCGATAAGGTAGAACTGTGCACCAACAGTACGACATACTGCTTTGTCTCTATGATCGATAAGGTAGAACCGTACACCAACAGTACGACATACTGCTTTGTCTCTGTGATCGATAAGGTAGAACTGTACACCAACAGTACGACATACTGCTTTGTCTCTATGATCTATAAGGTAGAACTGTACACCAACAGTACGACATACTGCTTTGTCTCTGTGATCTATAAGGTAGAACCGTACACCAGCAGTACGACATACTGCTTTGTCTCTATGATCAATAAGGTAGAACCGTACACCAACAGTACGACATACTGCTTTGTCTCTGTGATCTATAAGGTAGAACTGTACACCAGCAGTACGACATACTGCTTTGTCTCTATGATCTATCAGGTAGAACCGTACACCAACAGTACGACATACTGCTTTGTCTCTGTGATCTATAAGGTAGAACTGTACACCAGCAGTACGACATACTGCTTTGTCTCTATGATCTATAAGGTAGAACTGTACACCAACAGTACGACATACTGCTTTGTCTCTGTGATCTATAAGGTAGAACTGTACACCAGCAGTACGACATACTGCTTTGTCTCTATGATCGATAAGGTAGAACTGTACACCAACAGTACGACATACTGCTTTGTCTCTGTGATCTATAAGGTAGAACTGTACACCAGCAGTACGACATACTGCTTTGTCTCTGTGATCGATAAGGTAGAACTGTACACCAACAGTACGACATACTGCTTTGTCTCTGTGATCTATAAGGTAGAACTGTACACCAGCAGTACGACATACTGCTTTGTCTCTGTGATCTATAAGGTAGAACTGTACACCAGCAGTACGACATACTGCTTTGTCTCTGTGATCTATAAGGTAGAACTGTACACCAACAGTACGACATACTGCTTTGTCTCTGTGATCTATAAGGTAGAACTGTACACCAACAGTACGACATACTGCTTTGTCTCTGTGATCTATAACGTAGAACTGTACACCAACAGTACGACATACTGCTTTGTCTCTGTGATCTATAAGGTAGAACTGTACACCAGCAGTACGACATACTGCTTTGTCTCTGTGATCTATAAGGTAGAACTGTACACCAACAGTACGACATACTGCTTTGTCTCTGTGATCTATAAGGTAGAACTGTACACCAACAGTACGTCATACTGCTTTGTCTCTGTGATCTATAAGGTAGAACTGTACACCAGCAGTACGACATACTGCTTTGTCTCTGTGATCTATAAGGTAGAACTGTACACCAACAGTACGACATACTGCTTTGTCTCTGTGATCTATAAGGTAGAACTGTACACCAACAGTACGACATACTGCTTTGTCTCTGTGATCTATAAGGTAGAACTGTACACCAGCAGTACGACATACTGCTTTGTCTCTGTGATCTATAAGGTAGACCTGTACATTAACAGTACGACATACTGCTTTGTCTCTGTGATCTATAAGGTAGAACTGTACACCAGCAGTACGACATACTGCTTTGTCTCTGTGATCTATAAGGTAGAACTGTACACCAGCAGTACGACATACTGCTTTGTCTCTGTGATCTATAAGGTAGAACTGTACACCAACAGTACGACATACTGCTTTGTCTCTGTGATCTATAAGGTAGAACTGTACACCAACAGTTCGACATACTGCTTTGTCTCTGTGATCTATAACGTAAAACTGTACACCAACAGTACGACATACTGCTTTGTCTCTGTGATCTATAAGGTAGAACTGTACACCAGCAGTACGACATACTGCTTTGTCTCTGTGATCTATAAGGTAGAACTGTACACCAACAGTACGACACACTGCTTTGTCTCTGTGATCTATAAGGTAGAACTGTACACCAACAGTACGACATACTGCTTTGTCTCTGTGATCTATAAGGTAGAACTGTACACCAGCAGTACGACATACTGCTTTGTCTCTGTGATCTATAAGGTAGAACTGTACACCAACAGTACGACATACTGCTTTGTCTCTGTGATCTATAAGGTAGAACTGTACACCAACAGTACGACATACTGCTTTGTCTCTGTGATCTATAAGGTAGAACTGTACACCAGCAGTACGACATACTGCTTTGTCTCTGTGATCTATAAGGTAGAACTGTACACCAACAGTACGACATACTGCTTTGTCTCTATGATCTATAAGGTAGAACTGTACACCAACAGTACGACATACTGCTTTGTCTCTGTGATCTATAAGGTAGAACTGTACACCAACAGTACGACATACTGCTTTGTCTCTGTGATCAATAAGGTAGAACTGTACACTAACAGTACGACATACTGCTTTGTCTCTATGATCTATAAGGTAGAACCGTACACCAGCAGTACGACATACTGCTTTGTCTCTGTTATCTATAAGGTAGAACCGTACACCAACAGTACGACATACTGCTTTGTCTCTGTGATCTATAAGGTAGAACTGTACACTAACAGTACGACATACTGCTTTGTCTCTATGATCTATAAGGTAGAACCGTACACCAGCAGTACGACATACTGCTTTGTCTCTGTGATCTATAAGGTAGAACTGTACACCAGCAGTACGACATACTGCTTTGTCTCTATGATCTATAAGGTAGAACCGTACACCAACAGTACGACATACTGCTTTGTCTCTATGATCAATAAGGTAGAACCGTACACCAACAGTACGACATACTGCTTTGTCTCCATGATCTATAAGGTAGAACTGTACACCAGCAGTACGACATACTGCTTTGTCTCCATGATCTATAAGGTAGAACCGTACACCAGCAGTACGACATACTGCTTTGTCTCTATGGTCAATAAGGTAGAACTGTACACCAGCAGTACGACATACTGCTTTGTCTCTATGATCTATAAGGTAGAACTGTACACCAGCAGTACGACATACTGCTTTGTCTCTATGATCTATAAGGTAGAACCGTACACCAACAGTACGACATACTGCTTTGTCTCTGTGTGATCGATAAGGTAGAACTGTACACCAGCAGTACGACATACTGCTTTGTCTCTATGATCTATAAGGTAGAACTGTACAACAGCAGTACGACATACTGCTTTGTCTCTATGATCAATAAGGTAGAACCGTACACCAGCAGTACGACATACTGCTTTGTCTCTATGGTCAATAAGGTAGAACCGTACACCAACAGTACGACATACTGCTTTGTCTCTATGATCTATAAGGTAGAACAGTACACCAGCAGTACGACATACTGCTTTGTCTCTGTGATCGATAAGGTAGAACTGTACACCAGCAGTACGACATACTGCTTTGTCTCTATGATCTATAAGGTAGAACTGTACACCAACAGTACGACATACTGCTTTGTCTCTATGATCTATAAGGTAGAACTGTACACCAACAGTACGACATACTGCTTTGTCTCTGTGATCGACGAGACAAAGCAGGGAACTGGTATAGTTTTATCAAAACTCGGTAAACGGTGATGCTAGTTAACCCGAAGTTTTCTGAATCCCAATAGCCAGAATAGCCATTGTTGTGGAGAGAAGGTTCTCTAAGGGACCAGAGAGTTTAGCTCTCGTGTTTTATGTTTGAGGACATATCTGATTGAGGTATGTTCGAGAGTTGATTGCGTTTTATAATAAGTATGGGGGTTGACAGTGTTTTAATGTTAGATAAACAGCTGATGTAATAACATGTATGTTACCCTATCAGCTGCCTATTAGAGGATTAAGCACAAGTTATATCATTTTATCAACGCCCGTTCTTCTGACACACTACAAGATTTACAAGATTACACTTACTGTGGTATACATTTGTTTACAATTGATCTTTTTTACCGAGATCCTCATACGGGATTTGTGGCACTAATATGAATATTCATTTATGTGTATCTATTGACAAATTTTGATTGCCTAAAACCTTAGTGATTAGGGCGGAGCCTCAAAGTGGAAATTGATTGAGAGTCCTACCCAAACCTTAGGGTCAGGGCGGACCCTCAAAGTGGAAATTGATTGAGAGTCCTTCCCAAACCTTAGGGGTCAGGGCGGACCCTCAAAGAGGAAATTTTAGCATCCTACCTAAACCTGGTAAGGGCGGATCCTCAAACAGATTTGAATGAGAATCCCACCCAAACCTTAGTGATTAGGACGGAGCCTCAAAGAGGAAATGGACTGAGAATTATACCTAAACCCTAGAGGTCAGGGTCGATCCTCAAAGTGGAAATGGACTGAGAATCATACCTAAACCTTAGAGGTCAGGGTCGATCCTCAAAGAGGAAATGGACTGAGAATCATACCTAAACCTTAGAGGTCAGGGTCGATCCTCAAAGAGGAAATGGGCTGAGAATCATACCTAAACCCTAGAGGTCAGGGTCGATCCTCAAAGTGAAAATGGGCTGAGAATCATACCTAAACCCTAGAGGTCAGGGTCGATCCTCAAAGTGGAAATGGGCTGAGAATCATACCTAAACCCTAGAGGTCAGGGTCGATCCTCAAAGTGGAAATGGGCTGGGAATCATACCTAAACCTTAGAGGTCAGGGTCGATCCTCAAAGTGGAAATGGGCTGGGAATCATACCTAAACCTTAGAGGTCAGGGTCGATCCTCAAAGTGGAAATGGGCTGTGAATCATACCTAAACCCTAGAGGTCAGGGTCGATCCTCAAAGGAGAAATTGACTGAGAATCCTTTCCAAAACTTAGGGGTCAGGGTGGAGCCTCAAAGGAGAAATTGACTGTTATTCGTATATCGAAATAACACTTTTGATATATTTTTTGAGAGTCTTATCGAAATCTTTTGGGTCAGGGCGGAACCTCAAAGGGGAAATTTTAGCGTCCTACCCAAACCAGGGCTTTCAACTGTTGGGTCATTTTCTTATAAGTCGCAGTTGGTCAGATTTATAGAAGTTTTGACCTTTGATTTCATGTCGAGAATTCTTGAGTATGGGGATATGTAGCCGAACATTGGCATATCACGTCTGCAGTGATACTGGACCCATAGCGTAACTCTGCAGTATGGACAATGATACCGCCCCTATGGAGTGACTCACTGCATCGTTTACGGTGCTAGCGGTGGTACCGGTCCCATTGAGTGATTTGCTGAGACCAATGCTATGGAGTGGATCACAAACTCAACAGCTGTCCGTGTGTCAGCCTCAGCCTCAGCATCAAGGAATCCTCTATAATCACTGTAGTGAAATGTGGACTATGTTAGGGTATAATTCGGGAAACTTTGATATAAACGGGGATTATCTTGTCTTAGCCGACAAACTTGCTGCAAGGTAAGCTAATCATTTAACTATTTATATCGTTTATTCAATAGTTCATTATATAAAGTGTTGGCCAACATCGACCAAGTTCATGATCAAGAAACAACAACTAGTGTACTTATAAGTATTCAGGGTTATATAGATGTGACACTGTAGCCTTACCATTGAGACATTGTATAGATGTAACACTATAGCCTTACCATTGAGATATTGTAAAGATGTGACACTGTAACCTTACCATTGAGATATTGTAAAGATGTGACACTGTAGCCTCACCATTGAGATGAGGTATATAGATGTAACACTGTAGCCTTACCATTGAGATGAGGTTATATAGATGTAACACTGTAGCCTTACCATTGAGATGAGGGTGTATAGATGTAACACTGTAGCCTTACCATTGAGATGAGGTTGTATAGATGTAACACTGTAGCCTTACCATTGAGATGAGGTTGTATATATGTAACACTGTAGCCTTACCATTGAGATATTGTATAGATGTAACACTGTAGCCTTACCATTGAGATGAGGTTGTATAGATGTAACACTGTAGCCTCACCATTGAGATGAGGTTGTATAGATGTAACACTGTAACCTCACCATTGAGATGAGGTTATATAGATGTAACACTGTAGCCTTACCATTGAGATATTGTATAGATGTAACACTGTAGCCTTACCATTGAGATGAGGTTGTATATATGTAACACTGTAGCCTCACCATTGAGATGAGGTTATATAGATGTAACACTGTAGCCTTACCATTGAGATGAGGTTGTATAGATGTAACACTCTAGCCTTACCATTGAGATGAGGTTGTATATATGTAACACTGTAGCCTCACCATTGAGATGAGGGTATATAGATGTAACACTGTAGCCTTACCATTGAGATGAGGTTGTATAGATGTAACACTCTAGCCTTACCATTGAGATGAGGTTGTATAGATGTAACACTGTAGCCTCACCATTGAGATGAGGTTGTATATATGTAACACTGTAGCCTTACCATTGAGATATTGTATAGATGTAACACTGTAGCCTTACCATTGAGATGAGGGTGTATAGATGTAACACTGTAGCCTTACCATTGAGATGAGGTTGTATAGATGTAACACTGTAGCCTTACCATTGAGATATTGTATAGATGTAACACTGTAGCCTTACCATTGAGATGAGGGTGTATAGATGTAACACTGTAGCCTTACCATTGAGATGAGGTTGTATAGATGTAACACTGTAGCCTTACCATTGAGATATTGTATAGATGTAACACTCTAGCCTTACCATTGAGATATTGTATAGATGTAACACTGTAGCCTTACCATTGAGATGAGGTATATAGATGTAACACTCTAGCCTTACCATTGAGATGAGGTATATAGATGTAACACTGTAGCCTTACCATTGAGATGAGGTATATAGATGTAACACTGTAGCCTTACCATTGAGATGAGGTATATAGATGTAACACTCTAGCCTTACCATTGAGATGAGGTATATAGATGTAACACTGTAGCCTTACCATTGAGATGAGGTATATAGATGTAACACTCTAGCCTTACCATTGAGATGAGGTATATAGATGTAACACTGTAGCCTTACCATTGAGATGAGGTATATAGATGTAACACTGTAGCCTTACCATTGAGATGAGGTATATAGATGTAACACTCTAGCCTTACCATTGAGATGAGGTATATAGATGTAACACTCTAGCCTTACCATTGAGATGAGGGTATATAGATGTAACACTGTAGCCTTACCATTGAGATGAGGTTGTATAGATGTAACACTCTAGCCTTACCATTGAGATGAGGTATATAGATGTAACACTCTAGCCTTACCATTGAGATTAGGTTGTATAGATGTAACACTCTAGCCTTACCACGTCGTTATTTTTAATATCGTTATCGTTAATAAGATAAATGTTAAATATGTAATCTAAGGTTTAGGTTAGGGTTAGGATCCTAACAGACTTCGTGTGCTTGTTTGTTGATGGTTGTTAAGTTTACCCTTGCCTTGAACTAACGGCCTGTAAGAGTAAGTAAGATATGTGCCCGAGACTGTCGATATCATCTGCTGATTTAATCCCTACTGACGTCATGAAATCATGCCGGAATGTGCGTGTAGTTTTGTTTCGAAACTTGCAAACATTGGATGTTTTTGATAAACCTTTTTTGTTCAGCAATATCACACACATTACTTTTCTAATGCTGGCGAACAGCAAGTCGCATCATTTGGTTTTGTGAATTCAGCTATGAAATTGATATGCTTATATTTTGAAGTGAAAATTGTCTATGTAATAAAATAATTTTACTTTAGTCAAGAAATATCGATATCTTTTCGACAGCATAGCAATGTGTTGGGACAGATCCCTTGCACGGTTTATACTTTACGCCCGGTGCAGTGTAAGCAGTATTGCGCAGCGGCATCATTTAGTTTATGACCAATATTACAAAGGTGACCTCAGTGCGTTGGTCACGTGTCTATTTAATCGACAACAGAGCTGATGCAATCGATGACCGCAATGGGTTGCATGGTCGGTACCTGAGGGTACAGTTTACATTGGTAATTTAGGTAAAACCCAGGTCCAGAGCTAATCACTGACCTTTGTATCTGTCCACGAAAGCCTTGTTAGGTTGATTCATTCAGAGTATTCCTCTCTATATGAATAATACCAACAGAAAACGACAAAAGAGTATGAATACGCCAATTTACGTGGTAGAGTTAGGGCGTAATATAGGAATCTTGCTCAAAGAGAGTCTTGTCGCTTCACTTTGGATAACATGGAGAACTCTCTTTTTCCAAGCACTTAGATGACTACGGTTAATTATTAATAGCGCTAATTTTATTTAAATTTGTTCTGTTAAGCCAATGTTATTTAGAGGACGGCACAAATGCAAACTCAATTTACAGCAAGACAATTGTAAATAAAAATAAAAACAAATTTCATTCCATATATCAAACTTTACTAAGTCAACACCAGTAATGAATAAAGTAATTTCAAAACATTTGATATTTCACCCCTGTACACTACCATCACTCATACACACACTCTGTACACTACCATACCTCATACAAACACCCTGTACACTGACATACCTCATACAAACACCCTGTACACTACCATACCTCATACAAACACCCTCTACACTACCATACCTCATACAAACACCCTGTACACTACCATACCTCATACAAACACCCTGTACACTACCATACCTCATACAAACACCCTGTACACTACCATACCTCATACAAACACACTATACACTACCATACCTCATACAAACACCCTGTACACTACCATACCTCATACAAACACCCTGTACACTACCATACCTCATACAAACACCCTCTACACTACCATACCTCATACAAACACCCTGTACACTACCATACCTCATACAAACACCCTGTACTCTACCATACCTCATACAAACACCCTGTACACTACCATACCTCATACAAACACCCTGTACACTACCATACCTCATACAAACACCCTCTACACTACCATACCTCATACAAACACCCTGTACACTACCATACCTCATACAAACACCCTGTACTCTACCATACCTCATACAAACACCCTGTACACTACCATACCTCATACAAACACCCTGTACACTACCATACCTCATACAAACACCCTGTACACTACCATACCTCATACAAACACCCTGTACACTACCATACCTCATACAAACACCCTGTACACTACCATACCTCATACAAACACCCTGTACACTACCATACCTCATACAAACACCCTGTACACTACCATACCTCATACAAACACCCTGTACACTACCATACCTCATACAAACACCCTGTACACTACCATACCTCATACACACACCCTGTACACTACCATACCTCATACAAACACCCTGTACACTACCATACCTCATACAAACACCCTGTACACTACCATACCTCATACAAACACCCTCTACACTACCATACCTCATACAAACACCCTGTACACTACCATACCTCATACAAACACCCTGTACTCTACCATACCTCATACAAACACCCTGTACACTACCATACCTCATACAAACACCCTGTACACTACCATACCTCATACAAACACCCTCTACACTACCATACCTCATACAAACACCCTGTACACTACCATACCTCATACAAACACCCTGTACACTACCATACCTCATACAAACACCCTGTACACTGCCATATCTCATACACACACCCTACCCACTACCATACCTCATACAAACACCCTGTACACTACCATACCTCATACATAAACTCTGTACACTACCATACCTCATACAAACACCCTGTACACTACCATACCTCATACAAACACCCTGTACACTACCCTACCTCATACAAACACCCTGTACACTACTCATATAAAACTGAAAGAACGTCTTAGATAGTTATGAGAGCTTTCTTTTCCAAAAATGGCGGACGACGATACCAATATATGGTAATGAGCTATGCTTTGTGAAAAACACAACAAAAGCTTAGATGAAATATACCGAAGAAAATATATTACGAATGATTGAATTCTTGAAATCTTGGTCAACAACAGTTTGGTTGAACTTGGAGGTTTTTCCAGCATGGGAACAAACTGTGTCCCCTCTTAACTGTCTTGTTTTTGTTTTCATTCGAGGCTGAATTTGCTGAATTTGAGGAAGACAGGTACCAATAACCTAGCCCTAACCCTAGCTGGCCACGTCGATCGTATATACCCTTCTGAACCTGAAATAAAGGACACAACAGACTCTTTTACATCAGCTGCCTACATCGATCTCTAATTAAGCTAATGACCAACATAGCTTACTACAAAGCTATACGATCAACTTGAAGATTTCAACTTTCCGATCGGAAAATTTCCATTTCATTTCTTGATAGTTACATCCCTGCCTCTCCAACCTTCGTTATTCTAGGACTTGCTCTAAATATCGTGATTTTCATAATCGATGTCGACTGCAGGCATACAATCATTAACGTTCTTAATTGTTGTGATTGACAAAGATGACTCGGTTCTCATTTCGAGGACTTGATGTTTACTTGGATGTGAACAAGATTTACATGACGGGTGTCGTCAATGAAGCAGAAGACGCTTACTCTTCCGGAACACATGTACTTTTGCAAAGGTCTCCATGTAAATCTTTCCTTTTTTTGTTTTTTGCCCCCAGTTTAATTGATTTTGTGTTCGGATTATGGTTTTCTTGACACTTTTGTATTCTCTAACCCCCCCCCCCCCCCCCCGAACCCTGATAATCGCAAAAACGTTATTTGTTATAATCACTGTTCGCAAAATATGAAGTGGTTTTAATATGTGGCACAAGTAGAAAAAAAACATGGCACTTCTTGAATTTTACGTACGGAACACGTGTAATCTGGCTTCTGTAGTTATACCATATAAGGGTATTAGGTTTCTCCAAGGTAAGTTTTATCTCCATTGTTTTATGTAAAAGTCGTTGCTTGTCGTCTGCTTTTGGAAACACTTTTTGTGGATCGTAATCTGAAACGTTCTCGCTGAATCCTGTAAATTGAATAGTAAAACCGGTATAATGTCAACATTTACTTTGAAAACGAGTCCACTGGGCCATCAAGCCGACAATGACGTCATTGCAGAGTTCACGATATCGGTTAAGAAATCTCGTGGGAACGAGACTTCATGAGATTTACTGCAGCTAGCGGTTTTTGAAGCCTGCTGTAATGGATGTGTTGAAGATGTAGGTTTGACACAGGTAAATGGTGATTAGCTTGATGTCGAGGTTTATCTTACTTCTTTAAGTTTACTGGTGAAACACTTTATGCTGGCAGTTGAATTTGTGTTACATTAGTCCCAATGGTATCAGTATGTCGTATTTACGGTAATATTTAACCCCTGTTGACAGGACTGGGTCAGTATGTCAGGTATGTGTTTAGAATGGTATCAGTATGCCAGGTATGTGTTTAGAAGGGAAATACATTTTAAAGGATCTATAGGAAAACAGGACGACAGAATGTCAAGCGTACTCGTCCGAGTAAGGAGAGGTGATACGGTTCATTTTTGCAGAATAAAGATTATTCGTCGTTGTTTTCGCATGATGACAGCCATCTGAAAAAAAAACCTGCACATTTTAAAAATTCTTCTCTTGTTCCACGGGTGCCTTTTAGCTGACAATTGGTTGAGATTAAAAGGAAATGAAGCTGATAAAATGTTAAAAGGTCATCTTTACAACAATTCTAGAGTAAACATTGATAATTAGATGATATCGCATTGCAACCAAGATTCAGTTATGAATCCTAACTGTAGGCGGACGCTCAACCATTTGAGCTATCTGGACTAGATCCGCCACACATATACTGAACAATGGCGATTAGCATCACTATAATGGAGTGCTTCTTCGCGGAAATTATCGATCATGACGTCATAATGGTTGGGTCCTTAAATGGTAAGAAAAGTAGCGTAATGAAAATCGTTATAATTAAAGAAAAGCGTTTATTTAGACTACATGTCTTGGATGGTCCATATGTTAGCGATATCACATTCAGCCTGGGATGGTCCATGTGTTAGCAATATCACTTCCAGCCTGGGATGGTCCATATGCTAGTGATATCACATTCAGCCTGGAATGGTCCATATGTTGGTGATATCACATTCAGCCTGGGATGGTCCATATGCTAGCGATATCACATTCAGCCTTGGATGGTCCATATGCTAGTGATATCACATTCAGCCTGGAACGGTCAATGTGTTAGCAATATCACTTTCAGCCTGGGATGGTCCATATGTTAGCGATATCACATTCAGCCTGGGATGGTCCATATGCTAGTGATATCACATTCAGCTTGGGATGGTCCATGTGTTAGTGATATCACATTCAGCCTAGGATGGTCCATATGCTAGCGATATCGCATTCAGCTTGGGATGGTCCATATGCTAGCGATATCACATTCAGCATGGGATGGTCCATATGCTAGCGATATCACATTCAGTCTGGGATGGTCCATATGCAAGCGATATCACATTCAGCCTTGCATGGTCCATATGTAAGCGATATCACATTCAGGCTTGGATGGTCCATATGCTAGCGATATCACATTCAGCATGGGATGGTCCATATGCTAGCGATATCACATTTAGCCTGGGATGGTCCATGTGTTAGCAATATCACTTCCAGCCTGGGATGGTCCATATGCCAGTGATATCACATTCAGCCTGGAATGGTCCATATGTTAGTGATATCACATTCAGCCTGGGATGGTCCATATGCTAGCGATATCACATTCAGTCTGGGATGGTCCATATGCTAGTGATATCACATTCAGCCTGGAACGGTCAATGTGTTAGCAATATCACTTTCAGCCTGGGATGGTCCATATGTTAGCGATATCACATTCAGCCTGGGATGGTCCATATGCTAGTGATATCACATTCAGCCTTGGATGGTCCATGTGTTAGTGATATCACATTCAGCCTGGGATGGTCCATATGCTAGCGATATCACATCCAGCCTGGAATGGTCCATGTGTTAGCGATATCACATTCAGCCTGGGATGGTCCATATGTTAGCGATATCACATTCAGCCTGGGGTGGTCCATGTGTTAGCAATATCACTTTCAGCCTGGGATGGTCCATATGTTAGCGATATCACATTCAGCCTGGAATGGTCCATGTGTTAGCATTATCACTTTCAACCTGGGATGGTCCATATCACATTCAGCCTGGGGTGGTCCATATGCTAGTGATATCAGATTCAGTCTGGGATGGTCCATATGCTAGTGATATCACATTCAGCCTGGGATGGTCCATATGTTAGCGATATCGCATTCAGCCTGGAATGGTCCATGTGTTAGCGATATCACTTTCAGCCTTGGATGGTCCATATGTTAGCGATATCACATTCAGCTTGGGATGGTCCATGTGTTAGTGATATCACATTCAGCCTGGGATGGTCCATATGCTAGGGATATCACATTCAGCCTGGGATGGTCCATATGCTAGCGATATCACATTCAGCCTAGGATAGTCCATATGCTAGCGATATCACAATCAGCCTTGGATGGTCCATATGCTAGTGATATCACATTCAGCCTGGGATGGTCCATATGCTAGCGATATCGCATTCAGCCTGGGGTGGTCCATATGTTAGCGATATCACATTCAGCCTCGGATGGTCCATATGCTAGTGATATCAAATTCAGCCTGGAATGGTCCATATGCTAGCGATATCACAGTCAGCCTGGGATGGTCCATATGTTAGCAACATCACATTGTGCCTGGGATGGTCCATATGTTAGCGATATCACATTCAGCCTGGGATGGTCCATATGTTACCGATGTCACATTCAGCCTGGGATGGTCCATATACTAGTGATAGTTTCTCTGTAATTTTTCAACTTTTTCATTGTTGAAGTTTTAAAAGGACCTACAAAAAAGAAAATATAACGAACAGGCAAGTAAAATATTACAAAACAAAAAATAAAAGAATGCTGTTTCTGATGATTGCACAAAGCACGCATACCAGGTAATTGTGCCGAGTCTTGTATTATATTCTGTAAGCAGTAAGTTGCCGTGGACTCGACAATCACCATCATTGTATTCATCGGGAAGCTAATGAGCATTAACAAATTAACAGTGATTGAAATAAAATAACGCCGCATCACGTACAATCTCATCACAATACAGATCTTAAATGTTACTTCGTTAGCTTACATAGAATTAAGGGCCGTGTTCTGTTGAGCCTTTGTATTAGGCAATCAACTTAACACTTCCAGAATCTTGGTGGGTTAGGATGAGTGTTACTCTTATCTGTGCTAATGCATGTTGTGACGAAATCACACTGCAGATAGTAGCGTCCACTGCCATCGAAATTGCCATTTTAATGACATATATCATAATATGTATCATATACTCGCAGAAGAGGAATTCCTAGAGCTTTTGATTGGGTTTGGCTTTTAGGGTTATTGACAAAAATAAAATGTTACTGGAATCCTTGTGATTTGGTTTAAAGTTCGCATCCGTTATCATACAGAGGTACCAAATGGTCCTACTTTTGATCCATTACTTTTTAGCTCACCTGCCGGGAGAGCAAGTGCATGAGTAGACTCGTCCGTCCGTCAACTTTCATGGAATTGCTACTAGTCATGAACGACTTTTGTCTAAAAGTCAGAAGCGTCCTAGGTGGAAGGGGGCTGATGTTTGTATACACGATAGTTTTACGTTCCATGGGGCAGTAGGTGCGGACTATTTCAAGCAGGCTTACACAATATACCACAACCTCCCAAAACACATGCTCAGCACATACATCCCTATCGCATTCACCGGGAGGCCGTCCAAACCTTTTCCTTCCACGCGAATTCCAGAATTTGGCCTAATTTCTTTGAATTTTCTTGGTGAGAGGATTGTGTATCAACGGTGAGTCTCGGCCACCAGGGCGGGATGGACGTGCCCAAATGTTGGAAATGGAGCATTTTCTTTAAAATCCTCCTTTTGTCAGCGAAACCAAACCAGTGGAGCAATGAAGACCCTATTAACCTCCTGTTTACATTTTGTATATAAATATTGCCGATGTTTTCCGATCGCTCTACAAGTCGTCTATTTATCGACGATACGTCTGTATTACGGTCTTCTAGACTATTTCGAAAGCAGAAATGATATAAAGCATGACTTTCAATCGCTCGATATTTGTGCAAAGCAGTGGTTAATATGTTTTAACCAGGAAAAACAACGGTTTTGTTTATTACAATTTTTTAAAGAATTAAATAGCCATCTTGTGGTCTTGGTAGATACCTGCGATAAGTTTGCGAAGCAGCCTCAGGTTGAAGATGATCTGCGTACCACATATGATCGCTATCACAATTACGGGCTGTGTACGCGGGGCTGCAATTAAAGGGATGCTAACAAGAGTTCTTCACGGCATACATGCCTGTGTTAAAATACATGTATAACTAATGCAGAGATAATCAAGGGTTATTGTTTGTCAATTTCCTTTTTCTTTCATGATGTATTTTCCAGATTAAATCCTTCGATAGTAGTTCGAACCCCTCTATATCATCTTGGTAGAGAGATTGGTCCTCAATATTGATGTATGAACAGTCAAGTATAAGCTGAGTTAAAATTCATGTGCTTTCAGCATGTTGGTGGTATCTTCTGTATATTTCCGTTGTAGGACACTCAGCTTCTCTTTGTGTTAATGTTATTGCTGAAAAAAATGTTCGCTCGTTTCTGGCTCTGTATTACAGAGTTTACAGGTAAGGTCCACTGGGAGAAGACTGACCTGTTAGATTGTGGAGTCCCCGTCAGCAGCTTGGTCTTTATCTCAGCGTCGTCACGGGACCGCGGTTGCCGAGCGGTTAAGGTGTTCCGACATTTTACCGCTAGCCCTCCACCTCTGGGTTGCGAGTTCCCACGTGGGGCGGTTGCCAGGTACTGACCGTAGGTTTTTCTCCGGGTACTCCGGCTTTCCTCCACCTCCAAAACCTGGCACGCCCTTAGATGACCCTGGCTGTTAATAGGACTAAAACAAAATAAACGAAACCAAACCTGAACGTCTTTATAATGAAACCCATTAACACTTTGGCGTTGTTCTCAATTCAATAGGCCAATGGTCTCATCAATTAGTCATCATATTGAATTATGATGAAACCCATTAACACTTAGGCGTAAATCGCAATTCAAGTGGCCAATGGTCTCATCAATTAGAGTCATCATATTGAATTATGATGAAACCCATTAACACTTAGGCGTAAATCGCAATTCAAGTGGCCAATGGTCTCATCAATTAGAGTCATCATATTGAATTATAATGAAACCCATTAACACTTAGGCGTAAATCGCAATTCAAGTGGCCAATGGTCTCATCAATTAGAGTCATCATATTGAATTATGATGAAACCTATTAACACTTAGGCGTTGTTCTCAAGTCAAGTGGCCAATGGTTTCATCAATTAGAGTCATCATATTGAATTATAATGAAACCCATTAACACTTTGGCGTTGTTCTCAATTCAAGTGGCCAATGGTCTTATCACATTGAATTATGTTTTTTAGATTCTTAATGAAAAAGATAAATGTTGTAATGACAATTAAATAAATTCCTAGTTGATACCATTTTCACAAGTTTTTTTAATATGCTCGTGAATTATGCGATGCCGGCAAGCTAATCGAATAAGAATTGCAGCACACTTGAAAAAGAGAATATTCATGGATATTTTAAGAAAAATTACCATATCATTTATTTATTTAGTTGTTACCAACTTAGAATGAGTTTTATCGTCCCATTTATAGGCTTTCTGCTACACTTCATCTGTTTTGCTGCCAATGTTTATTTCTTGGAACAAGTAAGATTCGGATCAAGATATTTTTCTTCTCTTTCACATTTTAAAAGCATGAGTTAATTAATAAAAAGCGCTTCCTTTTTACAGCTTTGGAGAAAGAAACCTTGTTGCTTTTCATACAATGTTGCGGTATATCTGGAAAAGTTTCGTCATTGTCCCTGAACTTAAGGACATTTCCTAAAATTCTACATAGGAAAGCATTATATAAGTTGGAGTTGAAGTGTGTTGTGGGGGTGGGGGTGGTTATGGAATTAAGTAGTTTTCCTTAACTTCTGTAATGCTTTCCTGTGGATATTATTTTGCTAACAAATTTCACGTTGATGAAAATAGGGCCTCTGTAGTCCTTTAACGTTTTACAATTTTAGAGTAAATATAGTTCAGGTGAAGGAAATCTTTGTGAAAATGTCAATTTTTTATATGCTCTCGCTATTGTACTGTACTTGGTTCTTAATGCTTTAAATCTGGGTGTTGCTATTGATATAAAGCGCTATGGCGAAAAACAGTCCATTTTTCACTAAGATGGCTGTAGATAACATTTTCCTAGACAAGTTATGTACTGTGCCATCACATTATCATGCAGTTGTTGAAATCATAGGTAATCATTTGGTAGCTAAATTGGTAGAGCGGCCGTTAAGAGTCCGAGCTGACTTAATGAGAAGAAGCTGATTCAGTTATGAAACCTTTTATGGTCTCGAAACATGTCTATGATTTCTCAGCCTCTATATCCCAGGGGTAACGTTCACTTCCGCTCAATGCAGATACCTATTAATTAAATGAGTGTGCGATACTGTGCACTGACAAAATACAGTTTCATGCATTGTTTGAGATGTACGGTACAGATATCATATTAAATTATAGTAAACACATATATACGAAGAAATCTCCACTCTATACCATTTGCTCAAAAGCTTAGGTTTATGTTCCTGTTATATAAACCACGGCTTAACTGAAGAATTGCTTGTAGGCTATGATACCAACAATTAGGCTCCGATCAATACACGCTTTCGTTGATGATGTGATGCTAAGGCCAGTCACCAACAGTATGTGTGTCATGGAGACAGAGCTTGACGACAGCACATTTCATTTAAATTCCTTATTTGTTTTCCTTTGCATTTTAACGATTAAAAACAAAAGATTATTAAATCGTGGACAACATTTCAGTAAAACAGTTATTCAGAATCACTCGCTAACATGTTACCCTCACGTATATATATTTACATTTGCTTCACATTTCAAGAGGAAGATGTCACCATACGCCTATAACACCCAGTGCCTAAGGCTGTAACAACATTTGCTATTGTGACGTCATCAATTCCATTGTTGTCTACATTTGATTTCCTGTTCAAAATTGGTTCGAAATATGTAAATAAAAACACAATGTCCTTTCATTTCACATTCTATAAAAATATAAAATATGTAAAGAACGTTTTATAAAATAAAGTTTCAGTCCTATAGCACATTGTTATTGCTGACAAACTTACGTTCAGCCCTACCGGTCTGTAATGTAACATTGGCTAAAACATTCATTGTTGAAACAATGTGCACATAGTAAAGGTGAGTATACACGTTACCCTCACGTATATAACGTACACACAGTAAAGGTGAATGTACACGTTACCATCACGTATATAACGTACACACAGTAAAGGTGAATGTACAAGCTACGCTCACGTATATAACGTACACATAGTAAAGGTGAATGTACACGTTACCATCACGTATATAACGTACACACAGTAAAGGTGAATGTACACGTTACCATCACGTATATAACGTACACACAGTAAAGGTGAGTGTACACGTTACCCTCACGTATATAACGTACACATAGTAAAGGTGAGTGTACAAGCTACCCTCACGTATATAACGTACACACAGTAAAGGTGAATGTACAAGCTACCCTCACGTATATAACGTACACACAGTAAAGGTGAATGTACACGTTACCATCACGTATATAACGTACACATAGTAAAGGTGAGTGTACACGTTACCATCACGTATATAACGTACACACAGTAAAGGTGAGTGTACAAGCTACCCTCACGTATATAACGTACACATAGTAAAGGTGAGTGTACAAGCTACCCTCACGTATATAACGTACACACAGTAAAGGTGAATGTACACGTTACCATCACGTATATAACGTACACACAGTAAAGGTGAGTATACACGTTACCCTCACGTATATAACGTACACAAAGTAAAGGTGAGTGTACAAGCTACGCTCACGTATATAACGTACACACAGTAAAGGTGAGTGTACACGTTACCCTCACGTATATAACGTACACATAGTAAAGGTGAGTGTACACGTTACCATCACGTATATAACGTACACACTGTAAAGGTGAGTGTACACGTTACCCTCACGTATATAACGTACACACAGTAAAGGTGAGTGTACACGTTACCCTAAAGTATATAACGTACACACAGTAAAGGTGAGTGTACACGTTACCCTCACGTATATAACGTACACACAGTAAAGGTGAGTGTACAAGCTACGCTCACGTATATAACGTACACACAGTAAAGGTGAGTGTACACGTTACCCTCATTTATATAACGTACACATAGTAAAGGTGAGTGTACAAGCTACCCTCACGTATATAACGTACACACAGTAAAGGTGAGTGTACACGTTACCCTCACTTATATAACGTACACATAGTAAAGGTGAGTGTACACGTTACCCTCACTCATATAACGTACACACAGTAAAGGTGAGTGTACACGTTACCATCACGTATATAACGTACACACAGTAAAGGTGAATGTACACGTTACCATCACGTATATAACGTACACACAGTAAAGGTGAGTGTACACGTTACCATCACGTATATAACGTACACACAGTAAAGGTGAGTGTACACGTTACCATCACGTATATAACGTACACACAGTAAAGGTGAGTGTACACGTTACCATCACGTATATAACGTACACACAGTAAAGGTGAGTGTACACGTTACCCTCACGTATATAACGTACACAGAGTAAAGGTGAGTGTACACGTTACCCTCACGTATATAACGTACACACAGTAAAGGTGAGTGTACACGTTACCCTCACGTATATATTTACACCTCTCCCTTCTTGTGCTTAGTAAACTCTGACTGCGAATATATTACCGTATACGCAGTGAAAAAAAAAGCTCGGCAGATTAATATTTGTTCAAATATGGCGTCGTTCGCTTTGAATGCTTTTTTCTTCGTATAACACTTGAAAATTAATAATGGTGTAAATATAAGGATTGTCCCTCATTTTGACTGCGTATACAGTAGTATGTCCGCAGTTGGCAACGAACATATTCACTATGGAGCGCTAACGCGCACGATAGAACATGTTCGTTGCCAACTGCGGGCATACTACCGTATACGCAGTCAAAATGAGGTACAATCCTTATATAACGTACACACAGTAAAGGTGAGTGTACACTTTCCACATAGGCCTCGCTCTATATCAGAAGGTCCTCACATTGGACTCGCCCTATATGAGAAGATCCCAACATAGGCTTCGCTCTATATCAAAAGGTATCCACAAAGGCCTCACTCTATATTTTAGAAGGTCCCCATATAGGCCTCGCTGTATGTCAGAAAGTCCCAAAAAAGGCCTCGCTCTATATAACAAGGTCCCCACATAGGCCTCGCTCTATATAACAAGGTCCCCTCATAGGCCTCGCTCTATATCAAAATGTCCCCACATAGGCCTCGCTCTATATCAGAAGGTTCCCACATAGGTCTCGCTCTATATCAGAATATCCCCACATAGGCCTCGCTCTATATACATGTAACATGGTCCCCACATAGGCCTCGCTCTATATCAAAATGTCCCCACATAGGCCTCGCTCTATATCAAAAGGTCCCCACATAGGTCTCGCTCTATATCAGAATATCCCCACATAGGCCTCGCTCTATATACATGTAACATGGTCCCCACATAGGCCTCGCTCTATATAACAAGGTCCCCACATAGGTCTCGCTCTATATCAAAAGGTCCCCACATAGGCCTCGCTCTATATCAAAAGGTTCCCACATAGGCCTCGCTCTATATCAGAAGGTCCCCACATAGGCCTCGCTCTATATCAGAAGGTCCCGACATATGCCTCGCTCTATATCAGAAGGTCCCGACATAAGCCTCGCTCTATATCAGAAGGTCCCGACATATGCCTCGCTCTATATCAGAAGGTCCCCACATAGGCCTCTCTCTATATCAGAAGGTCCCCAAATATGCCTCGCTCTATATCAGAAGGTCCCCACATATGCCTCGCTCTATATCAGAAGGTTCCCACTAAGGCCTCTCTCTATATCAGAAGGTCCCCACAAAGGCCTCTCTCTATATCAGAAGGTCCCCACATAGGCCTCGCCATATATCAGAAGGTTCCCACATAGGCCTCACTCTATATCAGAAGGTCCCCACATATGCCTCGCTCTATATCAGAAGGTTCCCACTAAGGCCTCTCTCTATATCAGAAGGTCCCCACAAAGGCCTCTCTCTATATCAGAAGGTCCCCACATAGGCCTCGCCATATATCAGAAGGTTCCCACAAAGGCCTCTCTCTATATCAGAAGGTCCCCACATAGGCCTCGCCATATATCAGAAGGTTCCCACAAAGGCCTCGCTCTATATCAGAAGGTTCCCACTAAGGCCTCTCTCTATATCAGAAGGTTCCCACTAAGGCCTCGCTCTATATCAGAAGGTCCCCACAAAGGCCTCTCTCTATATCAGAAGGTCCCCACATAGGCCTCGCCATATATCAGAAGGTTCCCACAAAGGCCTCGCTCTATATCCGAAAGTCCCCACATAAGCTTCGCTCTATGTCAGAAGGTTCCCACATAAGCTTCGCTCTATGTCAGAATATCCCCATTTAGGCCTCGCTCTATATCAGAATATCCCCACATAGGCCTCGCTCTAAATCAGAATATCCCCATTTAGTTCTCGCTCTATATCAGAAGGTCCCCACATAGGCCTCGGTCTATATCACAATATCCCCGCAGAGGCCTTGCTCTATATCAGGTCTCACATAGGCCTTGCTCTATATCAGAATATCCCCACATAGGCCTCGCTCTATATCAGAATATCCCCACATAGCCCTCGCTCTATATCAGAAGGTCCCCACATAGGCCTCTCTCTATATCAGAAGGTCCCCACATAGGCCTCGCCATATATCAGAAGGTTCCCACGAAGGCCTCGCTCTATATCAGAAGGTTCCCACAAAGGTCTCTTTCGTTATCAGAAGGTCCCCACAAAGGCCTCTCTCTATATCAGAAGGTCCCCACATAGGCCTCGCTCTTTATCAGAATATCCCCACATAGGCCTCGCTCTATATCAGAATATCCCCACATAGCCCTCGCTCTATATCAGAATATCCCCATTTAGGCCTCGCTCTTTATCAGAAGGTCCCCACATAGGCCTCGCTCTATATCAGAATATCCCCACATAGTCCTCGCTCTATGTCAGAATATCCCCATTTAGGCCTCGCTCTTTATCAGAAGGTCCCCACATAGGCCTCGCTCTATATCAGAATATCCCCACATAGTCCTCGCTCTATGTCAGAATATCCCCACGTAGGCCTCGCTCTATATCAGAATATCCCCATTTAGGCCTCGCCATATATCAGAAGGTTCCCACAAAGGCCTCTCTCTATATCAGAAGGTCCCCACATAGGCCTCGCCATATATCAGAAGGTTCCCACTAAGGCCTCTCTCTATATCAGAAGGTTCCCACTAAGGCCTCTCTCTATATCAGAAGGTTCCCACTAAGGCCTCGCTCTATATCAGAAGGTTCCCACTAAGGCCTCGCTCTATATCAGAAGGTTCCCACTAAGGCCTCGCTCTATATCAGAAGGTTCCCACTAAGGCCTCGCTCTATATCAGAAGGTCCCCACAAAGGCCTCTCTCTATATCAGAAGGTCCCCACATAGGCCTCGCCATATATCAGAAGGTTCCCACAAAGGCCTCGCTCTATATCCGAAAGTCCCCACATAAGCTTCGCTCTATGTCAGAAGGTTCCCACATAAGCTTCGCTCTATGTCAGAATATCCCCATTTAGGCCTCGCTCTATATCAGAATATCCCCACATAGGCCTCGCTCTAAATCAGAATATCCCCATTTAGTTCTCGCTCTATATCAGAAGGTCCCCACATAGGCCTCGGTCTATATCACAATATCCCCGCAGAGGCCTTGCTCTATATCAGGTCTCACATAGGCCTTGCTCTATATCAGAATATCCCCACATAGGCCTCGCTCTATATCAGAAGGTCCCCACATAGGCCTCGCTCTATATCAGAATATCCCCACATAGTCCTCGCTCTATGTCAGAATATCCCCATTTAGGCCTCGCTCTTTATCAGAAGGTCCCCACATAGGCCTCGCTCTATATCAGAATATCCCCACATAGTCCTCGCTCTATGTCAGAATATCCCCACGAAGGCCTCGCTCTATATCAGAATATCCCCACATAGGCCTCGCTCTATATCAGAATATCCCCACATAGGCCTCGCTCTATATCAGAAGGTCCCCACATAGGCCTCGTTCTTTATCAGAAGGTCCCCACATAGGCCTCGCTCTATATCAGGATATCCCCATTTAGGTCTCGTTCTATATCAGAAGGTCCCCACATAGGCCTCGGTCTATATCACAATATCCCCGCAGAGGCCTTGCTCTATATCAGGTCTCACATAGGCCTTGCTCTATATCAGAATATCCCCACATAGGCCTCGCTCTATATCAGAATATCCCCACATAGCCCTCGCTCTATATCAGAAGGTCCCCACATAGGCCTCTCTCTATATCAGAAGGTCCCCACATAGGCCTCGCCATATATCAGAAGGTTCCCACGAAGGCCTCGCTCTATATCAGAAGGTTCCCACAAAGGTCTCTTTCGTTATCAGAAGGTCCCCACAAAGGCCTCTCTCTATATCAGAAGGTCCCCACATAGGCCTCGCTCTTTATCAGAATATCCCCACATAGGCCTCGCTCTATATCAGAATATCCCCACATAGCCCTCGCTCTATATCAGAATATCCCCATTTAGGCCTCGCTCTTTATCAGAAGGTCCCCACATAGGCCTCGCTCTATATCAGAATATCCCCACATAGTCCTCGCTCTATGTCAGAATATCCCCATTTAGGCCTCGCTCTTTATCAGAAGGTCCCCACATAGGCCTCGCTCTATATCAGAATATCCCCACATAGTCCTCGCTCTATGTCAGAATATCCCCACGTAGGCCTCGCTCTATATCAGAATATCCCCATTTAGGCCTCGCCATATATCAGAAGGTTCCCACAAAGGCCTCTCTCTATATCAGAAGGTCCCCACATAGGCCTCGCCATATATCAGAAGGTTCCCACTAAGGCCTCTCTCTATATCAGAAGGTTCCCACTAAGGCCTCTCTCTATATCAGAAGGTTCCCACTAAGGCCTCGCTCTATATCAGAAGGTTCCCACTAAGGCCTCGCTCTATATCAGAAGGTTCCCACTAAGGCCTCGCTCTATATCAGAAGGTTCCCACTAAGGCCTCGCTCTATATCAGAAGGTCCCCACAAAGGCCTCTCTCTATATCAGAAGGTCCCCACATAGGCCTCGCCATATATCAGAAGGTTCCCACAAAGGCCTCGCTCTATATCCGAAAGTCCCCACATAAGCTTCGCTCTATGTCAGAAGGTTCCCACATAAGCTTCGCTCTATGTCAGAATATCCCCATTTAGGCCTCGCTCTATATCAGAATATCCCCACATAGGCCTCGCTCTAAATCAGAATATCCCCATTTAGTTCTCGCTCTATATCAGAAGGTCCCCACATAGGCCTCGGTCTATATCACAATATCCCCGCAGAGGCCTTGCTCTATATCAGGTCTCACATAGGCCTTGCTCTATATCAGAATATCCCCACATAGGCCTCGCTCTATATCAGAATATCCCCACATAGCCCTCGCTCTATATCAGAAGGTCCCCACAAAGGCCTCTCTCTATATCAGAAGGTCCCCACATAGGCCTCGCCATATATCAGAAGGTTCCCACGAAGGCCTCGCTCTATATCAGAAGGTTCCCACAAAGGTCTCTTTCGTTATCAGAAGGTCCCCACAAAGGCCTCTCTCTATATCAGAAGGTCCCCACATAGGCCTCGCTCTTTATCAGAATATCCCCACATAGGCCTCGCTCTATATCAGAATATCCCCACGTAGCCCTCGCTCTATATCAGAATATCCCCATTTAGGCCTCGCTCTTTATCAGAAGGTCCCCACATAGGCCTCGCTCTATATCAGAATATCCCCACATAGTCCTCGCTCTATGTCAGAATATCCCCATTTAGGCCTCGCTCTTTATCAGAAGGTCCCCACATAGGCCTCGCTCTATATCAGAATATCCCCACATAGTCCTCGCTCTATGTCAGAATATCCCCACAAAGGCCTCGCTCTATATCAGAATATCCCCACATAGGCCTCGCTCTATATCAGAATATCCCCACATAGGCCTCGCTCTATATCAGAAGGTCCCCACATAGGCCTCGTTCTTTATCAGAAGGTCCCCACATAGGCCTCGCTCTATATCAGGATATCCCCATTTAGGTCTCGTTCTATATCAGAAGGTTCCCACGTAGGCCTCGCTCTATATCAGAATATCCCCACATCGCCCTCGCTCTATATCAGAATATCCCCACATAGCCCTCGCTCTTTATCAGAAAGTTCCCACATAGGCCTCGTTCTATGTCAAAAGGTCCCCACAAAGGCCTCGCTCTATGTCAGAAGGTTCCCCACGAAGTGATTGTTTCGCTGCCAATAATGTACCCGTAGTCATTTTGTATGTTCCGACCAGGTTGGTCAAGCTTAGATCTTTCGTGGCTGCTTATGATTCTTGTGACAATGTTATTATTGACTTTTATCGATATTCAACAGATTCTAATGTCTTCGGTCAATTATTAAAAAAGGTATTCATCTGACATTCAAAATGTATCCATGTAGGCGATATTACGAAATTAATGTTTTTCCGTGATTGGGGCCTGTGGCCTATTATCTATAAAACACGTATTTACACTGTATGCTGAGTGTACCAAACGCTGTTTAATGTATTACACGTAACAGAATACATAGCGTGATCGTTAGGCATTAACCTAAATCACTTCTACGTCCCAGAGAAACGGCAGTGTACTCAATCAAAGCTTAACGATTGTTGTAACAGGACTGTGACGGCCTAGATTTGTTTTAGATACAGTAACAAGGCTGTGACGGCCTAGACGTTGTTTAGATACTGTAACAGGACTGTGACGGCCTAGATTTGTTTTAGATACTGTAACAGGACTGTGTCGGCCTATACGTGGTTTACATACTGTAACGGGACTGTGACGGCCTAGATGTGGTGTAGATACTGTAACAGGACTGTGACGGTCTAGATGTGATTTAAATACTGTAACAGGACTGTGACGGCCTAGATTTGTTTTAGATACTGTAACAGGACTGTGTCGGCCTATACGTGGTTTACATACTGTAACGGGACTGTGACGGCCTAGACGTTGTTTAGATACTGTAACAGGACTGTGACGGCCTAGATGTGTTGTAGATACTGTAACAGGACTGTGTCGGCCTAGATGTAGTGTAGATACTGTAACAGGACTGTGACGGTCTAGATGTGGTGTAGATACTGTAACAGGACTGTGACGGTCTAGATGTGGTGTAGATACTGTAACAGGACTGTTACGGTCTAGATGTGGTGTAGATACTGTAACAGGACTGTGACGGTCTAGATGTGGTGTAGATACTGTTACAGGACTGTGACGGTCTAGACGTAGTTTAGATACTGTAACAGGACTGTGACGGTCTAGATGTGGTGTAGATACTGTAACAGGACTGTGTCGGCCTAGATGTAGTGTAGATACTGTAACAGGACTGTGACGGCCTAGATGTGGTCCAGATACTGTAACAGAACAGTGACGGCCTAGATGTGGTTTAGATACTGTAACAGGACTGTGACGACCTAGATGTGGTTTAGATACTGTAACAGGACTGTGACGGTCTAGATGTGATTTAAATACTGTAACAGGACTGTGACGTCCTAGATGTGGTGTAGATACTGTAACAGGCTGTGACGGCCTAGATGTGGTTTAGATACTGTAACAGGACTGTGACGGTCTAGATGTGGTTTAAATACTGTAACAGGACTGTGACGGCCTAGATGTGTTGTAGATACTGTAACAGGACTGTGACGGCCAAGATGTGGTTTAAATATTGTAACAGGACTGTGACGGCCTAGATGTGTTGTAGATACTGTAACAGGACTGTGACGGTCTAGATGTGGTTTAGATACTGTAACAGGACTGTGACGGTCTAGATGTGGTTTAGATACTGTAACAGGACTGTGACGGTCTAGATGTGGTGTAGATACTGTAACAGGACTGTGACGGTCTAGACGTAGTTTAGATACTGTAACAGGACTGTGACGGTCTAGATGTTTAGATACTGTTACAAGGCTGTGACGGTCTAGATGTTGTTTAGATACTGTAACAGGACTGTGACGGCCTAGATGTGGTCCAGATACTGTAACAGGACTGTGACGGTCTAGATGTGGTGTAGATACTGTAACAGGACTGTGACGGCCTAGATGTGGTCCAGATACTGTAACAGAACAGTGACGGCCTAGATGTGGTTTAGATACTGTAACAGGACTGTGACGACCTAGATGTGGTTTAGATACTGTGACAGGACTGTGACGGCCTAGATGTGGTCCAGATACTGTAACAGAACAGTGACGGCCTAGATGTGGTTTAGATACTGTAACGGGACTGTGACGGTCTAGATGTGGTTTAGATACTGTAACAGGACTGTGACGGTCTAGATGTGGTTTAAATACTGTAACAGGACTGTGACGGCCTAGATGTGGTGTAGATACTGTAACAGGCTGTGACGGCCTAGATGTGGTTTAGATACTGTAACAGGACTGTGACGGTCTAGATGTGGTTTAAATACTGTAACAGGACTGTGACGGCCTAGATGTGGTGTAGATACTGTAACAGGACTGTGACGGCCTAGATGTGGTTTAGATACTGTAACAGGACTGTGACGGTTTAGATGTGGTTTAAATACTGTAACAGGACTGTGACGGCCTAGATGTTTAGATACTGTAACAGGACTGTGACGGCCTAGATGTGGTTTAGATACTGTAACAGGACTGTGACGGTCTAGATGTTGTTTAGATACTATAACAGGACAGTGACGGTCTAGATGTGTTGTAGATACTGTAACAGGACTGTGACGGTCTAGATGTGTTGTAGATACTGTAACAGGACTGTGACGGTCTAGATGTGGTTTAGATACTGTAACAGGACTGTGTCGGCCTAGATGTTTAGATACTGTTACAAGGCTGTGACGGCCTAGATGTGGTGTAGATACTATAACAGGACAGTGACGGTCTAGATGTGTTGTAGATACTGTAACAGGACTGTAACGGTCTAGATGAGGTGTAGATACTGTAACAGGACTGTGACGGCCTAGATGAGGTGTAGATACTGTAACAGGACAGTGATGGTCTAGACGTTGTTTAAATACTGTAACAGGACAGTGATGGTCTAGACGTTGTTTAAATACTGTAACAGGACAGTGACGGTCTAGACGTTGTTTAGATACTGTAACAGGACAGTGACGGTCTAGACGTTGTTTAGATACTGTAACAGGACTGTGACGGTCTAGACGTTGTTTAGATACTGTAACAGGACTGTGACGGTCTAGACGTTGTTTAGATACTTTAACAGGACAGTGACGGTCTAGACGTTGTTTAGTTACAGTAACAAATATAGACTTCCAATGGCAGCGAAAGGACAGTCAAACACATTACTATGCAGGAAAGGTGTCCCAAAGTTTGAAACATGAACATTTTGCGTGTTTTTAAAAATGGAAATGTAGATTAAATTTGCGGAAGGAGGATGCATTTAACAAAAATTGATCCCCCACTAAAAAGGATAAAATTACTCTAACACAGTAGTTTAGGTCCACAATTTCTTAGGCCCCTGTGGTGGAGATCGCCCCTGGTTGAAGCGCTTGTGATCAAAAGTTACTGCAATCAATTACATGTATCTTCGCCAACCCAGCCATTTTGTTTTTCTCGTCAGTTCCAAAATCAGAAGAGTACAACTAGGGAACAAGGGAAACCTACATGTGAGATATGAGAAAGATTCATTTTGAAGTTGTCAATAGCGATAACAATATTTCTATATCTAAAAGATGCCACCTTCCCGCCATTTTTTTACTGGTCAGTTTGAAAATCAAAAGTCATAACTAAGCACAAAGGGGAACAAACATATATGAAATTTGAGGATTAAATAATTTTTAACACAATAAATAGTAACTTCATTAAACTGAACGGATAATTTTGAACTACCATGAAATGCAAGCTGCTGGTAGTTAGGACAATGGGTATTTGATGGAAAACTGTCGAAAACATTTCTCTTTTTTCAAGTTACAAGTTATAGCTCGAAATACCCTAGTCGACATAAAAAATCACAGTAAACAGTCAAATTGTTGTCCCAAAAGGACGACGACCTATAACGATATCTTTAATAACCCGGAGAAAAATATTGGTTTGTAAATATGTCATATTCCATCTCTAGGCCTAATCATCAATGATCAAGTTTGTATGTTGACCTGGCTCATAGACGGCCACACAGAGTTACGCGGATTTACATTATAAATGTTTTTACAAGCCAGAGAATAAAATAAGTGTTATTTCTATTAAATAACTTATATTGTCCAGTGCTATGTACATTATACAGGTTCTGATAAAGTTTTATTGAAAAAAGGTGTTTCTGTAGTAAGAATTCTGTAGAACAATATCTGAGAAGAAGAGACGTACAAAGTCTTGGGCTTTTGCTCGCCGTAGAAAAGTATAAGTGTTATTTACAATAAATCACTTGGTTTGAAGGTTCTGATGATTTTTTATTAGAAATTGTGTATTTAGTACAATACATAGTTAGAAAATCGAATAAGTGCAGTACATGTATATAGTAACGATCAGTCGAAGTCTCGAAGTATTAGCCAACTGGTCAGGTGTTTTTGTTTAGACACATGTATAAGGTTATATATAAATAAAATTAGGATCAGGATCGTAGGCTCTGTTCCGATTATATAATCAAAGTTCCACGTACCTGTCAGTGAAGTGTATGCAACATTCCGCGATCCGTATACGAATATAATATACGAATGTATGTATATACACCGAAAGACCTATTGTGAGATATTTAAATGAGCCGCGTGATTGATTTTTTTTAATTTCTTACAAATTGTATATAGTTCATAAGAGTCATCGAAATTACTAACAATACCATGAAAACAACATTTCCTGTTATGTTTAGGCTTGAAAATAATTTAGTTTTTTTCCGAAGCGGGAGGGGGACACGGGTCAACGGTCACAGAATAGTGTTCCGTAGTTTTAGCGCTAAAATGTTGATAATATTAATTAATGAAAAATGTACATTTTACCTCTAAGCATAAGTAAAACAATTTTATACATGAATTTGATATATATCATGTTTCGTTCAACTTGCGGAGAGAGCTTGAACATTAATATTGGTAAATCCTTTTGCATGCATACACACAACTGCCCCGAAAATGCTCAATTCTGTTTAACATACAGTACTATGGTTTCCCATTGTGTTCGTGTTTTATTTTAAGCTGTTTAATACATTTAATTTACTTCCGTTTTTTTTTAAAGCTGCTTCTGTGTTGGTAATTTCTGTGTCGGTATTTATAAACGGATATGTAGGTAAAGCTGTCTGGCGACGATTCGTCTTGTTTTAGGATGTGTTCGTTATAACGTATCGATGCCCGTACGTCTAAGTTATAGAGTATAGGAAACTGTATGAATATGTCTTGATAAAGGAGAGGATAACTCCGAAATTTTGACAGCACCAATTAGTCTACACTGTTGGAATTACTTCTTTTCCTTTTATGAAATTTTAAGTAATTCGTATCCTATAAATATCCATTTGTAAGGATCCAGTGTTATTTGGAAAACTACCGTTTATATTACTTCTTTGACACATACGTATATATACATGTATATGTTTAATTCAATGTAGTTACATTCAAAAGGTTCTAGTAATTTGATTATCTCATCAACTGAACTAACCGCTATATGTGAAAAAAGTAAATTCGTATTTTTATTGCTTTTAAAACACTGTATAATCTGTTTCTTAGTAAAAAAATATGGTTTCTAATATTTCAATTTGGCCGGATACAAATTCTACCAAGTTTGTTTTAACTTGGGAACTTGTATGTGATACTCAAATTATAAAAAAAAACAATATTTTTATCCTAAAGAAGGCAAAATGGAAATAGAACAGATGGGAACAGATTATCTAATGATCTTAAATAAGCACAGTGCAAGAGGTACTCGTATTTGTTGTTTTAATCCCCTGACTTGTTTTTACAGATCAAACGCCCTCCAATGAACTGCTCAGACAGCGAGGTCCTGACTGACAGCGCCGATTGTCCGGCATGTAAGCGCAGGTAAGTACAGTGTACATTTAGTGAAAGGCAGAAAACCCGGGATTCAACTTATACTCAGATTTGTTAAACACATAAACCGAATCATCCTGTTTATAGGTCATTATTGATTGCACCTACGTACATGAAATATCACAGCATATGTCTGTTTCCAAGGAAACGAAACTTGCTCAAGCTAGTGATAATAACTTGGAAGATTGTTCAATGTTGTTCACAGTTCTTGGACCCACGGACTGATGTATAGACATGTCCTGTTATCCTATCTATTAGTTTATGCTGCGTTACTGTGGCTGATGTTGTAACTGTGTACAACTATATATACATTTCGTATGACAATAAGATATTTGAAAGAACTCACAGAGGAGCATATTTAGATAAGACCAGATGGTGTTACTGGACGGATATGCCAAACGGAACAGTGAAACTAATTGAAATCAATTTGTTGAAATAACATGGGTATATTTGTCATACTTAGGGGATCTAAACGATCGGAGCATCGGCCAATACGTCACAGGAATTCCCTGAAAGGACCCAGAGTCGGTGAGTACCATATTACTTTCTTTAATCGCACAATATACCATGACCTGGTAATTTTCTCTGAATGACTGAGAACTTGTGAACAAAGTTGAATCATTTGTGTAAATTACGGCTGTGACTATCACAACAGCTAACTTTAAGATGAGAATAAGGCGCGCTGGGATATTTTTCAAATGCATTTCAAATAGGATTATTTCCATTTATTTCATAAACGATCAAAGAGATTATGTGAAAAAGCGTTTTTCAACATCATAAATTTGAGAAATTATAGTTTATAACGAAACATGTTTGAATCATTCAAACTGAAAGACTTTAACCTGTATATGCATTTCTCTTACGAAACCAGACGCGCATGCATTCCGTTATAAGGGACATAACTCTTTTTTCTTGATTCGTTCGCTGACGTTTCGGCGTATCTAGAAGTTCGTTTTGGTTTCCCTGAAACAATGATTTGATAATGAAGTGACGGCCGTTTGATGTACATGTATCATTATGTGGTATACTCATCAACATGTAAATTCCACTGTTTTAAGTATGAAATTTACATTTTGTAATTCAAGTTAGAGACAAGAGTGTTTTAACTATATCTTATCTTTAGGCCATTTATTGATGGATAAGAAGGCTTTCTTATTGCATACTAAATAAAGCTTTCAGAAAAGTTTATCTTCTCGTTATCAAGGTGTTTCATGTTATCGATTTAGAGAGGTTTAGTTACCATCTAGATTTCTAAAAGTTTCTTCGCGGATAACAACCATTTCACTTCAGTTGTACCCCCATTCAGGGTAACAACCATTTCACTTCAGCTGTACCCATATTCAGGGTAACAACCATTTCACTTCAGCTGTACACACATACAGGGTAACAACCAATTCACTTCAGCTGTACACACATACAGGGTAACAACCATTTCACTTCAGCTGTACACACATACAGGGTAACAACCAATTCATTTCAGCTGTACACACATACAGGGTAACAACCATTTCACTTCAGCTGTACCCATATTCAGGGTAACAACCATTTCACTTCAGCTGTACACACATACAGGGTAACAACCAATTCACTTCAGCTGTACACACATACAGGGTAACAACCATTTCACTTCAGCTGTACACACATACAGGGTAACAACAATTTCACTTCAGCTGTACACATACAGGGTAACAACCATTTCACTTCAGCTGTACACACATACAGGGTAACAACAATTTCACTTCAGCTGTACACATACAGGGTAACAACCATTTCACTTCAGCTGTACACACATACATGGTAACAACCAATTCATTTCAGCTGTAAACACATACAGGGTAACAACCATTTCACTTCAGCTGTACACACATACAGGGTAACAACCATTTCACTTCAGCTGTACACACATACAGGGTAACAACAATTTCACTTCAGCTGTACACACATACAGGGTAACAACCATTTCACTTCAGCTGTACACACATACAGGGTAACAACCAATTCATTTCAGCTGTACACATACAGGGTAACATCCATTTCACTTCAGCTGTACACATACAGGGTAACAACCATTTCACTTCAGCTGTACACACATACAGGGTAACAACCAATTCATTTCAGGTGTACACACATACAGGGTAACAACAATTTCACTTCAGCTGTACACATAAAGGGTAACAACCATTTCACTTCAGCTGTACACACATACAGGGTAACAACATTTTCACTTCAGTTGTACAAACATACATGGTAACAATCTGTTCACTCTAGCTGTACGCACATGCAGGACAACTACCATTTCACTTCAGCTGTAATGTTTGACATTTAGGTGATGTATTCACCTAAGAAAGTTATTGATTAGCAGATCATATTGTGTTTTTTTCACTCTCCTATATGGTCAACGAACCATGAAAAGCGTCAAATACTGATGACGTAGTAAGCACGTACACAAGATAGGCAGTCTCGTTGTTTGTTGACATTTTCGTAGCGGTACTTATCAAAGACAACAATTTTTTGACAGAATTATTGGAGTTATATCAAATGTTTCTTCTAGTAAATTTATGGAGTAAAATAAATTTGACATGGTCCGTAGAAACGATTTTGCTCTTGTATCGTCGAAAACCGATGACACCGGGGTACCTTTGAGGTGACACTAGTATGAAACTAAAAATTGAATGATTGTTTAAAAGATATTCTATAAAGAATTTCTCTTTAACTCATTAAATTGAAGTCATGCATAGCTAACACCCCCCTTTTGGTTTAACTACACCTTGGATAGGAAGTCCAAGTTTACGTTTCACACCGACAAGACCTCAATCCGGTTAGACAATGCTATATTTGTTCAAAGTTCACTTCGATTTGTTTCTGACTAATATTATTTCCGTTTTTGATTTTTGACAGTTGAGGAACACTGGACCAAAGTTTTACAAGCTAACGAGTGTGTGTACAATAGGCCGTGTAACTGCCGACATGTAGAACGCTGTAGGTCCTTCAAACGATCGCGGCGACGTCCACAGCATGGCGATACGACAGTCTCCTCAATATTCCAAAGATTTCGGATATGGTTGAATTCCAAATGGAAAGTTCACGAAACATTTGACGGTCCGTTCCGTACGGGGTCTTTAAGAGGTCCCAAGCGTATTATTAGCGGCTCTGCCACTGATTCCGGATTGTCTGAGTATGAATCCGACTCAAGTAACCCGTTCCAGAACAGAATCGGATTTTACAGCAATGGAACGGAAAATACAACGATATCAGACACAGACGATCCCAACTATGTTTACATTCGAAACAAGATGGCTGTTTCTGAAGAAACGAAAGATGCGAGCGATTCAAAAACGAGCTGTGTTAAAAAACAGTCATTACAGGTGCCTTCTTCAGCAACTTCCGGTAGTCCCAATCATAGTGACAGACGCCAATCTAAACACAAACAGTTTCTCCAGGTGACGGAACCGGAAGAGAAGCGACAGCCATTGACAATCACCACAAGCTGTCCTGGGAAGTCTCACAGTACATCTCGTCACACAGAGTCTTCCAACGAGATTCCTTTCGCTGAGTTTTTCGGAACATGGCCAATGTCAAGGAAACGTCAGTTAATGATTGAAGGTAAAATGTTTCTTCTTATTAACACATGGTCGTATAATTCATGACTACACTTCGATGAACCTGATACTTGTAACACGTGCTGTCCGAATATACATACACAGTGTAAGTCCAGTACAAAAATATTGCTTCGCCTTCGCCAATTGTGTAACTCCTATTCTTTTATCCGAAAAGGTGTTTCCCCCCGTTTATCAATGGATATTTCTCACGATTAATTTTGCAGAAATACTAATAGATCGAGATGCTCGTATAACCTCAATTAGGATGTCAGTTTCTGACATTTAATTTAGACTTTTGATTATTTATGATTTTGTTTTCTATTTCCCCGATTTGTTTGCTTTGTTTGTTTTTTCCCTGAAATCAATCATAAACTAAATTTGCTGTCAAAATTAATGTTTCATCAAGAACAAGTGATTGAAGCGTTTAATATTTTTAATAATTATTTACTTATAGCTGAAGTAGAAGTACCTACAGATGTGTAAGGGCCTATTAGAATTTAATCCCGGTTGCTACATGACTCCTTACGAAAATTACTTAGCTATATATATAATAATTCACCATGCTTTACAATAAATTCATATGAATATTTCACTTGGTGCTCACATTTTTTATCCTCTGCCCCAGGAATATTCCAAATTTTGCCAGACAATAGGTTTAGCTTTTAGAAAAATGTCACTATCAGTATAAGTTGCAGTAAGTATACGTGCTTTTAGAAAATGAAATATGTCACTTAATACCAACCGCTGCTCAGGACAAATGTGTCAAAGGTAATCAACAATAACAAACATAACAGAGCGACACAGGGCCACGACGCTTTCAATATCTTAACGATATACCAGTTTCCCTCATTGTTTAGAAGGAAACAAGCACATATAAAATATCGTCCCTCTGTGGTTATCTCCAATATACATGTATGTTTCCTTTTGGGAGATGGACACATTCCTTTTTAAATTCACTACCCTCTATCATACACATACTAACTGATATATATTGTTTTTTACAGAAGATTTAGATTCTGTGTTTGAAGACGACGGACGTATGACCAGGAGGTAAGTTTTATTTCATTAGAACATCAAAAGTTAGGATTTTGATTATATGGGAATCTTTTATTTAATCTTAACGATAAACTTCGGAAGTTGAGGTTGGCATTTCATGAGACAGCTCGGCTGGGAACACCACTAACCTGTCACGTAACCGTTAATATTTAGCAACACCGAAATGCAAATTTTGCTTTCATAATTTGAATGGACTTTTCCGACTCTATGTAAAATTACAATGACCTTATCATGACGTCATAAGCATGAACATGCAGCTTTCTTAATTATAGACAAGTACTTCACATGCTTTTCCTTCTTCATATTCCAGATTGTCTGGCTCAGAAAGTATCCATGGCAACGCAAGCGAATTCCTCATTCCATACAAGGATTTAGAGCTTGAAGAATTGCTCAAATCTGGACGTATGTGCTGTATATATAGGTAATTATCGACGGATCATTGTCTGAAGTTATGTCCCTTTTTGAGGTAACAGTCGGTGCATGTTCTATCAAACATTCTTAGACTACTAATTTGTTATCTAAAAAGGATCTATGAATTGACAAAGATTTGAATTTTCTTAGCATTTTGGTTTGCGACACTCCAAAATATATCTTGGTCTTTTTTTTCAGTGGCCGTTGGCATGGAAACGTAAATATACATCATTACGGCCCATTGAAGAAAGAGGAATCTCGTGACTTCTGGAACATGGTCACTAAACTTCACAGGGTGCGCCATGAAAATATTGCGCTTTTCATGGGTGCATGCGTGGATCCCAACCATTTTGCTGTAGTGCTAAGGTAAGATACAAATATTCCTCTCTAAATTGAAACCTCCGTACTTTAGACTTTGTAGAATTCGATTTTCATTTCAAAAGAGATGGGGTTTGATAGTTAGAAAATATTAAGTAGTTTTTGATTGACAAATTAAAAAAATGGTAACTAATTGCAAAAAATGTACCAATCACATCTCCCCTTTTCAGTGTTCAAGAAGGCATTTCGCTGTATGACCAGATACATAAAAGGAAAGAGAAAATGAATTTACAGAACAAGATCCAGTGTCTCCGGCAGGTGGCGCACGGGGTGGGGTACCTGCATGCTAAGGGCATCGTCATCAGGTGCCTCAGTACCCGTAACGTCTTTATGTGTCCCAAGGCGAGGGTCAGTGTGGTGGATTATGGGATAGCCGATAAACACTTAGACAGGTAAATCATTCAAACATACCCTTTTCCCAAGTTTTATAACCTTTTCATCATCAATATAGTATTGTTTGTTACCAAATTATCTCTTACAGAAAATGCCATTGTCCT
This sequence comes from Mimachlamys varia, assembly GCA_947623455.1. NCBI lineage: Eukaryota > Metazoa > Mollusca > Bivalvia > Pectinida > Pectinidae > Mimachlamys > Mimachlamys varia. Next base: position 50,600,006 of record OX392535.1, read on the forward strand.
GTTATATTTACCTATATATTTTAATTTTGTCTAAAATTGATCAACATTTCATGTTTTTCTCAAATTACATTTTGAATTCCTTGCATTTGTCATTATTTGATAATAATTAACACCAGTAATCATCATGCTTTGATACGAATTCACCAAGTGCACTTTTGTTATTAGACCAGGATACGCATGCGTGCCACGTGGACACCTTACCTATATTGCACCGGAAGTATTATCTGGTATGAAGGTGGTGTCCCCCCTTCTTATAGCTGCAGTCGACTATAGCCTCCAAACAGACGTTTTCGCATTTGGGTAAGTAAAAAATAAAACAACTTTGGTGGTACTCGGAGCTGGATCCCATAAAAGGGCTTGGTGGGGACATCGAGGAAACTTCCTGAAGTCTGGAAGTATATTAATATGTTGCGATATGTAGAGAGATAAAATGCCTACTTTTATCACTGCCATATAAATCCCTCAGGGCTACAAATCTGTCCGGATATATAGCTAGACTATCTGACGTTCAACAGAGTTCCGTACCTCAAAGCTACAAAGCTGTCTGGATATATAGCTAGACTATCTGACGTTCAACAGAGTTCCGTACCTCAAAGCCACAAAGCTGTCCGGATATATAGCTAGACTATCTGACGTTCAACAGAGTTCCGTACCTCAAAGCTACAAAGCTGTCTGGATATATAGCTAGACTATCTGACGTTCAACAGAGTTCCGTACCTCAAAGCTACAAAGCTGTCTGGATATATAGCTAGACTATCTGACGTTCAACAGAGTTCCGTACCTCAAAGCTACAAAGCTGTCTGGATATATAGCTAGACTATCTGACGTTCAACAGAGTTCCGTACCTCAAAGCTACAAAGCTGTCTGGATATATAGCTAGACTATCTGACGTTCAACAGAGTTCCGTACCTCAAAGCTACAAAGCTGTCTGGATATATAGCTAGACTATCTGACGTTCAACAGAGTTCCGTACCTCAAAGCTACAAAGCTGTCCAGGGATATATAGCTAGACTATCTGACGTTCAACAGAGTTCCGTACCTCAAAGCTACAAAGCTGTCTGGATATATAGCTAGACTATCTGACGTTCAACAGAGTTCCGTACCTCAAAGCTACAAAGCTGTCTGGATATATAGCTAGAATATCCGACGTTCAGTAGAATTCCGTACGAGTGACACACAGAAGAAACTCATTCGATTTACAAGTATAAATATCATATCTTACCACTGAAATAAGAACTTTGTTTAAAAAAAGATTGACTACAAGTAAAAAGTAATCAGTCTGAAGAAGACCTTGCTTAAACCCGAGGGCCGGGACATTTCAAGGCTCCACCCTCGAAGCGAGAGATTTCGCCTAATTTGATTATTTTCCATTGACAGGACCCTGATGTATGAAGTAATGGCCGGCCAGTATCCTTATTACGGTCTGCAACCGGAAACCATCATCTGGAAGACATGTGCTAATCAAAAACAGCCACTGGACAAGGTCAATGCCAGCCGAGTTTTAACGGTAGGGATTAAGGTCATACAAATATAAGTTAAATGTTTTTTTTTTAAAAATACGACCAACTGAGTTCAAACTGTAGGATCAAGTGTATACGGTTCATTGTAAGTTCAGAGGCTAGTCGGGTTTTTGTGAAGTTCAAGTGCAAAGGGTACATTTGAAGTTCAGAAGATAATACATAGATAAAAACTAAGACTGACTCATTGCAAAATTTGTACGTAAATAAACATATTCGTGAATGTGCCGGTGATCAGTTTAATGTGATACCTTTATATCAATTGCATTCGTCCAATACCGTTTTATTAGAAAAGAAAGAGGACCAACTTATAAAAATATTCAAACCAAATTTGAACAGGCCATAGAAAAATTGCCCCACTTTATCAACATGATTTGTGAACATATGTGTATTATGACGTCACTTTGTTTATGACGTCATGATCTTGTCCGTTTTTTAAAATAAAATTTTCCTGAGGAGCCCCGAAAAGGGTGAAAGCGCTAGAAAGTCAGTGGTTTTGTTTTGTTTTATTTTATCTATTTTATAACCTTCACATGGAAACAAACTATTTGTTAACATTATATATGTACTCTATATATAAACCCCTATCAGAAGGTGTTAGCCTAATAACTGGCAGTATGTACAAGTTAGGTTAAACAGCCTAATATATAATTTTACGACAATCACCTTTTTATATAAAATCTTCAAAACAGCTATGCAACTTTGGCTATAAGTATGTTGAGTTCGTTAATGAACTTGAGTTTATTTTTTCAGAATTTGATTGATTTGAGCTGGTCACACAACCCAAAGAAAAGACCCATATTCGCGGAAATTAGCCGGGAGCTTCATCGAAATGTAAGCATGCTTTCTTGTTTCTTTTATTTTAAATTTAAAGAAAGAAATTTGAACGATAAAGGTATCAATCCCATGTCCATGCATTTGTACTAACCCATGTTACCTAGCAACCTTCGGATATGCCGTAAGCTTGTACTAACCCTGTTACCTAGCAACCTTCGGATATGCCGTAAGCTTGTACTAACCCTGTTACCTAGCAACCTTCGGATATGCCGTAAGTTTGTACTAACCCATGTTACCTAGCAGCCTTCCGATATGCCGTAAGTTTCAGTTGTTCTTGTGACGTCACGCCTATGACGTATACATGACGTCATAAACTATCACGATGGGGAAAATGGCGGCGTTTACATTACTGTGGTGTATAAAAATGTCGTTTTACACGAATAAGTACGACATTTTTGCTAAATTGAAAAAATAAATCTTAAGAAACCGTCATATATCTCACATGAAATGGAAACTCATGTACATGTAAGATCTATATGTATTGTATATGAAAAGGTAATTATAAAGTCTGACTGTTTCTTCTCAATATGCATATGTCAACTGAAAACAACAAACTATAGACCATGGAAATAATATGAATACAGCATAAATACATCCATACCTGTTTCCGAGTTATGTCGCCAAATTCTGGTTCAATGAACATTAATTTTCGAAACATTCTGAGCAAAACGCTTAAATGACTACGGTTGTTAATGGCGCCAATTTTATGCAAGGTAATGCTGTTCCGCTGATGTCATTTACAGGACGGCGCAAATGCAAACACAATTTATACATATTTTATTCTCGATTAAAAAAATTAAGCAATTGTTCTGAAGTGAAAATATAATTCAATGGCGTTTTTAATTCATAGAATATGGATGAAACCGTTCACACTAATAGAAACGCCGTTTAATCCCTAAAGGAAGCCTCAGTCTTTATGACGCATTATGTACTGGTGATGATATATATTATTTATATTGCTTTAATAAAATATTTCCATGATACTGTTTAGAAATAAGGATTGAAATAAATTGAAAGATATTTTTTCTCTCTTTTTCAGGTATCTCTGCATAAACAGCACAGCATTTCTCACCCGGAAAATTTGAACCGAGCGTGTTTCCTTTAGTGTTCAGAATTAACAGTATGATGACTTCCAAAAACAGATTTTCAATGGCCGCAATTCATACAAATGTCTTGGTATGGCGTTCAAAACAAAGGACAAAGTGGATTTTAGGCGCTAATCATGATTTATAGATAACGCCTACGAAACACGTGTAGCGGAATTCTGTGGTGACGGAGAGAGATGAAGCCCCTATGTTGTTTAGAATTGTTTCAATGCAACAACGGCTCTCTCTCGCTTAAAATTGTTTCAGAAAGATCTCTTCAAATATTACTCGGATCTCATATTTTTATGCATGTTTGAGATATGTTGTTGAGTGATTTCCATATTGTGAATATTGTTGACTTTTTCTGAAGAAGTTTGTTTTGATTGACCCCTCCTGTCCAGCTTTTCATGGTACTGTGTGTTATCATATCAGGATCATGTCTGGTTTTCCAGAAGGTATCTGAACAACGAAAGAGATTTGACAATGGTATAGTCGTTACCTGACTGAAAGCTAAGGTATCTGAACGAAAGGGATTCGGCAATGGTGCAGTCATAGCCTAACAGAAAGCTATTGTATCTGAACGAAAGAGAATCGGCAATGATGTAGTCATAACCTGACTGAAAGCTATTGTATCTGAACGAAAGGGATTCGATTCGGCAATGGTGCAGTCATAACCAGACAAAAAGCTAAGGTATCTGAACAAAAGGGATTCGGCAATGGTGAAGTCATAGGCTGACTGAAAGCTAAGGTATCTGAACGAAAGAGACTCGGCAATGGTGTAGTCATAGCCTAACAGAAAGCTAAGGTATCTGCACGAAAGAGATTCGGCAATGGTGAAGTCATAGGCTGACTGAAAGCTAAGGTATCTGAACGAAAGAGATTCGGCAATGGTGAAGTCATAGGCTGACTGAAAGCTAAAGTATCTGAACGAAAGAGATTCGGCAATGGTGAAGTCATAGGCTGACTGAAAGCTACGATGTTATTTTACCATTTTCTTGAAATTCAGAAATCATTTTTACGTAAGTCATTATTGTATGAATTAAATTCAAACATTTTTTCATCATTTGTGGTACTATCAGTCATATAAATCAAATGTCTATTATAAAAGTACCCTACAAATAGGGTAAGGGTTAACCCTAAAACGTAAATGTCAATATGGGTTGAAAACATTTGGTATTAACACATATTCGCATCTAATCTTACCAAAAGGAGAACAGTTTCCCGCACGGTTAAAGATTGTTTATCAGGAATGTTGATCTCCAACCCATTGACATCTACTGTATGTTACCATTACTCAATGTTAACCTCATTCAAACAAAGCAAAAGAAATCTGAACGACAGTTGGAAACATGGCATTATCCCTAATTTATCAATACTCAGACATCCTAACTACTGCCGTAAAAAGGAGTTCCCGTCCTGTTAAACAATCGTCTATCTCGATGATATGATTGAAAGATATTTGTATATAATATTGACGTTGATATAAATACATATAACAAACAACATTTATATTTACTTGGGTTCAATCTTATCAACCCACATTTTCTGTGATTTCTTGTTAATTATATTGTTACATTGTTTTATTATTTATTCATATTTCGTCCTTTTGTCATTTTGTCCTGACATGTGTACCGGGGTATATGCGCAAGTGCATGAGCAAGAGAGGAAATATTTACCACTTGCAAATAGAATGTTTACAACAGACCACGTGAGAACACTATTTTACAAAAAGATCGCATTTAGGTTTCCAAGTGTTTCTACACGCAATGTGCAAGGAGCGGTACTTCTTGAAAGAAAAGTAAGAGGACTAGGTTGTTGTCAGGTTGTATTGTTTTTTCTTGTATTATTATGTACATTGTATGATGTTCCCTATATTTCAGACTGTGATATCAGCATGGGTTTTGTGATTTGAAAGATTCACTTCGTTCACAATATTTAATGCAGAAATGAATAAAAAACAGAAAGCAAATACCTGTATCAGTCTTTATTTCATTAAACATAGGTGTTTTTGCCTGTATTATTCACCATACATTGTACATATGCTTTTTTGCCTGGTTTATTCATTATACATATGTTTTATTGTGTGGGTTATTCATTATACATAGGTTTTATTGTGCGGGTTATTCATTTTACATAGGTTTTATTGTGTGGGTTTTTCATTATACATAGGTTTTATTGCCTGAGTTATTCATTATACATATGCTTTTTTGCCTGGTTTATTCATTATACATATAAACATTCAAAATATAATTTCATACAAGATAAAGAAAATATCATATGCATACATAAATAAACACATAAAACAATTCATATGACTGACAAAATGCATTGCATAACCATGAACACACAGGGACTTGGAGAAAAACAGAAAAGAAATAGATTCTATCAACGGGTGAAACAACAAAAGGCAAATATAATATATATACAAGAGACACACTTTACAGAAACCAACATAAAATATATCAACACTGAGTGGCAGGGAGAGCTCATCCATAGTTTTGATACTAGTCAAAGTAGGGGGGTTTCCTTTCTACTAAAAGATAATTTAAGATATGAAGTAATAAATACATAGCGTGACGACAAAGGCAGATGTATCATGATCAACATCGAAATAAATAACAATGTATTTACAATAGCAAACATTTACGCACCAAACGCTAAACATCAAAGAAATACTTTTTTTTCAAGAATATCAAATCAAAAATAGAAGAATTTTAATCAGGGACTTGTCATTGTCAGAGGAGATTGGAATGATATACAAGCTAATATAGACAGGAAATCAGTAAACAAAATACATAAATGTGTACAAAGCCTTAAGGCAATGAAAAACGATCTAAATTTAACTGATCTATGTAGGTTAAAACACCAAAATAAAAAAAAAATACTTGGCGAAGGAAAAATTCAAACAGAGAAGCCAGTAGAATGGATTATTTTCTATTATCAAGGGAATTAACACCAAAGATGTTAAATACTGACATACGCCCAGCAATGATTAAATCAACTGACCACCTAGCAGTATCATTAATTCTAGATAACACAAACACTTCTAAAGGACCAGGATATTGGAAATTCAATAAAAATTGCTAAAAAATGAAAACTATAAACAAAGTATCAATGTCTGGGAAAATAAAGTAACAAACAAGACAGTAGACATTCAGGTAGCTTGGGATATGTGCAAAATACAGATAAGAGAAGAATCCATATCGTTCAGGAAAAAAACCAGGGGTAACAAAAAACAACATTGCAATAATAGAAAAAATATTGAAAGAATTATATGAACAGTCATATGATGAAAACAGTGACAAAATAAAGGAACTAGAAAATAACTTAGAAAATCTTTATCATAAAAAAGCATATGGAGCACAATTACGATCAAGAATACAATGGATAGAAGAAGGGGAGAAAAACACCAAATATTTCTTTTCCTTAGAAAAAACACGGCAAATACAAAAATAAATTACAAAAATAAAAGATCAAGATGAAAACATACTAACAAAACAAGAAGACATTTTAATTCGATTAAAACAAAAATTATATACAACCACCAAAATTTATCCAAAACAAATTGAAAACTACATTGAAAACACAGTATTTGATAAAAAAACTAAATGCAGATGAAAGCAAAAGATGTGATGGTTTAATTACAGCTACAACAAAAAAGAATTAACCAAATCTCAAAGACAAAGGGCTCTCTCCTTAATGTATAAAAACGATGATCCACTAGTCCTAAAAAACTGGCGCCCTATCACACTTCTAAATGTAGACTACACAATTTTGGCAAGATGTTTAGAAGAAAGATTAAAACTGGTACTCCCTAAAATAGTAAACACTGATCAAAATGGTTTTTATTAAAGGTAGATACATTGGATATAGCATAAGACAAATTCAAGATATCATTGATAATGCAGAAAAATTAAAAATAAATGGGGCAATACTATTTTTAAATTTTGCTAAAGCTTTTGACACTATGGAAAAAACCCCACTGCCATAGGGTTAAGTGAAACATTCTCTTTTTCACATGACTGAAAAAAAAGATGATTGTTTATGATATATTCTGAAAAATAGTCCAACACTTGAACAAAAAAATTATTTGGTAGCAAAAGGGCCTGTTTCATAGAGTTAAGTAATTCATTTTCTTTATCGCTTCATCGCAGATACCAAATGCAGATTTATAATTTTAAATCCCTTATACTTCAACCCTAGAACAATGGCACTTGAGCTGAACAAAAAACAATAAATAACATAAATAGCAAAAGTGCCACTTTTGTAGGGTTAACTGTTTTATTTTTTCCCCTCAGAAAACAACGTTAAAGTGTGAGCTTATAACTTAAATACATCATCCGTGTAAGAATTTGTTTAATATAACCCAAACCTGTGATACTGGCTATTTTGCTACCAAAACATACGAAAAAATTCAAAAAAACAACTCTTGTAACAAAAGTCTTTGATGTATTGATTTCAAATTTTGTATGCTGTTTAATGGTGTTAATATTAACTTAACTGCTAAGTTTAAGGTCAATTGATGATAAAATAAAAAAGTTATAAGCAAAAGAATGAAAAAACCGATAACGATGCATCACTTCAAAAAAGGGGTATATAAGCATCGATCGTTGATGTTTCTGCTCATTCTTGAAGAAGCCCTGGAAGAGGAAGGTCGTTGTGATTGGTAAGTTTTGTGTTTCTAGTATATGAAAAATAATTATTTTGTAAATTGTCATATTACAGTCGATTTATAGTAGCCGAATTCAAACATAAAAAACAATTACTTGATAATGCATCAGATGGACAACAATGCAACAATACATATTCAATACGAACATGTTTCTAAGTCTATATCATATTCCCAAAATAGTTTTATCCTCGGGGTTAAGGGTATTGGTCAAACCAACTTTTTCTTTATCACTTATCAAAGAAAAATATTCCCTGTTATGGTACCATTATCTGATGAAATTATTTTCCCTTCGGTTGTTTTGTCGCAGACGTTAGCAGACTGTTAGAGGGCAGTAATCCAGTAAGTCGTTGATTATCTAGTTGGTCAAACTCCCGAAGTCCCGAAAATAAAGCCAAACGAGTTGTTGATTAACGTGTTAATTTCATCACCCGAACATTCCATGATATTAGTACAAGTAATTTGAAAAGTATCTTTTGAATTCGTAAACTACTTGTAAAATACTTCAGTCACTACAATCGCAGTTTATGTCACAATTGTTTTTTCCTCTCGATAACTTTACTGGTGAAAATAAAACATTCCTTCCTATGATGCACAATTATTAGTTACTTCCTCTTCCGTTGCTTTTATTTAATACACTTATTAAAAAAAACTCGCAGCCAACCTTCCACTGGGTCTACCAGTAGCAATCATCTTGGTATATAATTTGCTTGGTTTTGTTCTTCTACAAATGTCTTTATATTTTCAAAATCTTTTCATGTGTGATTCATAGCAAATGTAAAATATACATACTGCCAAACATGCCAGGCCATTTTCGCAATAGTTTTTATTACCAAGGTTTTCCGCTTAATAAAACATTGAGATACTGCCCTCACAAACAGCTCTGAGTCAATCTTGCCGTCCAGCTAAAATTCAAACATGGTGTTTAACGCGTTTTCGATGTAAAAATAAAACACGCGCATTTCGGTTTATTCTTATCAAACTTCTTTGAAGATTGATAAGAATACCTTTCACCATATATATGCTTTCGGTTGTTTTGACGCTTGATTGCGATGAAATCCTTTTCCAATTAGTCCAACTCATGTCACATAAAACAAATAAAGACAAAAAAATTGTTGTCTAATGTGTTGATTTATATTGTACATGAAAATAGGATAGCTACCATTTGATGTCGAACTCTAACGCGTTGAGTGAGACTGTCAATATGGCGGGCATCCATTTCCGGTTGGTCCAACTCAAGTCACAAAGAAATAAAGACAAACGAGTTGATGACTAACGTGTTTATTTTATTTTAACCGTTTATGCTTTTTTATTCGATACATACTGTAAACGTTGTACAGTGACCCCAAGGTCTTTTTCCTCCGACACTTGAACAATAGGAGTGCCGTCCATATCATACTTAGAAGGTTCCGATGGGCCTGAATGCATGTGCTTACATTTCCTTTTTTTTTAATATAGCTGCCAATCTTTGAACCTACGGGTTAGTGACTCGCATTTCGTATTTTAGATGAAGTGAAAATAAAATATTCTACTTTTTGTAGGTCTTCACGTAACTTTTCATAATTACCTTTATGGTAATTCCTAGTGGTATTACTCGGGTTGACGATTGTGCTGATATTTACAGCGAAATCTATACATACATGATCAATATTTCGAAGTGATTGAGGGATTTTCATTTTCTCTAATACGCGTTGGTTATATAACATGCTGTTGTTGGAAACTTCATGCTTACCATCATGCCCAGCGGAACCGGAAGTGTCTGTGGTTACTCTTCCGTATATATCTGAGAGCATCAGGTGATGAACAATCCAATCTTACATCGCACTGTGTATCGTAACCTTGGGACGCAAACAAAAAGTCATCCTTCAATGGGGTGTTATCAGGGAAGTAAGAGCTGTTGCTGGACTTTGGTTTTTCTAGTCTTTCATCGGTTTTTGAATGAAGACTATGGGCAAGTTTTATGGTCGCCATCTTGATTTCATCGAGAAATATTCTTTATCTTTGGGTGATATGGACGTTTTTGAGTTTGCTTGTTATAGTGTTTACTTGTTGTGATGACAATGATGACTCGGTTCTCATTTTGAGGATTGATTCTTACTTGGATGTGACCAAGATTTACATGGCGGGTGTCGTCGATGAAGCAGCAGACGCTTACTCTTCCGGAACACCTGGTCTTATTCTCTTGTGCTTTTACGAGAGTCTCCATGTAAATCATTAATTTGTTCCTATTTTGCCCCTAGTTTAATCGATTTTGAGTTCGGATTATGGTTTTGTTGACGCTTTGGTATTCTCTGATTTTTTTATTATCTTGTTTTTTAGAGGAATATATCCCGAGTGACTTTTTAGTTTGGATTTACACTATTTCGGCTAGTCGAACTTTTTTGTGACGTTTATGTTGGTCATGGATTTTCTATTGCTCGTGTTTAACATGTATCTGGTTCGAACTGGCATTTGATCTAGTTTGACGGCGATGTAACTGTCTTTACGAAGTCTTATTGCCGTTGACAGTTATTTTCTTCATATCTACATAGTTATTCACGTTCGTAGACACCAAAAACTTTGGTCTGTAAACACTGATTCGTCAACAGTCGCCAACTCCACGGAAATTGTATTTTCCCCTTCATTCGAAAAAATGCCTATCATAAATCGTTAATAATTCAAACAAATCTTTGGGAGTTTGCTTTTTCTTTGATGAATCGCTTTATTTATCTTTCATGTACATTTCAGCAAACAATAACATCAGTCGGGCATTACTTCCTATCCTACAGACTCGAGAATATTACTGTACTAGCATATGTTGTAACACACAGTGCATTCTTTCAGCACATCCTTAGCCTGTTAGTATAAAAAGGAGTTGGCAGACACATTGACATGGCATTGCGTGTCCATCATTCACAACAGAGTGGCTTACTACACGAAGCACATGGGTCCGTGTCACACGCATAGTCCGAGTCTTGTTCGTCTTTACCGAAGTGGTAGATGACACCTTTTACACAACAGAAGCAGGGGCATGTTTCAACATCTCATCCGCACTAGCAAATAATAATGATATAATATAAAACATTTGATATAGCGCCCTATCTAGCTAACATAAGCCACTCTAAAGCGTTTTACAAAACATAAATATACAATTCTTATACATTCGATATATTTACCACATATTGTTCTATCATATACAATTCTGGGGAGTTCGCAGGAGCTGTTATATCAGGCGCTAACTACCTTTCCTATACCATCTGGCTAATATATCATTATGTGTGTATGTATGCTTGTGTGCTGGAGATGAATTGTGTTCTGTTTGTAGTGGGACTGTGTTTCCAACGGCATCTTTTATACTGCCACCTCACTTGAATGCTACAGCACAGATACCGCAACAACCATCAAAGACCAGTTTTGACTCCACTTGGGTTGTTGGAGTTGTGTAGGCAGGAGAAAAACACTTTCTCTGAATATTCCACGCGTATGACGATTTCGGGGATCGAACACCGACCGTCTGCGTGAAAGGTAGGAGTGTTAATATGCACCACACTTGCACTTTCCGCACTTTTGACAAATAATCGAGTCATCCTCCTCATAAATCAACGGGTCTTTCTTCAGTGGGGGAGATATCGACACTGGTGTCTGTGTTGGGATGACGGTATTCAGCGCCCTCACAACACGCCCAGGTAAAATGACCCTTGATTTGGAACTGTCTCTTTTCCCCCATCACAGTGCCCTGGGAGGCAGGGGGTGCGGAGGGGGCTCAAAGGGAGGTAATCCCTTTTATATTCTTTTCTAACTTTGCTTTTTACGTGGAGACGCAACTGGTTCGAACCTTTTGGCCTGGTGGTAACGTCATGGCTCCATAACCTAGAGGTCTGGGGTTCACGCCCGACTCGTCTCATTGATTTCATTTCTCCTCTTTGTTATAAAATATTGTTTATTTCCCATGTCGGGATGTTTGTATTAATAATATCCCAAGTCTGGGTGTTTGCATGTACAAAATGTACTAATTATCAAAATGTCTGTTGCAAATGTCAGCCACTGGTATATTTACATTTTTCTTCTTCTTGTCTACCTCTCTGAATAAGTTGACAGTGACTATTTCTAATGGAGGTAAGTTGTTGAACTCGAAATGTTCTCCCCAGAACAACATGTCGGCTTTGGTTTTACTGGACGTCCGCACATACAGCGTCCTGTCCAGGCATAACTCTCAGAAATCTCACAGAAATATCTCTTTTTTGAGGGGACATTCTTCGCCCCTTTGACCCAGAGTTTTAGGGAGTTGTCTGTTCTTCTATCGTTGTCCTGGTTTTGCTGCACTGTCTTCTCCGAGCCACTTCTCGCGTTTCTCCGCGGTACGACATGAGATGTATTTACTGCCGTGTTTAGTTTCATTTCACCTCTTTGTTGTAAAATATTGTTTATTTCCCATGTCGGGATGTTTGTATTAATAATAGCTTAAGTCTGGGTGTGTGCATGTACGAAATGTACTAATTATCACAATGATAACTTCTTAAAATATAATTGCAGCCCCTGGTACACGATTAAACGATACGTCGTGATGGATCTATTTAATTTGCATGCCCACGTCAGGTTCTATATGCCGCCACGTTTCGTAACGGCTGGTGAAACAAAATAGCTCCCCATCCCATAAAGCACATTTATTGCTTTTCATCCCCTTTCATTTCTTGTATTTGATACACATATTACAAGAAATCGCATCCCTCTTTCCAATGTAGTCATATTTATCTGTAAATTGCATTTCCCATTCCCACCAGTAACAATCCTCGTGGTATGCGATTTGCTTGGTTTTGCTCTTCTACAAATTTATATGTTTTCAAAATCTTGTGTCATCAAAGTGTGCATCAAAAGCAAATGTAAGACATATATTATGTCACAAAAATTGCCAGGCAACTTTCGCAATAGTTTCACAAAGCATGGAATTCGGTTGAGTTACTGTCCTCACAAACATCTCTGAGTCAAGCTTGTCATCCAACTCGCTCTTTTGCGTCATTCTAATAATTACTATCAACATCACAATCACTCTTAGGGCTACTAAAAGTCCTGCTGTTAGAAAATATTTGAAAAGTAAAAAAACAGATTGTCCAGTATTTCCGATCATAGTTCACTATTGTTCACACTAAAAGAACACGATTTGTTAGGTACCTTGCGGTTCCTCAAAGGTTGCCCTCGTGGTGAGTCGACATACTCATTCTGCTTTCCTTGGTGCGGCCGCACCTGTTCAATAGTGCTGACAACACCACTGCCTTGATCTGGTGTTTGGTCTCAGCATTTTTATTTTTAGGGTTAGGGTTTCTCACAAATGTTTTGAGAATCTCCTCCGCCATCTGAATGTGATTTCTGGCCACGCGTGGAGCGTCCACTAGTTGTGGTCTGTCATAACCTTTAGCAATGAGTAATTCCACGTGCACCTCGTCAGCACTGTTCTCACTCATATTGTCCAAGAATTCGTTGGCCGTATCAGGATTAAGCACAGGAAGTGGTATAACACCGCGAGTACTAGCACCACTCTCTAACTTCCTGTGAAAGACAAACAAGAATTATGCATAATAATATAAACACACACAATATAATAGTACGACAAAGTACTCACAATATTATGGACATGGTATAAATATCCATTCAAGTTTCAATCAAATATCAATTCCACTGTAGATTCCTTGAACTCGCGTTTCTCAAGTATTGTCTAGCGAAACAGAATTATTATCCCAACAGTTATTATCCCAATCGAATTAAAAAAATCAGAGAATACCAAATCGTGAACAAAACCATAATCTGAACTCAAAATCGATTAAACTAGGGGCAAAATAGGAACAAAGGAAAGATTTACATGGAGACTCTCGTAAAAGCACAAGATAATAAGACCAGGTGTTCCGGAAGAGTAAGCGTCTTCTGCTTCATCGACGACACCCGCCATGTAAATCTTGGTCACATCCAAGTAAGCATAAATCCTCCAAATGAGAACCGAGTCATCATTGTCATTGTACAACAAGTAAACACACTAACAAGCAAACTCAAAAACGTCCATCTTCATATCACACAAAGATACAGAATAAAAGTAGTCGAAGTATCAGGCATTGATACATCTATAATGAAAGAAAAAAACCTTTAAAAACATTTAAAACAATCACTTAAAATTTCATACTTGAATTAAGGGGAAGTTTAAGATTGAAAATAAAGCAAAGAAAAACATTTGATATTATATAATATAAACTTTATTTTACAACAATTATGAAACAAGTTATACAACTTATGTTAATCACTCTCGTTGGCACGGATGTTAGCGCGATATATGTCTTTTGTGGGAAGAAACCGGAGTAACCGGAGAAACCCACCTGGTCAGGCAGGTGGCCCAATATATTTTCATGTGTAGGCGGGGAATCAAACCCCGGCCGCCTTGGTGAAAGGCAAGTGCGCAATCAACTGCACCACTTGACCACCCATGACATTTGATATAACATATTAATAACATTCGATTTTATCAACAATGAAACAAAAAGACTTAATAAGTACTCATTGAAAAAATACAACCATACCATAAAACATTGCTTTAACCCACAAACTTATCCGAAAACATCAAATACCTAGCAAAAAAAGGTATTTATCACCAACACAACAAAAAGCATTGATACTCATTGAAAACATATCAAACATTGCTTTACCCACCAAAACACCAGAAAGCATTGAATACTCAACGAAAAAATTGATATTATCACAAATACAATAAGAAACATTGAAATGTTATTTGAAAAACATAAAGACACATCATAAAACATTAATTTACTAACCAAAAACACCAGAAAAAATTGAACACCATAAGGTTGGTTTCAAGTGTTTTCTTATTAGTGGGCTTATTAACGGGCATGGGCTTATGTGAGTAACATTTCAGTATTAAAATTCAGGTAATCAGTGTTCATTTGGTGTTTGTTTAAGCTCAAGGGATCTCAACTTCTAGGCAGGAGGTAGAGTGTACAAAAAACATATTTATCCGTTTTGAATAAAAAGATAGATAAATAGAATAAGAGTTTACTATACGTAGGCCTCTTACTGTAAGTCATTCTTTAAATATGAATTCAATGTAGACGTTACTTTTGTTTTTTTTTCTTTCAGAAGAAACGTCATGGCAACCGAAAGTGGCCATGAGGAAAATGCTCATGACGAGGAGGTAAATCATGATCTAGCATTACTATTACGTCAGCAAATTTAGATGAACAGAAGTTAAACTAAAATCTTCTTCAACAAAAATCATCAATTACACACGTTTGCAATTAGGTTAGTGTAATGTAAGTTTGATTAAAATAATTCAAAGTAAAAATGTATTTTCTTTAATAGGAGTACCTTACTGTAAACGGCAAATGGAAGGATGGAATTTACCGTAATAATAGAGTCCTCCTGAGCTTTATAAAACAGCAGCGATGGTTCCAACCAGTAGCGGTAATAGAAAGACTGACTGATACCAGGTCGGTATAGCACCATATTGACCTCACCAAAGGTCAATAATTGATATTTCTTATAAATTGATATTTTTCAGATCTTCTGGTTGGCTAAAACTTGGTCACAGTGAGGTCAATAGTTTGTGATATTGACCTGATGTTTCCGCGTTTAAAAACACCTTGTCAATATTTCGTTTATGTCGTCATAATCATTGTGATGTCACAATACCCCTCTGTGAATTGTATGCTTTATCAAGATAGATATTATGTAATTTCAGTCTTTTGCAAACAAGTTTCATATCTTATATACAAATTAAGCACCTTTGATGAGGTCATGATGGTGTTATACCAACCCGGTAGAATCAAATATTGACCAATATGTTGTTTTGTATTGTTATAATATTGTTTGAGAACTTGATTCAATGTCGTTGAAAATTAATCGTTCTCTTGTAGCTTGAATTTAAATAGAAAATATCAATTTATAATAAAAGTATTACTGCTTTTTGATTCTGGTCGATACACGTTTTATCAATTCCTTTGATGATTAATTCAATCAATGAATATTATATATTTTGAAATTAGAAAAGAAGAAGATGAAGAAGAGCTGCTTACGGATCAAGACGACCCATAAGGTTGATGGAAAGGTAAATAAACACAATTCAGCTTAAAATCACAATACAGTGGAAATGCGATAACCCGGACACCTTCGTTCCAAGTCCGAACTGTCCGGATATCCGGACTGCCGAATTTTGTTTATCATGTCAAATAATATGTCGCGCAAGAGTTATTTCCCTTGACTATATACACTGAGAGATGTTTAAATGACATTACATAAATAAATTAAGGTCTTTTTCTCAATATAAATATTTACATATGTTTTCTAATATAGAGATATTCTATACAGCTATCGACATATGTGACTTGCCCCGACATTTTTTTCTCTGCGTGGATGCAAAAATCATCCGGATAATTGCGGGAATTTTGCTAACGGAAAGTACGTTCCGTTCCCAAAATGGAGGTCCGGAAACGGAATCCGAATTTCCGGACTGATGAGTACAAATAACGTGATGGAAATCCGCTCCCGTGCATTTCCGTCCGGATTGTGAATTTTCCGAACTATCGGCTTTCGGATTATCGCGGGTCCACTGCAATTTTTTCCCTATTCCTATTGAAGCATAACTTAAGGTTACAATAATTAAAAGCAAAACAAATAAGTTTATTTTAAATGTGATTGATAAATTTAACTGTTTTCTTATGTAATTTAACCTAGGCAAATCGATATTGATTTTTTACTTTTTCTGTGACATGACATGCATGCGTCAGCCGAGGCCATAATCAAACAGAAAAACATTACCGGCGGCGGCATTCGGCAGAACGGCGGGCGTCGGAGGCCAAGAAGAAACGACAACAGGTCAAATGCCCGTCTTGCCCACTCTCTGTTGTCAATCTGGTTAGCTACCTCACTACGTCTAACGAGGTCCCGAAAGACTGGGCGATAATGGTAATTATCATTCTGTTTATTATTTTCATAAACAATAATATACATGTTAATTATCATACAAAAACATATAAACACCGACTAACGTGCACACAGACAAAACCGGCATGTATACATTATAAAAGCACATACATACGTACACACGCATGCGCACGTGTACACACAAATAGGCATGCATACCCGCTTGTCATACATAATAATAGTAATAATGACCTTGAAAGGAAATGTTAACACTAATCAAATATAGCATCTTTTATGTTTGTGCTTTAAATATAAAGTCGATGTTTTATTAAAAATGTGCTAATATCACGGTCACATATAACACAGGAAATCATATAGTATATTAAATTTCTCATCAAAGCAAAACATTACGTCAAGCTATGGTCTCTATTAATGTCGCGGATGGAAAAAGTGAAGAGGACGTGCAAGGCGATGTTATTAAGACTCGACCAACACCTTGCACGTGTCCACAGGTTGAGTCCATCTCAGATCAGCGACCTTTCAAGAAACCCGGCATATGTCGAAGTGGACACAAGATGGCAGGTACGTCTCGATACTTCGAAAATACATACTTCATAACTATATTATACGGTGAAATCGGGGGATAGTCTGTCTGTCCGCTAAAATTTGTCAGCACTCTCATTTATGGATTTTCATCAAAAGTCACATACTTGTAAGAATCAAAACATCTTTGACAAGTTCGAGTTTCATGGTTGTCAGGTTAAGGTTGAGGTCACGGTTGCTATTTTATTAAAAATCAAAATATCTTTGAAAAGTTCGAGATTCGGGTAGGGTCAATGACACTGTTGCTATTTTTAGAAAATAATTGTCAGCACTCTACAGGGTTTGTTTTGTCATGAATTTTCACCAAACTGTTTATACCTATAAAGAATCAAAATAACTTTGGCAAGTTTGAGATTCAGAGTTGTAATTTATTTGATGAATCAACTCATCCTAATAGCTTGCAGGGTCAGTAAGGGACATATTTGCTTCAGCAAGCTCAATATGCTTGCTTGTTTTTTCTAGTACAATTATGCAATGATGGATACCTGTTAACAGTATGTTAAATTGATTTATTGCTTTTTTATTTATTAATTAGTAAATTCATCTGAACAAAAGGGGAAAAAGAAAGAGAGGAAAGTCTGCGTGTGTAAGTATACAGAACAATCAAGTCCCTCAAACAAAACTATTTATTTTTAACATTACTCCAATTATTGTTCAAGTCTTTACCGACTTGCAACCCTTCGTGGTTAGGGCTAATGATTCATTTATATTTACAAAATTTAAACCAACAAGTCAGATGTTTCTCTGTTTTATTTTACCAATGAGAAATATGTAGCTACATTAAAAAAATAAAGCTAAACGGGTACTTTTGCAACGAAATTCTTATTTTACTTTCGTTGCAAAATTGCATTTCCTCAGAGTTAAGTAATGGAAATGTAATATTTTATCGTCATGACCACTTTCTGGTTAACATTGCCATTATACGACGGAAATATAAAAGTTCTTTTCGTTTATCCACCTAACCGCGAGGAATTGCAACTTTGTAACGTAATTATTTTAATAATATTAGTTAATTTGCTCATATGAATGTTAGAACAGATCAAATGGTATTCTTGTTTTAAGTATTGAGTTGTTGAAAAATTGAAAAGGGTATCCGGAAAAAATGAATAATACTTCATTAACATCGTTAATAGAAAAGTTGTTGTCGTATTGGTCTTGTACACCCACTTTACCGCGAGGAATTGCAATTACGTAACTTTCTTTGAATGGTGTGTATGATTGCTGTAACAGCCTGTGGAGGGAGGTTTCTGGAGTCACCCTCCTGCTTATATAAGACCCCAAGCTGGAAGGACAGTCCTTTGCCGCCGAACACCGAAGAGGAAACATTGAATGGTAAGCTTGTGTTGTATTTTTTCAAATTGAGATTCCATATCCCTTTTCGTATGATGGCTTGAATTTGGTCTTATTCATATCCTTTTTTGTTTGCTGACTTGAATAAAAATGTTATTAAAACACAATAAATTGTAATACCTGTTGTTGACTCCTGTTATTCTTGCATGCGATTTGGGTGATAGTCGTGGATTTTTTGCTAGCAGCTAACATGGTAAGTATTGATAGACATATTTATGGAATATGAAAGTTTCTGTCATCGTGTGCAATCAATAAACCGTCAACTGTTACATGCATTCGGATATCTGAAGACAAAGAAGATCTACGAAGTTCACTTGAGTACCCCGATTTGCCCCACTGACCTGTAAGAATGATGATACTGATAGTCGATTGCCATCATTAAGAAATTGAAACAAAACTTAACAAACCTCAAAAGGAAATGTTAGGAAGACACTAGAATAAGTTAAGTAGTTCGAAGATCATGGTCTTTAAACCCTTATGCAATAGTCATGTTTTAACTCAAAGTTCCGTAAATATAGATATGTTAGGACAAGTGTGAGGATATACTCTAAGTAACCAAAATTCTAATTTTATTTATTCACTTTATTTAAATAAAGGCATACAGAACAATATGTAATAAATAGTGACACTATTTGAAAAGCAGAGTTTGCATCAATATAATTAGAGTTTCCAAATCTGAATCTCCAGACATGGTAGTAACATTAGCTTGATATGATCATAGCAACAAAGTTAGGGGTATATGGTATAGCTCAGATTGGGATCAAACATAGGCGGCAAAAGGGATAAACTGTGGCACATTTTAATAACTCTTTCGAACATTGATAGATTCCTTTGAATTTAATATTGATAAAATCACAGTAAGGTAAATTAAAGAAAGGTATAAATAAAAGATGTCACGATAAAATTTGTGCTAAGATTTGCACAAAATACATACAGTACATATTAATATCATGTCATATATTTAAAATAGGTTTCAAGATTACGTCTCACAGACATTGCCAGTTTTAATATTTAATTATGAGGTCAAAAGGTCAGGAATTTATGACTACGGGAGATAAACAGCCACATGTCGGGACCCCTGCTGACATGTCAGTGTATTTGCTTTTCTCCAAAATGATTGTCATTTTGCACATACAGTGTACCCACGACCTATCACCACCCTCGCATACTGCCACCTAAACCTCTGGAACAGATTTCCCTTCTATATAATTCCCTCATTAAGTTCGCCACCCTCGCAGATCGCCATCCGCCACACCCTTTAAAATACAAACGTCCCGAATCGCTATACATTTCCCTCGACGGTAACGCCATTTTGTTCTGTTTTTGGAGATCGAGGAGAGCTTTAGTGTTCCATTTGGAATAGCAAACTATTTTCAGAAATAAATTTGTGCCAATGTAGATCTATATGACGTTATTATACTAAGCTTGTTTTTAATAAAATGCTGGAAATGCAATCTATTATGCAATTTAATTCTTGGTAATAATTTTCATAATTCGATACTATCGCCACCTTCGTTATACCGCCATAATTGCTGTGGACGAAAGGTGGCGGTAAAACGAGGGTACACTGTACCTACAAAAGAAAGCGTTAAAGAATTATATGACAATTAGTAGTCCAGTGGTCACAAAATCATTGTCATAAGCACAATAGAAGAAATACATACAAACAGACATCACTTTTAATGATGGAGACAAAGATGGCGTCAAAAAAACGAAAGTTGACATGCCGAGTAGGGACCCGGAAGAAAAGAACATACAGAAAAGCAGGTATTGCAAATGCATAAAGTGATAACATTATATGAATAATGTATGGTTTTTTGGTTAAAAGCATATAGTTTTCGCAAAATATTTACTATTGAATGGCATTGCCACTATATAACCTTACCAAATTCATTTGACATTCATCAGTCCTTGAATGGAATTTTCCGATTGTTGACGTCATAATTGTTACGTTGGATACATTGGCCATCCCCGGGCGATGGCTGTTCTTTTCATTGAACAAACATATCCAACAACTTCTTTATTTGAGCTTAATGCTGGGAAAAATGTGTTATGGTTTGTTTTATAAGATGAACACATTCTAAAGGTGGTAAATATAAGTATTGAACTGTTTTTCAGTTGGCATTCATAGGCAATATGCATGTCAACTGGACAAAATATAAATCCAACATGATTTGCCTTTGACTATTTGGCATTCATTTAGCCCATGAATGCCAACTGAAATCAGCTCAATGCTTAAATAAATTATGCATCCCTTCATCCATCCACTCGTACATCATTTTGATGCTTCAGTACACACCGATGATAATAGTAAGGCGGAGATAATCTTTATTGTTCGTTCTGAACGGAAAAAAATAGCTTGAAATTTATTTCAAAAGAGGTGAAAAAGACACAGACTGAGGTACCGTCAGAACCGGAGGAACAGACCGACTCACACTCGGAAGCATGTATAAACGTTTGAAAAATCTTGTTTAATTTTCGTAATTTTACCTGTATTCTTGCAATTAATCGTATATTGGGTACCGTAACATTTTGTTGCTGATTGTTTGGGTTTCTGTTTAAGCAATACATTTTTGTGTCGCCTGAAAAGGCGACATATAGGGATCACTATGTCGGCGTAGTCGGCGGCGGCGACTGCACCAACAGTTTCCGTGCGATAACTTGAGTTTCCTTGGGCAAATCAAACTCAAACTTCATACAGTGCTTCCTTACTGAAAGTGCTCGCTTGGGATTGCTTTTCAGGGTCAAAGGTCAAGCTTGCTATAAATAGAAAATCGGTTTCCGTGCGATAACTTGAGTTTCCTTGGGCCAATCAAACTCAAACTTCATAGAGTACTTCCTTACCAAAAGTGCTCGCTTGGGATTGCTTTTCAGGGTCAAAGGTCACTGTTGCTATAAATAGAAAATCAGTTTCCGTGCAATAACTTTAGTTTCCTTGGGCCACTCAAACTCAAACTTCATAAAGTACTTCCTTACCAAAAGTGCTTGCTTGGGATTGCTTCTCAGGGTCAAAGGTCAAGGTCACTGTTGCTATAAATAGAAAATCGGTGTCCGTGCGATAACTTTAGTTTCCTTGTGCCAATTAAACTCAAACTTCTTACAATGCATCATTACCAAAAATGCTTGCTTGGGATTGCTTTTCAGGGTCAAAGGTCAAGGTCACTGTTGTTATTAATAGAAAATCTTTGAGTGCAGTTACTTCAGTATCTCCCAACTTGCTGCGCAGGCGACACATCCACTTCCGTGGAATTCTTGTATTTATGTTAAAGAGCTCGTCCCAGAAGTGGCCGTGGCGAAGATATCCTCAATTCATTCTTCGTCAAAGCAATTTGCGTCACGACGGCGCAAGTGGAACAGAAACTCAGATGAATCGGAGAAGCCAAACTCTAAAACAAAGAGTACAGAACCGGAACAGGATATCCAACACACAGGTAATCCGGCTTATACAACTGGAACGAATGTGTATTTAAAGATGAAAAAACACTGCTCAGATAGATGGATATGAAATTGTATTGCGTTACATATTTGTTCGAGTTAACAATAAGGGCAATTACTACATAAAAAAGCGTATTATTCAATTGATCCAATTTATGCTTTAGGGCTCTACCCAGTTGTGATCTTGAACAAGACGGTTTCTTCTATTCATTCTCCTGCGAAAGAACGTTCGTCTTGACCGCGCAAGAGGCTAGCAGCACCAGGGGAATTGGAGAAGAAAATCCGGAAACAGGTACATGAGACAAGGAGTCCGGAACCGGATAGCACAGGTAATCTGACTATGGATGACCTTATTTATGCCAACAAAAGTCACTAGAAAAACAGAAAAATGGTTGTCATGGAACTGTTTATAGGTCGGCGATGAATTGAAATATGAAATCCTGTCTAGAAAAGTCGTTATTTCCCATATTATTGTATATGCTCTTTCCGAAAAACCAAATAAAAATTGCTTTTGGTGACTTCAAATCTTTTACAAATTTTCAAGGTATATGCTCGTGGCAAGTTGCATCTGGCCATGGTAAGGATTTTTAACCGCTTTTACATTTTATAATTTCGCATACGTATTTCTTCGTGTCTAATCTTTTGAAAGCAACAGGTGCGAACATAAACGTTTTCGCTCCATTTTCTGGAGATGAACAATTTCGTTACATGCTTGCACAACGTTCGTGTCTAGCACTAAAACATTGAATTTGTTTAGGGAAATTGTGTGTTGACATCAATAATTAAAGCAGAAAACATTACACAATAGTAAAACTTTGTAATATTGATTTAAAAAGAAATTGGATTTCACATGAATTTAATTACAATATTGCATGTCACAGGGTTAGACATAAAATGTGTTCATACTAATAAATCGTTGATTTTATCTTTTAAGTAGTCATTTCTTTTTATCATGTCCGACTAAGATGTGTGCTAAATTGTACCTAACCCCATGACCATGCAAATTTGCAAGAAAATTCAAAGTGAGGTATCACAACACTTTTTTTGTATTCACAAAATAAATTCTCCTGTGTTAATTTCCTGTTCGATTTTTGAAAAAAAAAATCAGCTTTGTTTTTTGTCCCTGTCAATCTGCTTGAACATGTTTGTAAAATTTAAAATGTAATGCTTAAATAGGTGAATATCAATTTGCATTGAATTACATATTTGTTGGAGTTAGGTTTGAGAAGCGCATTATCTAATTAATCCAATTCTCGTTTAGGGCCCTACCAAAAAGTGAGGGTAGCGAGGAAGATGCCATCATTCCATCCCCTACCTGTCCATCAGGGCTTACAGTTACCCACTCTGGCGATGCAACGTTCGGTCCAGCAACGCAAAAGCCAAACCAAAGAGGAAGGATCGGAGACGTCAACCCCTAACCCTGATCATGACCCAGAACGTGATTGAACAGGACATCACACGCATAGGTAGGGTAAGGTTCACCCCCGGGCCAGTAGGGAGGGGGCTCAAAGGTAGGTTATCCCTTCATATTCTTTCCTCTGGTTTTCACCCCCTTCCATTGCTTGCATTTAATATACATATTTCAAGAAATCGCATCCCTCTTTCCAATGTAGTCATCTTTATCTGTAAATTGCATTTCCCATTCCCACCAGTAACAATCCTCGTGGTATGCGATTTGCTTGATTAGCTCTTCTACAAATTTATGTTTTCAACATCTTGTGTCATCAAAGTGTATATCAAAAGCAAATGTAAGACATATATTATGTCACAAAAATTGCCAGGCAACTTTCGCATTAGTTTCACAAAGCACGGAATTCGGTTGAGTTACTGTCCTCACAAACATCTCTGAGTCAAGCTTGTCATCCAACTCGCTCTTTTGCGTCATTCTAATAATTACTATCAACATCACAATCACTCTTAGGGCTACTAAAAGTCCTGCTGTTAGAAAATATTTGAAAAGTAAAAAACAGATTGTCCAGTATTTCCGATCATAGTTCACTATTGTTCACACTAAAAGAACACGATTTGTTAGGTACCTTGCGGTTCCTCAAAGGTTGCCCTCGTGGTGAGTCGACATACTCATGCTGCTTTCCTTGGTGCGGCCGCACCTGTTCAATAGTGCTGACAACACCACTGCCTTGAACTGGTGTTTGGTCTCAGCATTTTATTCTTAGGGTTAGGGTTTTCTCACAAATGTTTTGAGAATCTCCTCCGCCATCTGAATGTTATTTCTGGCCTCGCGTAGAGCGTCCACTACTTGTAGTGTGTCATAACCTTTAGCAATGAGTAATTCCACGCGCACCTCTTCAGCACTGTTCTCACTCATATTGTCCGAGAATGCGTTGGCCTTATCACGATCACGCACAGGAAGTGGTATATCACCGCGAGTACTAGCACCACTCTCTAACTTCCTGTGAAAGACAAACAAGACTTATGCAAAATAATATAAACACACAGAATATAATAGAACGACAAAGTACTCATAATATGATAGACACGGTATACATATCCATTCAACTTTCATAACAATATCAGGGAAATACAAACCAGGTCAGCTGGTTCGAACCTTTTGGCCTGGTGGCAACGTCCTGGCTCCATAACCTAGAGGTCTGGGGTTCACGCCCGGCTCGTCTCATTAATTTCATTTCTCCTCTTTGTTATAAAATATTGTTTATTTCCCATGTCGGGATGTTTGTATTAATAATATCCCAAGTCTGAGTGTTTGCATGTACAAAATGTACTAATTATCAAAATGTCTGTTGCAAATGTCAGCCACTGGTATATTGACATGTTTCTTCTTCTTGTCTACCTCTCTGAATAAGTTGACAGTGACTTTTTCTAATGGAGGTAAGTTGTTGAACTCGAAATGTTCTCCCCAGAACAACATGTCGGCTTTGGTTTTACTGGACGTCCGCACATACAGCGTCCTGTCCAGGCATAACTCTCAGAAATCTCACAGAAATATCTCTTTTTTGAGGGGACATTCTTCGCCCCTTTGACCCAGAGTTTTAGGGAGTTGTCTGTTCTTCTATCGTTGTTCTGGATTTGCTGCACTGTCTTCTCCGAGCCACTTCTCGCGTTTCTCCGCGGTACGACATGAGATGTATTTACTGCCGTGTTTAGTTTCATTTCACCTCTTTGTTGTAAAATATTGTTTATTTCCCATGTCGGGATGTTTGTATTAATAATAGCTTAAGTCTGGGTGTGTGCATGTACGAAATGTACTAATTATCACAATGATAACTTCTTAAAATATAATTGCAGCCCCTGGTACACGCTTAAACGATACGTCGTGATGGATCTATTTAATTTGCATGCCCACGTCAGGTTCTATATGCCGCCACGTTTCGTAACGGCTGGTGAAACAAAATAGCTCCCCATCCCATAAAGCACATTTATTGCTTTTCATCCCCTTTCATTGCTTGTATTTGATACACATATTTCAAGAAATCGCATCCCTCTTTCCAATGTAGTCATATTTATCTGTAAATTGCATTTCCCATTCCCACCAGTAACAATCCTCGTGGTATGCGATTTGCTTGGTTTTGCTCTTCTACAAATTTATATGTTTTCAACATCTTGTGTCATCAAAGTGTGTATCAAAAGCAAATGTAAGACATATATTATGTCACAAAAATTGCCAGGCAACTTTCGCATTAGTTTCACAAAGCACGGAATTCGGTTGAGTTACTGTCCTCACAAACATCTCTGAGTCAAGCTTGTCATCCAACTCGCTCTTTTGCGTCATTCTAATAATTACTATCAACATCACAATCACTCTTAGGGCTACTAAAAGTCCTGCTGTTAGAAAATATTTGAAAAGTAAAAAACAGATTGTCCAGTATTTCCGATCATAGTTCACTATTGTTCACACTAAAAGAACACGATTTGTTAGGTACCTTGCGGTTCCTCAAAGGTTGCCCTCGTGGTGAGTCGACATACTCATGCTGCTTTCCTTGGTGCGGCCGCACCTGTTCAATAGTGCTGACAACACCACTGCCTTGAACTGGTGTTTGGTCTCAGCATTTTATTCTTAGGGTTAGGGTTTTCTCACAAATGTTTTGAGAATCTCCTCCGCCATCTGAATGTTATTTCTGGCCTCGCGTAGAGCGTCCACTACTTGTAGTGTGTCATAACCTTTAGCAATGAGTAATTCCACGCGCACCTCTTCAGCACTGTTCTCACTCATATTGTCCGAGAATGCGTTGGCCTTATCACGATCACGCACAGGAAGTGGTATATCACCGCGAGTACTAGCACCACTCTCTAACTTCCTGTGAAAGACAAACAAGACTTATGCAAAATAATATAAACACACAGAATATAATAGAACGACAAAGTACTCATAATATGATAGACACGGTATACATATCCATTCAACTTTCATAACAATATCAGGGAAATACAAACCAGGTCAGCTGGTTCGAACCTTTTGGCCTGGTGGCAACGTCCTGGCTCCATAACCTAGAGGTCTGGGGTTCACGCCCGGCTCGTCTCATTAATTTCATTTCTCCTCTTTGTTATAAAATATTGTTTATTTCCCATGTCGGGATGTTTGTATTAATAATATCCCAAGTCTGAGTGTTTGCATGTACAAAATGTACTAATTATCAAAATGTCTGTTGCAAATGTCAGCCACTGGTATATTGACATGTTTCTTCTTCTTGTCTACCTCTCTGAATAAGTTGACAGTGACTTTTTCTAATGGAGGTAAGTTGTTGAACTCGAAATGTTCTCCCCAGAACAACATGTCGGCTTTGGTTTTACTGGACGTCCGCACATACAGCGTCCTGTCCAGGCATAACTCTCAGAAATCTCACAGAAATATCTCTTTTTTGAGGGGACATTCTTCGCCCCTTTGACCCAGAGTTTTAGGGAGTTGTCTGTTCTTCTATCGTTGTTCTGGATTTGCTGCACTGTCTTCTCCGAGCCACTTCTCGCGTTTCTCCGCGGTACGACATGAGATGTATTTACTGCCGTGTTTAGTTTCATTTCACCTCTTTGTTGTAAAATATTGTTTATTTCCCATGTCGGGATGTTTGTATTAATAATAGCTTAAGTCTGGGTGTGTGCATGTACGAAATGTACTAATTATCACAATGATAACTTCTTAAAATATAATTGCAGCCCCTGGTACACGCTTAAACGATACGTCGTGATGGATCTATTTAATTTGCATGCCCACGTCAGGTTCTATATGCCGCCACGTTTCGTAACGGCTGGTGAAACAAAATAGCTCCCCATCCCATAAAGCACATTTATTGCTTTTCATCCCCTTTCATTGCTTGTATTTGATACACATATTTCAAGAAATCGCATCCCTCTTTCCAATGTAGTCATATTTATCTGTAAATTGCATTTCCCATTCCCACCAGTAACAATCCTCGTGGTATGCGATTTGCTTGGTTTTGCTCTTCTACAAATTTATATGTTTTCAACATCTTGTGTCATCAAAGTGTGTATCAAAAGCAAATGTAAGACATATATTATGTCACAAAATTTGCCAGGCAACTTTCGCAATAGTTTCACAAAGCACGGAATTCGGTTGCGTTACTGTCCTCACAAACATCTCTGAGTCAAGCTTGTCATCCAACTCGCTCTTTTGCGTCATTCTAATAATTACTATCAACATCACAATCACTCTTAGGGCTACTAAAAGTCCTGCTGTTAGAAAATATTTGAAAAGTAAAAAACAGATTGTCCAGTATTTCCGATCATAGTTCACTATTGTTCACACTAAAAGAACACGATTTGTTAGGTACCTTGCGGTTCCTCAAAGGTTGCCCTCGTGGTGAGTCGACATACTCATGCTGCTTTCCTTGGTGCGGCCGCACCTGTTCAATAGTGCTGACAACACCACTGCCTTGAACTGGTGTTTGGTCTCAGCATTTTATTCTTAGGGTTAGGGTTTTCTCACAAATGTTTTGAGAATCTCCTCCGCCATCTGAATGTTATTTCTGGCCTCGCGTAGAGCGTCCACTACTTGTAGTGTGTCATAACCTTTAGCAATGAGTAATTCCACGCGCACCTCGTCAGCACTGTTCTCACTCATATTGTCCGAGAATGCGTTGGCCTTATCACGATCACGCACAGGAAGTGGTATATCACCGTGAGTACTAGCACCACTCTCTAACTTCCTGTGAAAGACAAACAAGACTTATGCAAAATAATATAAACACACAGAATATAATAGAACGACAAAGTACTCATAATATGATAGACATGGTATACATATCCATTCAACTTTCATAACAATATCAGGGAAATACAACCAGGTCAGCTGGTTCGAACCTTTTGGCCTGGTGGCAACGTCCTGGCTCCATAACCTAGAGGTCTGGGGTTCACGCCCGGCTCGTCTCTTTAATTTCATTTCTCCTCTTTGTTATAAAATATTGTTTATTTCCCATGTCGGGATGTTTGTATTAATAATATCCCAAGTCTGAGTGTTTGCATGTACAAAATGTACTAATTATCAAAATGTCTGTTGCAAATGTCAGCCTCTAGTATATTGACATGTTTCTTCTTCTTGTCTACCTCTCTGAATAAGTTGACAGTGACTATTTCTAATGGAGGTAAGTTGTTGAACTCGAAATGTTCTCCCCAGAACAACATGTCGGCTTTGGTTTTACTGGACGTCCGCACATACAGCGTCCTGTCCAGGCATAACTCTCAGAAATCTCACAGAAATATCTCTTTTTTGAGGGGACATTCTTCGCCCCTTTGACCCAGAGTTTTAGGGAGTTGTCTGTTCTTCTATCGTTGTTCTGGATTTGCTGCACTGTCTTCTCCGAGCCACTTCTCGCGTTTCTCCGCGGTACGACATGAGATGTATTTACTGCCGTGTTTAGTTTCATTTCACCTCTTTGTTGTAAAATATTGTTTATTTCCCATGTCGGGATGTTTGTATTAATAATAGCTTAAGTCTGGGTGTGTGCATGTACGAAATGTACTAATTATCACAATGATAACTTCTTAAAATATAATTGCAGCCCCTGGTACACGCTTAAACGATACGTCGTGATGGATCTATTTAATTTGCATGCCCACGTCAGGTTCTATATGCCGCCACGTTTCGTAACGGCTGGTGAAACAAAATAGCTCCCCATCCCATAAAGCACATTTATTGCTTTTCATCCCCTTTCATTGCTTGTATTTGATACACATATTTCAAGAAATCGCATCCCTCTTTCCAATGTAGTCATATTTATCTGTAAATTGCATTTCCCATTCCCACCAGTAACAATCCTCGTGGTATGCGATTTGCTTGGTTTTGCTCTTCTACAAATTTATATGTTTTCAACATCTTGTGTCATCAAAGTGTGTATCAAAAGCAAATGTAAGACATATATTATGTCACAAAATTTGCCAGGCAACTTTCGCAATAGTTTCACAAAGCACGGAATTCGGTTGCGTTACTGTCCTCACAAACATCTCTGAGTCAAGCTTGTCATCCAACTCGCTCTTTTGCGTCATTCTAATAATTACTATCAACATCACAATCACTCTTAGGGCTACTAAAAGTCCTGCTGTTAGAAAATATTTGAAAAGTAAAAAACAGATTGTCCAGTATTTCCGATCATAGTTCACTATTGTTCACACTAAAAGAACACGATTTGTTAGGTACCTTGCGGTTCCTCAAAGGTTGCCCTCGTGGTGAGTCGACATACTCATGCTGCTTTCCTTGGTGCGGCCGCACCTGTTCAATAGTGCTGACAACACCACTGCCTTGAACTGGTGTTTGGTCTCAGCATTTTATTCTTAGGGTTAGGGTTTTCTCACAAATGTTTTGAGAATCTCCTCCGCCATCTGAATGTTATTTCTGGCCTCGCGTAGAGCGTCCACTACTTGTAGTGTGTCATAACCTTTAGCAATGAGTAATTCCACGCGCACCTCTTCAGCACTGTTCTCACTCATATTGTCCGAGAATGCGTTGGCCTTATCACGATCACGCACAGGAAGTGGTATATCACCGCGAGTACTAGCACCACTCTCTAACTTCCTGTGAAAGACAAACAAGACTTATGCAAAATAATATAAACACACAGAATATAATAGAACGACAAAGTACTCATAATATGATAGACACGGTATACATATCCATTCAACTTTCATAACAATATCAGGGAAATACAAACCAGGTCAGCTGGTTCGAACCTTTTGGCCTGGTGGCAACGTCCTGGCTCCATAACCTAGAGGTCTGGGGTTCACGCCCGGCTCGTCTCATTAATTTCATTTCTCCTCTTTGTTATAAAATATTGTTTATTTCCCATGTCGGGATGTTTGTATTAATAATATCCCAAGTCTGAGTGTTTGCATGTACAAAATGTACTAATTATCAAAATGTCTGTTGCAAATGTCAGCCACTGGTATATTGACATGTTTCTTCTTCTTGTCTACCTCTCTGAATAAGTTGACAGTGACTTTTTCTAACGGAGGTAAGTTGTTGAACTCGAAATGTTCTCCCCAGAACAACATGTCGGCTTTGGTTTTACTGGACGTCCGCACATACAGCGTCCTGTCCAGGCATAACTCTCAGAAATCTCACAGAAATATCTCTTTTTTGAGGGGACATTCTTCGCCCCTTTGACCCAGAGTTTTAGGGAGTTGTCTGTTCTTCTATCGTTGTTCTGGATTTGCTGCACTGTCTTCTCCGAGCCACTTCTCGCGTTTCTCCGCGGTACGACATGAGATGTATTTACTGCCGTGTTTAGTTTCATTTCACCTCTTTGTTGTAAAATATTGTTTATTTCCCATGTCGGGATGTTTGTATTAATAATAGCTTAAGTCTGGGTGTGTGCATGTACGAAATGTACTAATTATCACAATGATAACTTCTTAAAATATACTTGCAGCCCCTGGTACACGCTTAAACGATACGTCGTGATGGATCTATTTAATTTGCATGCCCACGTCAGGTTCTATATGCCGCCACGTTTCGTAACGGCTGGTGAAACAAAATAGCTCCCCATCCCATAAAGCACATTTATTGCTTTTCATCCCCTTTCATTGCTTGTATTTGATACACATATTTCAAGAAATCGCATCCCTCTTTCCAATGTAGTCATATTTATCTGTAAATTGCATTTCCCATTCCCACCAGTAACAATCCTCGTGGTATGCGATTTGCTTGGTTTTGCTCTTCTACAAATTTATATGTTTTCAACATCTTGTGTCATCAAAGTGTGTATCAAAAGCAAATGTAAGACATATATTATGTCACAAAATTTGCCAGGCAACTTTCGCAATAGTTTCACAAAGCACGGAATTCGGTTGCGTTACTGTCCTCACAAACATCTCTGAGTCAAGCTTGTCATCCAACTCGCTCTTTTGCGTCATTCTAATAATTAATATCAACATCACAATCACTCTTAGGGCTACTAAAAGTCCTGCTGTTAGAAAATATTTGAAAAGTAAAAAACAGATTGTCCAGTATTTCCGATCATAGTTCACTATTGTTCACACTAAAAGAACACGATTTGTTAGGTACCTTGCGGTTCCTCAAAGGTTGCCCTCGTGGTGAGTCGACATACTCATGCTGCTTTCCTTGGTGCGGCCGCACCTGTTCAATAGTGCTGACAACACCACTGCCTTGAACTGGTGTTTGGTCTCAGCATTTTATTCTTAGGGTTAGGGTTTTCTCACAAATGTTTTGAGAATCTCCTCCGCCATCTGAATGTTATTTCTGGCCTCGCGTAGAGCGTCCACTACTTGTAGTGTGTCATAACCTTTAGCAATGAGTAATTCCACGCGCACCTCGTCAGCACTGTTCTCACTCATATTGTCCGAGAATGCGTTGGCCTTATCACGATCACGCACAGGAAGTGGTATATCACCGTTAGTACTAGCACCACTCTCTAACTTCCTGTGAAAGACAAACAAGACTTATGCAAAATAATATAAACACACAGAATATAATAGTACGACAAAGTACTCATAATATGATAGACATGGTATACATATCCATTCAAGTTTCATAACAATATCAGGGAAATACAACCAGGTCAGCTGGTTCGAACCTTTTGGCCTGGTGGCAACGTCCTGGCTCCATAACCTAGAGGTCTGGGGTTCACGCCCGGCTCGTCTCTTTAATTTCATTTCTCCTCTTTGTTATAAAATATTGTTTATTTCCCATGTCGGGATGTTTGTATTAATAATATCCCAAGTCTGAGTGTTTGCATGTACAAAATGTACTAATTATCAAAATGTCTGTTGCAAATGTCAGCCTCTAGTATATTGACATGTTTCTTCTTCTTGTCTACCTCTCTGAATAAGTTGACAGTGACTATTTCTAATGGAGGTAAGTTGTTGAACTCGAAATGTTCTCCCCAGAACAACATGTCGGCTTTGGTTTTACTGGACGTCCGCACATACAGCGTCCTGTCCAGGCATAACTCTCAGAAATCTCACAGAAATATCTCTTTTTTGAGGGGACATTCTTCGCCCCTTTGACCCAGAGTTTTAGGGAGTTGTCTGTTCTTCTATCGTTGTTCTGGATTTGCTGCACTGTCTTCTCCGAGCCACTTCTCGCGTTTCTCCGCGGTACGACATGAGATGTATTTACTGCCGTGTTTAGTTTCATTTCACCTCTTTGTTGTAAAATATTGTTTATTTCCCATGTCGGGATGTTTGTATTAATAATAGCTTAAGTCTGGGTGTGTGCATGTACGAAATGTACTAATTATCACAATGATAACTTCTTAAAATATAATTGCAGCCCCTGGTACACGCTTAAACGATACGTCGTGATGGATCTATTTAATTTGCATGCCCACGTCAGGTTCTATATGCCGCCACGTTTCGTAACGGCTGGTGAAACAAAATAGCTCCCCATCCCATAAAGCACATTTATTGCTTTTCATCCCCTTTCATTGCTTGTATTTGATACACATATTTCAAGAAATCGCATCCCTCTTTCCAATGTAGTCATATTTATCTGTAAATTGCATTTCCCATTCCCACCAGTAACAATCCTCGTGGTATGCGATTTGCTTGGTTTTGCTCTTCTACAAATTTATATGTTTTCAACATCTTGTGTCATCAAAGTGTGTATCAAAAGCAAATGTAAGACATATATTATGTCACAAAATTTGCCAGGCAACTTTCGCAATAGTTTCACAAAGCACGGAATTCGGTTGCGTTACTGTCCTCACAAACATCTCTGAGTCAAGCTTGTCATCCAACTCGCTCTTTTGCGTCATTCTAATAATTAATATCAACATCACAATCACTCTTAGGGCTACTAAAAGTCCTGCTGTTAGAAAATATTTGAAAAGTAAAAAACAGATTGTCCAGTATTTCCGATCATAGTTCACTATTGTTCACACTAAAAGAACACGATTTGTTAGGTACCTTGCGGTTCCTCAAAGGTTGCCCTCGTGGTGAGTCGACATACTCATGCTGCTTTCCTTGGTGCGGCCGCACCTGTTCAATAGTGCTGACAACACCACTGCCTTGAACTGGTGTTTGGTCTCAGCATTTTATTCTTAGGGTTAGGGTTTTCTCACAAATGTTTTGAGAATCTCCTCCGCCATCTGAATGTTATTTCTGGCCTCGCGTAGAGCGTCCACTACTTGTAGTGTGTCATAACCTTTAGCAATGAGTAATTCCACGCGCACCTCGTCAGCACTGTTCTCACTCATATTGTCCGAGAATGCGTTGGCCTTATCACGATCACGCACAGGAAGTGGTATATCACCGTTAGTACTAGCACCACTCTCTAACTTCCTGTGAAAGACAAACAAGACTTATGCAAAATAATATAAACACACAGAATATAATAGTACGACAAAGTACTCATAATATGATAGACATGGTATACATATCCATTCAAGTTTCATAACAATATCAGGGAAATACAACCAGGTCAGCTGGTTCGAACCTTTTGGCCTGGTGGCAACGTCCTGGCTCCATAACTTAGAGGTCTGGGGTTCACGCCCGGCTCGTCTCATTAATTTCATTTCTCCTCTTTGTTATAAAATATTGTTTATTTCCCATGTCGGGATGTTTGTATTAATAATATCCCAAGTCTGAGTGTTTGCATGTACAAAATGTACTAATTATCAAAATGTCTGTTGCAAATGTCAGCCTCTAGTATATTGACATGTTTCTTCTTCTTGTCTACCTCTCTGAATAAGTTGACAGTGACTATTTCTAATGGAGGCAAGTTGTTGAACTCGAAATGTTCTCCCCAGAACAACATGTCGGCTTTGGTTTTACTGGACGTCCGCACATACAGCGTCCTGTCCAGGCATAACTCTCAGAAATCTCACAGAAATATCTCTTTTTTTGAGGGGACATTCTTCGCCCCTTTGACCCAGAGTTTTAGGGAGTTGTCTGTTCTTCTATCGTTGTCCTGGTTTTGCTGCACTGTCTTCTCCGAGCCACTTCTCGCGTTTCTCCGCGGTACGACATGAGATGTATTTACTGCCGTGTTTAGTTTCATTTCACCTCTTTGTTGTAAAATATTGTTTATTTCCCATGTCGGGATGTTTGTATTAATAATAGCTTAAGTCTGGGTGTGTGCATGTACGAAATGTAATAATTATCACAATGATAACTTCTTAAAATATAATAGCAGCCCCTGGTACACGCTTAAACGATACGTCGTGATGGATCTATTTAATTTGCATGCCCACGTCAGGTTCTATATGCCGCCACGTTTCGTAACGGCTGGTGAAACGAAATAGCTCCCCATCCCATAAAGCACATTTATTGCTTTTCATCCCCTTTCATTGCTTGTATTTGATACACATATTTCAAGAAATCGCATCCCTCTTTCCAATGTAGTCATATTTATCTGTAAATTGCATTTCCCATTCCCACCAGTAACAATCCTCGTGGTATGCGATTTGCTTGGTTTTGCTCTTCTACAAATGTATATGTTTTCAACATCTTGTGTCATCAAAGTGTGTATCAAAAGCAAATGTAAGACATATATTATGTCACAAAAATTGCCAGGCAACTTTCGCAATAGTTTCACAAAGCACGGAATTCGGTTGCGTTACTGTCCTCACAAACATATCTGAGTCAAGCTTGTCATCCAACTCGCTCTTTTGCGTCATTCTAATAATTACTATCAACATCACAATCACTCTTAAGGCTACTAAAAGTCCTGCTGTTAGAAAATATTTGAAAAGTAAAAAACAGATTGTCCAGTATTTCCGATCATAGTTCACTATTGTTCACACTAAAAGAACACGATTTGTTAGGTACCTTGCGGTTCCTCAAAGGTTGCCCTCGTGGTGAGTCGACATACTCATGCTGCTTTCCTTGGTGCGGCCGCACCTGTTCAATAGTGCTGACAACACCACTGCCTTGAACTGGTGTTTAGTCTCAGCATTTTATTCTTAGGGTTAGGGTTTTCTCACAAATGTTTTGAGAATCTCCTCCGCCATCTGAATGTTATTTCTGGCCTCGCGTAGAGCGTCCACTACTTGTAGTGTGTCATAACCTTTAGCAATGAGTAATTCCACGTGCACCTCGTCAGCACTGTTCTCAGTCATATTGTCCGAGAATGCGTTGGCCTTATCACGATCACGCACAGGAAGTGGTATATCACCGTGAGTACTAGCACCACTCTCTAACTTCCTGTGAAAGACAAACAAGACTTATGCAAAATAATATAAACACACAGAATATAATAGTACGACAAAGTACTCATAATATGATAGACATGGTATACATATCCATTCAAGTTTCATAACAATATCAGGGAAATACAACCAGGTCAGCTGGTTCGAACCTTTTGGCCTGGTGGCAACGTCCTGGCTCCATAACTTAGAGGTCTGGGGTTCACGCCCGGCTCGTCTCATTAATTTCATTTCTCCTCTTTGTTATAAAATATTGTTTATTTCCCATGTCGGGATGTTTGTATTAATAATATCCCAAGTCTGAGTGTTTGCATGTACAAAATGTACTAATTATCAAAATGTCTGTTGCAAATGTCAGCCTCTAGTATATTGACATGTTTCTTCTTCTTGTCTACCTCTCTGAATAAGTTGACAGTGACTATTTCTAATGGAGGTAAGTTGTTGAACTCGAAATGTTCTCCCCAGAACAACATGTCGGCTTTGGTTTTACTGGACGTCCGCACATACAGCGTCCTGTCCAGGCATAACTCTCAGAAATCTCACAGAAATATCTCTTTTTTTGAGGGGACATTCTTCGCCCCTTTGACCCAGAGTTTTAGGGAGTTGTCTGTTCTTCTATCGTTGTCCTGGTTTTGCTGCACTGTCTTCTCCGAGCCACTTCTCGCGTTTCTCCGCGGTACGACATGAGATGTATTTACTGCCGTGTTTAGTTTCATTTCACCTCTTTGTTGTAAAATATTGTTTATTTCCCATGTCGGGATGTTTGTATTAATAATAGCTTAAGTCTGGGTGTGTGCATGTACGAAATGTAATAATTATCACAATGATAACT
Organism: Mimachlamys varia; assembly: GCA_947623455.1. NCBI lineage: Eukaryota > Metazoa > Mollusca > Bivalvia > Pectinida > Pectinidae > Mimachlamys > Mimachlamys varia. The sequence continues at coordinate 50,636,818 of OX392535.1, forward strand.
TCTTAAAATATAATAGCAGCCCCTGGTACACGCTTAAACGATACGTCGTGATGGATCTATTTAATTTGCATGCCCACGTCAGGTTCTATATGCCGCCACGTTTCGTAACGGCTGGTGAAACGAAATAGCTCCCCATCCCATAAAGCACATTTATTGCTTTTCATCCCCTTTCATTGCTTGTATTTGATACACATATTTCAAGAAATCGCATCCCTCTTTCCAATGTAGTCATATTTATCTGTAAATTGCATTTCCCATTCCCACCAGTAACAATCCTCGTGGTATGCGATTTGCTTGGTTTTGCTCTTCTACAAATGTATATGTTTTCAACATCTTGTGTCATCAAAGTGTGTATCAAAAGCAAATGTAAGACATATATTATGTCACAAAAATTGCCAGGCAACTTTCGCAATAGTTTCACAAAGCACGGAATTCGGTTGAGTTACTGTCCTCACAAACATCTCTGAGTCAAGCTTGTCATCCAACTCGCTCTTTTGCGTCATTCTAATAATTACTATCAACATCACAATCACTCTTAGGGCTACTAAAAGTCCTGCTGTTAGAAAATATTTGAAAAGTAAAAAACAGATTGTCCAGTATTTCCGATCATAGTTCACTATTGTTCACACTAAAAGAACACGATTTGTTAGGTACCTTGCGGTTCCTCAAAGGTTGCCCTCGTGGTGAGTCGACATACTCATGCTGCTTTCCTTGGTGCGGCCGCATCTGTTCAATAGTGCTGACAACACCACTGCCTTGAACTGGTGTTTGGTCTCAGCATTTTATTCTTAGGGTTAGGGTTTTCTCACAAATGTTTTGAGAATCCCCTCCGCCATCTGAATGTTATTTCTGGCCTCGCGTAGAGCGTCCACTACTTGTAGTGTGTCATAACCTTTAGCAATGAGTAATTCCACGCGCACCTCGTCAGCACTGTTCTCACTCATATTGTCCGAGAATGCGTTGGCCTTATCACGATCACGCACAGGACGTGGTATATCACCGCGAGTACTAGCACCACTCTCTAACTTCCTGTGAAAGACAAACAAGACTTATGCAAAATAATATAAACACACAGAATATAATAGTACGACAAAGTACTCATAATATGATAGACATGGTATACATATCCATTCAAGTTTCATAACAATATCAGGAAAATACAAACCAGGTCAGCTGGTTCGAACCTTTTGGCCTGGTGGCAACGTCCTGGCTCCATAACTTAGAGGTCTGGGGTTCACGCCCGGCTCGTCTCATTAATTTCATTTCTCCTCTTTGTTATAAAATATTGTTTATTTCCCATGTCGGGATGTTTGTATTAATAATATCCCAAGTCTGAGTGTTTGCATGTACAAAATGTACTAATTATCAAAATGTCTGTTGCAAATGTCAGCCTCTAGTATATTGACATGTTTCTTCTTCTTGTCTACCTCTCTGAATAAGTTGACAGTGACTATTTCTAATGGAGGTAAGTTGTTGAACTCGAAATGTTCTCCCCAGAACAACATGTCGGCTTTGGTTTTACTGGACGTCCGCACATACAGCGTCCTGTCCAGGCATAACTCTCAGAAATCTCACAGAAATATCTCTTTTTTGAGGGGGCATTCTTCGCCCCTTTGACCCAGAGTTTTAGGGAGTTGTCTGTTCTTCTATCGTTGTCCTGGTTTTGCTGCACTGTCTTCTCCGAGCCACTTCTCGCGTTTCTCCGCGGTACGACATGAGATGTATTTACTGCCGTGTTTAGTTTCATTTCACCTCTTTGTTGTAAAATATTGTTTATTTCCCATGTCGGGATGTTTGTATTAATAATAGCTTAAGTCTGGGTGTGTGCATGTACGAAATGTACTAATTATCACAATGATAACTTCTTAAAATATAATTGCAGCCCCTGGTACACGTTTAAACGATACGTCGTGATGGATCTATTTAATTTGCATGCCCACGTCAGGTTCTATATGCCGCCACGTTTCGTAACGGCTGGTGAAACAAAATAGCTCCCCATCCCATAAAGCACATTTATTGCTTTTCATCCCCTTTCATTGCTTGCATTTGATACACATATTTCAAGAAATCGCATCCCTCTTTCCAATGTAGTCATATTTATCTGTAAATTGCATTTCCCATTCCCACCAGTAACAATCCTCGTGGTATGCGATTTGCTTGGTTTTGCTCTTCTACAAATTTATATGTTTTCAACATCTTGTGTCATCAAAGTGTGTATCAAAAGCAAATGTAAGACATATATTATGTCACAAAATTTGCCAGGCAACTTTCGCAATAGTTTCACAAAGCACGGAATTCGGTTGCGTTACTGTCCTCACAAACATCTCTGAGTCAAGCTTGTCATCCAACTCGCTCTTTTGCGTCATTCTAATAATTACTATCAACATCACAATCACTCTTAGGGCTACTAAAAGTCCTGCTGTTAGAAAATATTTGAAAAGTAAAAAACAGATTGTCCAGTATTTCCGATCATAGTTCACTATTGTTCACACTAAAAGAACACGATTTGTTAGGTACCTTGCGGTTCCTCAAAGTTTGCCCTCGTGGTGAGTCGACATACTCATGCTGCTTTCCTTGGTGCGGCCGCACCTGTTCAATAGTGCTGACAGCACCACTGCCTTGAACTGGTGTTTGGTCTCAGCATTTTATTCTTAGGGTTAGGGTTTTCTCACAAATGTTTTGAGAATCTCCTCCGCCATCTGAATGTTATTTCTGGCCTCGCGTAGAGCGTCCACTACTTGTAGTGTGTCATAACCTTTAGCAATGAGTAATTCCACGCGCACCTCGTCAGCACTGTTCTCACTCATATTGTCCGAGAATGCGTTGGCCTTATCACGATCACGCACAGGAAGTGGTATATCACCGCGAGTACTTGCACCACTCTCTAACTTCCTGTGAAAGACAAACAAGACTTATGCAAAATAATATAAACACACAGAATATAATAGTACGACAAAGTACTCATAATATTATGGACATGGTATACATATCCATTCAAGTTTCAATCAAATATCAATTTCACTGTAGATACCTTGAACTCGTTCTGCTTTCCTTGGTGCGGCCGCATCTGTTCAATAGTGCTGACAACACCACTGCCTTGATCTGGTGTTTGGTCTCAGCATTTTTATTTTTAGGGTTAGGGTTTTTCACAAATGTTTTGAGAATCTCCTCCGCCATCTGAATGTTATTTCTGGCCACGCGTGGAGCGTCCGCTAGTTGTGGTCTGTCATAACCTTAAGCAATGAGTTATTCCACGCGCACCTCGTCAGCACTGTTCTCACTCATATTGTCCAAGAATTCGTTGGCCTTATCACGATTAAGCACGGGAAGTGGTATAACACCGCGAGTACTAGCACCACTCTCTAACTTCCTGTGAAAGACAAACAAGAATTATGCATAATAATATAAACACACACAATATAATAGTACAACAAAGTACTCACAATATTATGGACATGGTATAAATATCCATTCAAGTTTCAATCAAATATCAATTCCACTGTAGATTCCTTGAACTCGCGTTTCTCAAGTATTGTCTAGCGAATCCCAACAGTTATTATCCCAATCGAATTAAAAAAATCAGAGAATACCAAATCGTGAACAAAACCATAATCTGAACTCAAAATCGATTAAACGAGGGGCAAAATAGGAACAAAGGAAAGATTTACATGGAGACTCTCGTAAAAGCACAAGAGAATACGACCAGGTGTTCCGGAAGAGTAAGCGTCTTCTGTTTCATCGACGACACCCGCCATGTAAATCTTGGTCACATCCAAGTAAGTATAAATCCTCCAAATGAGAACCGAGTCATCTTTGTCATTGTACAAGTAAACACACTAACAATCAAACTCAAAAACGTCCATCTTCATATCACACAAAGATACAGAATAAAAGTAGTCGAAGTATCAGGCATTGATACATCTATAATGAAAGAAAAAAACCTTTAAAAACATTTAAAACAATCACTTAAAATTTCATACTTCAATTAAGGGGAAGTTTAAGATTCAAAATAAAGCAAAGAAAAACCTTTGATATTATATAAACTTTATTTTACAACAATTATGAAACAAGTTATACAACTTATGTTAATCACTCTCGTTGGCACGGATGTTAGCGCGATACATGTCTTTTGTGGGAAGAAACCGGAGTACCCGGCCGCCTTGGTGAAAGGCAAGTGCGCAATCAACTGCACCACTTGACCACCCATGACATTTGATATAACATATTAATAACATTCGATTTTATCAACAACGAAACAAAAAGACTTAATAAGTACTCATTGAAAAAATACAACCATACCATAAAACATTGCTTTAACCCACAAACTTATCCGAAAACATCAAATACCTAGCAAAAAAAGGTATTTATCACCAACGCAACAAAAAGCACTGATACTCATTGAAAAAATACAAACATATCAAACATTGCTTTACCCACCAAAACACCAGAAAGCATTGAGTACTCAACGAAAAAATTGATATTATCACAAATACAATAAGAAACATTGAAATGTTATTTGAAAAACATAAAGACACATCATAAAACATTAATTTACTAACCAAAAACACCAGAAAAAATTGAACACCATAAGGTTGGTTTCAAGTGTTTTCTTATTAGTGGGCTTATTAACGGGCATGGGCTTATGTGAGTAACATTTCAGTATTAAAATTCAGGTAATCAGTGTTCATTTGGTGTTTGTTTAAGCTCAAGGGATCTCAACTTCTAGGCAGGAGGTAGAGTGTACAAAAAACATATTTATCCGTTTTGAATAAAAAGATAGATAAATAGAATAAGAGTTTACTATACGTAGGCCTCTTACTGTAAGTCATTCTTTAAATATGAATTCAATGTAGACGTTACTTTTGTTTTTTTTTCTTTCAGAAGAAACGTCATGGCAACCGAAAGTGGCCATGAGGAAAATGCTCATGACGAGGAGGTAAATCATGATCTAGCATTACTATTACGTCAGCAAATTTAGATGAACAGAAGTTAAACTAAAATCTTCTTCAACAAAAATCATCAATTACACACGTTTGCAATTAGGTTAGTGTAATGTAAGTTTGATTAAAATAATTCAAAGTAAAAATGTATTTTCTTTAATAGGAGTACCTTACTGTAAACGGCAAATGGAAGGATGGAATTTACCGTAATAATAGAGTCCTCCTGAGCTTTATAAAACAGCAGCGATGGTTCCAACCAGTAGCGGTAATAGAAAGACTGACTGATACCAGGTCGGTATAGCACCATATTGACCTCACCAAAGGTCAATAATTGATATTTCTTATAAATTGATATTTTTCAGATCTTCTGGTTGGCTAAAACTTGGTCACAGTGAGGTCATTAGTTTGTGATATTGACCTGATGTTTCCGCGTTTAAAAACACCTTGTCAATATTTCGTTTATGTCGTCATAATCATTGTGATGTCACAATACCCCTCTGTGAATTGTATGCTTTATCAAGATAGATATTATGTAATTTCAGTCTTTTGCAAACAAGTTTCATATCTTATATACAAATTAAGCACCTTTGATGAGGTCATGATGGTGTTATACCAACCCGGTAGAATCAAATATTGACCAATATGTTGTTTTGTATTGTTATAATATTGTTTGAGAACTTGATTCAATGTCGTTGAAAATTAATCGTTCTCTTGTAGCTTGAATTTAAATAGAAAATATCAATTTATAATAAAAGTATTACTGCTTTTTGATTCTGGTCGATACACGTTTTATCAATTCCTTTGATGATTATTTCAATCAATGAATATTATATATTTTGAAATTAGAAAAGAAGAAGATGAAGAAGAGCTGCTTACGGATCAAGACGACCCATAAGGTTGATGGAAAGGTAAATAAACACAATTCAGCTTAAAATCACAATACAGTGGAAATGCGATAACCCGGACACCTTCGTTCCAAGTCCGAACTGTCCGGATATCCGGACTGCCGAATTTTGTTTATCATGTCAAATAATATGTCGCGCAAGAGTTATTTCCCTTGACTATATACACTGAGAGATGTTTAAATGACATTACATAAATAAATTAAGGTCTTTTTCTCAATATAAATATTTACATATGTTTTCTAATATAGAGATATTCTATACAGCTATCGACATATGTGACTTGCCCCGACATTTTTTTCTCTGCGTGGATGCAAAAATCATCCGGATAATTGCGGGAATTTTGCTAACGGAAAGTACGTTCCGTTCCCAAAATGGAGGTCCGGAAACGGAATCCGAATTTCCGGACTGATGAGTACAAATAACGTGATGGAAATCCGCTCCCGTGCATTTCCGTCCGGATTGTGAATTTTCCGAACTATCGGCTTTCGGATTATCGCGGGTCCACTGCAATTTTTTCCCTATTCCTATTGAAGCATAACTTAAGGTTACAATAATTAAAAGCAAAACAAATAAGTTTATTTTAAATGTGATTGATAAATTTAACTGTTTTCTTATGTAATTTAACCTAGGCAAATCGATATTGATTTTTTACTTTTTCTGTGACATGACATGCATGCGTCAGCCGAGGCCATAATCAAACAGAAAAACATTACCGGCGGCGGCATTCGGCAGAACGGCGGGCGTCGGAGGCCAAGAAGAAACGACAACAGGTCAAATGCCCGTCTTGCCCACTCTCTGTTGTCAATCTGGTTAGCTACCTCACTACGTCTAACGAGGTCCCGAAAGACTGGGCGATAATGGTAATTATCATTCTGTTTATTATTTTCATAAACAATAATATACATGTTAATTATCATACAAAAACATATAAACACCGACTAACGTGCACACAGACAAAACCGGCATGTATACATTATAAAAGCACATACATACGTACACACGCATGCGCACGTGTACACACAAATAGGCATGCATACCCGCTTGTCATACATAATAATAGTAATAATGACCTTGAAAGGAAATGTTAACACTAATCAAATATAGCATCTTTTATGTTTGTGCTTTAAATATAAAGTCGATGTTTTATTAAAAATGTGCTAATATCACGGTCACATATAACACAGGAAATCATATAGTATATTAAATTTCTCATCAAAGCAAAACATTACGTCAAGCTATGGTCTCTATTAATGTCGCGGATGGAAAAAGTGAAGAGGACGTGCAAGGCGATGTTATTAAGACTCGACCAACACCTTGCACGTGTCCACAGGTTGAGTCCATCTCAGATCAGCGACCTTTCAAGAAACCCGGCATATGTCGAAGTGGACACAAGATCGCAGGTACGTCTCGATACTTCGAAAATACATACTTCATAACTATATTATACGGTGAAATCGGGGGATAGTCTGTCTGTCCGCTAAAATTTGTCAGCACTCTCATTTATGGATTTTCATCAAAAGTCACATACTTGTAAGAATCAAAACATCTTTGACAAGTTCGAGTTTCATGGTTGTCAGGTTAAGGTCGAGGTCACGGTTGCTATTTTATTAAAAATCAAAATATCTTTGAAAAGTTCGAGATTCGGGTAGGGTCAATGACACTGTTGCTATTTTTAGAAAATAATTGTCAGCACTCTACAGGGTTTGTTTTGTCATGAATTTTCACCAAACTGTTTATACCTATAAAGAATCAAAATAACTTTGGCAAGTTTGAGATTCAGAGTTGTAATTTATTTGATGAATCAACTCATCCTAATAGCTTGCAGGGTCAGTAAGGGGCATATTTGCTTCAGCAAGCTCAATATGCTTGCTTGTTTTTTCTAGTACAATTATGCAATGATGGATACCTGTTAACAGTATGTTAAATTGATTTATTGCTTTTTTATTTATTAATTAGTAAATTCATCTGAACAAAAGGGGAAAAAGAAAGAGAGGAAAGTCTGCGTGTGTAAGTATACAGAACAATCAAGTCCCTCAAACAAAACTATTTATTTTTAACATTACTCCAATTATTGTTCAAGTCTTTACCGACTTGCAACCCTTCGTGGTTAGGGCTAATGATTCATTTATATTTACAAAATTTAAACCAACAAGTCAGATGTTTCTCTGTTTTATTTTACCAATGAGAAATATGTAGCTACATTAAAAAAATAAAGCTAAACGGGTACTTTTGCAACGAAATTCTTATTTTACTTTCGTTGCAAAATTGCATTTCCTCAGAGTTAAGTAATGGAAATGTAATATTTTATCGTCATGACCACTTTCTGGTTAACATTGCCATTATACGACGGAAATATAAAAGTTCTTTTCGTTTATCCACCTAACCGCGAGGAATTGCAACTTTGTAACGTAATTATTTTAATAATATTAGTTAATTTGCTCATATGAATGTTAGAACAGATCAAATGGTATTCTTGTTTTAAGTATTGAGTTGAAAAATTGAAAAGGGTATCCGGAAAAAATGAATAATACTTCATTAACATCGTTAATAGAAAAGTTGTTGTCGTATTGGTCTTGTACACCCACTTTACCGCGAGGAATTGCAATTACGTAACTTTCTTTGAATGGTGTGTATGATTGCTGTAACAGCCTGTGGAGGGAGGTTTCTGGAGTCACCCTCCTGCTTATATAAGACCCCAAGCTGGAAGGACAGTCCTTTGCCGCCGAACACCGAAGAGGAAGCATTGAATGGTAAGCTTGTGTTGTATTTTTTCAAATTGAGATTCCATATCCCTTTTCGTATGATGGCTTGAATTTGGTCTTATTCATATCCTTTTTTGTTTGCTGACTTGAATAAAAATGTTATTAAAACACAATAAATTGTAATACCTGTTGTTGACTCCTGTTATTCTTGCATGCGATTTGGGTGATAGTCGTGGATTTTTTGCTAGCAGCTAACATGGTAAGTATTGATAGACATATTTATGGAATATGAAAGTTTCTGTCATCGTGTGCAATCAATAAACCGTCAACTGTTACATGCATTCGGATATCTGAAGACAAAGAAGATCTACGAAGTTCACTTGAGTACCCCGATTTGCCCCACTGACCTGTAAGAATGATGATACTGATAGTCGATTGCCATCATTAAGAAATTGAAACAAAACTTAACAAACCTCAAAAGGAAATGTTAGGAAGACACTAGAATAAGTTAAGTAGTTCGAAGATCATGGTCTTTAAACCCTTATGCAATAGTCATGTTTTAACTCAAAGTTCCGTAAATATAGATATGTTAGGACAAGTGTGAGGATATACTCTAAGTAACCAAAATTCTAATTTTATTTATTCACTTTATTTAAATAAAGGCATACAGAACAATATGTAATAAATAGTGACACTATTTGAAAAGCAGAGTTTGCATCAATATAATTACAGTTTCCGAATCTAAATCTCCAGACATGGTAGTAACATTAGCTTAATATGATCATAGCAACAAAGTTAGGGGTATGTGGTATAGCTCAGATAGGGATCAAACATAGGCGGCAAAAGGGTAAACTGTGGCACATTTTAATAACTCTTTCGAACATTGATAGATTCCTTTGAATTTAATATTGATAAAATCCCAGTAAGGTAAATTAAAGAAAGGTATAAATAAAAGATGTCACGATAAAATTTGTGCTAAGATTTGCACAAAATACATACAGTACATATTAATATCATGTCATATATTTAAAATAGGTTTCAAGATTACGTCTCACAGACATTGCCAGTTTTAATATTTAATTATGAGGTCAAAAGGTCAGGAATTTGTGACTACGGGAGATAAACAGCCACATGTCGGGACCCCTGCTGACCTGTCAGTGTATTTGCTTTTCTCCAAAATGATTGTCATTTTGCACATACAGTGTACCCACGACCTATCACCACCCTCGCATACTGCCACCTAAACCTCTGGAACAGATTTCCCTTCTATATAATTCCCTCGTTAAGTTCGCCACCCTCGCAGATCGCCATCCGCCACACCCTTTAAAATACAAACGTCCCGAATCGCTATACATTTCCCTCGACGGTAACGCCATTTTGTTCTGTTTTTGGAGATCGAGGAGAGCTTTAGTGTTCCATTTGGAATAGCAAACTATTTTCAGAAATAAATTTGTGCCAATGTAGATCTATATGACGTTATTATACTAAGCTTGTTTTTAATAAAATGCTGGAAATGCAATCTATTATGCAATTTAATTCTTGGTAATAATTTTCATAATTCGATACTATCGCCACCTTCGTTATACCGCCATAATTGCTGTGGACGAAAGGTGGCGGTAAAACGAGGGTACACTGTACCTACAAAAGAAAGCTTTAAAGAATTATATGACAATTAGTAGTCCAGTGGTCACAAAATCATTGTCATAAGCACAATAGAAGAAATACATACAAACAGACATCACTTTTAATGATGGAGACAAAGATGGCGTCAAAAAAACGAAAGTTGACATGCCGAGTAGGGACCCAGAAGAAAAGAACATACAGAAAAGCAGGTATTGCAAATGCATAAAGTGATAACATTATATGAATAATGTATGGTTTTTAGTTAAAAGCATATAGTTTTCGCAAAATATTTACTATTGAATGGCATTGCCACTATATAACCTTACCAAATTCAGTTGACATTCATCAGTCCTTGAATGGAATTGTCCGATTGTTGACGTCATAATTGTTACGTTGGATACATTGGCCATCCCCGGGCGATGGCTGTTCTTTTCATTGAACAAACATATCCAACAACTTCTTTATTTGAGCTTAATGCTGGGAAAAATGTGTTATGGTTTGTTTTATAAGATGAACACATTCTAAAGGTGGTAAATATAAGTATTGAACTGTTTTTCAGTTGGCATTCATAGGCAATATGCATGTCAACTGGACAAAATATAAATCCAACATGATTTGCCTTTGACTATTTGGCATTCATTTAGCCCATGAATGCCAACTGAAATCAGCTCAATGCTTAAATAAATTATGCATCCCTTCATCCATCCACTCGTACATCATTTTGATGCTTCAGTACACACCGATGATAATAGTAAGGCGGAGATAATCTTTATTGTTCGTTCTGAACGGAAAAAAATAGCTTGAAATTTATTTCAAAAGAGGTGAAAAAGACACAGACTGAGGTACCGTCAGAACCGGAGGAACAGACCGACTCACACTCGGAAGCATGTATAAACGTTTGAAAAATCTTGTTTAATTTTCGTAATTTTACCTGTATTCTTGCAATTAATCGTATATTGGGTACCGTAACATTTTGTTGCTGATTGTTTGGGTTTCTGTTTAAGCAATACATTTTTGTGTCGCCTGAAAAGGCAACATATAGGGATCACTATGTCGGCGTAGTCGGCGGCGGCGTCTGCACCAACAGTTTCCGTGCGATAACTTGAGTTTCCTTGGGCCAATCAAACTCAAACTTCATACAGTGCTTCCTTACTGAAAGTGCTCGCTTGGGATTGCTTTTCAGGGTCAAAGGTCAAAGGTCAAGCTTGCTATAAATAGAAAATCGGTTTCCGTGCGATAACTTGAGTTTCCTTGGGCCAATCAAACTCAAACTTCATAGAGTACTTCCTTACCAAAAGTGCTCGCTTGGGACTGCTTTTCAGGGTCAAATGTCACTGTTGCTATAAATAGAAAATCAGTTTCCGTGCAATAACTTTAGTTTCCTTGGGCCACTCAAACTCAAACTTCATAAAGTACTTCCTTACCAAAAGTGCTTGCTTGGGATTGCTTCTCAGGGTCAAAGGTCAAGGTCACTGTTGCTATAAATAGAAAATCGGTGTCCGTGCGATAACTTTAGTTTCCTTGTGCCAATTAAACTCAAACTTCTTACAATGCATCATTACCAAAAATGCTTGCTTGGGATTGCTTTTCAGGGTCAAAGGTCAAGGTCACTGTTGTTATTAATAGAAAATCTTTGAGTGCAGTTACTTCAGTAGCTCCCAACTTGCTGCGCAGGCGACACATCCACTTCCGTGGAATTCTTGTATTTATGTTAAAGAGCTCGTCCCAGAAGTGGCCGTGGCGAAGATGTCCTCAATTCATTCTTCGTCAAAGCAATTTGCGTCACGACGGCGCAAGTGGAACAGAAACTCAGATGAATCGGAGAAGCCAAATCCTAAAACAAAGAGTACAGAACCGGAACAGGATATCCAACACACAGGTAATCCGACTTATACAACTGGAACGAATGTGTATTTAAAGATGAAAAAACACTGCTCAGATAGATGGATATGAAATTGTATTGCGTTACATATTTGTTCGAGTTAACAATAAGGGCAATTACTACATAAAAAAGCGTATTATTCAATTGATCCAATTTATGCTTTAGGGCTCTACCCAGTTGTGATCTTGAACAAGACGGTTTCTTCCATTCATTCTCCTGCGAAAGAACGTTCCTCTTGACCGCGCAAGAGGCTAGCAGCACCAGGGGAATTGGAGAAGAAAATCCGGAAACAGGTACATGAGACAAGGAGTCCGGAACCGGATAGCACAGGTAATCTGACTTATGGATGACCTTATTTATGCCAACAAAAGTCACTAGAAAAACAGAAAAATGGTTGTCATGGAACTGTTTATAGGTCGGCGATGAATTGAAATATGCAATCCTGTCTAGAAAAGTCGTTATTTCCCATATTATTGTATATGCTCTTTCCGAAAAACCAAATAAAAATTGCTTTTGGTGACTTCAAATCTTTTACAAATTTTCAAGGTATATGCTCGTGGCAAGTTGCATCTGGCCATGGTAAGGATTTTTAAACGCTTTTACATTTTATAATTTCGCATACGTATTTCTTCGTGTCTAATCTTTTGAAAGCAACAGGTGCGAACATAAACGTTTTCGCTCCATTTCCTGAGATGAACAATTTCGTTACATGCTTGCACAACGTTCGTGTCTAGCACTAAAACATTGAATTTGTTTAGGGAAATTGTGTGTTGACATCAATAATTAAAGCAGAAAACATTACACAATAGTAAAACTTTGTAATATTGATGTAAAAAGAAATTGGATTTCACATGAATTTAATTACAATATTGCATGTCACAGGGTTAGACATAAAATGTGTTCATACTAATAAATCGTTGATTTTTCTTTTAAGTAGTCATTTCTTTTTATCATGTCCGACTTAGATGTGTGCTAAATTGTACCTAACCCCATGACCATGCAAATTTGCAAGAAAATTCAAAGTGAGGTATCACAACACTTTTTTGTATTCACAAAATAAATTCTCCTGTGTTAATTTCCTGTTCGATTTTTGAAAAAAAAATCAGCTTTGTTTTTTGTCCCTGTCAATCTGCTTGAACATGTTTGTAAAATTTAAAATGTAATGCTTAAATAGGTGAATATCAATTTGCATTGAATTACATATTTGTTGGAGTTAGGTTTGAGAAGCGCATTATCTAATTAATCCAATTCTCGTTTAGGGCCCTACCAAAAAGTGAGGGTAGCGAGGAAGATGCCATCATTCCATCCCCTACCTGTCCATCAGGGCTTACAGTTACCCACTCTGGCGATGCAACGTTCGGTCCAGCAACGCAAAAGCCAAACCAAAGAGGAAGGATCGGAGACGTCAACCCTTAACCTTGATCATGACCCAGAACGTGATTGAACAGGACATCACACGCATAGGTAGGGTAAGGTTCACCCCCGGGCCAGTAGGGAGGGGGCTCAAAGGGAGGTTATCCCTTCATATTCTTTCCTCTGGTTTTCACCCCCTTCCATTGCTTGCATTTAATATACATATTTCAAGAAATCGCATCCCTCTTTCCAATGTAGTCATATTTATCTGTAAATTGCATTTCCCATTCCCACCATTAACAATCCTCGTGGTATGCGATTTGCTTGATTAGCTCTTCTACAAATTTATGTTTTCAACATCTTGTGTCATCAAAGTGTGTATCAAAAGCAAATGTAAGACATATATTATGTCACAAAAATTGCCAGGCAACTTTCGCAATAGTTTCACAAAGCACGGAATTCGGTTGAGTTACTGTCCTCACAAACATCTCTGAGTCAAGCTTGTCATCCAACTCGCTCTTTTGCGTCATTCTAATAATTACTATCAACATCACAATCACTCTTAGGGCTACTAAAATTCCTGCTGTTAGAAAATATTTGAAAAGTAAAAAACAGATTGTCCAGTATTTCCGATCATAGTTCACTATTGTTCACACTAAAAGAACACGATTTGTTAGGTACCTTGCGGTTCCTCAAAGGTTGCCCTCGTGGTGAGTCGACATACTCATATTGCTTTCCTTGGTGCGGCCGTACCTGTTCAATAGTGCTGACAACACCACTGTCTTGAACTGGTGTTTGGTCTCAGCATTTTATTCTTAGGGTTAGGGTTTTCTCACAAATGTTTTGAGAATCTCCTCCGCCATCTGAATGTTATTTCTGGCTTCGCGTAGAGCGTCCACTAATTGTAGTGTGTCATAACCTTTAGCAATGAGTAATTCCACGCGCACCTCGTCAGCACTGTTCTCACTCATATTGTCCGAGAATGCGTTGGCCTTATCACGATCACGCACAGGAAGTGGTATATCACCGCGAGTACTAGCACCACTCTCTAACTTCCTGTGAAAGACAAACAAGACTTATGCAAAATAATATAAACACACAGAATATAATAGTACGACAAAGTACTCATAATATGATAGACACGGTATACATATCCATTCAACTTTCCTTACAATATCAGGGAAATACAAACCAGGTCAGCTGGTTCGAACCTTTTGGCCTGGTGGCAACGTCCTGGCTCCATAACGTAGAGGTCTCGGGTTCACGCCCGACTCGTCTCATTGATTTCATTTCTCCTCTTTGTTATAAAATATTGTTTATTTCCCATGTCGGGATGTTTGTATTAATAATATCCCAAGTCTGGGTGTTTGCATGTACAAAATGTACTAATTATCAAAATGTCTGTTGCAAATGTCAGCCACTGGTATATTGACATTTTTCTTCTTCTTGTCTACCTCTCTGAATAAGTTGACAGTGACTATTTCTAATGGAGGTAAGTTGTTGAACTCGAAATGTTCTCCCCAGAACAACATGTCGGCTTTGGTTTTACTGGACGTCCGCACATACAGCGTCCTGTCCAGGCATAACTCTCAGAAATCTCACAGAAATATCTCTTTTTTGAGGGGACATTCTTCGCCCCTTTGACCCAGAGTTTTAGGGAGTTGTCTGTTCTTCTATCGTTGTTCTGGTTTTGCTGCACTGTCTTCTCCGAGCCACTTCTCGCGTTTCTCCGCGGTACGACATGAGATGTATTTACTGCCGTGTTTAGTTTCATTTCACCTCTTTGTTGTAAAATATTGTTTATTTCCCATGTCGGGATGTTTGTATTAATAATAGCTTAAGTCTGGGTGTGTGCATGTACGAAATGTACTAATTATCACAATGATAACTTCTTAAAATATAATAGCAGCCCCTGGTACACGTTTAAACGATACGTCGTGATGGATCTATTTAATTTGCATGCCCACGTCAGGTTCTATATGCCGCCACGTTTCGTAACGGCTGGTGAAACAAAATAGCTCCCCATCCCATAAAGCACATTTATTGCTTTTCATCTCCTTTCATTGCTTGTATTTGATACACATATTTCAAGAAATCGCATCCCTCTTTCCATTGTAGTCATATTTATCTGTAAATTGCATTTCCCATTCCCACCAGTAACAATCCTCGTGGTATGCGATTTGCTTGGTTTTGCTCTTCTACAAATGTATATGTTTTCAACATCTTGTGTCATCAAAGTGTGTATCGAAAGCAAATGTAAGACATATATTATGTCACAAAAATTGCCAGGCAACTTTCGCAATAGTTTCACAAAACACGGAATTCGGTTGAGTTACTGTCCTCACAAACATCTCTGAGTCAAGCTTGTCATCCAACTCGCTCTTTTGCGTCATTCTAATAATTACTATCAACATCACAATCACTCTTAAAGTCCTGCTGTTAGAAAATATTTGAAAAGTAAAAAACAGATTGTCCAGTATTTCCGATCATAGTTCACTATTGTTCACACTAAAAGAACACGATTTGTTAGGTACCTTGCGGTTCCTCAAAGGTTGCCCTCGTGGTGAGTCGACATACTCATATTGCTTTCCTTGGTGCGGCCGCACCTGTTCAATAGTGCTGACAACACCACTGCCTTGAACTGGTGTTTGGTCTCAGCATTTTATTCTAAGGGTTTTTCTCACAAATGTTTTGAGAATCTCCTCCGCCATCTGAATGTTATTTCTGGCTTCGCGTAGAGCGTCCACTACTTGTAGTGTGTCATAACCTTTAGCAATGAGTAATTCCACGCGCACCTCGTCAGCACTGTTCTCACTCATATTGTCCGAGAATGCGTTGGCCTTATCACGATCACGCACAGGAAGTGGTATATCACCGCGAGTACTAGCACCACTCTCTAACTTCCTGTGAAAGACAAACAAGACTTATGCAAAATAATATAAACACACAGAATATAATAGTACGACAAAGTACTCATAATATGATAGACACGGTATACATATCCATTCAACTTTCCTAACAATATCAGGGAAATACAAACCAGGTCAGCTGGTTCGAACCTTTTGGCCTGGTGGCAACGTCCTGGCTCCATAACGTAGAGGTCTCGGGTTCACGCCCGACTCGTCTCATTGATTTCATTTCTCCTCTTTGTTATAAAATATTGTTTATTTCCCATGTCGGGATGTTTGTATTAATAATATCCCAAGTCTGGGTGTTTGCATGTACAAAATGTACTAATTATCAAAATGTCTGTTGCAAATGTCAGCCACTGGTATATTGACATTTTTCTTCTTCTTGTCTACCTCTCTGAATAAGTTGACAGTGACTATTTCTAATGGAGGTAAGTTGTTGAACTCGAAATGTTCTCCCCAGAACAACATGTCGGCTTTGGTTTTACTGGACGTCCGCACATACAGCGTCCTGTCCAGGCATAACTCTCAGAAATATCTCTTTTTTGAGGGGACATTCTTCGCCCCTTTGACCCAGAGTTTTAGGGAGTTGTCTGTTCTTCTATCGTTGTTCTGGTTTTGCTGCACTGTCTTCTCCGAGCCACTTCTCGCGTTTCTCCGCGGTACGACATGAAATGTATTTACTGCCGTGTTTAGTTTCATTTCACCTCTTTGTTGTAAAATATTGTTTATTTCCCATGTCGGGATGTTTGTATTAATAATAGCTTAAGTCTGGGTGTGTGCATGTACGAAATGTACTAATTATCACATTGTTAACTTCTTAAAATATAATAGCAGCCCCTGGTACACGATTAAACGATACGTCGTGATGGATCTATTTAATTTGCATGCCCACGCCAGGTTCTATATGCCGCCA
The DNA here is from genome assembly GCA_947623455.1 of Mimachlamys varia. Lineage (NCBI taxonomy): Eukaryota > Metazoa > Mollusca > Bivalvia > Pectinida > Pectinidae > Mimachlamys > Mimachlamys varia. The sequence continues at coordinate 50,654,048 of OX392535.1, forward strand.
CGTTTCGTAACGGCTGGTGAAACAAAATAGCTCCCCATCCCATAAAGCACATTTATTGCTTTTCATCCCCTTTCATTGCTTGTATTTGATACACATATTTCAAGAAATCGCATCCCTCTTTCCATTGTAGTCATATTTATCTGTAAATTGCATTTCCCATTCCCACCAGTAACAATCCTCGTGGTATGCGATTTGCTTGGTTTTGCTCTTCTACAAATTTATGTTTTCAACATCTTGTGTCATCAAAGTGTGTATCAAAAGCAAATGTAAGACATATATTATGTCACAAAAATTGCCAGGCAACTTTCGCAATAGTTTCACAAAGCACGGAATTCGGTTGAGTTACTGTCCTCACAAACATCTCTGAGTCAAGCTTGTCATCCAACTCGCTCTTTTGCGTCATTCTAATAATTACTATCAACATCACAATCACTCTTAGGGCTACTAAAAGTCCTGCTGTTAGAAAATATTTGAAAAGTAAAAAACAGATTGTCCAGTATTTCCGATCATAGTTCACTATTGTTCACACTAAAAGAACACGATTTGTTAGGTACCTTGCGGTTCCTCAAAGGTTGCCCTCGTGGTGAGTCGACATACTCATATTGCTTTCCTTGGTGCGGCCGCACCTGTTCAATAGTGCTGACAACACCACTGCCTTGAACTGGTGTTTGGTCTCAGCATTTTATTCTTAGGGTTTTTCTCACAAATGTTTTGAGAATCTCCTCCGCCATCTGAATGTTATTTCTGGCTTCGCGTAGAGCGTCCACTACTTGTAGTGTGTCATAACCTTTAGCAATGAGTAATTCCACGCGCACCTCGTCAGCACTGTTCTCACTCATATTGTCCGAGAATGCGTTGGCCTTATCACGATCACGCACAGGAAGTGGTATATCACCGCGAGTACTAGCACCACTCTCTAACTTCCTGTGAAAGACAAACAAGACTTATGCAAAATAATATAAACACACAGAATATAATAGTACGACAAAGTACTCATAATATGATAGACACGGTATACATATCCATTCAACTTTCCTAACAATATCAGGGAAATACAAACCAGGTCAGCTGGTTCGAACCTTTTGGCCTGGTGGCAACGTCCTGGCTCCATAACGTAGAGGTCTCGGGTTCACGCCCGACTCGTCTCATTGATTTCATTTCTCCTCTTTGTTATAAAATATTGTTTATTTCCCATGTCGGGATGTTTGTATTAATAATATCCCAAGTCTTGGTGTTTGCATGTACAAAATGTACTAATTATCAAAATGGCTGTTGCAAATGTCAGCCACTGGTATATTGACATTTTTCTTCTTCTTGTCTACCTCTCTGAATAAGTTGACAGTGACTATTTCTAATGGAGGTAAGTTGTTGAACTCGAAATGTTCTCCCCAGAACAACATGTCGGCTTTGGCTTTACTGGACGTCCGCACATACAGCGTCCTGTCCAGGCATAACTCTCAGAAATCTCACAGAAATATCTCTTTTTTGAGGGGACATTCTTCGCCCCTTTGACCCAGAGTTTTAGGGAGTTGTCTGTTCTTCTATCGTTGTTCTGGTTTTGCTGCACTGTCTTCTCCGAGCCACTTCTCGCGTTTCTCCGCCGTACGACATGAGATGTATTTACTGCCGTGTTTAGTTTCATTTCACCTCTTTGTTGTAAAATATTGTTTATTTCCCATGTCGGGATGTTTGTATTAATAATAGCTTAAGTCTGGGTGTGTGCATGTACGAAATGTACTAATTATCACATTGTTAACTTCTTAAAATATAATAGCAGCCCCTGGTACACGATTAAACGATACGTCGTGATGGATCTATTTAATTTGCATGCCCACGTCAGGTTCTATATGCCGCCACGTTTCGTAACGGCTGGTGAAACAAAATAGCTCCCTATCCCATAAAGCACATTTATTGCTTTTCATCCCCTTTCATTGCTTGTATTTGATACACATATTTCAAGAAATCGCATCCCTCTTTCCATTGTAGTCATATTTATCTGTAAATTGCATTTCCCATTCCCACCAGTAACAATCCTCGTGGTATGCGATTTGCTTGGTTTTGCTCTTCTACAAATTTATGTTTTCAACATCTTGTGTCATCAAAGTGTGTATCAAAAGCAAATGTAAGACATATATTATGTCACAAAAATTGCCAGGCAACTTTCGCAATAGTTTCACAAAGCACGGAATTCGGTTGAGTTACTGTCCTCACAAACATCTCTGAGTCAAGCTTGTCATCCAACTCGCTCTTTTGCGTCATTCTAATAATTACTATCAACATCACAATCACTCTTAGGGCTACTAAAAGTCCTGCTGTTAGAAAATATTTGAAAAGTAAAAAACAGATTGTCCAGTATTTCCGATCATAGTTCACTATTGTTCACACTAAAAGAACACGATTTGTTAGGTACCTTGCGGTTCCTCAAAGGTTGCCCTCGTGGTGAGTCGACATACTCATATTGCTTTCCTTGGTGCGGCCGCACCTGTTCAATAGTGCTGACAACACCACTGCCTTGAACTGGTGTTTGGTCTCAGCATTTTATTCTTAGGGTTTTTCTCACAAATGTTTTGAGAATCTCCTCCGCCATCTGAATGTTATTTCTGGCTTCGCGTAGAGCGTCCACTACTTGTAGTGTGTCATAACCTTTAGCAATGAGTAATTCCACGCGCACCTCGTCAGCACTGTTCTCACTCATATTGTCCGAGAATGCGTTGGCCTTATCACGATCACGCACAGGAAGTGGTATATCACCGCGAGTACTAGCACCACTCTCTAACTTCCTGTGAAAGACAAACAAGACTTATGCAAAATAATATAAACACACAGAATATAATAGTACGACAAAGTACTCATAATATGATAGACACGGTATACATATCCATTCAACTTTCCTAACAATATCAGGGAAATACAAACCAGGTCAGCTGGTTCGAACCTTTTGGCCTGGTGGCAACGTCCTGGCTCCATAACGTAGAGGTCTCGGGTTCACGCCCGACTCGTCTCATTGATTTCATTTCTCCTCTTTGTTATAAAATATTGTTTATTTCCCATGTCGGGATGTTTGTATTAATAATATCCCAAGTCTGGGTGTTTGCATGTACAAAATGTACTAATTATCAAAATGGCTGTTGCAAATGTCAGCCACTGGTATATTGACATTTTTCTTCTTCTTGTCTACCTCTCTGAATAAGTTGACAGTGACTATTTCTAATGGAGGTAAGTTGTTGAACTCGAAATGTTCTCCCCAGAACAACATGTCGGCTTTGGTTTTACTGGACGTCCGCACATACAGCGTCCTGTCCAGGCATAACTCTCAGAAATATCTCTTTTTTGAGGGGACATTCTTCGCCCCTTTGACCCAGAGTTTTAGGGAGTTGTCTGTTCTTCTATCGTTGTTCTGGTTTTGCTGCACTGTCTTCTCCGAGCCACTTCTCGCGTTTCTCCGCCGTGCGACATGAAATGTATTTACTGCCGTGTTTAGTTTCATTTCACCTCTTTGTTGTAAAATATTGTTTATTTCCCATGTCGGGATGTTTGTATTAATAATAGCTTAAGTCTGGGTGTGTGCATGTACGAAATGTACTAATTATCACATTGTTAACTTCTTAAAATATAATAGCAGCCCCTGGTACACGATTAAACGATACGTCGTGATGGATCTATTTAATTTGCATGCCCACGTCAGGTTCTATATGCCGCCACGTTTCGTAACGGCTGGTGAAACAAAATAGCTCCCCATCCCATAAAGCACATTTATTGCTTTTCATCCCCTTTCATTGCTTGTATTTGATACACATATTTCAAGAAATCGCATCCCTCTTTCCATTGTAGTCATATTTATCTGTAAATTGCATTTCCCATTCCCACCAGTAACAATCCTCGTGGTATGCGATTTGCTTGGTTTTGCTCTTCTACAAATTTATGTTTTCAACATCTTGTGTCATCAAAGTGTGTATCAAAAGCAAATGTAAGACATATATTATGTCACAAAAATTGCCAGGCAACTTTCGCAATAGTTTCACAAAGCACGGAATTCGGTTGAGTTACTGTCCTCACAAACATCTCTTAGTCAAGCTTGTCATCAAACTCGCTCTTTTGCGTCATTCTAATAATTACTATCAACATCACAATCACTCTTAGGGCTACTTAAAGTCCTGCTGTTAGAAAATATTTGAAAAGTAAAAAACAGATTGTCCAGTATTTCCGATCATAGTTCACTATTGTTCACACTAAAAGAACACGATTTGTTAGGTACCTTGCGGTTCCTCAAAGGTTGCCCTCGTGGTGAGTCGACATACTCATATTGCTTTCCTTGGTGCGGCCGCACCTGTTCAATAGTGCTGACAACACCACTGCCTTGAACTGGTGTTTGGTCTCAGCATTTTATTCTTAGGGTTTTTCTCACAAATGTTTTGAGAATCTCCTCCGCCATCTGAATGTTATTTCTGGCTTCGCGTAGAGCGTCCACTACTTGTAGTGTGTCATAACCTTTAGCAATGAGTAATTCCACGCGCACCTCGTCAGCACTGTTCTCACTCATATTGTCCGAGAATGCGTTGGCCTTATCACGATCACGCACAGGAAGTGGTATATCACCGCGAGTACTAGCACCACTCTCTAACTTCCTGTGAAAGACAAACAAGACTTATGCAAAATAATATAAACACACAGAATATAATAGTACGACAAAGTACTCATAATATGATAGACACGGTATACATATCCATTCAACTTTCCTAACAATATCAGGGAAATACAAACCAGGTCAGCTGGTTCGAACCTTTTGGCCTGGTGGCAACGTCCTGGCTCCATAACGTAGAGGTCTCGGGTTCACGCCCGACTCGTCTCATTGATTTCATTTCTCCTCTTTGTTATAAAATATTGTTTATTTCCCATGTCGGGATGTTTGTATTAATAATATCCCAAGTCTGGGTGTTTGCATGTACAAAATGTACTAATTATCAAAATGGCTGTTGCAAATGTCAGCCACTGGTATATTGACATTTTTCTTCTTCTTGTCTACCTCTCTGAATAAGTTGACAGTGACTATTTCTAATGGAGGTAAGTTGTTGAACTCGAAATGTTCTCCCCAGAACAACATGTCGGCTTTGGTTTTACTGGACGTCCGCACATACAGCGTCCTGTCCAGGCATAACTCTCAGAAATCTCACAGAAATATCTCTTTTTTGAGGGGACATTCTTCGCCCCTTTGACCCAGAGTTTTAGGGAGTTGTCTGTTCTTCTATCGTTGTTCTGGTTTTGCTGCACTGTCTTCTCCGAGCCACTTCTCGCGTTTCTCCGCCGTACGACATGAGATGTATTTACTGCCGTGTTTAGTTTCATTTCACCTCTTTGTTGTAAAATATTGTTTATTTCCCATGTCGGGATGTTTGTATTAATAATAGCTTAAGTCTGGGTGTGTGCATGTACGAAATGTACTAATTATCACATTGTTAACTTCTTAAAATATAATAGCAGCCCCTGGTACACGATTAAACGATACGTCGTGATGGATCTATTTAATTTGCATGCCCACGTCAGGTTCTATATGCCGCCACGTTTCGTAACGGCTGGTGAAACAAAATAGCTCCCCATCCCATAAAGCACATTTATTGCTTTTCATCCCCTTTCATTGCTTGTATTTGATACACATATTTCAAGAAATCGCATCCCTCTTTCCATTGTAGTCATATTTATCTGTAAATTGCATTTCCCATTCCCACCAGTAACAATCCTCGTGGTATGCGATTTGCTTGGTTTTGCTCTTCTACAAATTTATGTTTTCAACATCTTGTGTCATCAAAGTGTGTATCAAAAGCAAATGTAAGACATATATTATGTCACAAAAATTGCCAGGCAACTTTCGCAATAGTTTCACAAAGCACGGAATTCGGTTGAGTTACTGTCCTCACAAACATCTCTGAGTCAAGCTTGTCATCCAACTCGCTCTTTTGCGTCATTCTAATAATTACTATCAACATCACAATCACTCTTAGGGCTACTAAAAGTCCTGCTGTTAGAAAATATTTGAAAAGTAAAAAACAGATTGTCCAGTATTTCCGATCATAGTTCACTATTGTTCACACTAAAAGAACACGATTTGTTAGGTACCTTGCGGTTCCTCAAAGGTTGCCCTCGTGGTGAGTCGACATACTCATATTGCTTTCCTTGGTGCGGCCGCACCTGTTCAATAGTGCTGACAACACCACTGCCTTGAACTGGTGTTTGGTCTCAGCATTTTATTCTTAGGGTTAGGGTTTTCTCACAAATGTTTTGAGAATCTCCTCCGCCATCTGAATGTTATTTCTGGCTTCGCGTAGAGCGTCCACTACTTGTAGTGTGTCATAACCTTTAGCAATGAGTAATTCCACGCGCACCTCGTCAGCACTGTTCTCACTCATATTGTCCGAGAATTCGTGGGCCTTATCACGATCACGCACAGGAAGTGGTATATCACCGCGAGTACTAGCACCACTCTCTAACTTCCTGTGAAAGACAAACAAGACTTATGCAAAATAATATAAACACACAGAATATAATAGTACGACAAAGTACTCATAATATGATAGACACGGTATACATATCCATTCAACTTTCCTAACAATATCAGGGAAATACAAACCAGGTCAGCTGGTTCGAACCTTTTGGCCTGGTGGCAACGTCCTGGCTCCATAACGTAGAGGTCTCGGGTTCACGCCCGACTCGTCTCATTGATTTCATTTCTCCTCTTTGTTATAAAATATTGTTTATTTCCCATGTCGGGATGTTTGTATTAATAATATCCCAAGTCTGGGTGTTTGCATGTACAAAATGTACTAATTATCAAAATGGCTGTTGCAAATGTCAGCCACTGGTATATTGACATTTTTCTTCTTCTTGTCTACCTCTCTGAATAAGTTGACAGTGACTATTTCTAATGGAGGTAAGTTGTTGAACTCGAAATGTTCTCCCCAGAACAACATGTCGCCTTTGGTTTTTCTGGACGTCCGCACATACAGCGTCCTGTCCAGGCATAACTCTCAGAAATCTCACAGAAATATCTCTTTTTTGAGGGGACATTCTTCGCCCCTTTGACCCAGAGTTTTAGGGAGTTGTCTGTTCTTCTATCGTTGTTCTGGTTTTGCTGCACTGTCTTCTCCGAGCCACTTCTCGCGTTTCTCCGCGGTACGACATGAGATGTATTTACTGCCGTGTTTAGTTTCATTTCACCTCTTTGTTGTAAAATATTGTTTATTTCCCATGTCGGGATGTTTGTATTAATAATAGCTTAAGTCTGGGTGTGTGCATGTACAAAATGTACTAATTATCACAATGATAACTTCTTAAAATATAATAGCAGCCCCTGGTACACGATTAAACGATACGTCGTGATGGATCTATTTAATTTGCATGCCCACGTCAGGTTCTATATGCCGCCACGTTTCGTAACGGCTGGTGAAACAAAATAGCTCCCCATCCCATAAAGCACATTTATTGCTTTTCATCCCCTTTCATTGCTTGTATTTGATACACATATTTCAAGAAATCGCATCCCTCTTTCCATTGTAGTCATATTTATCTGTAAATTGCATTTCCCATTCCCACCAGTAACAATCCTCGTGGTATGCGATTTGCTTGGTTTTGCTCTTCTACAAATTTATATGTTTTCAACATCTTGTGTCATCAAAGTGTGTATCAAAAGCAAATGTAAGACATATATTATGTCACAAAAATTGCCAGGCAACTTTCGCAATAGTTTCACAAAGCACGGAATTCGGTTGAGTTACTGTCCTCACAAACATCTCTGAGTCAAGCTTGTCATCCAACTCGCTCTTTTGCGTCATTCTAATAATTACTATCAACATCACAATCACTCTTAGGGCTACTAAAAGTCCTGCTGTTAGAAAATATTTGAAAAGTAAAAAACAGATTGTCCAGTATTTCCGATCATAGTTCACTATTGTTCACACTAAAAGAACACGATTTGTTAGGTACCTTGCGGTTCCTCAAAGGTTGCCCTCGTGGTGAGTCGACATACTCATATTGCTTTCCTTGGTGCGGCCGCACCTGTTCAATAGTGCTGACAACACCACTGCCTTGAACTGGTGATTGGTCTCAGCATTTTATTCTTAGGGTTAGGGTTTTCTTACAAATGTTTTGAGAATCTCCTCCGCCATCTGAATGTTATTTCTGGCCACGCGTGGAGCGTCCACTAGTTGTGGTCTGTCATAACCTTTAGCAATGAGTAATTCCACGCGCACCTCGTCAGCACTGTTCTCACTCATATTGTCCAAGAATTGGTTGGCCTTATCACGATCACGCACAGGAAGTGGTATATCACCGCGAGTACTAGCACCACTCTCCAACTTCCTGTGAAAGACAAACAAGACTTATGCAAAATAATATAAACACACAGAATATAATAGTACGACGACAAAGTACTCATAATATGATAGACACGGTATACATATCCATTCAAGTTTCAATCAAATATCAATTTCAATGTAGATACCTTGAACTCGTTCTGCTTTCCTTGGTGCGGCCGCATCTGTTCAATAGTGCTGACAACACCACTGCCTTGATCTGGTGTTTGGTCTCAGCATTTTTATTTTTAGGGTTAGGGTTTCTCACAAATGTTTTGAGAATCTCCTCCGCCATCTGAATGTTATTTCTGGCCACGCGTGGAGCGTCCACTAGTTGTGGTCTGTCATAACCTTAAGCAATGAGTAATTCCACGCGCACCTCGTCAGCACTGTTCTCACTCATATTGTCCAAGAATTCGTTGGCCTTATCACGATTAAGCACGGGAAGTGGTATAACACCGCGAGTACTAGCACCACTCTCTAACTTCCTGTGAAAGACAAACAAGAATTATGCATAATAATATAAACACACACAATATAATAGTACGACAAAGTACTCATAATATTATGGACATGGTATAAATATCCATTCAAGTTTCAATCAAATATCAATTCCACTGTAGATTCCTTGAACTCGCGTTTCTCAAGTATTGTCTAGCGAAACAGAATTATTATCCCAACAGTTATTATCCCAATCGAATTAAAAAAATCAGAGAATACCAAATCGTGAACAAAACCATAATCTGAACTCAAAATCGATTAAACTAGGGGCAAAATAGGAACAAAGGAAAGATTTACATGGAGACTCTCGTAAAAGCACAAGAGAATAAGACCAGGTGTTCCGGAAGAGTAAGCGTCTTCTGTTTCATCGACGACACCCGCCATGTAAATCTTGGTCACATCCAAGTAAGCATAAATCCTTAAAATGAGAACCGAGTCATCTTTGTCATTGTACAACAAGTAAACACACTAACAAGCAAACTCAAAAACGTCCATCTTCATATCACACAAAGATACAGAATAAAAGTAGTCGAAGTATCAGGCATTGATAAATCTATAATGAAAGAAAAAAACCTTTAAACATTTAAAACAATCACTTAAAATTTCATACTTGAATTAAGGGGAAGTTTAAGATTCAAAATAAAGCAAAGAAAAACATTTGATATTATATAATATAAACTTTATTTTACAACAATTATGAAACAAGTTATACAACTTATGTTAATCACTCTCGTTGGCACGGATGTTAGCGCGATATATGTCTTTTGTGGGAAGAAACCGGAGTACCCGGCCGCCTTGGTGAAAGGCAAGTGAGCAATCAACTGCACCACTTGACCACCCATGACATTTGATATAACATATTAATAACATTCGATTTTATCAACAATGAAACAAAAAGACTTAATAAGTACTCATTGAAAAAATACAACCATACCATAAAACATTGCTTTAACCCACAAACTTATCCGAAAACATCAAATACCTAGCAAAAAAAGGTATTTATCAACAACGCAACAAAAAGCACTGATACTCATTGAAAAAATACAAACATATCAAACATTGCTTTACCCACCAAAACACCAGAAAGCATTGAGTACTCAACGAAAAAATTGATATTATCACAAATACAATAAGAAACATTGAAATGTTATTTGAAAAACATTAAGACACATCATAAAACATTAATTTACTAACCAAAAACACCAGAAAAAATTGAACACCAACATAAAACATTAATTTATCAACAGCAAAAGGCAGTGAAATATTCATTGAAAACATACAAATAATCCATGAAACATTGATTTACCGACCAATTACCCAACAAAAAACATTTGATTTTATCACCAATGCAACAAAGGGCACTCAAATACTCATTAAAAACATAAAACACTGCATAAAACATTGATTACCAAGCAAAAACACCCGAAAACATCGAATACAAAACGAAAAACAGATCAATTTATCACCAATGCAGCAACAAGCACTATTGGCTTATTGAAAACAAACAACCATGCCTTTAAACATTGATTTGCCGACAAAAACACCAGAAAACATTGAATCCCCAACGAAAAACATTGACATATTCTTTGAAAATATATAAACACCTTATCAATCAAAACCCCAAGAAAGCATTGAATGTCCAACACAAAACATCTTAAATCATCACCAATGAAACAAAACACTTTGAAATACACGTCGAAAACATACGAACATAGCGTATCAGATTGATTTGTCGATCAAAATCCCCAAAAGCATCGAATCGTTTTCAATGAAAAACTAGGAACATCACCATAAGGTTGGTTTCAAGTGTTTTCTTATTAGTGGGCTTATTAACGGGCATGGGCTTATGTGAGTAACATTTCAGTATTAAAATTCAGGTAATCAGTGTTCATTTGGTGTTTGTTTAAGCTGAAGGGATCTCAACTTCTAGGCAGGAGGAAGAGTGTACAAAAAACATATTTATCCGTTTTGAATAAAAAGATAGATAAATAGAATAAGAGTTTACTATACGTAGGCCTCTTACTGTAAGGCATTCTTTAAATATGAATTCAATGTAGACGTTACTTTTTTTTTTTTTTTCTTTCAGAAGAAACGTCATGGCAACCGAAAGTGGCCATGAGGAAAATGCTCATGACGAGGAGGTAAATCATGATCTAGCATTACTATTACGTCAGCAAATTTAGATGAACAGAAGTTAAACTAAAACCTTCTTCAACAAAAATCATCAATTACACACGTTTGCAATTAGGTTAGTGCAATGTAAGTTTGATTAAAATAATTCAAAGTAAAAATGTATTTTCTTTAATAGGAGTACCTTACTGTAAACGGCAAATGGAAGGATGGAATTTACCGTAATAATAGAGTCCTCCTGAGCTTTATAAAACAGCAGCGATGGTTCCAACGAGTAGCGGTAACAGAAAGACTGACTTATACCAGGTCGGTATAGCCCCATATTGACCTCACCAAAGGTCAATAATTGATATTTCTTATAAATTGATATTTTTCAGTTCTTCTGGTTGGCTAAAACTTGGTCACAGTGAGGTCAATAGTTTGTGATATTGACCTGATGTTTCCGCGTTTAAAAACACCTTGTCAATATTTCGTTTATGTCGTCATAATCATTGTGATGTCACAATACCCCTCTGTGAATTGTATGCTTTATCAAGATAGATATTATGTAATTTCAGTCTTTTGCAAACAAGTTTCATATCTTATATAAAAATTAAGCACCTTTGATGAGGTCATGATGGTGTTATACCAACCCGGTAGAATTAAATATTGACCAATATGTTGTTTTGTATTGTTATAATATTGTTTGAGAACTTGATTCAATGTCGTTGAAAATTAATCGTTCTCTTGTAGCCTGAATTTAAATAGAAAATATCAATTTATAATAAAAGTATTACTGCTTTTTGATTCTGGTCGATACACGTTTTATCAATTCCTTTGATGATTATTTCAATCAATGAAATTTATATTTTGAAATTAGAAAAGAAGAAGATAAAGAAGAGCTGCTTACGGATCAAGACGACCCATATGGTTGATGGAAAGGTAAATAAACACAATTCAGCTTAAAATCACAATACAGTGGAACTGCGATAATTCGGACACCTTCGTTCCAAGTCCGAACCGTCCGGATATCCGGACTGCCGAATTTTGTTTATCATGTCAAATAATATGTCGCGCAAGAGTTATTTCCCTTGACTATAAACACTGAGAGATGTTTAAATGACATTACATAAATAAATTAAGGTCTTTTTCTCAATATAAATATTTACATATGTTTTCTTATATAGAGATATTCTATACAGCTATCGACACATGTGACTTGCCGCGACATTTTTTTCTCTGCGTGGATGCAAAAATCATCCGGATACTTGCGGGAATTTTGCTAACGGAAAGTACGCTCCGTTCCCAAAATGGAGGTCCGGAAACGGAATCCGAATTTCCGGACTGATGAGTACAAATAACGTGATGGAAATCCGCTCCCGTGCATTTCTGTCCGGATTGTGAATTTTCCGGATTATCGCGGGTCCACTGCAATTTTTTCCCTATTCCTATTGAAGCATAACTCAAGGTTACAATAATTAAAAGCAAAACAAATAAGTTTATTTTAAATGTGATCGATAAATTTAACTGTTTTCTTATGTAATTTAACCTAGGCAAATCGATATTGATTTTTTACTTTTTCCGCGACAGGACATGCATGCGTCAGCCACGGCCATAATCAAACAGAAAAACATTACCGGCGGCGGCATTCGGCAGAACGGCGGGCGTCGGAGGCCAAGAAGAAACGACAACAGGTCAAATGCCCGTCTTGCCCACTCTCTGTTGTCAATCTGGTTAGCTACCTCACTACGTCTAACGAGGTCCCCAAAGACTGGGCGATAATGGTAATTATCATTCTGTTTATTATTTTTATAAACAATAATATACATGTTTATTATCATACAAAAACATATAAACACCGACTAACGTGCACACAGACAAAACCGGAATGTATACATTATAAAAGCACATACATACGTACACACGCATGCGCACGTGTACACACAAATAGGCATGCCTACCCGCTTGTCATTCATAATAATAGTAATGTTAACACCAATCAAATATAGCATCTTCGATGTTTGTGCTTTAAATATAAAGTCGATGTTTTATTAAAAATGTGCTAATATCACGGTCACATATAACACAGGAAATCATATAGTATATTAAATTTCTCATCAAAGCAAAACATTACGTCAAGCTATGGTCTCTATTATTGTCGCGGATGGAAAAAGTGAAGAGGACGTGCAAGGCGATGTTATTAAGACTCGACCAACACCTTGCACGTGTCCACAGGTTGAGTCCATCTCAGATCAGCGACCTTTCAAGAAACCCGGCATATGTCGAAGTGGACACAAGATGGCAGGTACGTCTCGATACTTCGAAAATACATACTTCATAACTATATTATACGGTGAAATCGGGGGATAGTCTGTCTGTCCGCTAAAATTTGTCAGCACTCTCTTTTATGGATTTTCATCAAAAGTCACATACTTGTAAGAATCAAAACATCTTTGACAAGTTCGAGTTTCATGGTTGTCAGGTTAAGGTCGAGGTCACGGTTGCTATTTTATTAAAAATCAAAATATCTTTGAAAAGTTCGAGATTCGGGTCGGGTAGGGTCAATGACACTGTTGCTATTTTTAGAAAATAATTGTCAGCACTCTACAGGGTTTGTTTTGTCATGAATTTTCACCAAACTGTTTATACCTATAAAGAATCAAAATAACTTTGGCAAGTTTGAGATTCAGAGTTGTAATTTATTTGATGAATCAACTCATCCTAATAGCTTGCAGGGTCAGTAAGGGACATATTTGCTTCAGCAAGCTCAATATGCTTGCTTGTTTTTTCTAGTACAATTATGCAATGATGGATACCAGTTAACAGTATGTTAAATTGATTTATTGGTTTTTTATTTATTAATTAGTAAATTCATCTGAACAAAAGGGGAAAAAGAAAGAGAGGAAAGTCTGCGTGTGTAAGTATACAGAACAATCAAGTCCCTCAAACAAATCTATTTATTTTTAACATTACTCCAATTATTGTTCAAGTCTTTACCGACTTGCAACCCTTCGTGGTTAGGGCTAATGATTCATTTATATTTACAAAATTGACACCAATAAGTCAGATGTTTCTCTGTTTTGTTTTACCAATGAGAAATATTTAGCTACATAAAAAAAATATAGGTAAAGGGGTACTTTTGCAACGAAATTCTTATTTTACTTTCGTTACAAAGTTGCATTTCCTCAGAGTTAAGTAATGGAAATGTAATATTTTATCGTCATGACCACTTTCTGGTTAACATTGCCATTATACGACGGAAATATAAAAGTTCTTTTCGTTTATCCACCTAACCGCGAGGAATTGCAACTTTGTAACGAAATTATTTTAATAATATTAGTTAATTTGCTCATATGAATGTTAGAACAGATCAAATGGTATTCTTGTTTTAAGTATTGAGTTGAAAAATTGAAAAGGGTATCCGGAAAAATGAATAATACTTGCAAAACGTGGTAACGAAAAAGTGACTTCACGTCACGTGGGTTCTGAATTCAGCGTCAGAATTAAAATATCATTAATTGTCACAGATTTTTTTTTCAATTTTTCAATTAAGTACTTTAAAAAAAGACAAGATAATAGTCATTCAATTTAAAAAATCACATTTATTACCTTATCCGACGGATTCTACGTTTTCGTTACCAAGTTGCATTTCCTCAGGTGATCTAAATGTTATTTCTTGATAACAAAGACCATTTTCTGGTGAAAATGACTATAAACATCGTTAATAGAAAAGTTGTTATCGTATTGGTCTTGTACACCCACTTTACCGCGAGGAATTGCAATTACGTAACTTTCTTTGAATGGTGTGTATGATTGCTGTAACAGCCTGTGGAGGGAGGTTTCTGGAGTCACCCTCCTGCTTATATAAGACCCCAAGCTGGAAGGACAGTCCTTTGCCGCCGAACACCGAAGAGGAAACATTGAATGGTAAGCTTGTGTTGTATTTTTTCAAATTGAGATTCCATATCCCTTTTCGTATGATGGCTTGAATTTGGTCTTATTCATATCCTTATTTGTTTGCTGACTTGAATAAAAATGTTATTAAAACACAATAAATTGTAATACCTGTAAAACACAATAAATTGTAATACCTGTTGTTGACTCCTGTTATTCTTGCATGCGATTTGGGTGATAGTCGTGGATTTTTTGCTAGCAGCTAACATGGTAAGTATTGATAGACATATTTATGGAATATGAAAGTTTCTGTCATCGTGTGCAATCAATAAACCGTCAACTGTTACATGCATTCGGATATCTGAAGACAAAGAAGATCTACGAAGTTCACTTGAGTACCCCGATTTGCCCCACTGCCCTGTAAGAATGATGATACTGATAGTCGATTGCCATCATTAAGAAATTGAAACAAAACTTAACAAACCTCAAAAGGAAATGTTAGGAAGACACTAGAATAAGTTAATTAGTTCGAAGATCATGGTCTTTAAACCATTATGCAATAGTCATGTTTTAACTCAAAGTTCCGTAAAAATAGATATGTTAGGACAAGTGTGAGGATATACTCTAAGTAACCAAAATTCTAATTTTATTTATTCACTTTATTTAAATAAAGGCATACAGAACAATATGTAATAAATAGTGACACTATTTGAAAAGCAGAGTTTGCATCAATATAATTACAGTTTCCAAATCTAAATCTCCAGACATGGTAGTAACATTAGCTTAATATGATCATAGCAACAAAGTTAGGGGTATATAGTATAGCTCAGATAGGGATCAAACGTAGGCGGCAAAAGGGATAAACTGTGGCACATTTTAATAACTCTTTCGAACATTGATAGATTCCTTTGAATTTAATATTGATAAAATCACAGTAAGGTAAATTAAAGAAAGGTATAAATAAAAGATGTCACGATAAAATTTGTGCTAAGATTTGAATTGGAGAAGAAAATCCGGAAACAGGTACATGAGACGAGGAGTCCGGAACCGGATAGCACAGGTAATCTGACTTATGGATGACCTTATTTATGCCAACAAAAGTCACTAGAAAAACAGAAAAATGGTTGTCATGGAACTGTTTATAGGTCGGCGATGAATTGAAATATGAAATCCTGTCTAGTAAAGTCGTTATTTCCCATATTATTGTATATGCTCTTTCCGAAAAACCAAATAAAAATTGCTTTTGGTGACTTCAAATCTTTTACAAATTTTCAAGGTATATGCTCGTGGCAAGTTGCATCTGGCCATGGTAAGGATTTTTAAACGCTTTTACATTTTATAATTTCGCATACGTATTTCTTCGTGTCTAATCTTTTGAAAGCAACAGGTGCGAACATAAACGTTTTCGCTCCATTTTCTGGAGATGAACAATTTCGTTACATGCTTGCACAACGTTCGTGTCTAGCACTAAAACATTGAATTTGTTTAGGGAAATTGTGTGTTGACATCAATAATTAAAGCAGAAAACATTACACAATAGTAAAACTTTGTAATATTGATGTAAAAAGAAATTGGATTTCACATGAATTTAATTACAATATTGCATGTCACAGGGTTAGACATAAAATGTGTTCATACTAATAAATCGTTGATTTTATCTTTTAAGTAGTCATTTCTTTTTATATGTCCGACTTATATGTGTGCTAAATTGTACCTAACCCCATGACCATGCAAAATTGCAACAAAATTCAAAGTGAGGTATCACAACACTGTTTTTGTATTCACAAAATAAATTCTCCTGTGTTAATTTCCTGTTCGATTTTGAAAAAAAAATCAACTTTGTTTTTTGTCCCTGTCAATCTGCTTGAACATGTTTGTAAAATTTAAAATGTAATGCTTAAATAGTGCATTGAATTACATATTTGTTGGAGTTCGGTTTGAGAAGCGCATTATCTAATTAATCCAATTCTCGTTTAGGGCCCTACCAAAAAGTGAGGGTAGCGAGGAAGATGCCATCATTCCATCCCCTACCTGTCCATCAGGGCTTACAGTTACCCACTCTGGCAATGCAACGTTCGGTCCAGCAACGCAAAAGCCAAACCAAAGAGGAAGGATCGGAGACGTCAACCCCTTACCCTGATCATGACCCAGAACGTGATTGAACAGGACATCACACGCATAGGTAGGGTAAGGTTCACCCCCGGGCCAGTAGGGAGGGGGCTCAAAGGTAGGTTATCCCTTTCATATTCTTTCCTCTGGTTTCACCCCCTTCCATTGCTTGCATTTAATATACATATTTCAGGAAATCGCATCCCTCTTTCCAATGTAGTAACAATCCTCGTGGTATGCGATTTGCTTGATTAGCTCTTCTACAAATTTATGTTTTCAACATCTTGTGTCATCAAAGTGTGTATCAAAAGCAAATGTAAGACATATATGATGTCACAAACATGCCAGGCAACTTTCGCAATAGTTTCAAAAAGCACGGAATTCGGTTGAGTTACTGTCCTCACAAACATCTCTGAGTCAAGCTTGCCATCCAACTCTGCTCGCTCTTTTGCGTCATTGTTTAAAGAATTAATCAGTATCCTAATAATTACTATCAACATCACAATCACCCTTAGGGCTACTAAAAGTCCAGCTGTTAAAAAATATTTGAAAAGTAAAAAACAGATTGTCCAGTATTTTCGATCACAGTTCACTTTCGTTCACACTAAAAGAACACGACTTGTTAGGTACCTTGCGGTTCCTCAAAGGTTGCCCTCGTGGTGAGTCGACATACTCATTCTGCTTTCCTTGGTGCGGCCGCACCTGTTCAGTAGTGATAAAAACACCAATTCCTAAATTTGGCGGTGGCAGAATCGCTCTGGTGTTTGGTCTCCGTATTAAATTCTTTACATGTTGCAATCTAATGCAGTTATCATCCCAATCCAATTAAAAGAGGTCGAAATATCCAGCGTTGCTACATCTATAATGAAAAAACCCCTTTAAAAACTTTTTAACGTTTTTTTGGTGCCAAGCTGAAGACAAAAATCATTAAAAGTGATGTCTGTCATTGCATTTTTGGAAGCGTATAATTTAATTTATTCTATTTCTTTTTAAATATTAATTCAAACACTGTTTGTGTTTTATCCGTCCTGCTTTATTGAGGAATTTTACTAAAGACACACGAATGATTAGCACCTTTTATTACAACTATAAAATGATATAAAACATGGCACAAAAATTAAATACCTACATTAACTTATATTACAGATCAGGCCAGGCCAAGTGGATATCCATTCTTCTGAAAAATCATCCAGTTCCGCCTTCAAAAAGTTCGTCTGGTGTTCCGTCAACACCCCCGTCTAAGAAAAGAGTGGATCTATTACTTGAAAAAAATCAAAAAAATTACAGCAAAGGGCACGCGGAAAACGAAACTTTTTGGAGTAGACAATAGTGGGGATTAAAAAGACCTCGACGATGACAAAGACTCAGATTGGACCCCCCTCCCCTCCTAAAGTCGATGTGCCGGAAATCTACAAATCGGCGGACGTGCAGCCTCTAACTGGGTTTGTGCTCAAGAAATCCATGACTGTACCGCGTAAGCGCGACTACAAATTAAAGGCACCGAAGCAGACGTCGAACAATCGCAGAAAGTGGAGTAATTGTCCAGTGTATATGCGTCTGGTGGTCCACATGGTGAGGCATTTACGGGAGGTCCATGATATCAACCCAAACACCACCAAAGAGAGAGAAAGAGAAATGGCCGTGCAAAATACCCACCGAGAGAAGAAACTGTACATGTGCCCAGTGGCAAACTGTCCAGCGTTAGTAACGCGCATCGACATGAATATACAAAGAGTATACCGTGACTCCAAGTTGGAATCCAGACAGCTGAGCAAATATTCCAGGAGGTACATAGATGACAAACCAACAACGTCTATTGAAGAACATACCCACTTAAAGGAGGTTGTAGAAATCAATGTTAGGAAGCCGGCATCTTTGCCTAGAAAAGTTTTGCACCTAAAGCTGAAAGAGTAGATTGTTAGAAGGACATCCACTTCCGCTTCATCAGCATCTTCTTCCTCTTCATCAGCATCAACTTCCGATTCTTCGGCGTTTTCGTCCTACAGGGAGGTTCCGACTTTAATGTCATTCAAAACATGATGATGTCTGTTGAGAGGGGTAAGACTTGTCGCACCGCCATTCAGCATACAAAACAGGTGATGAAAATATGGACAGATGTGAATGCAGACATGGACATTGCCTCCATCCAGGACGAGACTATGGTGCGGACGTACTGGCTAGAGCCTTTCAGGGAGACCAAACAGCCAGGAACACTAAAGTCTATGCTTGGCCCCTGAAAGGAATTCGTCCGATTTCTATGTGTACGCAAACCTGAGGGATTCTCCAAAGTACCCTGGCAGCCATCGACCGGTGGTCTAACACTCTAACAAAGGCTGGACGGGTTCGAGCTGTTGCTATACACCTGACAAGGGAAAACATACATTTAAGGCATATTCCAAGAAAGAACTTGTTGACTTCCAATATAAATTTTTCTTGAATTTCAGACATAGCTTTTCCTGTGTAGTCCAGTCATTTCCGGTAGATGAATTATCACGCGCAACTGTAAAGAAAACCCGGATATTCAACGTTAAAAATGGTTCTTCCTCATGACAGACAATGTTTGCTGTCATGTTTAGATGAAGCATTATCAAAAACAGAGATAGATGAATCTTTTGAAAAAAGGATAGTAGCTTTTACCTTTGGCAAGCGGAATTCTTCAACTAAAGTGAAAATTGATGCATTTGATACATCTAGAGCTGTGGTTACAGTTCATGCCGCAATTACAATATCTTCACCTGTTCTCGACCAGCATTTATTTTGGTCCAGATTAGGAATTCAAAATCTTGTAGGAGAAAGAGGAATATTGTATTCTGCCCTTTCATTTACGTCTTGTTGCAATTTTCAGACAAATTCATATGGACGTTGTATTGATATTTCTCGGAGTTTGCGACTTTTGTGTCAAATTCTAGAAAATTTGAGATAATTCTATTGCGATACACCCCACCTCGATACAAATTATATACATCCTGTATTTGGAACAATTGTATCATGTGATGTATTACACACTTATGTTACAAATTCTCTAAAGGAAAGGGAGCCGAGTACATATCCCTATTAAAGGAAAATGTATTTAAACTTGGGCGAATAAATGCTAGGTTTAAGCTTGTATGCATCGCAGAGAACCTAAATTCTGGATTCGTTTCTTCTCAAAATTATATTGATGTTGAACATTTAAGATATTTATTGGAACACCACCCGTTAATTGTACCGTTCAGCAATAGAATAAGTTTTTTTACCGTTAAACATTCTTAGATTTGCTTTAAATCATTCCACGACATCTTGTAAATGTGTTGGAAAATTTATTCGATAACTGCAGTGGTAAAGGTGGATTACTAAACGTTTGGAGAGCATATCAATGCCAGCTAGCAGGTGAAATTTTCTGGAAAGGCGAACCCCATTCATGTACTGACAATACATACGGAAACAATCTCGGTCCAGGTGGAGCATTTCCCTAATACTCAACGACATGGAGAAAAGGATTTCTGTGTTTGAAGACTGTTTATCTTGTGCTCTAAGTGAGTCATCTATCCCACCATTAACATTCCATCCGATGGGAAATACGTATAAGAGGAAAATTCGAAGAATATTTACTTTGTCTGACTTTATTGGCGGAAGTGATAAAGTAGTTGGAGTAAGAATGACACTTATACTTTTGAACGAATTTCTAAATGACTCAAAAAGACAGGCCTATTGTGATCGTTCCTTTATTTCAGACCTCAAGCAAGATGTATGTCCTAGTTGTACAAAAACTATACAAACACCCGTACGTCTTTGGTAGAGCATTAGAGCTAATTCGTGAAGCTGGTAAGGATCCAATTGTTACCTTTAGAATTGGTCTTCAACAGTTGAAGTTGAACTATTTCCCTGATGTTCGTTTAGTTGATAGCTCCCGACATAAGCCAATTAGTTGGTCAAGCATGGGGGTTATTAAAGCTGTTCGGTGCTTAAGACGGTGTAGGGATGACTGGCAGGATAGAAGAGAGGGCTGTACACTTCACTAGAGATATTATTGTGTATTTGGAAGACCCAGGTCTAGTTTTTTAATCAAAATTTGCGCCATACTTTGAGAAAGATCCGGAATTTGCTTTCCCATGGTAATATGTCATACTTGATAAATTGGGGGTTGACTACCTTAATAAAGACGAATTTGTTGTTATGTTAGCGTATGTGGCTTGTGTAGCACTGCTACAGAATAGTTGGTATGTTGAATTTAGAAAACTCAATCAATTTCACATCGAGTTGCACAACAAAAACCCTCATTTTAATACATGAACTATTGTGTTGTGAAATACTATCAGTGTTAACGCTACGTATAGATGTGAATATTCGCATCCATAGGCTGCATGAATCTTTGCCATACACGTTACCTGCTGATGCAAGCCATCAACAAAAATCACAGAAAAAGCAAGTACAGGAATTAAAAGAAGACCATATGGGAAAAGTTGTTGGAACGGTGGAAGAAACGTTAGATGCTAATTGTTGCACAAACGATATTTTAAATGATCACGAAGATGTTTGCAAGGGGAAAAGGGCGCATTGTCCTTCTGGATTGAAATCTCGGTGGTCGTCAGAGGAACTAGAGCTATTGTACAATTTGTTAGACCGAAATTTCCAAACTAGTAGACATGCTTATATTATTTACCAAAATGATTGTCAGAGCAGGAATATTCCTCGTAGGACAATCTTGTCTTTTCACAGGAAATTTACCAGAATGGAAGAGAAATTAGGATATATATAAGTACGTTAGTTTTCCAGAAAGTGTTAGTAGATTAAACCAACTGAACAAACCCGAATATAAAAAATGGTAAGTCTCTGGTTTGAGTTTTGTTGTTTATTGCTTACTTTTCGTAGCCTAACAATAGGAACGTTCTCATTATATAACCATGAACCCAATAAAGAACCTATATTGGGCATTTGAAACTATATACAATATGAAATACAATTGTAGATTTTTGTTGCTTCAAACAAATTCTTGAATCCTAAACTCAACACGTAAACCCTAACTTTAACATAAACTATAAACCTCAAAAATTGAACCCAAATATATAAAAAAAAAAGTAACCCCTAAGCTCACATCCTAGCCCTAAATACTTATATCACCTGTAAGTTTAAACAAAAAACTGAAGCCATGCACTCAAGTCTTATACTCATACCAGAACCTAAAACCTTGAACTCAACATTAAACTTGAACCCTTATTTCAACACTTATCTGAATTTTTAAAACTGACACATGTATTTTAAACCAAAAACTGTAAACTCCACACTTAACTTTAACCTTAATTCATTACTAGACTTAAAACATAAATCCAAACTGAAAATAAACTCTGAAGTCATCACACAAAACTGTAGCTTAAACCATCAATTTAACAACACCTACTTAGAGTAAATCTAACACCAGTAACTTAAACATAACACAGGTCATAATTAAGGGAATCACCATGGCTAATTAGGGGCCTTAAAATTAAAACCAATATCTTTACCTTCAACTGAAATCCAAATCTCACACCTGAACATAACTCTAACATAACACCCTAACCTTAAACCCTTAACCCTTAGATAATTCTCAAAATTCCCATGTTTTTGACCTAAAACATCAAAACCTGTTCATAAATTTCCTCAAAATTTCAGTAAGATGTTCAGTATGATGATGTTAGTAACTACATCAAGTTTAAATTCAATCGGATATCTGTAACAATATAAAAAGTGGACTTTAACGCAAATTCTCAAAATTCCCATGTTTTTGCCCCAAAACACCAAAACCTGTAACACGATTTCATTTAAATTAAGGTAAGGTATTAATTATTATGGTTTGAACAATGCGACCAACTTTCAATTCAATTGGATAATCATAACACTGTCAAAAATGGACTTTAACGCAAATGTTGACACCTCCGCCGCCGCCGGAAAAGTAACACCTTAGTCTCGCTTTCTCGACTATAGTCGAGGCGAGACAAAAAGCAAACCCCAAAAAGTTAACTCTAAGCTAAAAGTTTAACTCATGCACTAAACTGAAACTTAAATGCTTAACTCAACAAGATAATGTATTGCTAAAGTGAAACCCTAAACTCAACCCCTTAACTCAACAGCTGGTCTTAAAACTGAAAAGCAGCACTTAATCGAAACACTAAAGTTGAACACAAAACTCAACTGTTGAACTCTCAATCTTAACTTACAAAACTCGGCATTAAACAGACGTCTTGTCTAAATTTTAAAATCAACATTAATCCTAATTCCGAACTTGAAAACCTAGCTTAAAGCTTATCTCCAGCCTAAACTTTAAACCCTTAGCTGAAACTCAAAATTATACTTACACCCTCAACTGAAAGTCTATACCACACTACTTAAGTAACACCTCGACATTAAATCCTAACCTCAACCCCTGAAATGACATCTTACCTTACTGAAACATTAAATTAAAACTATAAAGGCAACACTAAACTTTAACTAGTGGGGCGACACCTGAAGGATGCCACGGTGCGAATGAAATGTAGAGGCAAAAATTAGGCTTCCTACGATAAGTAAGTATCAACGAAAAAAAAAATCTTCAATAAGAAAACTGACAGAGACTTAACGATCGTTATTAATTGTTGTGTTGTACAAATCATGCCCAAGTTAATAATTACCGTCAGATAAAAATACAGATCTATAAGAACTTAATTCATACCTTTATTATCTACATGATATTGTGTGAACAAATATTTGAGGAAATTATAGTCCATATAGCTATGTCAACTTCTTGATTTTGAGTTTTAATTTATCCCAATAAATACCCACCTGGTTTTTATTTCTTTTTTAAACCCCAAGGTGCTGATTATGTCGTATACGCTAATGTTAATAACAAGAGGCCTATGTAGGCCTTATATATAACATGTTCTAAACAAGACAAGATATCCAAGAGGGATCCGTGATCTTCATTTGTTTTTAAAAAGTTGGATCTTTTCTAAGCTGTTTTTTAGTCTTTCCTATTACACGTATTTATCTGTAATCATATGTCATTCTATTCTTAATTTATCAGCCATTTAGTTGTCTAGATCATTCCCAAAAAATTAGATAAGACACTGCTAGATACAAATTGGACCCCATACAGTACAGTTGGGACAGATCCATTATGTATTTTTCAAAAAATGATATAGCCAAAACAAATTTCATAGTAAAAATCCAAGATGGACACTGGTCGGCCATATTGTTTATTATATGGATCAGTTCAAAAGCTAGACAATGCAAAACTAAGAACCAAGAGGAACCTGCAGATGAAATTTGAAAAGCATTCATCCAGCAATTCCAATTATTAACATCAAAATCCAAGATGGCCACCTGTCATATTCTTTTTTGAAACAGTGCAACACCTGAACAATGTACAACAAAGAAACAAGTAGAACCTGCATATGAAATTTCAGAGAATCCACCCAGTACTCAAGAAATAACAACATTAAACAAACTTTCACCGTCAAAATTCAAAATGCTGCCTACATGTCAGCCATACTGCTTTTTCAGAGCCTCCCAGAAATGGGGCAATGCACAACTAGGGACTAAGAGGAACATTCCTATTAAATTTGAATATGTTTTCCACTCAGTTCTTGTCATGAAATAGTGATAACAAACTGTTACTGTCGAAATCCAAGATGGCTACCTTTCGGCCATAGTTTTTATCTGATCAGTTCAAAAATTAGTCAATGTGCAACTAGGGACCAGGGGAAAACCTTCATATGAAATTTCTAAATGTTCTAAATGGTGATTTGAATATAGCCAACCATCTGATGATGGTGGGCTTAAAATCAGGAAAAAGAAAGCTGTGGTCATTATAAAGACCCTGAAATTTCATCTTTAAAGATAAATTTATTCCAGCATATCTAGACTGGAAGACAAGAGGCCCAATGGACCTAAATTTACTCACTTGCTCTGAAGTTAACTTCTGCAAACTTGAAAGATAATTTCCAAAACATAGACATGCTACCAGTCCACATGATAAAAACAAGAGGCCCAATGTGCCTGAATTGCTCACCTAAAATTCACTCTAATCTCAAAAGTAAACTAGTAAACTACAGATACAGGCAAAATAAAACTATCTGAGATAAAAAAAAAGTTAAGTAAAGCAGCTTGACATATCACACCTGAGACCTTGAAAGTTGGTCAAGGTCATTTATTTGAATAAACTTGGTAGCCCTTCATCCAAGCATGCTACATGCTCAATATCGATATTCTGTATGGGCCTTTCAGTTATTAAGAAGAAGTGGCTTGAAGATTTTCAGACATTTGACTCCTGTGACCTTGAAAGTGGACTCTTTGATAGTTAAACCCAACCATCTTTGCTTCACAATGTGTTAAAAAAATATGTACATCGCTGAAAAGATACACAATTTTATGTTTGACCTTTGACTTGGTGACTCAAATGACTCTTTGCTTGATTCTGAACAACCTTGCTTCATAATCAATGTCATAACAAAATGTTCATTGGTGGAAAGCTACAAATCTGAAATTGATCTATGACACATGCAGTGACATTGTACGTTGGTTTTTGACGTCTTGTTTAATAATTTTGTAAACTTAACCTCTTTTGTGTAATCTGATACAGGGCCTTAAATTTACACAAAGTGTAATTTTCCTATGAACAATAGCAAATTTCATCCCCCCTACCCCGGTGTGTTGAAATTTTAGTTAATTTGACCCGTTGACCCTTTTAACTGTTTTAGCCCCTTTCCACAGCCCCAAGTTGAGCTATGTTGAAGAGAGGTGACGTCACGTGACTCACGGTCAGACCGCTGGTGTTTTGCTCTACAGAAAATGGGCAAATTTACTGTCTTCTACTAAGTTGTACTTTATTATTTTTGGCAACGAACATCGTTATGTCACGTTAGATTGATATATGCGAGAAATTTTGGGAATTTTCCATCAAACATGTGTTTCTTGGCCGATTGGATATTGACAATGTGTTGACTTGTACCACGGTGACTACCACTCACCTCGCGCACCTAGCCAGCTATTTGTACTATACCTACTGGACTTCATAAATCTCATAAAGACTAGTACGCATATACGGGACTCAGAAAACCATGACCAGCAGAGGAACAGCAAAGGATCGTATCTCTACGTCAACAGCCTTCTCACAGGAATTTACGATTGGGCGAAAAGCGTTTCGGATTTATTGAGGACAAACTTGACGAGATCACGTGCACTCTAGCTTCTATGATAACAAAAGACTATTTGAACAGTAGACTTTCCAAAATGAGACTCGAGATCTCTGAAGAGAACAAGACGCTAACTGACCGTTTAGAGCGGAGAATTGTAGATCTTGAAAACGAAAATGAAGACTTAAAACACACGATCGAAAGTCTAGAAAGTAAAATGGAGGACACTGGGAAAACCATGGAAACGAAGTTTAACGACCTTGAGCAACACGGACGAAAGGACTCACTCAGGATTATTGGCCTTACAGATACATCTGAGAAAGAGACGAGTGAGGAATGTGTCGATAAGGTTGTGAAACTTGTCACCGAAAAGCTTCGTGTGCCGTTGTTGAGGGATGATATTAACATTGTTCACAGATTGGGGAAGTTTAAGAAGGACAGACCAAGGAGTATCATTGTTAAACTTACCAGAAGACGAAAAAAGCACGAGATAATTGGTGCCCGCAAAGAACTGAAAAAATCTGGGATGGTGATATTCGAGGATCTGACGAAAGCGAACCAGGGAATTCTGAGGGAAGCATATAAACTTAAGTGTGTAAAGAATACATACAGCTCGGACGGTAAATTGTTCGCGGTGCTACAGAACAGTAGGAAACGCAGACTTTATCTTGACACGCCTCTAGAGGAAGATTTTATGGACGACAACAAATTTGTAAACAAGATATATTGAAAGTGATCGGTAACATGGACCTTTAAAGGCACATATGTGTGCCGCAGATCGGTGTAAATATATTCTTTGTATTGATATATTTGTGAGAAAATGTCTAGTGATGTGTTACGTATATAATTATTCAATATGGATACTTTACCTGGCACCATGAGCAGTCGTCCGATAACCCGGTAAGTGTATTTTTTGGGTTTTTTTTTTGGTTGACACCATTCTGTCCCCGATTTTCTTAAGTGCTATATCGTATACATATCAAAAACCGTTTGACGATACGTATGTTAAAAAAAGAATACAACAAAATTATGTAAATCGTATAGATCGATTTGACATAGGCATAGTTAATTAGGAAATCCGGAACTACAATTTCGGTCCGTTTCCTTATTTATTGGTTTAAATTTCCGGATCACTATTGACTGTCCTTGTTATTTTTAGTATACTACTTCCGGTTTATGAGCGACCGCATGGCGAGATTTACGAGGAAGAAATATTGGTAAAATGGGATGATGTGTGCAGGTCTGTGGTAGTCTATGATTGTTTTTATCTTATCTATTGCCTTTTATTTTCTTTCCCACTACCTTCTCAAACCTCTTCCTTTCCATCTCTCGTCTCTTCCTCCAAAGGATGGTGGATTGCAAGTGTCATGTACGAGTATTTGTTCCGTCACTATGGATGGTGTAACGATTATTACGGCTAATTGCCAGGGTCTTTCTGACAAATTTAAACGCAAAGATGTATTTTCATATCTTCGAGAAAAACAACATAACATTTACTGTCTGCAAGACACCCACTTTATACAGGAAAATGAAGATATCATAAGAAATGAGTGGGGGTTTACTAGTATTTTTTCTTCCGGTAAATCTAATTCTAGGGGAGTTGCTGTGCTAGTCCGTAATAATTTTGAATTCAAAGTATATAAAGAAAAAAAGATCTTTCTGGTAATTTCCTAGCTCTTGACATAGAAATTGAAGGTTCACGCATGACATTAGTAAATATTTATAGTCCTAATCAGGACAACCCAGATTTTTTTTGTCACGTGTCTGAAGTCATTGAAGACTTTGGTAACTCTCAGGTAATTTTATGTGGTGACTTTAATCTAGTATTAAATCCAGAACTTGACTATGATAAAAGCTACAAAAATGTCAACAATCCTGAGGCTAGAAATAAAGTTTTGGATATAATTGAGGATTTTACTTTGGTAGATATTTTTAGAGAGCATCATGAAGACATAAGGCGATATACATGGCGGAGAAAAAACCCAGTTAAACAAGCTAGACTAGATTTTTTTCTTGTTTCTGAAGGCTTGCTTCCTAGTATCACACATTCTAGTATAGAACCAGGATATAGGTCGGATCATTCATCCCCTAAAATCACTGTTAAATTTAATGAGTTTAAAAGGGGAAGGGGCTTGTGGAAACTGAATAATTCATTACTACAAGATGTAGATTATTTGAATATGGTTAATGAATGTATTTCTGATATTAAGAAACTATATGCCCTCCCAGTCTACCTAAATGATAATATTGAAAACATTTTAGATTCTGAATTACAATTAGTCATTTCTTGAAACTTTATTAATGGAAATTCAGGGTAAGACTATCAGTTATTCGTCTTACAAGAAAAAACAACAGAATCTTTTGGAAGAAAATTTAAAAGAAATCATACAAGAACTTGAGGATAAGGAAGAAGCAGATTTAGATATGTTAGAAGGTAAGAAAAAAGAATTGGAGTCAATTAGAGTTAAAAAGATTCAAGGGAGTATGATTAGATCAAGAGCTAGATGGGCAGAGGAAGGGGAAAAACCAACCAAATATTTTTTTAATTTAGAGAGCAGAAATTTCACCTCTAAAATTATACCAAAATTACAGAAAGAAAATAATGAAGTTATAACAAACCAAGAGGATATTTTGGAGGAAGTATGTGGATTTTATAGGAATTTATATAATTCTACCATCATGATGATATAGACATAACACACTATCTAGAAAACTGCAATGTTCCAAAACTCTCTCAACATGAATCTAGTACTCTTGAAGGTGAAATTACTTTTGAAGAAGCAGGAAAAACTCTTTTACACATGAAAAATAACAAAGGCCCAGGGTCAGATGGCTTCACGGCAGAATTTTTTAAATGCTTTTGGAAAAAAATAGGATATTTTGTTGTAAGATCTATCAATTTTGGCTATCGTAATGGACAATTATCTATAACGCAAAGACAGGGGGTAATCACTTGTATTCCAAAACCTGACAAGCCTAGACAGTTTATTAAGAATTGGAGACCCATCTCTTTATTAAATATAGTTTATAAAGTAGCTTCTGGTTCATTATCTTATAGAATAAAAACTGTCCTTGACAAATTAATAGATAAAGATCAAACTGGGTTTCTCTCGGGTAGATATATAGGGGTGAATACTAGGTTAATATGACATCATGCAATATACAGAAGAAAACAATATTTCAGGTATGCTCCTCATGGTAGACCTTCAAAAGGCATTTGATTCCGTTTCCTGGGTGTTTATCGACAAAGTTCTGGCCTTTTTTGGTTTTGGTAAAAGTTTTACAGACTGGGTTAAAACCTTACATAATAATGCCTTCTCGACCATTGATCAGGGAGGCAACTTATCCTCCTACTTTGATATTAAGAGGGGCTGCCGACAGGGCGACCCGATCGCCCCATACATATTTATCCTATGTGCAGAGGTTTTATCAATAAAGTTACGCAATAATAAGAATATACATGGTGTAGAGGTTAACAATTTTCCAATTTTGCTTTCTCAGTATGCAGATGATACCTTACTTATTCTAGATGGTTCTGAGAGATCACTGAAAGAAGTAATCACAGATTTGAATAGATTTGGTGAAATTTCTGGCTTAAAAATCAATATTGATAAAACACAGGTAGTATGGATAGGTAATAAGAAATTCAGTGAGGAAACTTTTTTACCAGAACACAACTTACAATGGGGAAGGAGTAAATTTACACTTTTAGGAATAGACTTTAGTGTCAATCTTCACGAAATTCCGAAGCTCAATTTTGACAAGAAACTTATCAAACTAAAGTCTTTGATAAAGTCTTGGAGTAGAAGATCACTTACTCCAATTGGAAAGATTCATATTATTAAATCCTTACTTATTTCACAATTTAACCACTTGTTCATATCATTACCAATTCCTGATAAACTGTTTCTGAAAAAACTAAATTCAATTCTGTTTGAATACTTGTGGAATGGTAGGTCTGATGAAATTAAAAGAGATATATTGGTGCAAAGTTATGCAAATGGTGGTCTTAAGATGATAAATATAAATGCATTCATATCTTCCCTGAAATTATCTTGGATCAGAAGACTTTATCAGACTTCTGAAAAATAGCAGATTATACTGCAATCCTATGTAAACATAGACTTGCTTGCAAATTGTGGGAGTGATTACATATTGCTATGTACTAATAAGTGTAAGAATAAGTTTTGGTGTGATGTTCTAAAATCTTTTTATCAATTTTCTTTCAATAAGGAAAATTTGAATAGAGAACAGCTTCTTTTGAAAATGCCTTTCTGGTACAATAGAAAAATAGGTATAGGTGAGAATTCCATTTTTTTTTAAAAGACTGGTATAATACCGGTATTATTATTATAAAAGATTTTATAAAAAAATAGTGATTTGGGCTCTTTCTATACCTTTAACGAATTTACTGAGAAATACCAAATAAAAACAAATTTCATTCAGTATCATGGTTTAGTAAATGCAATAAAACAATATATTTCACAGTATAACTTCCCTTATGTTAGTGTGACCAGTCCATATATTCCTGTATATATTCACTTTTTTTTTTAAATATCCAAAAGGTTCAAAACCCTTTTATAACTTTCTGAATGATAGCAATATTTTATCATGTGGACAAACAAAATAGAATGCAGTTTTTGATGACATTGACAACCCATCATGGATAAAAATTTTCTTTGTCACAACCATTCAATTCAAGATTCTTACACTCCAATCTTTCATAATCTAAACACCCAAAATATCATTCTTACACAATTTAGATATATATATAACAGTACAATATAAATATATATCACCCTGTTACAAAATTCCTGAAACTACGTATATTGGGCCTTTAACCTGTGCTTTTATTGCTAACTGTTCTATTCTGGGTGTCAAATCCCATTGGAATAACAAATAAAACAAATTGGCGTACTGAGTGATTGTGATCCAGCAAGTGAAATGACTAAAACTAAATAAAGATAAGATTTAACAGATGATATGTTAAGCAAGTTCCTTTTGTTCGCCTACTTAAGAGTTGAGCCAGCCGGGGTGGGAATTCCACGTGCACATTCACGCTGATATTGGCTTTCGGAAAATTAAAACTAACCTTATTTTCCTATAATCTTGGGATCGTGCTGTAAAAGGACTGTCCTAAGTCTATGTCAATACGGGCATAACAAAAACTTCTAGCGCCAAACAATATCGCCATTTTTAGATTTTGAACTTGTGGTCTGACAACAAAGAAAAAGATCGAAATTTACCGTTATAAATCAGTCATCAACCTTGAATATGGCTTTTGATGACGAAAACAAATAAAAATAACTGACACTACCTGTAAAACTTACCGTTAGGAGCACTGACACCGACAATATAGGCCTAGATATATTTTAAAACGTACCGTAACAAATTGAACCAGACAGGCGGGTTTTCAGTTAAACCGGAAGTCCTTTATCGGAACTCCTCTTCATTTTCTATTTAACGCAACGGCGTAAGCGAGGAGTTCTGTTTCGAACATGCTGGAAGAACTTTCTAGAAGGTCTATTTATACAGTTATACCTTTACACCTAGTGCACTAGTAGTGCGCTACGTTTAAACTAGCAGTGCACTACATTTAAACTACAGGTAAACTAGTAGTGCACTACGAATCCGGGAAGTTTCGTACTGAATCGTTTTCGTACCGGGAATTTTTGTACCAAAACGATTTCGTACCTAGGAATTTTCGTACTGAATGTTTTTTTTTTCAATTAGATCTACTTCTAATTGTAGTATACACATATTTGTTTCAGTTATATTTATTTTCCTATCTCTAATAAATGAATATATGCCGTATATAAACGGATGAGTGTCTTGTGGCTGTATGGATATACATGTAACTGTATACTTTATACTTACGTGTTATGTGAGGATTTCGCGTGCTCGTTAATTGATTATTTTCCTATTGATTCTTAATATTTCTTCATATATAAAGGCATATCCAAAATTTCAGGTTGATCTTAACAACAGAAAGAACTGAAATGCATGTAGATTCTATCGATCCTGCAAATTTTACACGTTAGTCTGTATGAGTTACCTCCCTGTAGTCTGTTTCTACAAGTGCTGTGATATTCTGTTTGTTTTCAGAAGTCCATTTTTAGTTATGAAGCATGCGATGATGCATATATTAATCTATATTTTAGACCGTTAATTAACATCGTTTTAGAAGTCCATTTTATTCTGTCTTTTATAGAAAATAATTCAGAAAAGTAGAAATTTAATAGTATTAAATAAAGAAAATACTTTCATAAAAAAGAAAAGATGTTCCAAATGTTTGTTTCTATGATATTATTATATTCTTATCGCAATATGAACGTTTAGTTTCCTTTAGAAATGTAATCTTTTTTAAACAGATTTAATTTGATATGTCTCATTATGTATTGTAGCACATTTTGGACCGTGGAGAATAGATTTCATTGTACATGTGTAATCATGTTTTATTTTACATATCACAAAGAGTGCATATTTCATTATCCATGTATGATTATGACAACGTTTGAGTAATACTTTTAATGATGTGACAAATTATTACTACCATGATCTTACTAATTATTGAATGTAATGAATGGTATTTTATCAATTGAAATAAACAAAGGGCATGATGTTAGTTACTTTGTCAATTTAATAAAAATAAAAATGTGTCTTGAAATCAAGTATCCAACCCAGATTTGTTACAAGACTGAATAACTGTTATATAATCCATTTGTTTTACCAAATAAATCTACTTCTACCATAGACTTTGATAGCAACCTTATTAAGTTGTATATATGCAGATTGTATTCGTTAATAATTAATTCATAAGGGAAATATAAAGAAATAATAATGATTTTTAGTTGTATACATAACTTGTTACCTTAGCTGGTATGAACTTAGCTTCGTTGTTTTCTTAAATAATGACAAGATAAACATCACACCCCTTGCTTGGATAGCAATCTCAGTAATTCCGTGATCGAAGTGTAAGTAATTAATAAAAGCATAGGAATTCTAATGGGTGTATCTCTGAACGCCAACATTTTTAATTTGTCTACAGGGTAGTTTGTTGTGATAGGGGTTATAGTCTTTTTCATTAAAGTAGGTTCAGTTCCAACAGGTAAATTTACCTGTAAAAGTTCCCTGTTGGTACTCAGGCACAAGTATTACAAACATTATCTTCATGATACTTTTTTTAATCAGAAATATTAAATTGTGTAATAAATAATGTAACTTTTCTAAGATTTCTGTTTATTAATTAAAATCAAAAGCTTAAAATATCCTTTTCGAAAAAAAAACACTTTGTAATTCACTATAGAATTATTTTATGACTAATTCTTAATTTTAAAAGATACTGTTGCAAAAATTTAAGTAATTATGATGTTTTTGTTTAAATAGGCGATTAATTTATTAGGTTTTGATGATTGATTTTTATAATTTCTTAATGCAAATTAATATCAAAATTTAATTTACTTTATTTTATTAGTACATTTTTGCTTGGATATGTGTGACTTATTTAATACCAACTTACTTTATAATAGGGACCAGACAAAAATTAACCACTAATACATTTTCAAAATGAACTTTTTGATGACACATTTATATAATCGATACATTGTTGTTGAAATATATGTCATTCTATATAATATAGGAATAAATGCTTTACCTTCATTCTCTATTTTCTGTTTGCTACACATATCCCAAACCTATTCTAAACAATTTGTTTCTTATACTGTATCTGTCCTTTCAGTGCCCTTTCCAACCATTTCATCGTAACGTGCAATTGTCTGAGTTTTTAACTTGTAGCAAATATTCAAAAATTCTATCTAAACTTTCGAATATTAATAAATTGAAGTCTTCCTATTTCATGATTGATCATGATATTGGCGTACTTTTCTTAACTCCTAAATTTACTTACAAAAATTTAGATGCATTTTTTTTTCAATATTAGGTGCTTCAGATCCATAATTAAAATGCTCCTTACAAAAGTGTCAAAAAAACTTATTTGGGTTTCAAAATTGAAATTTACTTTTACAAACATTCATAATTGCAAATAAAGCTTTTCGATCTTGTTCAGATATTTTCTCTTGTGTTGTTCAGAATTTTCCAAATCCTAAATAACTACAATGAATTTTTCACAATTTAGGACTAATTACTTTTGATAATTTTCTATATCTCTCTTTATTTCTTCAATAGATGGTTATCTCTGGATTATATATTTTATGTACAATTGAGTGTTGATTACTTATTTGATAATTTTACTTTTATTTCTTGAAATCTGTATCCTTGCATTTAAAAAAAAAAATACAATTTAATGCATTTTTAGTGCTGACTGTCCACAGCTAAATCTCAGGTAAGGTGAGTTCACAGGTAAATCACAGGTAAGGTGAATAGAGTAGTTTTTATGAAACAGTATATAATTGTCTTCCCATTGTTCTCAAAAACAACACCTACCTATTGTTAAAAACAATGTTGGCGTTCGGAGAACACATCATTCTAATATGTCAAAACTTAATTCAAGGAATCTATACAAGTTAATCAAGATCTTATTTCAAAATGTTTTATAACTTTTGCTCAGTATTACAACATGGAATCCCTATATAGCCTATACTGTAAATTAATTATTTATAATAATAAGATCACACACACACACACACACACACACACACACACGCACGCACGCACGCACGCACGCACGCACGCACGCACGCACGCACGCACGCACGCACGCACGCACGCACGCACGCACGCACGCACGCACGCACGCACGCACGCACGCACGCACGCACGCACGCACGCACGCACGCACGCACGCACGCACGCACGCACGCACGCACGCACGCACGCACGCACGCACGCACGCACGCACGCACGCACGCACGCACGCACGCACGCACGCACGCACGCACGCACGCACGCACGCACGCACGCACACACACACACACACACACACACACACACACACACACACACACACACACACGTAGATTAGACTACCCATGGAATACACACAAGTCAGAAATAGTTGACCATTAAATAAACCTAATAATCTGTAAATGTTTTAATATGTCAAAAATTACATTAATACAATTCACAACAATGATTGACACTCCGGGTAACAAACGTCGAGGTGTGAAACACATAGGTGACACATGTACAGCGTCAGCGCGCGCGAGTCAAAGCTAGGCATTAGCTTCGGACACGGAACTAAATTACTCAAAATATGAAATACTCATGCAGTATAAACCTATATAACAACTGTTTATAGTTATGGGAAACAGTTAGAAGCATTATATTTGCATTAAAAGTATTATACATTTGTAGTACGAAAATACCCGGACGAAAATTCCCAGGTACGAAAATGTGTGCAGTACGAAAATTCCCGTGACCGTGCACTACACCCTGAACACCATATAGACCAAATACCCATACAAGTAAATGGGAAGTCCCATCTACCTGTGATTCTTACCTGTAGTGTACCTCACCTGTGACTGTGTAGTACTAAGAAGCTGGCCTTGTCATAAGTTAATATTTAGAACTTTAATATATAAATGTATTTAGTACATTTTTGCCAGTGAAATATAGAAAATTATCAAACTGATAAAACTTATATTTTCACTTCAGTGATGAGCAGTGAAAATATAAGAATTTGCCGTGAAAATATAAGATTTTGCAGTGAAAATATAAGGCTTTTTCAGTGTAACGTGAAAAAGTGACCCACCCATGAAATACCACCCGGGTCATTATTCTACGTTACAAAAGTTACCCGGGGTCGTTATTTAACAGTAGAAATCGTACACTGCCATCTGTAGAAAAATGACCCCATTCGATTTTTCCGTAATTCGTCCCGTGAAAAATTGACCCGCCGTAGCTTTTAACGGTGGGTAGTTTTCAACTGGGTCAATTTTTCACGTAACACCGAAACTTTTGGATGAGTTGTTCCCCTTGATCGGATCTTGGAGGCTCGCCATTGTTGTCGTCTGCTAGAACTTGTCTCTTGGGGAAAGATGGTCTTGAAGAAATGGCATGAATAGTACATATTGATAGGAACAGCTGCAGGATTAAATATGAAATGAATTGAAAGATGAGAATGGTTCAACTTTTCCGATAAGCTAATCCCAATCAGCTGTGCAATGGACCCGATCGGTTGTGATTTCGACGGATTACAGAAACAGTTCGACTTAGCTCCTTTGGAGTGGGCAAGTAGACCAAAAAAAAATTAATGAAAGTATCTTAGTCCTCTTTCGAAATGTAATAAAAAGAAAATTCAATGGTTTTCCGTTTAATATCAAATATATTTCATTCAAGTATATTGAAAAATTGGAGCAATATCCATTGATAATTATTTGTTTAGGATATATATATTCCCCTTGAAGAATTAATAACTACTTAATGATAGGTAATAGGGATAATAGGGATCCATCATACTTAGAGACCCTCCATAAATACATCTGTAGAGTTCCAACTGGTGCCTATATATGGATTGGAGGAGACCTCAAATTGGCAGACATTGACTGGATAGCTTGGTTTAAAAGTAGAAACTGGTTGAGAAAAGGAAAAACAACGATAAGAGAGGAAATAGGACAAAAGAGCATGAAACAAAGAAAGAAAAAAAAGAAGAATTTCCGACAAAGGCAAAGGCAATCTCTGAAAGGGCTTTGTAAATATATCACTTAATGAATGAAAGAAGTTGATACGAAGATAACATAAAAACACAAGCTATAAGGAAAATTATATATAAAAGGAATGGGTAAAAACTTATTTTTAATCCATACTGACAGAAATTCGCTTATTATAATTGGTATGTTTATTTTCTAAAAGCTATAAGGTAAGGACAGAAATCTTTGATAAAGGAAGCTTCCTTGTCATATTTTTTTGCTAAGTACCTTTCAATATTATATGAATTACTAATTAGAGTAGGTAGGTAAGGATCTTTGCCTAAACACATATATTAAATGCAACATTACAAGTAGCTTTAATCCAAATTTGGAAAGCCATAATTAAATTTTGGACTTTATTACATTCCCAAAGTACATGTTGTATAGTTCTTTTTCTATAAGGCAAAAATTACACAAATCTGACTGTGCCAAATTAATCTTTTTCAAAATATATTTTGTAACTAATATGTGGTGATTAATTCTAAATTGCAGCCATTGTAGTTTTGAATTTTTATTGCTGTCAAAAGTTAAACTGTATATTTTTTTTCCATTCTTCAATAGGCATATTTCCAAATATAGCTTCCCACTTTGCTTGACCTGTAGGCAATACATGATTTTTGTTCAGAACATTATACATATCTTTTGTACCCTTTTTACTTTTGATTATAATATCAATATACAATGGTATCAATGGTAATGTAAGTTTTTTTTTAAAGTCCATCCTAGTCTTTTTACTGCCAGAATAATACCATTATAGTCAATAAAATTAGTATTCAAATTAAAAATTTCGTTAAATTCTTTTTGTTGAAGGAAACTGCCATCTTCTTTAAGTAGATCATTTATAAGAAAAAACTCCTTTATCAAACCATTGCTTGTAAAACACAGTATTATTACCTATTTTTATTAGATCATTATTCCAAATTGGTAGAGATAATATTTGATCTGGATGAAAAATTTCCATTTTCTCTCTTAAAGTATTCCACGCATATAAAACATTAATCCAAAATTTGTTATGAAGTTTATTTTTGATGCTATATTCAATATATCTATTTCCTAAAGTTAGCAATTTATTCTTATTAATTTTTGTAAAAAGTATTGTCTGCCAATTTGAATTTTTAAGGTAAATATTTCTAATCCATTTTGATTTTAAGGCCATTTCATAATGTTGGATATTAACCATTTTCAGGCCACCTTCTTCATAACATTTCACAATAATATCTCTTTTTACTTTGGCTATTGGACTTCCCCAAAGGTAGTCATAAAACATATTTTGAATTTCTCTCATAGTAGATTGGTTAGGTGAGGGTAATCCTATGAATAAGTGTGTAAGTATTGGTAGAAGTAGTGGTTTTATTACAGTTATTCTACCTATACGTGTTATGTATCGTCTCTTCCACTGTTTAATTAATGACTTTAATTTTGCAACTTTTTCTTTGAAATTGGACTGGACTATTTTACTGAGGTCAACATTGAAGTTAATTCCTAAAAGATTAAAATGTGTTGCACCCCATGATAAAGCAAGATTATTAACTAATTTCTCTGTACTGTATTTTTTACTCCCTATCCAAATAACTTGTGTTTTTGTGTAGTTTAATTTGAGTTCCGATATTCCCCAGAAAGAATTAAGGTCTTTTATAGCATACCTAAGTGATGTTTCTGTGCCATCTAGGATAAGAGAAGTGTCATCAGCAAATTGTGATATCAGATGTTCTGTAGTGTCAATTGTTATTTCTTTTATATGTGTATTTGTTCTTAGTTTAATTGCTAATATTTCTGCACAGAGAAGGACAATATAAGGTGATAATGGGTCTCCTTGTCGACAGCCTCTTCCTAGTTTTATGGGTGCAGATAGATGTCCACCTTGGTTCACAAAAGAAGAAATATTATTTGTAAAAGTTTTAATCAAATGTTTAAATGAGTCCCCAAAATTGAAAAATTCTAAAACTTGATTTATAAATGACCATGAAACAGAACAAAACGCTTTTTCGAAATCTGTTAAAAGGAGCATGCCTGGTATATGTTGTTCTTCTGTATACTCCATTACATCATAAATTAACCTTGTATTATCAGCTATATATCTGCCCGGAATGAAACCCGTTTGATCGCTATGTATAAGTTTATCTAGAACTGATTTAAGTCTTTTTGCAATACAACCTGAAGCTATTTTATATATAACATTTAAGAGAGAAATAGGTCTCCAATTTTTTAGAAACTGACGGGGTTTATCGCCCTTTGGTATACAAATAATGATTCCCTGTTTTTGAGTTATAGATAATTCCCCTGTTTCATATCCCCGGTTCACAGATCGAATAATAAAAGAGTTTAGATTTTTTCAAACATTTTTTAAAAATTCAACAGTAAAACCATCTGACCCAGGACTTTTATCATTTTTCATATTCTTTAATACCTCTGTTGCTTCCATATAGTTAATCCTACCTTCTAAATTATTTTTTTCATCAAGTGTTAGTTTAGGAATATCAGTAAAGGAAAAATCATTACTCCATGTGTAGTTTGAGGGTTTATCATTATTTTTATACAGTCTATCATAATACTTTCCTCCTGTTTTGAAATAATTCTATTATTTTTTTCTATCCTTGGTATTATTTTCTCTGTGAAATTTCTCTTTTCTAAACTACAAAAATATTTTGACGGTTTTTCCCCTTTTTCTATCCATTTTACCTTTGATCTAAACATATTTCCCTTCAATTTTTTATCTCTCATCTCTTCTAACTCTTTTTTCAATTTATCAATATCCTCATTTTTTGTAATTCACTCCTTTTCCTTTAGGTTCTGGATTTTGTTAATCAAATCTGTTTCTGTTGTCTCTCTTTTTTTTAAAGATGCATAATAAATGGTTTTCCCTCTGATTTCCATAAGTAAAGTTTCCAGAAATAATTGGTCATCAATAATAAATTGTATTTCATTTTCATTTATATTACCTAAGTTATTTATATCATAGATTGGCACTGCATACTGTTTCTTTAACTCTTTAATTACTCCCTGGACTGTTTGTACATAATTTATATCATTTAATAAAGTATTGTTGAATTTCCATAGACTTTTACCCCTTTTAAACTCTTGAAATTGTATTTTTAAAGTAATCATTGAGTGGTCTGATTTATAACTAGACTCAACAGTACAATTTAAAATATTTGATAATAAAATTCTTGAGGTTAGAACAAAATCAAGTCGAGCATGTTTTGTAGGATTTTTCCGCCTCCATGTAAATCTTTTTGTGTCTGGGTGAAATTCCAAATACGAGTCAACTAGATCATAATTCTTTATAATCTCAAGTACCTTATCTCTTGCTTTGGATTGTTAGTATGTTTGTAATTATAAGTGTCTATCAAAGGATTTAAAACCAAATTAAAGTCTCCACATAGAATATTCTTTTCATTGTTATAATTTAATAATATTTCTTCTATTTCTGAATAAAAATTTGGAAAATCGGTATTTGGACCATAACAAGTTATTAAAGTAAGTCTGTTCTCTTGGGCCGTTATGTCCAGGACAATATAATTACCATTTGGATCACATGTAGTATGATGAATAGTATAAGAGAAATTGTTGTTGAATAAGATTGCTACACCCATTGAGTTAGAATTATGATTACTAAAGTTACAGTCATATCCCCATTCAGTTCTAATTCTATTTTCTAGTTCTGATGTAAAGTGTGTATCCTGCAGACGGTATATATTATATTTTTCTCTCTAATATATGCGAAGACATCCTTTCTCTTTTTAAAGTCTCCAAGACCCTGGCAATTTACAGAAGCAATTGTTAAGTTTTAAGACAAGTATTGTCAAACAAAATAAAATATTACCAGGGTAGCTTGATAACTGTATTAATACAGATACTTTGTCGGAAGAGAAATCTGTAGAGAAAAAATGAAGAATTAGAGTACAGATCAGAGGGAAAGGTAAAAAGAGATAGAAAGAGATACAGAAAGAGAAAGAAATGATCACCATAATGACAGAAAAAAAAAATGAACAAAAAAAAAAAGATAAACAAAACTAAAATATGCCATTATTCACTACAGTGTTAGGTGGAATTTCAATATTGAATACTGAAAACAAATTAATTTACTATGGTTGACAAGTGTTTTCCATTATATCTATTATTTTATTTATGTAAAATAGAAGAGAATAAAAGTTTGAAAAAACCCTTAATATAAACAAATTAAGACTTGACATCAAAGCCTGAAATTGTAATCATATATATACATAAGACACACAAAAGTTAACTTAAAAGAGGAAAATGTTACATATTATTACATAATAAGGAGTAAAGAATTGATGATTGGGTAGTGTTTGTCCAGAGATGAAAGCTTACAACTGTTCTCTAAATAATGTATGAGTCAGCATCTGAAATTTAATTACTACTTCAGCTCTCTCTAAAAAAAACAAAAACAAAACAAAACAAAAAACTTGTGGCCTATCTTTTGTCATGGTATAATATTCAAATACTCTAAAAGACAAGTTTTTTTAGTACTTATTCAAGGTTATTGCTTTTACAGTAATAGCACCAAATTTATTTGTGAAAAAAGGGAGTTAACTCAGTTTCACACATTTCAGCATTCATGCCAAGACAAAAGTTGCCAAGTAAAGAGAAACTATAATTATGTCTGCATATATGTAGTTGATCTTTATGTTCACCAGTAAATACAATGTACATAAATAATTGTTGATATATCTATACGATATTGAGTGGCCTCTGATAATTTTGTGTTATTAAAGAGAAGAGTTTAAAAGTTATGCAGTATTGGATTTATTTACATAAAATTTTATTTATAACCTGTAACTAATTTGATTACGATCTCTCAATGTTAGACTAGCTGCTCTGTATGAATTCATATTCATAATATTATTTAATATCATGAATAAATATTTTAAGGTACACTTTCTCAGATTTTTATTCAATCACAATAATGAAACTGAATGTAGATATAGCTATAGCTCGATAGCTTGTGAAACTAATAGTTTTGGCAGCTTTTCTCAAAAGGTGTACACCCAGTTGGTTTCTTAAACAAGCTTACACGGGAATATTAAGATAATCTTCATTATCATGAAACTTTAATCTTTTGTGTGAAAATAAAATAATAATAAATGAAGGAGCACAGTAAAGGAATTAAGAACATCATGTCCCAAATCACATAGATCTTTTAAATTGTTTTAATGATACTTATAAAATCTAATATGGTACCTGATCAATGTCACTAAATTTCACAAAACAGATCTTATTCTATTTTATTAAAGCTTCATGAATTTATTATTAGTATTAATATTCCACCTTAAAACAGATTAAAGCTACATAAGGATAAAATAAGAAAATTGTACAATCTTCTTAATTCATATAAATGCATAATAGATAAGATAATTGGAATAACTCCAGAAAAAACATTTATGCAATACGGAATTTATAGCTATGTACACTTTATAGAGTGACATATAGTTTAATATTTTTTATATTCAGATTTGAATTATATGCATGGTAATTTATTGTCAAAAGGTTGTCATCTCATAAAATATTTACCACTCAAAGACATTTTAGGTCTTTGGTCGAGATAAGACATGATCATATGTCTCATCTTCAATATGAAACTCAATAGCATATCATTTATGTTTATGTGATTGCCATTTCAAACTTAAAGCTATTGCAATGTAGAAAATCTGAACACATACATGACAAGATAATTGCCATCACCTACTCCAGCAGTTCTATAAATGTGGTCATAGTGATACAAATAGCAAAGTTCATTATCTACCTCAACACATTCAAGAGTTCATGAATCATGTCATCTTTCAATTAATATTTCAAGTTTCTACCGCGGCCATACCTGTAAAAAGGCTTCTGACTTATTGATGTCAATTTTAACAGTAAACAAATGATAACTGGTAACTTACATTTGTACTGTGTGCGATATAAAGTACTGCAAGAAATATGTTCAAAAACCATTTTCAACTCTTTAATATTTACCAGTCGAGCTTAAGCCAAGATACAATGTACATTGTCATACATGTACACTGAATATTGTTTCGGTTTCTGTCAACACAATCGGCAAAATCTTATCCGATAACAACAAAGCCGACCAGAGGTCTCTTATGTTATAGGAGTGTGACAGGAGTAGAAAGTGTCTCCGCTAGCTATTATAATTTTAAAAGGGTCCCTTAGTAATAATTGGTAATAGATAAGTCATTATTAAATTAATAATAATAATAATAATAATATACAACATATAGCGCTCTATATAATTTGTAAAATTACTCTAAAGCGCTTCACAACATGTAGATAATAATTTGATACTTACACTGCATAAATAAAGAAGTTTTTACAATCTAAGCTAATGTGATAATATAAAAAATTGCATATAAATACGAACTACATCTACAAACAAATGTCAGTATATACATGACGTCTAAGTTGTCCCTAATATGCAGACGTGAAAAGGTACGTCTTCAGAAGTTTCTTGAATTTGGCCAGAGTATTTGTTTTTCGGATAGCGGATGGTAATCTATTCCACAACATGGCCGAAACTTTCCCAAAACACCGGTTTCCATAGGTCACAGTACGAGATTTTGGGACACACAACAATGATTCTGTCTTCGACCTCAGTGATCGTGACGGCTGATACAGGGTAACTAGCTCCCGTATGTACTGGGGAGCTGTTCCATCAAGTGCTTTGTATGTGTATACCAAGATTTTGTATTGTGACCTGTATTGCACAGGTAGCCAGTGCAATGAATACAGAACAGGAGTGATGTGTTCTCTCTTTCTAACCCGAGAAACGAGACGTGCTGCCGTGTTCTGGACCTTCTGTAGGCGACTTGTCAATTTGTCAGATATACCACAGAGTAGGGCATTTCCATAGTCCAGCCGTGAGGTAACAAGTGAATGAACCAAAATCTTGCATGCATCGGCAGTTATAAACTGCCGTATACAGCCGATGTTCCTGATCTGGTAGTAACAGGATTTGGCGATAGCATTCACCTGTTTCTCCATGTTCAGTGAACTATCAAATTACACCCCTAGATTTTTAACAGTTGGGACAGCCTCTACAGTACTTGTTCCGACCTTGAGCTGGAGGGCCGTTGATTGCTTACACTTTGGAGAAAAGACGATCAGTTCCGTCTTTTCCTGATTTAGTTTTAGCATGTTGGCATTCATCCAGCTTCTGATGTCTGTCAGACAAGCTTCCAGATTTTCTGATACGGTGTCCCAGCTGTCCTGTGGTCTGATGACCATGTAAATCTGTGTGTCATCAGCATAACAATGATAGCAAAGGTTATGTCTATGACAAATCTCACCGATTGCTTTTGAATACATGCAGTATTTACGGGGTCCTAACACCGACCCTTGAGGAACCCCATAATCCAGCATGCTGTCACGTGAAACAGAAGATCCGATAGCAATACACTGCCGTCGATCACCTAGATAGGACTGTATCCAGCATAATGCGTCGTCAGTCACTCCATACGAATACTCCAGACGTTTATGGAGTATGCTATGGTCAATGACGTCGAATGCAGCTGACAAGTCTAGCATGACGAGCACCGCTCTGCACTTGTTATCCAATGCAGAAGCTATGTCGTTATGCACACGTAGGAGGGCCGTCTCTGTTGAGTGTCCCATGCGATAGGCCGATTGCAGGTTGTCATGGAGACTGTTTGCATGGAGATGGGCCTCTAAACGCCGGGACACAACCTTCTCCAAGATCTTAGACAGAAAAGGCAAATTTGACACTGGACGGTAGTTCTTCAACTCCTCCTTATCCAATCCAGGCTTCTTCAGCAATGGTCTTACATGTGCTTTCTTGAAACACAATGGAACCTTTGACTCAACCAATGATTT
Source organism: Mimachlamys varia (assembly GCA_947623455.1). Taxonomy (NCBI): domain Eukaryota; kingdom Metazoa; phylum Mollusca; class Bivalvia; order Pectinida; family Pectinidae; genus Mimachlamys; species Mimachlamys varia. The sequence continues at coordinate 50,698,622 of OX392535.1, forward strand.
GTTCATGATTGAGGTAATCAAAGGAAGCAGTGCTTCAAGACATTTTTTCAGAAGGTCTGTTGGAAGCGGGTCAAGCTCACAGGATTTTGATTGCGATGTCTGAATGATTCTGCGTAGTTCATCCGGAGTTGTTGGAGTGAGCTTTGACAATGGTTCCCCGTCAAATTGAATGTCAGCACTCATGAGAGATACATCGTTGTCAGTTGTCGAATTCACTTCGTCAATGTTTCTCCTGATCGTGTTGATCTTATTCAGAAAGAAATCGCTGAACTTGTTTGACAAGTCTTTGTCAGTTGTACAGCTTGGCAGGATGATTTCACCTTTTTGACCCATTAGTGCTTTTGTGAGTCTAAAAAGCTGCCTGGTGTCCTTACCACATTCTTCGATCTTTTCTGAATAATAAGTCTTCTTCGATTGAACGAGAAGTGAACCAACTAACCGACATTGGTCCCTATAAATCTGATGGTGAACGGCTAATTTGGTCCTTCGCCAACGTCTTTCTGCTTTTCTGCGATTCTGTTTTTCCTCGCGTAGATTTTCATTGTACCACGGGGATTTAGGTCTCATGGTGATCACCTTTGTTTGTAGAGATGCATGCTTTTCAATAAGGGCTTCTATACCAGACGTGTATGCTTCAACAAGTTCATCAACGCCACCTTCGGTAGATTGAAGGGCAGAAGAAGACTGGATATCGTTGTTGAAATCTGGTATCGAAATTTCGCGGAATTTCCGGAAGCTCACCTTTTTCCTGATACGAGCTGGCCTTCTACAATTCAGTGGTGCTCGGATAGCAAAATGATCACCAGAGGGGTTTCCCTTTACATCACTTAGACATGGGTCAATAACTGAAATCGCTCCATGAATGACAAAGTTTTCTTCCCTTGTTATGACCACATCAAGTGTGTGGCCACGGGTGTGTGTAGCTTCTGTCACATGCTGAATCAGACCTCTGGACTCAAGTAGCCCTGAGAACTGACGAGCATCAGCATTAGAAAGATTGTCCAAGTGAAAATTAAGGTCCCCCGTGATAATTATCTCTTGTGGCACAACAACCTGGTGGTCTATAAAGGTAGACCACTCGTCAAAAAACACAGTATTTCTGAGTCCGTTCTGTTTAGATGGAGGAGGCCTGTAAATGATGCACAACCTGAATTGTTTATCCTCGGCAATGACAGAGCAAGTCAAGTGCTCAAAGTGTGTGAATACCTCATCATGGCTAGGAGAGAGATTTGTCACATTCAGGCCTTTCTTAAACAGAACAGCCACACCACCACCACGTCTGCCGTCTCGAGCATTGTGGATATCGTCACATATACAGTTGGTATCAGCTCAGCAAGAACTTGGTCATCGATATCTGAACCTAACCAGGTTTCTGTCAGGGCAAGAATGTCAATGTCCTGAGATATTATAAAATCTCTGATGGACGATGACTTATTCTTCACCGAGCGGCAGTTTAATGATACTAAATACAGTGGATTGATCGACTTCGGGTAACCGGTTGTTGTTGGCTTTACGACGTGTAAATTCTCGTACGATACTGATGGTATTGGAATCCGTGTGGAATTATCGTATCGAGAATGAACAATAGTGTCGATGCACGATACCTCTGTAGGTGCAATGTATCCCTGCAAGAAAGTGTGCGAGGCGGATAGACCATTTGATGTGACTACATTGACGAGATTGTCAGTGTTTATGCACGAGTTGGTACAAACACTGGTTCCACGTGATGTAGCACCTATAATCACTGGTATTTGCCTAGCAACACCCTTTCCTGCCCGTGTTCCACGCCTAGTACGCAAGTTTTTCCCCAAATTCGATTTCTGACAATCTACCAAACACGGTTTAGTGATATCATGGCTCACTGGTCTAAGTGCCAGGAGAACAGATCTGCTGTACCTAAACATGACTGGATATTAGCTTGCCATGACGGGGGGAAAACTACTTTTCACGTATCTGCTGCTGGTGTCCACTTTTATATTGGTCGTCTCTTTGGTGACACTTACTAAGACGACATGCATGAACTAAAAATGTCTATTTACGAATAGCTGATGCTGCAATTGGACTTTTACGGTATTTACAACCTAATCAGCAGAGCAGCTGAACCAAAAAAACGCTCAAAGTTCTGGTGGTTAACACAATATCGCAAATATGTGACGAAATATTTGGCAAAATTGGGACGAGATATTAAGACAAAATTTGGGACGAGATGTCTAGTTACGTACATACAGATCGAAAATTTGACATAGCTCAAAAAATTGGGACGAGATATTAAGACAAAATTTGGGACGAGATGTCTAGTTACGTACATACAGATCGAAAATTTGACATAGCTCAAAAATTGCTAAAAATAATTAGCGCTGATACTGAAATAATAAAAAATACTGTTTTACAACCGTTGGACGCACTCTGATATAATCAATTCACAGATAAACACCGGGACGAGACTACAATGTAAGTTAAACCGAAATGGCGTATACCCAAGCCAGATGAAAAAGAGTTAGGCCTACTGCGTATACATGTACGTATGAAACTGCAAACTTATATCACTATAAATGTGAATATTATACGCCAGATTTTAAAGAAGGTTTTAATTTAAAATCAGTGAAAAAATTAAGCAGGCAATCAAAGATTAAATTAACTAATTACAATGGGGACGGGTTTGCTCGAGACGGTATTAGACAACTCGCCCAATAGTCAAAGTCTGTTTTTCCAAATATACAGAATTAAAACAAGAATAACGACAATTAACAGTGGCTATTAAGAAGCAAATGCCATAAACAAAATTGATACAATACAATTAATATTGAGAAAAATCCGAAAATATATGGACGAGTTAGCTTTTCGAGTAACGCTAATCTCGCCCAGCGGTCAAATTCAGTCTTCCGATATATACAAAAAATCCAAACCTAAATAACCACAAATTTCCAACTCTTACAACTCCAGTTTTTCAAAATAAATAATCAGACACTACAAAAATGATGCAATGGTAAACGACAGCCTTGTAAAAAAGGTATGTTCGTGAGAAATACGAAATTTGTCAGGATCTTACGGGAGCAAGCCTTGTCAGGCGCTAACCGGAAGTCCGATTTCCGATTAAGGTCATCCATATGTACTATTTCAAGTTACGACTTGGGCTAAACAGGGGAGATAAAATTGACAGGGGAGATAAACTCTTATATCTCCCGCAGCAAGACATCTACGACATACTGCTTAAAAGGCGTTTACGATTGCAATTAAACAATATTCCAACCAAACATCACTTTAACAAAACTAAAAACCCATACCAACATCACCTGCCGTTTCCATTCTATCTATATGCGACAAGGGCGTGCGATAACAACAGCTACATGCTCCAGTAAATCGTACCGGAAGTACATCAATACTATATAATAAGTAATCTGCTATAAACGAAAATTCCGGATTTTTATTTTCCGATTTTTCGCTCTTTAATCAGTTTAGATAAACGGGTTGTATTATCAATTTGAGTAATAGACATTCACTTAATATCTGTATTTCTATATAGCAATACGATATTATTTAAACAAAAATTATAGGAGCGGAATTGCATTCAATATCAGTTCTTACCGGAAGTCTCTTTAACATTATACTAAGTAAAAAGGTAGTCAGTTAAGGGTTTAATTTCCGGAATGTATTATAATGACGATCTGGTTTGAAAAGTGATCTCAATGTTGAAAAAATAACATGTTTTCAGAAGAAATAGATTCCAATGACAACAGCATTACTATACACAAAATAGAGTTTTGTAAGCCAAGCCGCTGTGAACAGGGCGTCACATGTGTCACTTATATACACATTGAACTGTCAGTTTTCAAGCAGATTTCTGATAGGTTTTCTTGCTTTCATTTGTCAAAGTTTCGAAGATCGTATAGTGATCAATTCGCATAATTTTGTCATTAGAAAGCATCGCGAAAAGCTTGCTGTCCGAACACCACGAATGTTTGACTCCTTCGACACTTTTTACTTCATTCAATAATGAACGATTCATTTGGGTCTTGTCCTCAACGATCACCACACCACTTCCTTTCAGAGTACGTCGTTTTTTGACAACTTCAGTTTTTCTCCTCCTCTGTACAAATTTGCAAATCACACTACGAGTTTTCCCCGAAATAGGTTTACCGAGTCTATGGGCTACATCTATATCAGCTTCGTTAAATGTGTGGAGTTTAAGTTTGTTTTTTATCAATTCTACGACTTTGACGGTACACTCTTCTTTGTTTTCCTAAGTCCCATCATCTTTAAGTCCGTAAATTCGGATGCTATTTTTCCTGCCTTGCTGTTCAAGGTCATTATATTTTATTTCCAGGTCTGTATTGGTATCAGGCTCCATAACCGGATTTTGTTCGATTTCCTCGAATTTCTCTTCTAATTCTCTAACCCTAGTTTTTAATATACGGTTTTCGCGTTCTAGGGAATTTATCCAGGTTTCTAATTCATGGAACATTTTTTTATTCTGACACATGGTTTCTTCCTTGATGATATCTAGTTTATTGTCCAACATCTCGGCTGTAACAATTTCTTTCAAAAAAGCACAAACACGGTCCAACTTTTCACCCAACTCTTGTGTAGGTCCCGACAAGGAAGATCTTTTACTTGTTTGCGAAAAGTCTATAACTGGTTGTGTTGATTTCCTTGTGCTTGGAGCTCTATTTGTCACTGAAGTTCTTTTACTTTTCGGATTAACCGCCCGAAACCCATCGTCGCTGATTGTACTGCTTTCGACGACACTCATCTTTACTTCGTGAATTGTCCAAATATACACGAGTCTACATAAAATACGCCGTAAAGTTTACACAAGTCCTTCAATATGTACAGAATACACGCGAATAAGTCAGACTTGCAATCAAATGCAAGGTCGTAGTATATATGTATATACAGTGTAGTGTCACTGGCATGGGTGAAAAGTACTCACGGTTGTGAACAATGGCACATTCCTTAGCGTTTACATGTCGTTTTCCAGTAAAACACACATTTTTTCTTCAATCATCTTCCAGAAGGAGCTTTTCAGTCATGAAGTTCTTGATCTTGTCGAATAAGAGATCCGATATATACATAAATGTATATCGATGAGCTAGCCGGAGCGTTGGAAAACACGTCCGCTCACCTGTACATCCGGGTCTCTCCATCAACCCAACACTACTTAATAAAATGGAGATCATACCTGGCATTTCAGATCACGATGCAGTTTCATAGAATCCAGCTTAAGACCAGTGAAAGTAAAGGTACCACCCAGGAAGGTTTATTTATATGGTAAAGGAGATTACGACAGCATGAAAGAGGACTTGAAAACAGCATGGCAGGACTTTGATCCCAACAGTGTTGATATGACCACAGATGATCAGTTGAGGTTTTTTAAGTCGACATTGAGGACCCTTATGGACAAGTACATTCCCAGTAATATGCTAATTATAAGGGGTTTAAAGACACACTGGCCATGGATAGATGGTAAGATCCGGAAGGAAATAAGACGTACACACAGGCTAAGGCATAAACAACAACAGACACGGCACCCAAACGACATCAGGAAGTACAAAGATTCAAGATGCAATACACAGAGACTTATTCGTCAGGCCTATTGGAAGAACTTGGAAAACATCTTAGTTGCAGGGGATGATGACAAGCAGCCAAAATAGAAAGCTTTCTGGCGAAACATCAAAGCAGTACGGCAGGACAACTCCGGCGTAGCCCCCTTGAAGGAGGATGGAAGACTGCACTCATCACCAGTAGATAAGGCGAACATCCACAACAGGCAGTACCAATCAGTTTTCACCAGAGAGGACCGTAATCTGTCCAAGGTCTGCCAGGAACACCATATACTTCTATGGAGCACATCACCGTAGAGGAAAGAGGGGTAAGGAAACTGCTACAAAACCTCAACATTAGTAAGGCCAGCGGACAACATCCCGGCCAGGGCTGAGTTTTACTAAACAACTTAAGTTACGCAAAAAGTTCTAACTTACGAAATTCTAACCCTAACCCTAAGTACAAACTTAAGTTACGATCTTTCTATTTTACGAAAGCATTCGTAAGTTTCGTCGTAAACTTAACTTACGAAAATTCGTAAGTTAAGAGAAATTTCGGAACTTTCCTGTGTTGGAGGTAAGAATAATCTTAGGAACAAACATCACGCAAGCGCAGTCACTATTTTATTGTTTTTGTTTTTGTCAAAATTGGCATCATGTCTTAATTGTATAAATGATGTAGGTCACGTCATTGATGTCTGTTACATGTACGTTGGTTGGAGGGTCGTCTAAAATCACGATTTTGCACAAATTGTGTCAAGGCTAACGTTAGTGAAAGAAAGTTTGACACATTTCAGTAGACACAAGGACATGAGAATTTATTAATGCCCCCTGTAATGGTCATAAAGGATCTAAACTCCACGAACGTGTAAAATTACTCAAACACCCTAGATTAGGTCCAAAACTAGCTGTAACAAATTATCAGGTCCCTGTGACATTAGAGTCTGCTAACGTATCTGATTAATAACCTGTCCTAAAACTTTAAATGTGCCAAAATGCCGTCGTTCAAAAGTAGGCCTACATAATATTTTACTGAAACATTGTTGTAAACATGGCTATATGACGTCACACATCAACATCTGAGACTTCGCACGCATTTCTTCACATTTCACCACGGAAAGTTCTAATTCCGTGATATCATTAATGTTGCATGTAATGTAGAAAACGCTTACCCCGGTAAATGTATTATTTCCATGCATCATATCATTTGATGGGTCAGTTATTCAACATACATTGCTACTCTTTAAACTACACTTATTACAATAAATAAACATTGGACATTAATTCATCACATGCAAACTTTTTAAGATCGTCGCCATGTTACAGACGATTCTAATTCCGTGGTATAACTATTCAATTTATAAAAAAGCTCTTCTTATACCATATCTTGTTAATATGTTAATATATATGATGCCGTTATTTGCTTCGTATCTTATGAATTATGACGTAATGTTATTTGGTGCCTGCACTAACTTTTAAATCTTTATAGTCGAGAAATGTTTTAAGTTTGTACTTGATACAAAGGTTTAACATCAGCAGGGATCTGAGCTTTACTTAACAAATTAAACAATTTTTATGGCAACACTTTTTTCTAAATAAAAGACAAAACCGCAATAGCGTAAATCTTTTTTAATTCTGTATTTTCGAAAAGCGAAGAGATTATCGAATAATGCATTGAGTTAAGGAATTATTTGAATATGAGATGGGATGGAGCGAGGTACACTCCAATATGTGGCTGTAATTTTCATGTTTTATGTCATGTACAAGCTAAAGGCTGTGAAATCTGTAGTGCTCTAAATATATCTCACTTTTATCAATTTTGCGTAACGTAAGAAAGATCCCAACTTAAGAAAAATCGTAAGTTAAGGGAGCCCGGTGGGGCATGGAGTTCCATCCAGAGAAATGTAATGTCATGAGGGTCACGAAGAACAGGAAGATTACAAAGGCCAAATACCATCTCAAAGAACACCTACTTGAGGAGACAAATACCAGCAAGTATCTTGGGGTTGACCTATCAACAGACCTTTCCTGGATCCATCATATCGACAGGGTCGGTAAAAAAGCCAATAGCACTCTTGGCTTTTTAAGAAGAAATCTGAAGAACTCCAATGGAGACATCAAGGCACGAGCATACTTCACTCTAGTTCGTCCTACATAAGAGTACTGTGCATCAGTATGGAGCCCGAACATCAAGAAATAGAAATGGTCCAAAGGAGAGCAGCGCGTTACACCACCAACAGATTCCGCAATACCAGCAGCGTATCTGATATGATGCAGACTCTACAATGGGAGACATTAACATCGAGAGGAAGCAAGACTAAGCTCACTATCATGTTCAAGATCACCCACGAGTTAGTTGACATACCAGCATCTGCCTACTTGGTACCATCTACAGCCCCCACTCGGAAAAATCACTCACTTAAGTTTTGCCACCTACCATCTTCAAAAAATACCTTTAGACACAGTTTCTTTCCGTCTACTATACCGATTTGGAATTCTCTCCCAGCCTCTGTGGTTGAGGCCTCTGACTTGGCATCTTTCAAGCAGGGGTTGTCTACTCTTTCTTTTTAATACATTGTCCAGGCTTACTCTTCTGAAAACTGACAAGGAGAGCTGTGCCGGTAGGTGTTATCTCCTGTGGCCGTTACGGTAGCCGGATTGGTCAAATTGTCAGTGGGATGAGAGTTAGTTTGCATGACTCACATTACATGCATACATCATTCAGTACAGTTATATTTTTTCCAATTCTTTCTTTCTTCTGTTCAGTTTTATGTAAAATGTTTTGTTATATATTATATACTTAGTCTTGTCAGATGAAGCGCACACTGTGTAATGGTCAGCCAAATGGCAGAACAGTGGAAGATGTAGATAGATGTACTTAATTAAGCTAAAAAATAGTTTTATTGAATACATTCATCCCTCAGACCTTCATATTCATGGACGCGCTATAGAGTTTGGTCAATCTTTATTTTTTTCTAATTTTCTATATCTAGACCTGTATGCTTATCACATGTTGATATATATTTATAAGAATTTGAAAAAGAAGGAATACAACAAAATTTAATTTAGTCAAGTTTTTCAGTATGGGTCAGAAGTTTTGATTTGACCCCAGGCCTCAGTTTATTACCTGACATGTCTCAGCCTCATTTCGGAACACCTGCTGACGTAAGCCTGTCAGTGACACAATTGAGGTGTGAATTTCTCACCTGACTATCACTGGTCAAATTTGAAACCAATTTGATTAAAGGACTCAGCTAGAGATGACCAGGATAATATGATAATACATATTTTAAGTTTTGGTCAGGTTTGAAATTAAAAATCATTGAGATTATTTGATATTTTCATATTTCCATTTAAAAAGTGGATATAATCTGTGGACTAGCTCTGGTTTTATATGTTTCTGCTCTGATGAATTTTTGTTTTGTTTCATTCAAAACATTTCATAATTTAAAAATACATTGATAGTTAATAGAATAACATGAACAAATTTTTTATTAAAAAAACAATTTAAGTTTGTATCGGTCCTTTACCAAATTCTGATTTTCTTAAATATTGTACTTAAAATAAGTATTTTATGAAACTTGAATTAACACAATCAAATGATAAATTTTGATTTTTAAATCTTTACAGATATAAATATACAATGTATATACTTATCAAATGAAAACATGATGACAAATTATCTACAGTTTATATTGGGCGAAATATTGTTACGCTCAGTCGCTAAATGCAGTTTGATAAACAACTAAACTAAAATCCATTATACTTAATGAATGCACTCCTAGTGCACTAGCGTGTAAAGGTTAGCTTACACTCAACTGTAGCTCTCGACAACCATCCGAAATGCTTCTTATTTTTAAAGCACTGTCAGGACAGATCTGCTAAAGATATCGAAAAACTAAAAATACCGTTTTGGTCAGAATTACATTAACTCAGTTCGTCAGGTTAAAGCGTTAATTCTTAAGGATGATTTATACACAAACTTTTTGAAGCTAACAGTAAAAATGCCGACACTGGCCTCTTTAAACCTAAATATATCAATAACTAGATTTTTTCCTGGTAAAACCGACACAGGGAGAGGTAGATCGAATCAGGTTTTACAAATGTGGACACCATTCAGCATAAGTTGTCGGCCCGTTTTTAACTTTCCCAGATCGCTGTTATATCCGGTCAACTAGCTATAGTAAATTGCTCTCATGGGGAGAATGCCAAATAACGTAAAATCACGTAAAATCTCGCGATCGTAGGTACGTGAAAGTAGTCTTAAGTATCAGACTTTATCATTTCATTTCGAAGAAATGAAACTTAATTGCATAAAGTTTTCATTTTTCAAAATTTCATTCATTAAAGACATGATGAAAGAATTCAAACGAGGAATAAGTAACATAAGACGGTTATTGACTTTTTAGGAAAACACTAGATTTAAGATTTATAAAGTGCATTTAAGTTTACAGTTTAATTCAAGTATAGATCTTAGACTTTGAGTTTAAGGTTAGGGTTCATTTTGTTGTTAAAAATGGTCGAGTTAATGGATTAAGTTTAACTTCTGAGTTAAAGATTTAAGCTTTTTGAGTGTATCTACAATGTTGTATTTCGTTTTGATTAGATGATACACACTTTATAGGTCACAGAGGTGAGGAAAGACATAGTCAAGATGAATGAAACCATCACCAACGACATGGAAGATTTTATATCTAGCGCCACCTTTACCATGCTAATACCTAGTCACACAAATGACTTATTTAATGCCGTGAGTATAGCTTTAAGCTTGAATTTATTTTATGCCAAAAAAATCAAATATTGATTTTCATGATCATCGCAAATATCTTAAGTTGATATCTTGTCGAGATCACGATTATCACTTATGTTCCTCCAATGGGGTAACGCATTTATTTCAATGTTGTTTTGATTGTATATTTGTTAAGATTGTATAATTAGTATGTATTAAATGGTGGCCTTTTCACGTTTCTTGCGTTAATATAATGTATAGTTTATTTTCAATAAATCATCGATTTTACAGGTGATGCCTACATCACCAAGTCTGAACAGACTGTTTCTTATTCAGACTGCAGTGTCGACACACCTGTTGCGTCATCTTCCAGGATCGATCGATATCCTAGTACGGAACCTTGTGTGAAAAGGAAAAAAAGGTTTGATTGGGATAATACTCCGAAGGCAAGGGATTTTATACTTGAACAGTGTTCTGTCTTGGACAATAGCAGGTCCACCAAAACAAAGAAACGCATCTTTCTACTCGGAACAGAAAGGGGTCTTTGGCCTGATGATACCATCTGGATGACTCGCGTGTACTCAAAAGTGGATTATAATGCCAGTAAGGCCACCAGGCAAGCAAATAAATTAGCCGGATGAATTTCAACCATAAACATTATAATTAAGAATGGCTTACCTGTATGACTGTAATCCTGTTGTGATAAATTATTACTGAGGAAGGTAAACTAACTGATTTAAGTCATATTCTGATACAATATTATTTTGATGGCTTATCTTTATGGTTCCATCCTATAATGATATTTTAAAATTAAGTAAAGTAGTGAAATTTTATCATTTTAATCATACAATTAAAATGTATTCTAATACACTTGTATTAAGTAAGGTTAATCTGTATCATTTCAAAAATATTCTGATAATTTGTATTAAGTAAGGTTAATCTTTATCATTGCAATAATATTCTGGTACATTATTATTTAGATTGTGTATCTGTATGGTTTACAGTTTTTATGATACATTATGATCAAGTAAGGTGTACTTGTACAATCGATAGTTAAATGTTCAACAATCAAGTTCTAATGCAATGAAGTTCAAATCAAACCTTTGAAAAAATGTTGCTTAATAAAAAAATAAAAATTCTAAAAAACTCAAGATTTTTGCGTTATTATTTCGCGTTGGGCTGTTTGGAAATACTTCTATCAAGCAGTAGTAGACTCTTTGTCGATAAAGCTGTGGATTGGACATCCTTAAATAACGAAGCATAAATGATTTGGCAGATTTTAAGAAAGAAACCTAAATCAATATTGTACACGAACAAATTTGTGCGAATGCGTCCTCTTCAACCCTAAACCCTGGGTAAAACTTGACAACTAACCCTAAACTAAATATGAACCTTTACCTTACACCCTAAACCTACAACTATTTTCAATGTTCAACACTAAACACTAGCTTAATTAATTGGACATCCTAAACTTAACACTAAGTTTTACCTTAAATCCTTCACTTAGACCTTATTTCAACGTTTAACACTAATCAATACCTTAAACTAAACGCTAAATCCAAAACTCAGCACCAAAACTATACCTAATACCTAACCTTAGCGGGAATGTCAATGTTTAACACTAAATAATAGCTTAAACTTGACATCAAACCCTAAACTTAGCTCTATACTTAATCTCAAGCACTCAGCTTAGAATTTCTTCTAATGTTAAATACTAAACTCTGGCCTAAACTTTACCCCAAACCCTAAACTTAGCACTAAACTTAACCTTAAACCCTAAACTTAGAATTTTTTTAATGTTAAACACTAAACCCTGGCTTCAACTTTACTCTAAACCCTAAACTTAGCACTAAATTTAACCTTAAACCCTAAACTTAGCATTTATTTCCATGTTATATACTAAACTCTGGCTTCATTTTTACTCTAAACCCTAAACTTAGCACTAAACTTATCCATTAACCCTCAACTTAGAAGTTCGCTTAATGTTAAACACTATACTCTGGCCTAAACTTTACCCCAAACCCTAAACTTAACACTTAACTTAACCTTTAACCCTAAACATAGAATTTCTTTTAATGTTAAACACTAAACTCTGGCCTAAACTTTAACCAAACCCTAAACTTAGCACTAAACTTAACCTTTAACCCTAAACATAGAATTTCTTTTAATGTTAAACACTAAACTCTGGCCTAAACTTTACCCCAAACCCCTAACTTAGCTCTATACTTAATCTCAAGCCCTCAGCTTAGAATTTCTTCTAATGTTAAATACTAAACTCTGGCCTTAACTTTAACCAAACCCTAAACTTAGCACTAAACTTAACCTTTAACCCTTAACTTAGAATTTCTTTTAATGTTAAACACTAAACTCTGGCTTAAGCTTTACCTCTTACTTTAAACTTAGCACTAAACTTAACCTTTAACCTTAAACATAGAATTTCTTTTAATGTTAAACACCAAACTCTGGCCTAAACGTTTCTCTAAACCCTAAACTTAGCACTAAATTTAACCTTAAACCCTAAACTTAGAATTTCTTTTAATGTTAAAAACTAAACTCTGGCTTCAACTTTACTCTTAACCCTAAACTTAGCACTAAACTTAAACTTTAACCCTAAACTTAGCATTTATTTCCATGTTAAATTCTAAACTCTGGCCTAAACTTTAACCCAAACCCTAAACTTAGCACTAAACTTAACCTGAAACCCTAAACTTAGAATTTCTTTTAATGTTAAACACTCAACTTTGGCTTAAGCTTTACCCCGAACCCTAAACTTAGCACTAAACTTGACCCCAAACAGGCACCGTTCTGCAAATGGTCTTGCTACCATGGTTAGATCCATATCAAGGCGTCTTGGATATACAAAACAGTTTTCACTCCAGGCTAAAATACAACAATCCGTCGCAAAATACCAAACCCCTAGGGTTTATATTCATAATGAATATTTTTCGTTCTAAATTGAGATTTAAAGTCTTGTTTTAATTCTCTTTGTACTCAGAAAAAGAAATGTGCAAAAATAAGAAAAATGAAAAAAAATGAATTTTTAGTCCCCAAAAATTTGTGAAATTTGCGGATTTTTTTTTATCATAATAAAAGCTTCGAATTCACTAAAGGTTGAACAAATAACTTTTCTTACTAAGGCTTGACAAAAAAAGAGCTTTATGTTTTTATTTTTTAATTTGACACATAACAAAAAGGTTTATTAAATACACATCATAAAACATATTTGTTTATCACCAATGCGCCAAAAAAGCACTTCAATATTAATTGGAAACGTACAAACATGCCATAAAAATGTATTTAACAACCAAAACTACCAGAAAACATTGAATCCCCAACAAAAAACATATGATGTTATCACCAATGCAGCAAAAAAAGCACTGAAATGTTCTATGAAAATATATAAACTATTTAACATTGATTTACCCACAAAAAACACCAGAATACATTGAATATCCAATGAAAAAACAAATTGATTCATCACCGATGCTACAAAAACACTGAAATGCCCATATAACCATTCCATCAAACATTGATTTACAGAACAAAACAACAGAGACATTATTGAATACCTAACCAAAAGAATATGAATTTATCACCAATGCTCCAAAAGCACTGAAATATTAATTGAAAACATAAAACCATACGACAAAACATTGATTTAGCGACCAAAAACACCAGAAATCATTGAATACACAACAAAAAAACATATTAATTTATTTCAAATGCACAAAAAAGCACTGAAATGCTCTTTGAAAATGTATAAACACACTATAAAACATTAATGTTTCAATAAAAACAACAGGAAATACTGAATACCCAACAAAAAAACAAATAAATTTTTGATATTTGATATTATTACCAATGCAATAAAAACAAAAAGAACTCAAATACTTATTTAAAACAACAACAATGTAACGATACATTAATTTAACGACCAAAAACACCAGAAAACATTGAATCCCAAACAAAAAGAAATCACCAATGCATCAAAAAGCACTGTTATATTAATTGAAAACATACAAACATGCCATAAAACATTGATTTAGCGACCAAAACCACAAGAAAACATTGAATCCCCAAGAAGAAACATTCGATATTATAACCAATGCAATAAAAACACTGAACTATTCTACGGAAACGTACCAGAAAACATAGAATATCCAATGAAAAAAACATATTGATATATCACTGATGCATTAAAAAACACTGAAATGCCAATTGAAAACATATAACAATACCATAAAACATTGATTTACAGAAAAAACAACAGTCACTATAAATACATAAAAAAAACACCAGAAAACATTGAATACACAACAAAAAACATATTAATTTATCACCAATGCGCCAAAAAGCACTGAAATGCTAATTGGAAAAGTATAAACACACCTTAAAATATTAACTTACCAACTAAAAACACCAGAAAACATTGAATCCCCAACGAAAAACATTATTATATTATAAACAATGCGGCAAAAAGCACTGAAATGTTTTTTGAAAATGTATAAACACACCATAAAACATTGATGTACCGATCAAAAACACCAGAAAACATTTGTTTGTTGCGTTGGTGTTAAGTTAATATGTTTTTCGTTTGATACTAATTTTGTTTTTGTTTTTGGTGGATAATTCAATGTTTAATCTTATGTTTATATGTTTTTAAAGATAATTCAGTGTTTTTAGTAGCATTGGTGACAATATCAAATGTTTTCGTTGGGTATTCAATATGTTCTCGTGTTTTTGGTCGCTAAATCAATGTTTTATGGCATGCATGTATGTGTTCAATTAATATTTCAGTGCTTTTTGCTGCATTGGTGATAAATTTATAAGTTTTTTTGTTGGGATTCAATGATTTCTGATGTTTTTAGTGGCTAAAACAATGTTTCGTGGCATGTTTGTATGTTTTCATTTGGTATCTCAGTGCATTTTGCTGCATTGGTGATAAATTAATATTTTGTTTTTTTGTTGGGGATTCAATTCTTTCGGGTCTTTTTGGTTGATAAATCAATATTTGATGACATGTTGTTATGTTTTCAATGAGTATTTAAGTGGTTTTTTTACAGCATTGGTGATAAAATGAAATGTTTTTCGTTGGGGATTCAATGTTTTCGAGTGTTTTTGCCCGCTAAATCAATGTTTTATTGCATGCATGTATGTTTTCAATTAATATTTCAGTGCTTTTTGGTGCATTGGTGATAAGTAAATGGTTTTTTGTTTCGTATTTAATGTTTCTGGTGTTTTCGTTGGTAAATCAATGTTTTATCGTATGTTTGTATGTTTTCAATGATCATTTCAGTGTTTTTGTAACATTCCTAACCCTAACCCTAACCCTAAAACTAAATTTCATATTCAAACTGTACATAACGTTTTTGTTTATCAGAATTTGTTCTCCAAATTTGCTACACAGTTGCCGGTGACCCTTTTGTAAACGATTTCATCTCGATTATATCACGAAAATTCCCACAGCTGAAAAAAAACTGAGTTTGCGCAATGGGTATACAACAGGTATTTCACCGTCGAAAACATACAATATTCCGAAAATATAGGTTCAAAGACCTCTTATTCTCAAGAAAGAAGCCTAAAAACATTATCTTATAACACCTTGAAAATTTAAGAACTCAACACAATATATCGAGGGAAAAGTCGAGATAGCGGGTTATATCGAGCTACCCCTAGGCCAGCTCTAAATTCGTTCTTTTGTGTTTTCTACCATGACTATTTCATTTTCGCGAATTTAGTTTCCAAATTCCATGCAAAGTTGCTTGAAAGATTCCCATTGACGATTTTTAAACAATCATGCAATAATATTTCATTCTTTTGAAAACAAAATTATTCTGCACAATAGTACCCGAATAATGGGAAAAAAAAACAAATTTCACATTTGAAATGTATATAACTTTTTTGTTCATCCAAATTGTTTCTCAAAATTTGCTATACAGTTGCCTGGAAACTTTTTCTAAACCATTTCATCTCGATCGTTTCATGAAAATTCCCACAGCTGAAAAAACTAAGTTTGCGCAATGGGAATACAACATATATTTTACCGTCGAAAACATACAATATTCCGAAAATATAGGTTCAAAGATCTCTTATTCTCAAAAAAAAGCTTTAAAACATTATTTTATAACACCTTGAAACTTAAAGAGCTCTACACAATATCTCGGGGGAAAAGTCGAGATGGCGGGTTAAATCGAGCTACCCCTAGGCCAGCTCTAAATGTTTTCTTTTGTGTTTTCTTATATCACTTTTTCATTTTTGCGAATTAAGTTTGCAAATTTCATTCAAAGTTGCTTGAAAGATTCCAATTTGTGATTTTTAATCAATCATGGTAATAATATTTCATTCTTTTGAAAAAAAATGATTCTGCGCAATAGTACCCGATAATGGAAAAAAATATCATATTTGAACTGTACATAACTTTTTTGTTTTGATTAGAAAATACAATATCTCTGTTGTATTGTGTAATATATTGAATAAGTCACTCCAAATTAAAAAAAAAAAAAAAAATAAA
This sequence comes from Mimachlamys varia, assembly GCA_947623455.1. NCBI lineage: Eukaryota > Metazoa > Mollusca > Bivalvia > Pectinida > Pectinidae > Mimachlamys > Mimachlamys varia. The sequence goes on from OX392535.1 coordinate 50,715,402, forward strand.
GCAAAGTCGGCGAGGCTCGAACTCGCGACTGCAATAAAAAATGACGCCGCGAAAGACTAGTGCCATCACGTTAACCCACTAGACCTAAAGCAATTATGACTTCTTACTATGGGTATAGGAAGAAACAAAAACAAAAAAACAAAGTCGGCGAGGTTAGAACTCGGTTCGAACTCGCGACTGTAATAAAAAATGGACCCTGCATTGGTTTTGGTGCCAACGCCTTAATCGACTAGACCAATGCGGTGCCATTGCTAACTGACGACTTTGAAATGCTTATCAATCTACTAAACTCATTCTCTTTTTGTTTTCTACCATGACTTTCCCGTTTTTGCGAATTTAGTTTCACAATTTCATGCAAAGTTGCTTGAAATATTCCTATTGAAGATTTTTAATCAATCATGCCATAATATTTCATTCTTTTGAAAAAAATGATTCTGCGCAAGAGTGCCCGAATAATGAAAAAAAACATTTCATATTTGAACTGTACATAACTTTTTTGTTTAGATTAGAAAATACAATATCTCTGTTGTTTGTGCAATGTATTGAATAAGTCACTCTAAATTTAAAAAAAAAAAATACAAAGTCGGCGGGGCTCGAACTCGCGACTACAATAAAACATGATCCAGCAATGGACTAGTGCCAACACTTTAACCCACTAGACCATCGCGGAGCCACTGCCAGCTGACGACTTGTAAATGCTTATAAATCTTCTAAACTTATTCTCTTTTTGTTTTCTGCCATGACTGTAATAAAAATGGAGCCCGCATCTGTTATGGTGCCAACGCCTTAACCCACTAGACAAATGCGGGACCCGTTGCTAACTGACGACTTTGAAATGCTTATCAATCTACTAAATGCATTCTATTTGTGTTTTCTACAATGACTCTCCCATTTTTGCGAATTTAGTCTCCAAATGTTGCTCAAAGTTGCTTGAAAGATTCCCATTAAAGATTTTTAATCAATCATGTCATCATATTTTATTCGTTTGAAAAAATGATTTTGCGCAATTGTACCCGAATAATGAAAAAAAAATCACAAGAAGACCACTCGCACAACAACAAAATATGTTTGCCAGTGTAATATAGTATATTTATAGGTTACCTTATTTTTAATTACGAAAAAAAGAAAATGTAATACTTAACCCTTACCTCACCAAATTGTTGGTAGCAAAAGTGCCACTGTGTTAGGGTTAAGGCAATTTCCAGTATAATAATTTCATATTGTCTTTATCAAAGTGATATAGAAGTTTTAACTCTCTTTTTGTATTTCCGATGAAGCGAAAAGGAAGATGCAATACTTCACCCTACGACAGGAGCACTTTTGTTACCAAACGTTTTTTCATTGGTAGCGAAAGTACCACTGTGCTAGGGGTAATGTATTTCTCAGCATATAGTAATACATTTTCTTAATCGAAGTGATTTCAGTTTATTAACAGGCATTTACTGCTTAACCCTACGACAGTGGCACTTTTGCTACCGAAACTTTTTTTCGGTAGCAAAATTGCCACTGTTCTAGGGTTGAAGTATTTCTCAATATATGATATAGTATCTTTTTTATCTAAGTGATATTATTGTATAAACTACCATTTCGTACTTTTGATTAAATACAAAGGAATATGTATTGCTTAACCCTACGACAGTGGCACTTTTGCTACCGAAACTTTTTTTTCGGTAGCAAAAGTACCACTGTTTTAGGGTTAAAGTTTGTATCAGTATATAATAATGCATATTAGCATTGGTGTTATATCAAAGTTATGACTCGCATGTTGTATTTTCGATGAAGCGAAAATACAAATGTATAACTTAAACCTACGACAGTGGCACTTTTGCTACCAAAACTTTATTTCGGTAGCAAAAGTGCCACTGTTGTAGGGTTGAAGTATTTTTCAGTATCTAAGAATGCATTTTTGTATTCATTTTATATCAATGTATTGACTCGCATTTGGTATTTTCGAATAAGCGAAAATACAAATGAAAAACTTAAACCTACGACAGTGGCACTTTTGCTACCGAAACTGTTTTTTTCCAGTAGCAAAAGTGCCACTGTTCTAGGGTTAAGGTATATTTCAGTATAAAATTATACATCTTGTTTATCTGCGTTATATCAAAGTAATGACACGCATTTGGTATTTTCGATTAAGCGAGTATTCAAATGTATAACTTAACCCTACGACAATGGAACTTTTGCTACCATTTTTTTATTCTGTAGCAAAATTGCCACTGTTCTAGGGTTGAAGTATTTCTCAATATATGATAAAGTATCTGCTTTATTCAAGTGATATTAATGTATAAACTACAATTTCGTATTTTTGAATAAATAGAAAGGATTTTTTTTTGCTTAACCCTAAGACAGTGGCACTTCTGCTACCAAAACTTAAACTTAAACCATATTTTTCGGTAGCAAAAGCGCCACTGTTATAGGGTTTAATTATTTGTTACAAAATGTGTTTGTTTTTTGTTTTTTCGAGATACATCTTAGTTAAATCTATTGTTTTTAACTAGTTTTAAAGCGAAAAAAAAATAAAATTTGAAAAATAAATATTTTGATTTCTTGCTTTGAACATGCGTAACTTGATCTACTACTCAAATATAGTCAGCATATTATTATGATGTGAAAAAAATATTCATTTTTCTCTTAACCCTAGGCTGTGGTACTTTTGCTACTCATTTAAATAATAATAATTTTCTTATTTCTACATTAAAATTTGTCGATTTTTACACCTTGGATGTCTTAGAATTCTCTACTCTTTCAAGCAAAAAAATGGGGGGGGGGATGACTTTTCTAAATTGTTCTTTTCACAAAAACCGTATCATTTTCAAAGCCCAAAAAGCTTAACAAATTGCAGCAACACATTCTAAATAATGTAAACCAAAAACATGCAACATAAACTCTAAAATGGAAAAAATATAAAGTTTTAAGTGTAAAATTATGTAATGTTTAGTAGCAAAAGTACCACTGCTCTGTGGTTGAGGTATTTTCAGTTAATAAAATTATATCTACTTTATCTTAGTGATATCGAAGTATTAACTCCCATTTCGTATTATCGATGGAGCGAAAAAGAAAATGAATAACAAAACCCTACGACAGTGGCACTTTTGCTACCGATAAAAACATTATCGGTAGCAAAATGCCACTGTTGTAGGGTTGAGGTGTTTTCAAGTTCTAATAATGCAAATTTATTATTTATGTTATATCAAAGAATTGTGTTTTCGGTGAAGCAAAAAATAAAATTATATCACTTAAACCTATGACAGTGACACTTTTGCTACCGATAATGTTTTTATCGGTAGCAAAAGTACCACTGTTGTAGGGTTGAGGTTTGTTCAGTATCTAAAAATGCAGATTTATTATTTATGGTATATTAAAGTATTGGCTAGCATTTGGTATTTTCGGTGAAGCAAATATAAAATTATATCACTTAAATCTACGACAGTGGCACTTTTGCTACCCAAACTTTTTTCGGTAGCAAAAGTGCCATTGTTGTAGGGTTGAGCTGTTTTGTATGTTTTCGTAACGCATCACTTCATAAATATAATGTCGATGTTTCAGCTACCAAATCGTTCTTTTCTTTTCACCAAAAAGAAAAAAAATTACTGAAAATTTTGAAAGTTCATCTATGTTCCCGGTATCAAAACAATGAAAACAAATATTATGTCGTTAATTTCAGATAGTGTTTTCTGATAACCGCGATTGAAATTACAATATATAAATCTATTAGAGATTTTCATCGTGGAATAATGCGAGGGTTAGAAGTGGAATAGGTGGTTCTTTTGCTACCAAAAGACTTGAACTTTTTTGTAAACAAATGTTTTTCAATTTTTTTTCATCCAAAAATGCATCAGACATGTCAAATTCTTCTCATTTTTCAAGAAAATAAAAAAAAAATAAAAAAAACGATTTTTGCAGTATTAAAAATTAATGAAATCGAAATTTACTAAATATTTAGACTAGAATAAAATCGCAAATAGGGCGACCTAAAAACTCTAGTTTATAAAAAATTAAAGGAAATTTTGTCCTGAACACGAATCTGAAATCGGTTTTTGAATATCACATTTACTTCAAATGTCATGAGCGAAACCCCAAAACTTGAAAAATCGGGGGAAAAACTTCAACTTACTCTGACATTTTTGTTTTTTGTTGGATTTCAATAAAACTTGTTGATATAATGCATTTGAATGGGAATAATATGTGACAGCTTTTTCGTTGAAAATTAACAGCCAATTTTGAAGATATTTATTTTTTAACATGAGTAGCAAAATAGCAATGCGTTTAAGAAAAATGTTTTTATCAATATCTCAAAAAGTATAAACAATATTGCATTATCCTTTTGTGTCACACTCACGCACTATGGTCCCCCAAATACATCTAAATATCATTGAGATATCTTGAACAGTTAAGGAGTTAGATTTTTTTTGGTTAAAAACAGGAATGGTGAAAATTTCTGAACCTGGTAGCAAAAGTGCACATGTACCCGACAACTGCATTTTTTGGGGGCCAAAGAGGGCAATGACAGGGTTAGCCCAGTGTTATACGGGGTTAGAAAAAGTTCTGAAAACTGCATCTAACGCACTATTTACTGGGGAAAAAGGGCTGGGGTTAGAAATAACTCATTTAAATACACCATAAAAGGGTCGGTTTTGTTCCCAAAGGGGCTAAAAAGTCGGTAGCAAAAACCCCGAAAGAGGCGTCAAAAGGATGCTAATTAGGGTTAGGGTTAGGGTTAGGGTTAGGGTTAGGGTTAGGGTTAGGGTTAGGGTTAGGGTTAGGGTTAGGGTTAGGGTTAGGGTTAGGGTTAGGGTTAGGGTTAGGGTTAGGGTTAGGGTTAGGGTTAGGGTTAGGGTTAGGGTTAGGGTTAGGGTTAGGGTTAGGGTTAGGGTTAGGGTTAGGGTTAGGGTTAGGGTTAGGGTTAGGGTTAGGGTTAGGGTTAGGGTTAGGGTTAGGGTTAGGGTTAGGGTTAGGGTTAGGGTTAGGGTTAGGGTTAGGGTTAGGGTTAGGGTTAGGGTTAGGGTTAGGGTTAGGGTTAGGGTTAGGGTTAGGGTTAGGGTTAGGGTTAGGGTTAGGGTTAGGGTTAGGGTTAGGGTTAGGGTTAGGGTTAGGGTTAGGGTTTAGGGTTAGGGTTAGGGTTAGGGTTAGGGTTAGGGTTAGGGTTAGGGTTAGGGTTAGGGTTAGGGTTAGGGTTAGGGTTAGGGTTAGGGTTAGGGTTAGGGTTAGGGTTAGGGTTAGGGTTAGGGTTAGGGTTAGGGTTAGGGTTAGGGTTAGGGTTAGGGTTAGGGTTAGGGTTAGGGTTAGGGTTAGGGTTAGGGTTAGGGTTAGGGTTAGGGTTAGGGTTAGGGTTAGGGTTAGGGTTAGGGTTAGGGTTAGGGTTAGGGTTAGGGTTAGGGTTAGGGTTAGGGTTAGGGTTAGGGTTAGGGTTAGGGTTAGGGTTAGGGTTAGGGTTAGGGTTAGGGTTAGGGTTAGGGTTAGGGTTAGGGTTAGGGTTAGGGTTAGGGTTAGGGTTAGGGTTAGGGTTAGGGTTAGGGTTAGGGTTAGGGTTAGGGTTAGGGTTAGGGTTAGGGTTAGGGTTAGGGTTAGGGTTAGGGTTAGGGTTAGGGTTAGGGTTAGGGTTAGGGTTAGGGTTAGGGTTAGGGTTAGGGTTAGGGTTAGGGTTAGGGTTAGGGTTAGGGTTAGGGTTAGGGTTAGGGTTAGGGTTAGGGTTAGGGTTAGGGTTAGGGTTAGGGTTAGGGTTAGGGTTAGGGTTAGGGTTAGGGTTAGGGTTAGGGTTAGGGTTAGGGTTAGGGTTAGGGTTAGGGTTAGGGTTAGGGTTAGGGTTAGGGTTAGGGTTAGGGTTAGGGTTAGGGTTAGGGCTATCTTGAAAACGCTAAGCGGACCTCGAAATGTCCACTTGACGCCAGTTTTGAGTAAAAAATGTCTTCTCGACGCCATTGAGGGCATGGGTCCCGCCTTAAGCGGACCTAAAACCGGCGCGTGGCGGACTTTTTGGCTATTAGCGGACTTTTTGTAAAAATGCCCTAGACAGACATTTTTGGTCTTTTTTCAATTTCAGCAGTTATTCCCCTTTTGGAAGAACTTAGATTATTTTCGACCCGAAATACCGTCTATATTCAAAAAATTATTCTGAACTCAACATTGATGAAATTTTCATTTTTTTTTCATTAAATGTTGATTTAAGTATAGTAGCAGCCATTTTAATGAGGAATATGCATCTTGTAACTTAGAAAAGTATTGAAAAGTGACTTTGAAAAAAGAGGAAAAAAAGTCCATCTGACGCCAGTTGATGACAAAGCTATATAGGTTAAGAAATGTCCGCTAAAGGGAATGTGAGAGGTAGGCTTAGAATAAAAAAAAAGAAAATAGAAATTAAACACTTATTAAGAAAGGAATAGAAACCAGTTTTTGGGAAAATTTGCAGAAGGTCTTGATGTTTGAATATACATATTTTATGTTTAAAATTTCTCAACAGGATCTTTGCAATTACGGAAATAATTTTTAAATTACTTCCCCTTGACCGTAACACGGAAAACTGACTTTTTACTTGTTTTTGGGGTCGAAAAAATCCGGGTTTTTTTTTTTGGCAAAATCGATCTTTTTTAGTTCCATTTAATAAAGAACAGTTTTCTAAGACATCCTATGTTAAAAAATGTCAAAATACCATAATAATAGGCTTAAATATCGGCTTTGAAAATTGAAAAATGTTCTGTTAACGCCACATATGGTCAAGAAATGTTTAGGTTTAGGTTAAGGTTAAGCCCACATTTAGCCTTTAGGGAACCTAACCTTTCCTCTAAATGGCGTTAAGCGGATCATCAATTTAGGAGATAATTTCGTATAAAAAATCGCAATAGCAACCATTTTCAGACAGAAAATGCAGAACGTTTTTGTCTTCATATCAAATCTTTTATTGGGGGCCGATATTCGAAAAGACTTTATGCAATAGCGGCGATAATGTAAATTACTTCCCTATGAGCATACACGTCAAATTGACAAAAGTACTTGCTTTCAGTCTTGGAATTTTGTTTTTTTATCTTTTTTTTTCTTCAATGAACGTAGACGTTGATCGACAGAGGATGATTTTCTAATTCATTTTAGGTTGTAATTATTTAAGATAAATCAACTATATGCTGAAATAATGACTTAGGCAGTATAGCCACTTAGCGCCAACTGAGAGCTGTCTAAACCCAAACCTAATACTTCCCTTAAATGGCGTTAAGCGGAACTTTAATTTATGACAAAAATAAAAATAAAAATAGATAATTGGTTTAAAACGCAATAGTAACCACTTAAAGAAAAAAAGTCAAATACGTTTTTGTCTGTATAATAACTCTTTTTGAGTGTCGATATCCCAACACGCTTGTTGCAAAAGCGGAAATTATATAAAATTACTTCCCTTTTATCATACACGTCAAATTGACAAAAGTACTTGCTTTCAGTCTTGGATTTTTTTGGCTTTTTATTTTTTTTTAATTTTTTTAATGAACAAAGACGTTGTTCGACAGACGATCCTTTTCTAAGCCATTATAGGTTGAAATTCTTTATGATAAAACAACTATATGCTGAAATAATGACTTAGGAAGTATAGCCACTTAGCGCCAACTGAGAGCTGTCTAAACCTAAACCAGATCCTTCCCCTAAATGGCGTTAAGCGGAACTTCAATTTGAGAGAAAAATTAAAATACAAATAGATCATATATTTAAAACGCAATAGTAACCACTTAAAGAAAGAAAGTCAAATACGTTGTTGTCTGTATAATTACTATTTTTGAGTGTCGATATTCCAACACGCTTGTTGCAAAAGCGGAAATTATATAAAATTACTTCCCTTTTATCATACACGTCAAATTGACAAAAGTCCTTGCTTTCAGTCTTGGATTGTTTTGGCTTTTTATTTTTTTTATTTTTTTTTCAATGAACAAAGACGTTGTTCGACAGAGGATCGTTTTCTAAGCCATTATAGGTTGACATTCTTTAAGATAAACCACCTATATGCTGAAAAATTGACTTAGGAAATATAGCCACTTAGCGCCAACTGAGAGCTGTTTAAACCTAAACCAGATCCTTCCCCTAAATGGCGTTAAGCGGAACTTCAATTTGAGAGAAAAATTAAAATACAAATAGATCATATATTTAAAACGCAATAGTAACCACTTAAAGAAAGAAAGTCAAATACGTTGTTGTCTGTATAATTACTATTTTTGAGTGTCGATATTCCAACACGCTTGTTGCAAAAGCGGAAATTATATAAAATTACTTCCCTTTTATCATACACGTCAAATTGACAAAAGTACTTGCTTTCAGTCTTGGATTTTTTTGGCTTTTTATTTTTTTATTTTTTTTTCAATGAACAAAGACGTTGTTCGACAGAGGATCGTTTTCTAAGCCATTATAGGTTGAAATTCTTTAAGATAAACCACCTATATGCTGAAATAATGACTTAGGAAATATAGCCACTTAGCGCCAACTGAGAGCTGTTTAAACCTAAACCAGATCCTTCCCCTAAATGGCGTTAAGCGGAACTTCAATTTGAGAGAAAAATTAAAATACAAATAGATCATATATTTAAAACGCAATAGTAACCACTTAAAGAAAGAAAGTCAAATACGTTGTTGTCTGTATAATTACTATTTTTGAGTGTCGATATTCCAACACGCTTGTTGCAAAAGCGGAAATTATATAAAATTACTTCCCTTTTATCATACACGTCAAATTGACAAAAGTACTTGCTTTCAGTCTTGGATTGTTTTGGCTTTTTATTTTTTTTATTTTTTTTTCAATGAACAAAGACGTTGTTCGACAGAGGATCGTTTTCTAAGCCATTATAGGTTGAAATTCTTTAAGATAAACCACCTATATGCTGAAATAATGACTTAGGAAATATAGCCACTTAGCGCCAACTGAGAGCTGTCTAAACCTAAACCAGATCCATCCCTTAAATGGTTTTTAACGGAACTTCAATTTGAGAGTAAAATAAAAATAAAAATAGATCATTTATTTAAAACGCAATAGTAACCACTTAAAGAAAGAAAGTCAAATACGATGTTGTCTTTATAATAACTAATTGTGAGTGTCGATATTCCAACACGCTTGTTGCAAAAGCGGAAATTACATAAAATTACTTCCCTTTTATCATACACGTCAAATTGACAAAAGTACTTGCTTTCAGTCTTGGATTTTTTTGGCTTTTTATTTTTTTATTTTTTTTTCAATGAACAAAGACGTTGTTCGACAGAGGATCGTTTTCTAAGCCATTATAGGTTGAAATTCTTTAAGATAAACCACCTATATGCTGAAATAATGACTTAGGAAATATAGCCACTTAGCGCCAACTGAGAGCTGTCTAAACCTAAACCAGATCCATCCCTTAAATGGCGTTTAACGGAACTTCAATTTGAGAGTAAAATAAAAATAAAAATAGATCATTTATTTAAAACGCAATAGTAACCACTTAAAGAAAGAAAGTCAAATACGATGTTGTCTTTATAATAACTAATTGTGAGTGTCGATATTCCAACACGCTTGTTGCAAAAGCGGAAATTATATAAAATTACTTCCCTTTTATCATACACGTCAAATTGACAAAAGTACTTGCTTTCAGTCTTGGATTTTTTTGGCTTTTTATTTTTTTTTATTTTTTCAATGAACAAAGACGTTGATCGACAGAGGATCGTTTTCTAAGCCATTATAGGTTGGAGTTCTTTAAGAAAAAGACAACTATATGCTGAAATAATGACTTAAAAAGTATAGCCACTTAGCGCCAACTGAGAGCTGTCTAAACCTAAACCAGATCCTTCCCCTAAATGGCGTTAAGCGGAACTTCAATTTAGGAGAAAAAGAAAAAAAAAAGAAAAATCATGTGTTTAAAACGCAATAGTAACCATTAAAAACCATTTTGTCTGTATATGATTTTTTTCTGGGTTGCCGATATTCCAACAAGCACTTGGTAATAGCGAAACTAATGTAAAATATCTTCCCTCTGATCATACGCGTTGAATTTTAAAATAAAAAACACATATAATATTTTTTGTATTTTGTTTCTATGAACATAGAAGTCGATCTAAAGAATATGGTTTTCAAAGTATTATAGTTTAAAATATTCAAGGTGAACTAACGATTGGTGAACTAATGACCTTGGAACCCTTACTAAAGGATTGTTTTAATTTAAACCTAGATATGCCTTAATATACGTACAGATTGTTATCGGTATCAATTAAAGTTCTAATAGTAATAAGTTTACACAGCATACACTTATTTATCAGACAATTTCCTCATAACCTTCTCCAAATATTTGATAAATAGCTATTCTTTAGATAACTGTGCACATGTTTCTCCTAGTTTGCCATTCTAGCTCCTCATTTTCTTACCGGCTTAGTATGTGCCATATATTGTCATTTGTGTTTCAATGACAAACAGCCAATTTTAATCTCAATATGTACTGGTCATCAATACATTTAAATTGTTTATCGTGAAAAATGTTTATCCCCTCCACACAACACGCCCACAGATACACACAGGCAAAGGTGTAAGCTTATATACGTATTAGGATTATATGTTTCTTGTAGTTGAGAAGCAATAGGAACTAACGTTTTGAAAAGCGTTGGTAGATAAAAATATGGATCTTTATTTTTAAAACATGGTTCTTATTCGTTCACTTAAGCATGGTACAATACCAGGTTCATCTCCAGCATCATTGACATTATTGCTATCTATATCTTACAGGCTGATTTTGGAAACAAATATATTACTCTCGGTCAAGAAAAGAAGAGGCTAATGATAGCCTAGGGAGGACGTTCTGCTACAGTGGCACCACACAATGAAGAGCTAAACCAGTTTGGTTCTCTCCGCAATAAAACGGTAACCCAAAGGTCCAACTTACAATTGCAACTAGACCAAGCGTTAACTCCGTTACCCAGTCATCAGGTGTCACCAACTCCGTTACCCGGTCACTAGGACTTCGTTACCTAGTCACTAGGTGTCAGCGACTAACCAGGTGTCACTTATTCGTTAACCCTGTCACCAGGACTCGGTTACCCAATTACTAGGCGTCACCCGCTAACCAGGTGTCACACACTCCGTTACCCCGGCACTATGTGTCACCCAATAACCAAGTGTCACCAACTTCGTAACCCGGTCACTAGGACTTCGTTACCTAGTCACTAGGTGTCAGCGACTAACCAGGTGTCACTCATTCGGTAACCCTGTCACCATGACTCGGTTACCCAATTACTAGGTGTCACCCGCTAACCAGGTGTCACACACTCCGTTACCCCGGCACTATGTGTCACCCAATAACCAAGTGTCACCAACTTTGTTACCCGGTCACTAGGACTTCGTTACCTAGTCACTATGTGTCACTAACTAAAGAGGTGTAACCCACTTCGTTACCCAGTAACTAGGTTTTACCTTCTCCGTTATCCAGTCACTAGGTGTCACCCACTAACCAGGTTTCGCCAACTCTGCTACCCAGTCACTAGGAGTGACCAATTACCCAGTCACTAGAACTACGTTACCAAGTCATTAAGTAGAACCCACTAACACACTAATCAGGTATCACCCACTCCGTTTCCCAGTCATTAGGTATCACCTAGGTATCACCCATCTCCTTAACCAGTCACTTGGACTCCGTTACCCCGTCAGTAGGTGTCACCCACTCCGTTACACTAGGTTTCATCCACTTACCAGCTGTCACCCTCTGCGTTACCCAGTCACAAGGTATAACCTACTAAACACGTGTCAACCACTATGTTCCCCAGTCACTAGGTGTCACCCATTAGCCATTAGCCAACTGTCACCCACTAGCCAACTGTCACCCACTTCCTTAACCAGTCACTTGGACTCTGTTACCTAGTCATTAATGTCACCAACTAACTAGGTGTCACCCACTAACCAGGTGTCACCCATTGGGTTACCTAGCCACTCGGACTCCATCACCTAGTCACTAGGTGTCCCCAACTTACAAGGTGTCGGCTACACCGTTACCTAGTCACTAGGTGTCACACACTAACAACGTGTCACCACCTGCGTTACCCAGTCACTAGGTATCACCTACTTACCACGTGTCACCCACTCTGTTTCCCTCCCTCTAGGTGTCACCCACTTCCTAACCCAATTACGTGGATTCCGTTACCCAGTCACTAAGTGTCACCTAATAACTATGTGTCACCAACACCGTTACCCAGGGACTATGTGTCATCCATTCCGTTACCAAGTGACTAGGTGTCATTCACTCTGGTACCCAGTGACTGGGTGTCAACAACTAACCAGGTGTCAGCTAATTCGTAACCCAGTCACCCATCTCGTTACCCAGTCACTAGAACTACGTTACCAAGTCATTAAGTAGAACCCACTAACACACTAATCAGGTATCACCCACTCCGTTTCCCAGTCATTAGGTATCACCTAGGTATCACCCATCTCCTTAACCAGTCACTTGGACTCCGTTACCCCGTCACTAGGTGTCACCCACTCCGTTACACTAGGTTTCATCCACTTACCAGTTGTCACCCTCTGCGTTACCCAGTCACAAGGTATAACCTACTAAACACGTGTCAACCACTATGTTCCCCAGTCACTAGGTGTCACCCATTAGCCATTAGCCAACTGTCACCCACTAGCCAACTGTCACCCACTTCCTTAACCAGTCACTTGGACTCTGTTACCTAGTCATTAATGTCACCAACTAACTAGGTGTCACCCACTAACCAGGTGTCACCCATTGGGTTACCTAGCCACTCGGACTCCATCACCTAGTCACTAGGTGTCCCCAACTTACAAGGTGTCGGCTACACCGTTACCTAGTCACTAGGTGTCACACACTAACAACGTGTCACCACCTGCGTTACCCAGTCACTAGGTATCACCTACTTACCACGTGTCACCCACTCTGTTTCCCACCCTCTAGGTGTCACCCACTTCCTAACCCAATTACGTGGATTCCGTTACCCAGTCACTAAGTGTCACCTAATAACTATGTGTCACCAACACCGTTACCCAGGGACTATGTGTCATCCATTCCGTTACCCAGTGACTAGGTGTCATTCACTCTGGTACCCAGTGACTGGGTGTCAACAACTAACCAGGTGTCAGCTAATTCGTAACCCAGTCACAAGGACTCCGTTACCCAATCACTAGGTGTCACCCACACCTTTTATCCAATCACTAGGTGTCACCCACTCCTTGATCCCATCACTAGGTGTCACCCACGCTTTTATCCAATCACAAGGTGTCACCCACCCTTTATCCAGTCACTAAATGTCACCGACTTCTTTATCCAATCACTATGTGTCACCAATCACTATGTGTCACCCACGCTTTTATCCAATCACTAGGTGTCACCCACACCTTTATCCAATCACTTGGTGTCACCCTCTCCTTTATCCAGTCGCTAAATGTCACCGACTTCTTTATCCAATCACTAGGTGTCACCCACTCCTTTATCCAATCACTAGGTGTCACCCACTCCGTTACCAAATCACTAGATGTCACCCACTCCTTTATTCAATCACTAGGTGTCACCCACTCCTTTTTACAATCACTAGGTGTCACCCACTCCTTTATCCAATCACTAGGTGTCACCCACTCCTTTATCCAATCACTAGGTGTCACCCACTCAATCCTTTATCCAATCACTAGGTTTCACCCACTCCTTTATCCAATCACTAGGTGTCACCCACTCCTTTATCCAATTACTTGATGTCACCCACTCCTTTTTACAATCACTAGGTGTCACCCACTCCTTTATCCAATCACTAGGTGTCACCCACTCACTCCTTTATCCAATCACTAGGTGTCACCCACTCCATTATCCAATCACTAGGTGTCACCCACTCCTTAATCCAATCACTAGGTGTCACCCACTCCATTATCCAATCACTAGGTGTCACCCACTCCTTTATCCAATCAATAGGTGTCACCCACTCCTTTATTCAATCATTAGGTGTAACCCACTCCGTTACCCAGTCACTAGGTGTCACCCAATAACCAGCTGTCACCCAGTTCGTTACCAAGTCGCTAGATGTCACCCATTCCTTTATCCAATCACTAGGTGTCACTCACTCCTTTATCCAATCACTAAATGTCACCCACTCCTTATCCAATCACTAGGTGTCACCAAATTCTTTATCCAATCAGTAGGCGTCCCCCACTCTTTTATCCAATCACTAGGTGTAACCGACTCCGTTACCCAGTCACCAGGTTTCATCCACTCCTTTATCCAATCACTAAATGTCACCCACTCATTTATTCAATCACAAGGTGTCACCGCCTCCTTTATCCAATCACTAGGTGTCACCCACTCCATTATCCAATCACTAAATGTCACCCACTCCTTTATCCAATCACTAGGTGTCACCCACTCCTTCATCTAATCACTTGTTGTCACCCACACCTTAATCCAATCACTAGGTGTCACCCACTCCTTTATCCAATCACTAGGTGTCACCCACTCTTTTATTCTATCACTAGATGTCAACCACTCCTTTATCCAGACGCTAAATGTCAACGACTTCTTTATCCTATCACTAGGTGTCAACCACTCCTTTATCCAATCACCAGGTGTCACCCACTCCTTTATCTAATCACTTGTTGTCACCCACACCTTAATCCAATCACTACGTGTCACCCACTCCTTTATCCAATCACTAGGTGTCACCTACTCTTTTATCCTATCACTAGGTGTCAACCACTCCTTTATCCAGTCGCTAAATGTCACCGACTTCTTTATCCAATCACTAGGTGTCACCCACTCCTTTATCCAATCACTAGGTGTCACCAACTCCTTTATTCAATCACTAGGTGTCACCCACTCCCATATCCAATCACTAGGTGTCACCCACTTCTTTATCCAATCACTAGGTGTCACCAACTCCTTTATTCAATCACTAGGTGTCACCCACTCCGTTACCCAGTCACTAGGTGTCACCCACTAACCAGCTGTCACCCAGTTCGTCACCCAGTCGCTAAAACTCCGTTACTAAGTCACTAAGTGTCTAACCATATGCTTAAATAATGACTTAGGGAGTATGGCCACTTAGCGCCAAGTAAGAGCTGTCTAACCCTTAACCCCATCATTCCTATCAATGGCGTTAAGCGAAACTTTAATTTAGAAGAAAAATACCTAGTCACTAGATTTCAACCACTAACCAGGTTTCACTCGCTCGGTAAGCAAGTCACTAGTTGTCACCTACTCTGTTACGCAGTCACTACGTGTCAACCGCTTCGTTACCCAGTCACTAGGTGTCACCTACTAACAAGTGGCCACTCACTTCGTTACTCAGTCACTAGGAATCCTTTACCCAGTCACTAGGTGTCACCCATTAACCAGATGTAACCCACTCCGTTACCCAGGCGCGAAGTGTCACCCACTCCGTTATTCAAACACTATGTGTCACCCACTAGCCATGTATCACCCTCTGCGTTTCCAAGTAACTAGGATGTCGTTTACTAGGTGTCAACCACTAACTATGTGTCACCCACTTCCTTACCCAGTCACTAGATGTCACCCACTCCTTTATACAATCACTAGGTGTCACCCACTCCTTTATCCAATCACTAGGTGTCACCGACTCCTTTATCCAATCACTAGGTGTCACCCACTCCTTTATCCAATCAATAGGTGTCACCCACTCCTTTATCCAATCACTAGGTGTCACCCACTCCTTTATCCAATCACTAGGTGTCACCCACTCCATTATCCAATCACTAGGTGTCACCCACTCCTTTATCCAATCAATAGGTGTCACCCACTCCTTTATTCAATCATTAGGTGTAACCCACTCCGTTACCCAGTCACTAGGTGTCACCCAATAACCAGCTGTCTCCCAGTTCGTTACCAAGTCGCTAGATGTCACCCATTCCTTTATCCAATCACTAGGTGTCACCCACTCCTTTATCCAATCACTAAATGTCACCCACTCCTTATCCAATCACTAGGTGTCACCAAATTCTTTATCCAATCAGTAGGCGTCCCCCACTCCTTTATCCAATCACTAAATGTCACCCACTCATTTATTCAATCACAAGGAGTCACCGCCTCCTTTATCCAATCACTAGGTGTCACCCACTCCATTATCCAATCACTAAATGTCACCCACTCCTTTATCTAATCACTAGGTGTCACCCACTCCTTCATCTAATCACTTGTTGTCACCCACACCTTAATCCAATCACTAGGTGTCACCCACTCCTTTATCCAATCACTAGGTGTCACCCACTCTTTTATCCTATCACTAGATGTCAACCACTCCTTTATCCAGACGCTTAATGTCACCGACTTCTTTATCCTATCACTAGGTGTCAACCACTCCTTTATCCAATCACTAGGTGTCACCCACTCCTTTATCTAATCACTTGTTGTCACCCACTCCTTAATCCAATCACTACGTGTCACCCACTCCTTTATCCAATCACTAGGTGTCACCCACTCTTTTATCCTATCACTAGGTGTCAACCACTCCTTTATCCAGTCGCTAAATGTCACCGACTTCTTTATCCAATCACTAGGTGTCACCCACTCCTTTATCCAATCACTAGGTGTCACCCACTCCCATATCCAATCACTAGGTGTCACCCACTTCTTTATCCAATCACTAGGTGTCACCAACTCCTTTATTCAATCACTAGGTGTCACCCACTCCGTTACCCAGTCACTAGGTGTCACCCACTGACCAGCTGTCACCCAGTTCGTCACCCAGTCGCTAAAACTCCGTTACTAAGTCACTAAATGTCTAACCATATGCTTAAATAATGACTTAGGGAGTATGGCCACTTAGCGCCAAGTAAGAGCTGTCTAACCCTTAACCCCATCATTCCTATTAATGGCGTTAAGCGAAACTTTAATTTAGAAGAAAAATACCTAGTCACTAGATTTCAACCACTAACCAGGTTTCACCCGCTCGGTAAGCAAGTCACTAGTTGTCACCTACTCTGTTACGCAGTCACTACGTGTCAACCGCTTCGTTACCCAGTCACTAGGTGTCACCTACTAACAAGTGGTCACCCACTTCGTTACTCAGTCACTAGGAATCCTTTACCCAGTCACTAGGTGTCACCCATTTACCAGATGTAACCCACTCCGTTACCCAGGCGCGAAGTGTCACCCACTCCGTTATCCAAACACTATGTGTCACCCACTAGCCAAGTATCACCCTCTGCGTTTCCAAGTAACTAGGATGTCGTTTACTAGGTGTCAACCACTAACTATGTGTCACCCACTTCCTTACCCAGTCACTAGATGTCACCCACTACTTTATACAATCACTAGGTGTCACCCAATCCTTTATCCAATCACTAGGTGTCACCCACTCCTTATCCAATCGCTAGGTGTCACCAAATTCTTTATTCAATCAGTAGGCGTCCCCCACTCTTTTATCCAATCACTAGGTGTAACCGACTCCGTTTCCCAGTCACCAGGTTTCATCCACTCCTTTATCCAATCACTAAATGTCACCCACTCATTTATCCAATCACAAGGTGTCACCCACTCCTTTATACAATCACTAGGTGTCACCCACTCCATTATCCAATCACTAAATGTCACCCACTCCTTATCCAATCACTAGGTGTCACCCACTCCTTTATCAAATCACTAGGTGTCACCCACTCCTTTATCCAATCACTAGGTGTCACCCACCCCATTACCCAATCACTAGGTGTCACCCACTCCTTTATTAAATCACTAGGTGTCACCCACTCCGTTACCCAGTCGCTACGTGTCACCGACTCCGTTATCCAAACACCAGGTTTCACCAACTAACCAGCTGTCACCCAGTTCGTTTCCCAGTCGTTAGGACTCCGTTACTAAGTCACTAAGTGTCTAACTATATGCTAAAATAATGACTTCGGAAGTATGGCCACTTAACCCAATCCTTCCTATAAATGGCGTTAAGCGAAAGTTCTATTTAGAAGAAAAATACCCAGTCACTAGGTTTCAACCACTAACCAGGTTTCACCCACTCGGTTAACAAGTCACTAGTTGTCACCTACTCTGTTACGCAGTCACTACGTGTCAACCACTTCGTTACCCAGTCACTAGGTGTCACCTACTAACAAGTGGTCACCCACTTCGTTACTCAGTCACTAGGACTCCTTTACGCAGTCACTAGGTGTCACCAATTAACCAGGTGTAACCAACTCAGTTACCTAGTCGCTAAGTGTCACCCACTCCGTTATCCATACACTATGTGTTTCCCACTAGCCAAGTATCACCAACTGCGTTTCCAAGTAACTAGAAGTCACCCACTCATTTATCCAAGCACTAGGTGTCAACCACTCCTTTATCCAATCACTAAATGTCACCCACTCAGTTATCCAATCACTAGGTGTCACCAACTCCTTTATCCAATCACTAGGTGTCACCAACTCCTTTATCCAATCACTAGGTGTCACCCACTCCTTTATCCAATCACTAGGTGTGACCGACTCCGTTATCCAGTCACCAGGTGTCACCCACTCCTTAATCTAATCACTAGGTGTCACCCACTCCTTTATCAAATCACTAGGTGTCACCCACTCCATTATCCAATCACTAAATGTCACCCACTATCCAGCTGTCACCCAGTTCGTTACCCAGTCGTTAGGACTCCGTTACTTAGTCACTAAGTGTCTAACCATATGCTAAAATAATGACTTAGGAAGCATGGCCACTTAGCGCCAAGTGAGAGTTGTCTAAACCTTAACCCAATCCTTCCTATAAATTGCGTTAAGCGAAACTTCTATTTAGAAGAAAAATACCCAGTCACTAGGTTTCAACCACTAACCAGGTTTCACCCACTCGGTAAGCAAGCCACTAGTTGTCACCTACTCTGTTACGCAGTCACTACGTGTCAACCGCTTCGTTA
Organism: Mimachlamys varia; assembly: GCA_947623455.1. Classification (NCBI taxonomy): domain Eukaryota; kingdom Metazoa; phylum Mollusca; class Bivalvia; order Pectinida; family Pectinidae; genus Mimachlamys; species Mimachlamys varia. The sequence continues at coordinate 50,734,229 of OX392535.1, forward strand.
CCCAGTCACTAGGTGTCACCTACTAACAAGTGGTCACCCACTTCGTAACTCAGTCACTAGGACTCCTTTACCGAGTCACTAGGTGTCACCCATTAACCAGGTGTAACCCACTACATTACCCAGTCGCTAAGTGTCACCCACTCCGTTATCCAAACACTATGTGTCACCAACTAGCCAAGTATCACCCTCTGCGTTTCAAAGTAACTAGGATGTCGTTTACTAGGTGTCAACCACTAACTATGTGTCACCCACTTCGTTACCCAGTCACTAGATGTCACCCACTCCTTTTTCCAATCACTAGGTGTAACCAACTCCTTTATCCAATCACTAGGTGTCACCCACTCCTTTATCCAATCACTAGGTGTCACCCACTCCTTTATCCAATCACCAGGTGTCACCCACTCCTTTATCCAATCACTAGGTGTCACCCACTCCTTTATCCAATCAATAGGTGTCACCCACTCCTTTATTCAATCACTAGGTGTCACCCACTCCTTTATCCAATCACCAGGTGTCACCCACTCCGTTACCCAGTCACTAGGTGTCAACCAATAACCAGCTGTCACCAAGTTCGTTACCAAGTCGCTAAAACGCCGTTACTAAGTCACTAAGTGTCAACCACTAACCAGGTTTCACCCATTCGGTTAGCAAGTCACTAGTTGTCACCTACTCTGTTACGCAGTAACTACGTGTCAACTGCTTCGTTACCCAGTCACTAGGTGTCACCTACTAACAAGTGGTCACCCACTTCGTTACTCAGTCACTAGGACTCCTTTACCCAGTCACCCATTAACCAGGTGTAACCTGCTCCGTTACCCAGTCACTAGGTGTCACCCACTCCTTTATCCAATCACTAGGTGACGCCCACTAACCACCTGGCACCCAGTTCGTTACCCAGTCGCTAGGACTCCGTTACTAAGTCACTAAGTGTCTAACCATATGCTAAAACAATGACTTAGGAAGCATGGCTACTTAGCGCCAAGTGATAGTTGTCTAAATCTACACGTCAAATTGACAAAAGTACTTGCTTTTTGTCTTGGATCCTTTTTTTTTTTTTAATTTTTCTTCAATGAACATAGACGTTGATCGAAAGAGAATGGTTTTCTAAGCCATTATTGGTTGAAATTCTTTAAGATAAACCAACTTTATGCTGAAATAATAACTTAGGAAGTATAGCCACTTAGCGCCAACTGAGAGCTGTCTAAACCTAAACCCGATACTTCCCCTAAATGGCGTTAAGCGGAACTTATATATATAGGTTACCTCTCCTTTTTAAATTAAAATAAAAATGACTTAAATTGATTTTGCTGTATGGCTTTTATTTCATCCACTTTAATTACCCCATAACAATATAAGTTCCTTCTTGATATTTCCTTGTCAGTTATTTCTGATCAGTGATGATTAGAGACGATGTAACACAACTTAGAAACAAATTTAGTAATCTGAAAGTATCGCCATCATTATTAATATAAACAGTAAGTTGTTAAATATATTTCAACTCTCACAATGGCAACTGGTGAGGAGATCATGTACATTATGTTTCCACGCGCAAGCGATCTCACACGAGTGAAACTTCGCGTGGAAAATAGTGGACTTAACTGCACAGAACATGCTGTTGCCAGGGGGGACCTCCTGTGCTTCTATCTGTGTATCCGCCTCAGGGACGCCGACTGGCTCCTGAGGTGGATGGACAGAGAGAGGATAGTCTACGAATTGTAGACTCAGGTCCCTCCTAGCTCAGCATGCTCATTGTACATATGTATATACGTTGCCGATTCATTCCAGGTAGGAATGATTCCCTCAGAATATAAATGAAATAAAGTTGGGAAACATCCGATGTGTCTTTTTGTAAATGTTTTTAAAAAGCTAAATTTCAATGAACGTAGACGTTAATCGACAGAGTATGGTTTTCTAAGACATTATAGGTTAAAATTCTTTAAGATAAACCAACTTTATGCTTAAATAATGACTTAGGAAGTATAGCCACTTAGCGCCAACTGATAGCTGTCTAAACCGAAACCCAATACTTCCCCTAAATTGCGTTAAACGAAACTTCAATTTAGAAGAAAAATACCCAGTCACTAGTTTTCAACCACTAACCAGGTTTCACCCACTCGTTTTAGCAAGTCACTAGTTGTCACCTACTCTGTTACGCAGTCACTAAGTGTCAACCACTTCGTTACCCAGTCACTAGGTGTCACCTACTAACAAGTGGTCACCCACTTCGTAACTCAGTCATTAGGACTCCTTTACCCAGTCACTAGGTGTCACCCATTAACCAGGTATATCTTAAGGTTACGAAGTGACTAGATATTTAACCATATGCTAAAATAATGTCTTGGGTAGTATGACCACTTAGCGCCAACTGAAAGTTGTTTAACCTAAACCCAATCCTTTTTCTAGATGGCGTTAAGCGTAACTTCGATTTAGGAGAAAAATAAAAATAAAAATAAATCATGTATTTAAATTTATTTAAAGACAAAAAGTCCAATACGTTTTTGTCAGAATATTGACTTTTTGGGTGCCGATATTCCATCATACTTAATGTCACTTACTTAGGGTTAGGGTTAGGGTTCTTTACAATAACCTAATAAGCGGACTTGCTTCATATTCATATTTTGGCCGCAAGGTATCTACTATTTTGTCATCTAAGTTGTATTTGAACACACACTGTTTAAAACGATTGACGACAGTGTTCTTTTCTTTACAATAACCCAATGATCGAGATATTTCGTGAAGCAAACCTATTTTTAACGTATGATCTACTGATCCTCAATATATTCCTCGGAATTAGTAACCCTTCCTTTACATCCTCCAGTCTTAACAAAGTCATCGTATTTTATATAAAGACAGAATATCCCCAACAAAATCCTCGAAAATAAGCGTTGACGTTTTAGTTTGTATTATTTAAAGTTAAAGTTTCGGCAATTATTTCTTAGCTCATGAGAAACCAGGAAATTAAAGGCAAGACTTCAATCGAAAATTAATAGGCCAACTTGTAGTTTTGTGCTGGAGTTTCTATCATTTTTAAGATTGAAATAAACAGATGTTGTATTGTGATTAGACTTCTTGCCTGTAAGAAAAATGTAGGCACTAATGTGATTCAACAATTAAAGTTCATCGTACCTTATTTTTCGTTTGGTTTAGCTGATCAAATCGAATGTCATTAATCTTTTATATAGTAGTGAATGTAGTTACTGTTTTGGAAAGACTAACTGTAATTAAAAACAAAAGGTATCACTCGATAAGACCAACATGTTGTATACTACAAAATGTGGCCACTACATGTCATCTTTCCATAAATATTGTGACTGTTCTTAAACGAATTCCCTTCATTTTTCATATCACATATTGTGTACGCATTGTGTTAAAGAATCCGTGAAAGATTTGTCCGAATTAATTAAGAGGACACCAAAGTTTTGCACTATACAAATAGGTCTGCTTAACGCAAGATGTGGGCGCTAAAATATCAACTACATTTTAAGCTAATACGACCATTTTATTAATATTTTTGTTCCTATCAAATAGATAACCCTCATCTTTCCTATAAATACTTTGTAAACACATCTACATACGAGATTATCGACATGAAAATAGAAAACACAAAGTATTGCAACATTAAATAAGGTCTGCTCAACGCAAAATGTGGGCACTTTAATAATGTTGTAGTAGGAGATTAGCTGACCTTCATTTAATCAATACTTGGGCCGCTCTTAAACAAATCATCTTAATATTTCATAAAAAGAATTTGTACTTGTTGTTTTAAAAGATCTACGGAAGGTTCTTTTAACATTAAAATGGGGGAAATGAAAGTGATACAAAATTTGAATAGGTCTGCTAAACGCATGCTGTGGCACTATTATAGCCCACATTATACGCCTAGCGGACTTGCTTCATTTTCATATTTTGGCCGCAGGTATCTCCTATTTTGTCATCTAAGTTGTATTTGAACACACACTCTTTCATAAAAAGAGGTTGTACTTGTTGTTTTAAAAGATCTACGGAAGATTCGTTCAACATTAAAATAGAGGAAATGAAAGTAATGCAAAATGTGAATAGGTCTGCTAAACGCATGCTGTGGCACTGTTATAGCCCACATTTACGCCTAGCGGACTTGCTTCATATTCATATTTTGGCCGCAAGGTATCTTCTATTTTGTCATCTAAGTTGTATTTGAACACACACTGTTTAAAACGATTGACGACAGTGTTCTTTTCTTTACAATAACCCAATGATCGAGATATTTCGTGAAGCAAACCTATTTTTAACGTATGATCTACTGATCCTCAATATATTCCTCGGAATTAGTAACCCTTCCTTAACATCCTCCAGTCTTAACAAAGTCATCGTATTTTATATAAAGACAGAATATCCCCAACAAAATCCTCGAAAATAAGCGTTGACGTTTTAGTTTGTATTATTTAATGTTAAAGCTTCGGCAATTATTTCTTAGCTCATGAGAAACCAGGAAATTAAAGGTAATACTTCAATCGAAAATTAATAGGCCAACTTGTAGTTTTGTGCTGGAGTTTCTATCATTTTTAAGATTGAAATAAACAGATGTTGTATTGTGATTAGACTTCTTGCCTGTAAGAAAAATGTAGGCACTAATGTGATTCAACAATTAAAGTTCATCGTACCTTATTTTTCGTTTGGTTTAGCTGATCAAATCGAATGTCATTAATCTTTTATATAGTAGTGAATGTAGTTACTGTTTTGGAAAGACTAACTGTAATTAAAAACAAAAGGTATCACTCGATAAGACCAACATGTTGTATGCTACAAAATGTGGCCACTACATGTCATCTTTCCATAAATATTGTGACTGTTCTTAAACGAATTCCCTTCATTTTTCATATCACATATTGTGTACGCATTGTGTTAAAGAATCCGTGAAAGATTTGTCCGAATTAAATAAGAGGACACCAAAGTTTTGCACTGTACAAATAGGTCTGCTTAACGAAAGATGTGGGCGCTAAAATATCAACTACATTTTAAGCTAATACGACCATTTTATTAATATTTTTGTTCCTATCAAGTAGATAACCCTCATCTTTCCTATAAATACTTTGTAAACACATCTACATACGAGATTATCGACATGAAAATAGAAAACACAAAGTATTGCAACATTAAATAAGGTCTGCTCAACGCAAAATGTGGGCACTTTAATAATGTTGTAGTAGGAGATTAGCTGACCTTCATTTAATCAATACTTGGGCCGCTCTTAAACAAATCATCTTAATATTTCATAAAAGAATTTGTACTTGTTGTTTTAAAAGATCTACGGAAGGTTCGTTTAACATTAAAATGGGGGAAATGAAAGTGATGCAAAATTTGAATAGGTCTGCTAAACGCATGCTGTGGCACTATTATAGCCCACATTTACGCCTAGCGGACTTGCTTATTTTCATATTTTGGCCGCAGGTATCTCCTATTTTGTCATCTAAGTTGTATTTGAACACACACTCTTTCATAAAAAGAGGTTGTACTTGTTGTTTTAAAAGATCTACGGAAGATTCGTTCAACATTAAAATAGAGGAAATGAAAGTAATGCAAAATGTGAATAGGTCTGCTAAACGCATGCTGTGGCACTGTTATAGCCCACATTTACGCCTAGCGGACTTGCTTCATATTCATATTTTGGCCGCAAGGTATCTCCTATTTTGTCATCTAAGTTGTATTTGAACACACACTGTTTAAAACGATTGACGACAGTGTTCTTTTCTTTACAATAACCCAATGATCGAGATATTTCGTGAAGCATACCTATTTTTAACGTATGATCTACTGATCCTCAATATATTCCTCGGAATTAGTAACCCTTCCTTAACATCCTCCAGTCTTAACAAAGTCATCGTATTTTATATAAAGACAGAATATCCCCAACAAAATCCTCGAAAATAAGCGTTGACGTTTTAGTTTGTATTATTTAATGTTAAAGTTTCGGCAATTATTTCTTAGCTCATGAGAAACCAGGAAATTAAAGGCAATACTTCAATCGAAAATCAATAGGCCAACTTGTAGTTTTGTGCTGGAGTTTCTATCATTTTTAAGATTGAAATAAACATATGTTGTATTGTGATTAGACTTCTTGCCTGTAAGAAAAATGTAGGCACTAATGTGATTCAACAATTAAAGTTCATCGTACCTTATTTTTCGTTTGGTTTAGCTGATCAAATCGAATGTCATTAATCTTTTATATAGTAATGAATGTAGTTACTGTTTTGGAAAGACTAACTGTAATTAAAAACAAAAGGTATCACTCGATAAGACCAACATGTTGTATGCTACAAAATGTGGCCACTACATGTCATCTTTCCATAAATATTGTGACTGTTCTTAAACGAATTCCCTTCATTTTTCATATCACATATTGTGTACGCATTGTGTTAAAGAATCCGTGAAAGATTTGTCCGAATTAAATAAGAGGACACCAAAGTTTTGCACTATACAAATAGGTCTGCTTAACGCAAGATGTGGGCGCTAAAATGTCAACTACATTTTAAGCTAATACGACCATTTTATTAATATTTTTGTTCCTATCAAGTAGATAACCCTCATCTTTCCTATAAATACTTTGTAAACACATCTACATACGAGATTATCGACATGAAAATAGAAAACACAAAGTATTGCAACATTAAAAAAGGTCTGCTCAACGCAAAATGTGGGCACTTTAATAATGTTGTAGTAGGAGATTAGCTGACCTTCATTTAATCAATACTTGGGCCGCTCTTAAACAAATCATCTTAATATTTCATAAAAAGAATTTGTACTTGTTGTTTTAAAAGATCTACGGAAGGTTCGTTTAACATTAAAATGGGGGAAATGAAAGTGATGCAAAATTTGAATAGGTCTGCTATACGCATGCTGTGGCACTATTATAGCCCACATTTACGCCTAGCGGACTTGCTTATTTTCATATTTTGGCCGCAGGTATCTCCTATTTTGTCATCTAAGTTGTATTTGAACACACACTCTTTCATAAAAAGAGGTTGTACTTGTTGTTTTAAAAGATCTACGGAAGATTCGTTCAACATTAAAATAGAGGAAATGAAAGTAATGCAAAATGTGAATAGGTCTGCTAAACGCATGCTGTGGCACTGTTATAGCCCACATTTACGCCTAGCGGACTTGCTTCATATTCATATTTTGGCCGCAAGGTATCTCCTATTTTGTCATCTAAGTGGTATTTGAACACACACTGTTTAAAACGATTGACGACAGTGTTCTTTTCTTTACAATAACCCAATGATCGAGATATTTCGTGAAGCAAACCTATTTTTAACGTATGATCTACTGATCCTCAATATCTTCCTCGGAATTAGTAACCCTTTTTTAACATCCTCCAGTCTAAACAAAGTCGTCGTATTTTATATAAAGACAGAATATCCCCAAAATAAATCCTCGAAAATAAGCGTTGACGTTTTAGTTTGTATTATTTAAAGTTAAAGTTTCGGCAACTATTTCTTAGCTCATGAGAAACCAGGAAATTAAAGGCAAGACTTCAATCGAAAATTAATAGGCCAACTTATAGTTTTGTGCTGGAGTTTCTATCACTTTTAAGATTGAAATAAACAGATGTTGTATTGCGATTAGACTTCTTGACTGTAAGAAAAATGTAGGCACCAATGTGATTCCACAATTGAAGTTCATCGTACCTTATTTTTCGTTTGGTTTAGCTGTTCAAATCGAATGTTCTTAATCTGTTATATCAATAATGAAAGCATTTACAAATATCGAAAGACTGCTATTTAAACAAAAATGTATCACTCGATAAGACCAACATATTGTATAATACAAAATTTGGCCACTATATTTGTCCTACAGTTGGTTTTGCTTATATCATCTTTCTATCAATATTGTGACTGTTCTTAAACGAATTCACTTCATTTTTATATCACATATTGTGTACACATTGTGTTAAAGATTCCGCGAAAGATTTGTCCGAATTGAATAAAAAACCATCTTTCCTATAAAAACTTTGTAAACACATCTCGTAGGAGATTATCGACATGAAAATAGAAAACATGAAGTATTGCAACATTAAATAAGGTCTGCTCAACGCAAAATGTGGGCACTTTAGTAATGTTGAAGTAGGAGATTAGTTGACCTTCATTTTATCAATACTTGGGCTGCTCTTAAACAAATTATTTTAATGTTTCATAAAGAGAGTTTGTACTTGTTGTTTTAAAAGATCTACGGAAGATTCGTTCAACATTAAAATAGAGGAAATGAAAATAATGCAAAATTTGAATAGGTCTGCTAAACGCATGCTGTGGCACTGTTATAGCCCACATTTACGCCTAGCGGACTTGCTTCAAATTTATATTTTTGCCGCAATGTATCTGCTATTTTATCAATATTTTTGTTTCTATCAAATAAATATTCCCCATCTTTCCTATCAATACTTTGTAAACACATTAACATAGGAGATTATCGACATGAAAGTAGAAAACATGAAGTATTGCAACATTAAATAAGGTCTGCTCAACGCAAAATGTGGGCACTTTAGTAATGTTGTAGTAGGAGATTAGTTGACCTTCATTGTTTCAATTGTGGGGCCGCTCTTAAACAAATTATCTTAATATTTTATAAAGAGAGTTTGTACTTGTTGTTTTGAAAGATCTACGGAAGGTTCGTTCAACATTAAAATAGAGGAAATGAAAATAATGCAAAATTTGAATAGGTCTGCTAAACGCATGCTGTGGCACTGTTATAGCCCACATTTACGCCTAGCGGACTTGCTTCATATTCATATTTTGGCCGCAAGGTATCTCCTATTTTGTCATCTAGTTGTATTTGAACACACACTGTTTAAAACGATTGACGACAGTGTTCTTTTCTTTACAATGACCCAATAATCAAGATATTTCATAAAGCAAACCTATTGTTAAAGTATGATTTACTAATCCTCAATATCTTCCTCTGAATTATCAACCCTTCCTTAAAGGCCCAATATACCTAACTTCAGGAAATTTTTCGTGATTCTGAAAAAATCTGAAACAAATCCAATTGATAACCATGCAAAAATTAGCCTAAAACGAAGAAAACCTGAGCGGTAACTAACAAGAAACTCTTAACAGAAAAATCCAAAGAGTTGAAAATAATTCAGATGGGGCCCACTTCAACAACAAGCCGAAGTTAGAAGGCAGTTCAAAACTGCTGCTGTCGGTAACCGCGTAAGAATTCATCTTGATGATATCAGTTAATCTTAGCTAAATCTATAAATATAAAAAGTTATTAGGCTTGATTTTCGCTTCAAGTTTTGCAAAAAGTTAAGTATAAATAAGAGAATACCGAAGCGTTAACAAAATCATAATCCAAACTCAAAATCCATTAAACCAGGAGCAAAATATGAACAAGGGAAAGATTTACATGGAGACTCTTGTAAAAGTACAAGAGAATAAGACCAGGTATTCCGGAAAAGTAAGCGGCTTCTGCTTCATCGACGACGCATGCCATGTAAATCTTTGTCAAACCCATGTAAACATCAAGTTCTCAAAATAAGAACCGAGTATCATTGTCAATCACAACAAGTAAACACACTAATGAGAATACTCAGAAACGTCCATCTTCATATCACTTAAAGATACAGAATATTTTTCAATGAGACAAAGATGGCGACCATAGGTTTTTTTTCAGCAGTCGACATCGATCATGAAAATCCCGATATTTAGAGCAAGCCCTAGAATATCGAATCAACTGCGACATTTAATCACCATAGGTAGGAGAAGCAGGGATGTTACTATCAAGAAATCGAAAGTTCACGATCGGGAAATTGAAATCATCACGTTTATCATATAGCTTAGTAGTAAGCTGTCCATGTTGGTTGTAGTTTATGTAGAGATCGAGGTAAGCAGCTGATGTTGAAGAGTCTGTTGTGTCATTTATTTCAAGTTCAGAAGGGTATATAGGTTCGACGTGGTCAGCAAACTTCTTGTTTGTGGACAACAGTCAACAATCTGCTGAAAAATCTTTCAAAAATGTTCAAAACATGTAATTAATATTGACCAAAGAATTTCCTCTCGGACACTATGTCTTTATAGGTGATCCAAATATGATTCAATGGGCAAAGATGTATGACAGTTGGACACGGGAAAGTAAGTTAATTAGGGAAAGAAAGAGCGGAAATAAAAAACTATTAAAACGAGATTGAGATATGACAAATGAATACATGGTCGTCGTCAATCAAGAAGGGAACGTCGAAAGGTTGGTGGGCAATGTTGTGTGAAAGTAGGGTCCATTTTGTCTATTTATTTATTGTTAAGTTCTTAGTATAAAAAGTTTATTCATATGATGCACAAAAAATGTATAAAAGAAATGACAACTAACACACACTATGAGGAGGTCTTGAATTTTTGCTATTTCAATATCTAATTAATTTGTCGATACAACACCAATATCAAGTTTTATAGCATTATATAGAATTAACATATATTAAAAAATCCCAAACAGAGAACTTATTTAAAATTATTTTCAAGGAATACTTTTATACGTTTTTTTATGCCTTTAAATTATTACCAAAGTTTTGGTAAAAATAAACCAGATATAATTATGTAATTCCTATAGTAACTTAATTGATGAATCCATTATATCTCTAAATATGTATAATATTAACAAAACAAACCATCGCAACTTGCTAAACCTTGAATTTCTTGACAAAATCAGGCGTCAGGCGAACAATTTGTAAACCTATACTATCTAGCCCAAAAAAGGCGTCTAGCGTACAATTCTTAAACCCAGAATTTGTAGCCCAAAAATGGCGTCAGGCAGAATCCTCTAAACCTGATACAAAGCTGCTTTCAATATAGCGTTTAGTGGACTTTACCAAAAATGGTCAGCTGGAAGCCAGGTGAGGGCAAACAAATGCTAGGTTTAGGTAAAGCCCCCAATATTGTCTCTCAGAGGTTCATAATTAATGCAATAGAAACAAATTGCACATTGTTTTGCTCGATATTTGTGGTTAGTCATTTGCTATTACAAAATATAATTAATCTCGTGATTTGGAAAAAAATGTCAAAAAGTAAATTGCACATAACAACCCTATAGCTTAATTACATTGGGTAGTGGCTAACCCTAAATATCTCTACATATTTTATTATACTAAGACAAAACAACAAACCAGATCATGGTAACAGTGTGTATACAATGTAATTCCTACATCAATCAGGACTCCTTACTTTTGTGTAGTATATAGTTTATTGTAAACGGATTTCGAGTACTAAACCTAGAACCCCAGCGTTATATAGGCGGCAAGCGGACATTTTTCTAAACCTAGAATTTCTAACCCAAAATTAACGTTAAGCAGACTTCTCTAAACCTGATCCAAGTCCGCTCTCAATGTAGCGTGAAGCGGACTTTGCCCATCTGAAACCACAAATGTTCAGTTGAACGCCAGTTGAGGGCAAAACAATTCTAGGTTTAGCTAAAAGTCTGCTTATAATGTCTCTCAAAATTCCATTATCCAATCAACGGAAACAAATTACGCATTTTCTGACTCGATATTTGATAAAGATCATTATGCAACTGAAAATATCTGATTTATCGAATGATTCGGAGAAAAAAAAAACAAAATGTGAATGCTCTTTACAACACTACATCCATATTTCTTTTAGTTGCAATATTCCAGTGTATTTTTGAAACAGAAGTTTTACGAAAAACATAAACAATATTAATACTGTGGATTTAGAGGTTATTTTTAGCATTAAGGAGCATTTTGGAGACCAACCATTTTCTAACATAGACTTTCATGGTCTATTATGTCATATTTCCCTATTATATCTCCATTTAGAAGCTTTCTAAAAATATGAGACGGGGTTAGAAAATAGCGTTATACTTAGATGAAACATTTACCAGAAGTATGCCTATTTATCTTGAACAACAACAAAGATATACCCAATCCTAATTTTGAAATAGCCTTGGGTTTAGAGATAATGTCTTCTCGACGCCATACTGGATTTTCTTTTCTTTTTACAGTTATTCGTTTTGTGTTGAATTTGACTTAAAATCAGTTTTTACGATTGACTTTAGCTAGTGTTACAAGTTAATAAACTCACAGCCTGATATCTCTTCAAGTTAAGTCGGCCTCTAACCCTAAGTCCTCATTTTTGTGGGCCACGGAATGTTTGCCCATACTGGCGATAAACGGACGAAATATTCTAGGTTTACAGCAAAAAAATGTCTGCTTGACGCCATTTTTTCTTTTTTCAGTCTGCCATTTTAGTTTTAATGATCCAATTGAAATTTCCCTTTGGCACGTTCCGCTCTCACAATAAGGGAATAGTTTAAAAAAAATTCCAGTTGCTTAGCACTAATAGTGTCCAATCGGCTAAACCTGGCTTATTTTTCGAATTGACCTAGGGTTGATATGATTTTTTGAGTATTTCGAAAAGAAAGCTATTGGATTAAAATCTCCTTATAAAGGTCTATTATTAACCAGAATATTAAATCCCAACAAAATCAAACGGCTTCAAAAATTGACAAAAATTGGTATTTTTTTCATTAAAAAAAAAAAGTTAACTTTGGACAATAAAATAACCTTGTTTAAACATTTTTATATATGTCGCCTTCACGTCAAAATAAACTTCAGACTTTGTTCTGTTGAAATTAAATCTTTTTTTGTACAAAACAAGATTTTTTCGAGGGAATAAAAAGTTCTGGAAAAAGTTGTTCTTTTTCGAAAATGAAAAAAACATATCTTTTTTAGACATCAATTGCAAATAAGCTAATGATGCTATCAAAACAATATTTGGCAGAATTAAAGATAAATGATTGTTCTTCCAAGAATTTAAAGGACAAATTTCTTCATTGAAAAATATAGGAAATATAGAGATTGGAACCTAACATTTTCTAAACCTAGATTTTCATGGCCCTCAAATGACGTCAAGCGGTCTTTTTAAAAAGAATTCAATACGCTCTCTCAAAAATTTATCATTTATCAAATAGAAACATATTTTACAGCAAATGACTCGATATTTCTTGCACATTAATATTATGTTGGCAAAAAAAATTAAAGGTGTGTTTTAAAAGAAAAATTCCTAAAATTGCAATTTCTTATTTTTGACCTGAAGTACATTGCGTTCTATATTTTTAAAAAATGATCGACTTAAAACGGCAAAATGCATTGTAAAAGTAGAGTGATAATGTGCTTTAAATTTTATTAGAAGAATAGTATATTTTAGCTATTATTGAAGGAGTAAAACCCAATCCTAGTTTCCAGTATTTAAACAAAGTGTTTACCTTGCCTCAGAAATTTATATTCTGTGGTAAAACGCATTTGAAATGTATTTTCCCGTTGTATATTTGATATATTTTGTTTTGAAAATGTCAGTAGATCACATACGGTTAATTTGAAAAAAATATTGCTGAAAAACGCATTTTTTTCAAAACCCTACCACACTTCCTTTTATATCTTCCTTTAAAAGCGTCCTAAAAATATGAGACTGGGTTTGAAAATAGCGTTATACTTAGACAAAACATTTGCCAGAAATATGGCAATCTATATTCATCAAACAAAAAAATATACCCTATCCAAATTTTGACCTAGGGTTGGGTTTAGAGATGATGTCTTCTTGACGCCATGTCGGATTTTCTTTTCCATTCACAGTTATTCGTTTTGTGTCGAATTTGATTTGAAATTGGTTTTTATGATTGACATTAGCTAATGTTACAAGTTGATGGACTCACAGCCTGATGTCTCTTCAATTTAAGTCGAAATAAACGATGAAAAGTCGGCCTCTAACCCTAAGTCCCCATTTCTGAGGGCAACGGAAATTTTTGCCCATAGTGGCGATAAACGGACAAAAATTTCCAGGTTTAGGGGAAAAAAGTCTGCCCAACGCCATTTTTTCTCGTTTTCGGTCTGCCATTTTTTTTGTAGCGATCCGATTGAAATTTCCTTTTGGCACGTTCTGCTCCCACAATAAGGGAACAGTTTAAAAAAAAATCCAGGTGATTAGCACTAATAGTGTCCAATCGGCTAAACCTGGCTTATTTTTCGATTTGACCTAGGGTTGATATGTTTTTTTGAGTATTTCGAAAAGAAAGCTATTGGATTATGTTCTCCTATTATAGGTCTATTATTAATCAAATTATTAAATCTCAACGAAATCAAACAGCTTCAAAAATTGAAAAAAAGTGAAAAATATTGGTATTTTTTTCTTACAAAATTTATTGTCAACTTTGGACATAAAAAAAGCATAGTAAACAAACTGTTAAAAATCTTTTCTTAGCATCAAAATAAACTTTAGACTTTTTTCTGTTTAAACAATATCGTTTTTTGCACAAATAAGTAGTTTTCTGATGTTATATAAAATTCTGAAAAAAGTAAGTTTTTTTCGTAGTTGAAAAATACATGTCTTTTTTAGGCATCAATTGCAAGTAAGTTAATTATTCTATCTAAACAATTTTTGGTGGAATGAAAGATAAAATATTCTTCTTTCTGAAATCTAAGCCACAAAGTTCTACATTGAATAATAAAGGAAATATAGAGACCGGAAGATGATTGAAAAAAATGTCGATTTTTTAAGGGGCTATAACTCTGGAAAAAATGACCCAAATTCAACTCCCATTACTGATTTAATGTAGTTTTTCATTACTCTTTCGATTTATGGCCGTAAATTTAAAATCTAAAGTTTTGACCAAAAAAGTGAAAAAATCTCAATTTTTCCATCAATGAGACATGATTTTTGAAGATTATACACTCCTCACCCCATTTTACCTGACTAAGTGGCAAACTTCATATATATTTTGGGGGTTATTATAAGGCTTAGAATAAGCTTCGTGTGAGCCATGTAAACCCGTTAAAAAAATAATTATAACTGTTTTAACTTTATCTAAGCCTGGACGTCTGCCTGGCGCCACAAGGGGACAAATCTAAACCTAACCTACCATAACTAAATAAATACAAGAAAAATCCTGGTAAAACTTCGAAAACTCCTAGTTAAGGGTAAGATCTACATTCAAGTCAAAAATAAACAGTGTATCACACTTTTGGACATTAAACCTATGTTAAGCCTATTCTAAACCTGAAATGTCCGCCGGACGCCACTTTTTTCCTTGTGGGTTAGGGTTAGGGTTAGGGTTAGGGTTAGGGTTAGGGTTAGGGTTAGGGTTAGGGTTAGGGTTAGGGTTAGGGT